>CM047929.1:16617311-17817311 GCA_026230145.1 Diorhabda elongata
CGTGAACACTCACAGATGACCCAGGATCATCCTCCTCCATAGACTAGCTGTAATCCGTGTCGTCCTTAATGTTTATGGTGCGCAAATGGCGTGTCAGATGTTTGTCTTCATTTATCTCATGCCGAATGTCTCTTTCTACGATTTTCTCCAATTTCTTACTTCTCAAAACGTTCAAGACTGTGCTCGGCATGCTGTGAGGCTCAAACCGCGCTCGTGAACACTCACAGATGACCCAGGATCATCCTCCTCCATAGACTAGCTGTAATCCGTGTCGTCCTTAATGTTTATGGTGCACAAATGGCGTGTCAGATGTTTGTCTTCATTTATCTCATGCCAAATGTCTCTTTCTACGATTTTCTCCAATTTCTTACTTCTCAAAACGTTCAAGACTGTGCTCGGCATGCTGTGAGGCTCAAACCGCGCTCGTGAACACTCACAGATGACCTAGGATCATCCTCCTCCATGGACTAGCTGTAATCCGTGTCGTCCTTAATGTTTATGGTGCGCAAATGGCGTGTCAGATGTTTGTCTTCATTTATCTCATGCCAAATGTCTCTTTCTACGATTTTCTCCAATTTCTTACTTCTCAAAACGTTCAAGACTGTGCTCGGCATGCTGTGAGGCTCAAACCGCGCTCGTGAACACTCACAGATGACCTAGGATCATCCTCCTCCATGGACTAGCTGTAATCCGTGTCGTCCTTAATGTTTCTGGTGCGCAAATGGCGTGTCAGATGTTTGTCTTCATTTATCTCATGCCAAATGTCTCTTTCTACGATTTTCTCCAATTTCTTACTTCTCAAAACGTTCAAGACTGTGCTCGGCATGCTGTGAGGCTCAAACCGCGCTCGTGAACACTCACAGATGACCCAGGATCATCCTCCTCCATGGACTAGCTGTAATCCGTGTCGTCCTTAATGTTTATGGTGCGCAAATGGCGTGTCAGATGTTTGTCTTCATTTATCTCATGCCAAATGTCTCTTTCTACGATTTTCTCCAATTTCTTACTTCTCAAAACGTTCAAGACTGTGCTCGGCATGCTGTGAGGCTCAAACCGCGCTCGTGAACACTCACAGATGACCCAGGATCATCCTCCTCCATGGACTAGCTGTAATCCGTGTCGTCCTTAATGTTTATGGTGCACAAATGGCGTGTCAGATGTCTGTCTTCATTTATCTCATGCCAAACGTCTCTATCCCTTCCCGTAGAACCCGTCTTGCAAGAAGACAGTTAAGAGAGTTAATTCTGGTACCATCGGTGATTTTGCCAAACTTAGTCTGGCGAGAGAGTCAGCCGGGCACCCAAACGAACCGAATTTCGCAGCTATGACTCACTAGATTTTTATTGCACTCCAACAAAAGTCTTTCCGATCGCTAGGGTTTGTATTGCAGCTCTGTTATTTGAGCAGATTGAGTATAACACGTAAACATTCCAAACGAACCAGATTCGATTTATTTTGGGGTGTCATCCGCTGAAGTAATTCCTCTAAGCGCCGTCTGTGCACCAGGTGCCAGGAGGTCCAGTAAAACTTTGGGTTTAGTTAAGAAGCTGAACTCTATCTAATCGTACTTGGCCACCAGCGTTTCTGACATTAGAGTTCTTGAAACGTTTCGAAATGATAAAGATTATCAATCCTTCTTCAGGAAAAAGGTTTCAGGTTGCGGTAATTGTAGATAATTTTTGGATTAATATTTTTAAAATAATCGTACGAAGTTTTGATTGTAGTTGTAATCGAATTTAAACTTATCGAAGTGAGCGCTCCCTGACTAATGCATTTGCATACTTACCGCAATGCTGCATTCTTCTCGTAGAAAAAAAATTGTGTACAGTTTATTTGAGCTTCTTTCACGGTTGTAATATTATATCAGCTTACTAAACGAAGTTCTTAGTCGAGCTGATTACGTTAAAACAGTAAGAGGCATTCAATAAAACGGTTATGGTGTGTTTCAATTCACTCTAGAATGTCAGAAAAATGAATTGTTCATTATAAATAACACTTAAAAGATAAATGTTGAATGTTATACTTAAATAATAGAAGGATTTTACATAATTTTGATATAAGTTGAATCATTTCTTAGTAATAATACATTATTTCATAAAATTTTGAGATATGGCAACACTGATGCGAATATGTCGAGGTTAAAAATCGGTTGTTGTGCCGGAAAATGGTTGCATACTTTTTCGGAATAACTGGACAAGTTACCAACGTACTAAATTAAGAAATGAAAAATAATGTATGCTCCCCGTATAAAATCTAACAAACCGCAGTCCACGTGGACTCATCATTTCCACTGTTTACCAATCAAAACATCGAATCGTAAACTTAAATGCGTTTCTATTGGCCGAAATATTCCTGTCAGAGACGATACTGACTACCATTATTATTTATAAACATACTTTGGATCGATATATTTTTTTCTTTTGTTTTATTTGCATAAAATTCATTTTCCTTTATGGTTTCTGCTTTAAAATCTCGTTTTGCATTAAAAAAACGATTGGGGTACAAAAAAAAGGACTCATGTCACGTCTGGTATCCTATTTAAACCAAACTCCCTTACAGGCAGGTACATTCTACTCGTCTATTTACGTTTTATAATTTGATATTTTCGTCAGAGACGATTTTGACTACCAATATTGTTTATAAACATACTTTGGATCGAAATGTTGTTGTTTCTTTTGTTTTAATGCATAAATTCCATTTTCCTTTATGGTTTCTGCTTTAAAATCTCGTTTTGCAGTAAAAAAAACGATTAGGGTACAAAAAACGGACTCAGTTCACGTCTGGTATCCTGTTTAAACCAAACGCCCTTACAGACATTTACATTTTACTCGTCTATTTACGTTTTATAATTTAATATTTTCGTCAGAGACGATTCTGACTACCATTATTGTTTATAAACATACTTTGGATCGAAATATTTTTTTCATTTGTTTTATTTGCTTAAAATTCATTTTCCTTTATGGTTTCTGCTTTAAAATCTCGTTTTGCATTAAAAAAACGATTGGGGTACAAAAAAAAAGGACTCAGGTCACGTCTGGTATCCTGTTTAAACCAAACTCCCTTACAGGCAGGTACATTCTACTCGTCTATTTATATTTTATAATTTAATAGATCAGATCAAAAGGGTTTCGAATCAGTTTTTATAATCTGAAATTGATATTGAAAAAACTATACTTTTGGGACCATCTCATGGTCAAATCGAACAAACATGATTGATTAGAAGATTAGATGTGTTTATAAATTGATTATAGTATTAAAATATTATCCACCTTCGGCACCCCCTTTGAATTATGCAAAAATTTTAAGGAAGGGTGTCGTATGGAACCTTGTTGGTATCAGGCATAAAATTTACATGCTGTAAAATGTCAATTTAAGAATAAAAATCGACCTGATTCAGGTTTTTTTCACATATAACGCTTTTAAAATCCTAAAAGATTTTTTTTTTCAATTTAAATGAAATGAAAGTCGAAGTATTATGCCTTTGGTAGACATAAATCAATCGGGATTCTCGCTGTGTGCATTTAAAAGGTTTCGGGGAATTATGACCAAAACCATGGACGTAGTCATGGAAATTTTTATTCTTATCGAACATAATTACGAGGGCGATTTGATAAATTATAAAAGTTATTTACTTATTACTTACCAGACAGTTAATTTAGTTAGAGGCACGTCTAAAACTCTAAATTGTACTTTGAAAAATATTTCTTTTTATAATTTGTTGACTAAACTATATTACACATAAACCAAATCAAACGAATTTTCAATATAGATCGGGTGAATATGGTGGATGAAACTTTTATTTTAAACAATACGTAACTTCTTACCATTTTTTTTAATAATTACACTTTTGGAAACACCCAGTATTATGGTTAATACCTTATTGGTCGAAATAAGACCTTATTGCTGTCTATGGGAACATTTTCCCGTATAAATTCAGTTGTTTCGATTTTATTTTTGTTTTATGGGGTCTAGAGGTGTACCCGAGATATTTAAACATTTTAATACAGTCGAGTTTTCAATCAGCATTAAGTAATCGCGTCACCCACCTTCCAGATAAACGTTATGAGTTTATTTTTTTGAAAAATTACGTAATTTCTAAACAGATTTATCTAATTTTTTAATTAATTATCAAGAGTTTTAGTTTTGTGATGATTAGATTAGGTATTTTTACAAAAACACGCCAGAATTTATTTTTTCGTAAATTGATTCTCTAACTTGACAGGCCTGTTTGATTGCATCACAAAGAAACATCTGTACTATTTGAATATTCCTCGTAATTTAGTTGAAATTAATTATAATTGTTTGATTTTTTCTTTTTAATATCCGATTCGTATACAGACGAACGGTCGATTCAAAATGAGGATTCACGCAGGTAGACAGACACCTTCATAGGAAACAGGTGCAATTGAATCGATGTTATGCTAGGCTGCCCTAAAAAATTTGACTTGTTTCCTACATTTTACATGCTTTACGATTGCGAGATGGTGAATCGACGTAACGAATACAGTATATCGAATATAAACAAATTTTAAATATTCAAAATTACGAAGAAAATCGAAAATATTTATTTGGAACCGATCTACGAGGGGTGATTGTGAAATATTCAATGGGAGAAATTCTGGAAACCAGTTTTATCGAGTCGTCAAGGAAAATAAACTCGATGAGAAAGTGGTGGGATTTTATGGTACTAGAACTGTTCTGAATATCACGAGGAACTTGCTTATGTGCAATTGGAGTCTTGAAATCTTCCCCAACAGCTGCACCAGAAGTGATTCTGAATACCTCTCCACGTACTACTGGAAAGCGAGAAAGAGAAAACTTTACTTAGATTGTTCAGAGATGGAATCATCAAAGAAAACCCGTTCCTAAATAATTACCAACCAAATTTTAGCTTTGAGAAAAACTTCACCCCAAGATTCATTGTATTCGTTAAGATTGTACACGATCCTAATGGGGACCCACATCACGAACGATTGATTTCGTACTTATTCTATTATATCATAGATAGTTTATTTCAAAGTAATTTCGATGTTTTATACAACGAATTTGAACAACCAGCATTGGTTAGTCCTAAGATACATTACAATTTGACGGTGTGCAAATTTAATTTTAGACTTCGATGAATTTAAAAACGTTGCACGAATGCAACCCAGGCAGATATAGAATCTCTCGTGTGTAAATTAACTCACCCCCGGTTATCTAACTTCAAGGTTAATTGTATTCATTAAGATTGTCATGATCCTAATGGGGACCCACATTACAAACGATTAATTCCGGGTGTAACTTGGAGTTCCATTTAGACTTCGATGAATTCTGTGAAAAAAATAAAGACGAAAAGGACTTATTGAGAAAGGGAAGGAATAAAATACGTTATTATAGCATATTTATTAAGTTCTTTTTTTTATTTTTATGTTATGGGAACCCCATTTATAATGAGTAATGTATCTAATCTCATTTTTATTCAAAATATGATATAAAATATTAATTAAGACCAATTTAAAATGAAATAATTTCCCATGAAAATCTATGGTATTGTGATGAATCATTGAAAAAAAAATTATGAAGGTTAATCTAAATATATAGAATTGAAAATGATTTACTTCCTTTATAGCCATAATAAAATTTATATTTTGTCGAATCACGAGGATTAAAACAACCAAAATATCTACATTTGAATAAAATATCTGCAAAAGTCTCCATTTTAATCATTATGCAAAAAAAACAAATTTCTACGCCATTGAATTATGTTTACGAAAACAGGTGGATGCCACATGGTATACGCCTGGACCAAATTATGAAACAACCTGCCTAGATGTCCATTTATTAGGGTAGATCCATTAGAACGATGTTTCTAGAACGCCATCTATCAAAATTGTCCAAAATTGTTATAGTCCAGTAGCAGATTACAATAATTTCTACTTTTTCTAATAATAAACTGTTTCTTGTACTGAAATCCCATTCCTTTTAATAAATTATGAAATATTAACCTTTTAAAATCAGGCAAGTTATTATTGTAATGTTTTTCTATTTTATTTGCACGATTTAAATTCGTGGGGTTAATTAATAAACACTATACACTACACTAACTTATAATAATTCACTTATCACTATCATTTTACTAATTTTTCGATTACTGCGATAACTAAACTGTGCTAAACGAACTCGTTTATATATTCCCAAAGAATTCTAAAAACTTCTAGAAAATAAAAAAAAAACAAATAAATAAATAGAAATTATTCAAAAGAATTTTTGATTTCTGGTATTTCAATCGTACATCAAATGTTGGCGTCTTCGCCCAATTTTAGGATTTCATAATAGCCAGACAAGGCCGTATTAAGGACCTATTTCACGAACTTAATCGTAACATTATCTTCGTTACGGTTTGTCAATGTTTTTTCTCGATGGATACTTTTTTTGAGTCGGCCACTGAATGATTGTATTCACGAATAATTTGAAAAAACGTCATCAACAATTTTCGCATCAAGACTAAACTTTTTTTTTAGGCGGGGTATAATCAAAAACTTCTGTCTCTGTGTCAGATACGTTTAAGAAAATTATACAACAAACTGCATTACGATAATACGATGCTGTCCCTGTACTATACCTGATCTAGCGGCTACTGCAGCGATCCGGCGCTCGCCCCTCTCACACGTATTGGTTTACTATTTTTCTTCGATACTCGATATCTCCATTTATTAATTTCATCAAATTAACTTGTAAAGTTACGTACTAATGATGATGGATGGTGTTTTAATCATTAAAGACGTTATAACGTCATTGGATCCAACAAGGTCTACCAGCACACGTGCGATATCACGCGGAAAGTAATCATCTCATAAATTATAAATTCTTGCATCGCGGAGGATAATTTTTCCTATATCGGGGTCATATTTATAATAAACTATAGCCCAAACAAAAATATCCACTAAAATAACCCAACCCAAGCTTCTGTCTCTGAAGACGATAACTTGGCACACGAAACACGTATCAGACGGCGGAATTGTTAGTGATAGTGTTAACAATGCGTTCCAAAAATACCAATTTAGTCATTTATTCAGATTGAAATCTCTTTATTTGAAATATATTCAAATATACTACTGGGGATTTTTGAATAACCCTGTATAGCAATTATAAATGGTTTTTTGTTACCGTAAAGACCTTGAAAGATTAATTTTGCTTGTTAAAATATTGTTTCAACGATTATAAATTATACGTATAGTTAATAAAAGTTGTAATTTCGATTTCAAAAAGTATCAATTATTTTTTTTTTATATTTATATTTTGTATTCCGCAAATTCTAATATGCAAATCGACCATCTTGATTCACCATCGAATTATGCAGTCCCCTTACTTGGGCACATTGATTAAATCGAAATTCTCGGTAACTCATAAAAGTTTATAATAATAATTTTTATAACATTAGTCATATTTAACAATTAAAATACACGTTACCAAGAATTCTTAACCAGCTACTTCAATGATGATAAATTACGAGGTATGGCTATTAAATTACGAAACTGTCAGTGCTACTATCGCTGTAAACAAATCAGTATAGCAGTATCAATCTGAAGTATAAAATAAACAGAAGTAGAAGAAGACCAAGAGAGATTTCAATATATACAGAATGTCCAAAGAAAAAAAAGATCTGAATCCAACTAAAAAGTTTCCGAATTCAACTCAGAGATGTCAGTACGACGGCTACTATTAGTTTGGGAGAGGTTGAAAAGGTTACAACATAAAAAAAATTATGTTGATAAATATAAATGATTACGGAAACTTTTTAGATAACCCACGTACATAGGAGAATCGTTTAATTGCCAAATTTTGTAACAAAGGTGGTCTAAAAGTGAATAACACGAATCGAATAGTTAAAAAACAATGAATATAAAAAAAAACAAACAAATGATTTGGTACTGATTATACAACTTCATTATAATGGCGATTAATCACACCTCTATTTGTATAAATTCAATTTGGTTAAAACAATTACATCTCAAGGTTATTTCATTCCATACCATTTTGTAAGAGATAAAAGAGATATTTTTCGAATAATATACGATTTCATGTAATTGAATCTTATAATTAATCAGATTAAATAAAAAAATACATACGACCTAAATAAATACACGTTCAAATTTTGAGGTTATGTCAATAGCTTGTCATACAACACTGTCATAGATTACACAGAATCATTTTGTTGGTAAATTCATTATTGAATATCAAATTTCGCAGTTTTGATTCAAGTTTATTATCATAATAATTGCGCATTTTTATCACAACACATATTAAAATTACACATTTCAAAAAAAAACTGATATTTTCAATATTTATATATATATAATATAAAACCTATTGATTCAACACTTTTTATAATAAATAAATACAGTTATCACCTCCCATTTCGTAAGGTGAACGAGATAAAAATGAATCACCGACCGCAAATGTTTTTGTTTACTTTTTTATTCACTATTTCAATTTTAAATACACACACAAAACACCTGGGAATCTATTAATTTTTCTGCGTGAGATAACTACGATATATGCAACTTACGATTCTGAATTGTTATACTGGTTGCCTACGCGTAAGAAATAACTTAATGTAATAGATTACATTGAAATAGTTCGGGATTGTATGGTATGTTGTCTATGTAAAAGGTATGAATCTACCATACATATTCGAATAAGAAATAATCTTGCACGTGTTCTTTGTAAATGAGAAAAAACCCATTCAAGATGTTTTTTTCAATTAACGTAAAATAATATCGTTGAATAATCGTATTGAATTTCTAAAAGATCTATATCTTTATTGTCGTGTTAATAACTGAAGAGCATTGGAGTATCTTTCATCCTTTTATAAATATTTTTTTTTTTCAATTATTATGAAAAGAAAACTATCAGGGTTTTGATATGAGTTACGAAAGTATGTATATATACGAGGATTGTACAAGTAATTTTAACATCTATTGTGGTAGTATTTACGTATGCATATGAAAGTCACGCTTTTGGTTCAATTATTTAGTCAACGAACAGGGTCGTATTAGCTCTTATTTGTACACATATGGTGGTACAGGTTTTTAAGTAAATCCGGTTCTGATCGGTGAAGAATGTATCTGTTGGGAGTGGTGTTGCGATCTATTCGAATTACGTGTCTGTAAAATTACAACGTTCGTAAATAAATATTTGCAATTTATTTCATTGTATGCGCGATGAGATGAATTTTGATCGGACGTAATTATATGCGACTTTGATTTTAGTTTATATTCAGCTTTGTTGAGAACTAGATTTATTGTTTTTGAAGACTAATTAAAGGCTACGACTAATTATATTATTTTCTCGGGTAATTATATATCTAAAAATGCAACGCTGTAGAGTTTATTTTTGAAAAAAAAAAAATGCAAAAAATCGTCACATTAGAGGAGTGATGGAGATAGGAGAGCTGTACCAGTCTTGGTAGTTCTAAAACCATTTTGAAAACTCTGAAAGCCCTTGTGAGAGTTCTGGCACAATCTAGGCAGTTCTATACAGTTCTGAAAACCCCTATGAGAGTTCGGGCACAGTACAGGCAGTCCTAAAACAGTTCTAAACAGTTCTGAAAACCGCTGATAGTTCTAAAACACAGTGGAGGTCATGTTGTAGTTAAAAAACAAAGTTAAAAGCACTTGTGAGAGTTCTGGCACAATCTAGGTAGTTCTAAACAGTTTTTAAAACCTCTATGAGAGTTATGGTACAGTACGGGAAGTTCTAAAACAATTCTGAAAACCACTGACAGTTCTAAAACAGAGTGGAGTTCATGTCATAGTTATAACACAAAGTTGAAAGCTCTTGCGATAGTTCTGGCACAATCTAGGCAGTTCTAAACAGCTCTTAAAACCCCTACGAGAGTTCTGGCACATTCTATGCAGTTCTGAAAACCCTAGTGATAGTTCTGTCACAGTCCGGGCAGTTCTAAAACAGTTCTGGCACAAAACAAATCTTTTTGTTCTAAAACTTCAGTTTATTTAACAATCTAAGCGTCTTACGGAACATAAGCTGAAATTATGACATTGCTAAATTTGACATATAGGAAGGTTCTAATTAAACATTTTTTAAAATGTGAAAGTTTATACGAAATCTGGAAGATAAATTTGTTGGGTTCACGATTTCGTACAACTTTTATAAAAAAAATTCAAATTATTTATGGAATTTAATAATTGAAATATTGATTGAACCTCGTATGATTAGAAAACGTAATATTCCCACCATATTAGTAAAAACGGTCGCTTATCTACTTACCTCACCTTCTGTCAGTTAGTGCAATCGGAATGCAATAAACGAACGCAAGGCGAACCTGTGCCCGCCATTCGCGATTCCGGCGTATTATTTATTTTTTCACGTTCGTTCACGGTTACCAACGTAAAAAATCGAAATATTCACTACGCTGTGAGATAGGGACGCGATTTCGTTTGAGGTTAGAAAGTTTAATGAACATGGAATTCTATTAATGTGTTGATACGGGGGGAGTTGGGTAAATATATGAAATATAATCCACAAATTCAAAATTATCACTTCAATATCTAATGTATAAAATTTTTTGAATATAAAAAAAAATTTTTTTCGTATAAATTCAATATAGACACGTTGCTTTCTTCATTTTAAACCGGAAATTAAACAAAATCATCAAGTATTTTCAACTGTGACGTATCAAATGAAATATTACACTTATCTATGGTAAAAAAAACAATAGGCATCAATTTTGTAATATGACATTAGTATGAAACAAAAGCAAGTGTGGTATTAATTAAAAAAATGTAAATTGGCATGAAATAATCGAATCAAAAATCACTTTCTTCGTTTATTTAATACGAATTGGTCTTGGTCTTGTACGAGGGTGGCGCTATATGTTTGAGATACCAGAAAACTAATTTAATCATATATTGCTATTTTCGATAAAATACGATGTCACTATAATTATTTAATATTCCCGTGCTATTTTTACTCTATTTCTATCGTTAGAAAATCGTAATGCAGTGTTGCAATATCTACCTACTCTTCTTGGGTTTTTACTGTGTTAAATTTAATCAGATTGGTTCCACCCCACTCCAGAATGTTTTTATGATACCGATACTGAGAACAGAAAAAAGTCATTGGGGACCAGATCTGGACAATTTCAAACCTCATCCATGTAATGTTGTTATAGTTTCTCCTCTTATATAAAAAGGGTGATTTTTACGTCTTTTCACGCTTTGTAGTCAGTTCAATACGTGAAATTTTCTCGATTGACTATCGATGGAATGTCATGGTGACATACTTTTATTTGTTAATAAAGTTCAGTCACCGAAAAGCGCACCGATCGTAATTTTCTTTATTTTTATAGACCAAAATTACGTTTGATTTATCGAATTTAAACCTTAAACCGAAATTATTGTAAAAAATTCGAGGTTATGACAAGGATCATAGATAAACGTGTATATCAGTAAACTTTGCACTATCGACAGCTAACATAAATTAGTAACTTAGGCGTTGCCCTGAATAACTGCAAACTGGATGCATTTTTCTGCATTCTCGGAGTTCATTCTATTCTCACGTAATTATAAAAACGATTATAAAACTAAAACATACAGGGTGTTACTTGATTGATATTTTTTTACGGTAAGACTTCCGTATCATGTGACGGTTAGTGATTCTACAGCTGCAATTGGACAATTAAAGGTATTGAAACGAGAAAGTCGCATAAAAAGCATATAATTTCTAAAAAAATCGCTTGAAATAACTCAGAGAGTTTGAAACCATCATAACATAACCTACATTCATTCAACCTAAACTAACCTAACCTAAAAAAATTTGAAATCTTTTAAATTCGAATCTAGAAACTCAGGCTATCGATTTGTACCACTACAAATCCATCTATTGGGGTGGATTAGCCCCTTTTTGTCGGATTTCACGTGTTTAGAACGCAAATCTTCTATTTACGTGTTTGATAATCCCAGAGTGCATTATTAAGGTCACAAAATCACATTGTGGTAGCTCCGCCTCCAGCTACTCACACACCGAACCCCACTACCACATATCTCCCCTAACAATGATAAAATTACATTAATTAGGCTTCGTATTCTGCAGATCTGAGGTTTCTAGAGGATACTCGCTATATATCACCCCTAAGTATTTAAATTTAAATTTAGTGCATATAGTGGTTATCGGCAAAACTGGGGCCTATTTTGAGGTTATAGACATCGTAATTAATTCAAGCGATATCTTGTCCACATTCGTCTTTTCATCTGTATATCTATGGTATTTTCGAGAAAAAAAATATTTTACGTTAATTCTGTTCCAGTTGTCGTATAAATATTGAAATTCACTGGACTATATATAACTATTTATGAAGTGGGACTTTTTTCGTGATTTTTGTTATTAATTTATATAATACCTTCTTTTAGATAATAAATTCTTACTTGGAATGTCGTTTTTGATTTATGACGTAAATTTTTTATAATCACGTTAAATATAATACGGCCCCTTTAGTGCCGTATAGTGACTAAATGTAAAATGTTGGTTTTAGTAACGTTGTTCATTAAATATTACAAAATAAAATGATTCGTGTGAAAAAAAAATGTGTTGGTACTTATAGTACGGTCCCTTTTGCGACTTATTACCCGGTAATATATTTTTATTTGTTTTGGACATTCTGTACATAAACAGACAATATAAAATGTTGGTTTTAGTAACGTTGTTAATTAAATATTACAAAATAAAATAATTCGTGTGAAAAAAAAAATGTGTTTGTACATATAGTACGGTCCCTTTAGTGACGTATAGCCTGGAAATACAATTTGATTTGTTTTGGACATTCTGTACATAATTAAACAATATAAAATGTTGGTTTTAGTAACGTTGTTAATTAAATATTACAAAAAAATGTTTTTTTACATATAGTACGGTCTCTTTAGTGACGTATAACTCGGTAATAAAATTTGATTTATTTCGGACATTCTGTACATAAACAAATAACATATAATGTCCATTTTAGTAACGTTGTAATTGAATATTACAAAATAAACTGATTCGTGTGAAAAAAAATGTGTTTGTACATATAGTACGGTCCCTTTAGTGACGTATAGCCTGGAAATATAATTTGATTTGTTTTGGACATTCTGTACATAATTAAACAATATAAAATGTTGGTTTTAGTAACGTTGTTAATTAAATATTACAAAAAAATGTTTTTTTACATATAGTACGGTCTCTTTAGTGACGTATAACTCGGTAATAAAATTTGATTTATTTCGGACATTCTGTACATAAACAAATAACATGTAATGTCCATTTTAGTAACGTTGTAATTGAATATTACAAAATAAACTGATTCGTGTGAAAAAAAATGTGTTTGTACATATAGTACGGTCCCTTTAGCGACTTATTACCCGGCAATATATTTTTATTTGTTTTGGACATTCTTTACATAAACAAGCAATATAAAATGTTGGTTTTAGTATCGTTGTTGATTAAATATTACAAAATGAACTAATAAAAATTAAATTATACGAGGGGTGATCCCTTTTCTACACCCATAAATAAAAAATTAACAAAGATATAATTTTTATTTTTTAATATAGTTTCTATTATAGTTTTTTCATCAATTTTCAATTTCGTTTCCAAATCAAACAGAAAGTCAGGACTCTGTTTATTATAAGTCTACCCCATAAGGTATCCCAAGAAAGTGACTTAAGATCATTTATTAATACAAAGTGATTTAAAAGATTTAATACGTGATTTGAATCTGTCTAAAAAATTGAGCTTTGGGATCTAGATTAAACGACTGGAATTTACTTTCTCCTGGTACGAAAATTTCTTATTTTTGACTGAAGCCAATAAAGAAACGGTTAGAGAAAAGTCTGTGCGAAGTTGATGCCAAAAAATCTAACTCTTGCGTCAACTGGTCTGCTCAGATTTTCTTGAAAAGAAAAACATCTGCTTCGGAAGAGACCCGATTTGAGTCGTGGGAAGCGGTAAAGCAAAAAACTGCAGAGCTCCTAAAGAACCTCACCAAAGAAGACTTCCAGAACTGCTTAGATCAATGGAAAAACGTATGAAAAGGTTAAAAAGGTTAGAAAAAGATCTGCTTCGAAAGGGACCCGATTTAAGTCGATGGATGCGGTAAAGAAAAAAAACTGCAGAGCTCCTAAAGAACCTCAGCAAAGAAGACTTTCAGCACAGCTTCGATCAATGGAAAAAACGTATGGAAAGGTGTGTGGCCAAGGAAAGGGATTATATTGAAGGGGAGCATTCGAATGTGGAATAATTTTTATAATAAAACCCTTTTTCGTAACCAAGAAAATTTGTGGAGATTTTGAAGTTATTGCTACACCTTGGTTACACAAAATACTGTTGTCTTATTTGTCACTACACAAGCGTGGATCACTTTCTCCAAGGCAGAATAATGTTAAAAATGATCTTTCAGTAAACGTTACATATAAAATTCGACCTGATGGAAAATTTTGTAAAAGCTGTACTTAAGCATGGCAGTGGGATCTTATAGCTGGTCCACAAATACGAGATCTAATGAAGAATATAAAGTTTAAACGAAAGGGAAAGGAATGATCTGGAAAAAATCGCTTGAAAACGTTGTCAAAAATTCCCTGGGAAACCATAAAGCGGAAATTTACGAAGACTTAATCAATAAATCCATACAAAGCCAAATATTCGCGATAATCATAGCTATTTATTATATATATAAAAAGAACATTTTTTCTAATTTTGTTTTTTTTTTTACAAAAACACCTGTTGTGTCATTGATTTATTATTGTTTGGTGGCCGTAGTACATTCGAAATTTGGCATAAATTTATCTGTTGTTGATCAGGGTAATCAGAGCATATTTAAAAAATTTAGTTTCGAACAACCACTGACTAAAATGTGTACACAAGGATATTGAATTGCGCCGGAATCACGGTGATGCGAGTCCTTTGATATGAGAAAAATAAGTTGGGTATCAGTTTCAACGACCTCGCATCTAAGTTTCGTCCCCTGTGATAAAAATACTTTGTTTACAATATTTTTGACCGTATACGTAATACCCAAAATTACAACCACGTAGAAGACTAATTTTGAAACTTTTTCTTGTAAGTTTAATCGTTTTTGGGAAAATACACGGGGAGGCATAAATTTTGGCATTATAGAAAAACGATAGAAAAACACATTGTAGTCAAACTCATGTTTATTTAAAATAAAAAAATGGAAAATTAGTTCTGAAATTATACTTTATATATTATCCATTTCTTGGAGACTGCTCTTTAATTACAGAATTGTTCTCCATTTATTCATATTAGCTCGAATTTAAAAAGAAAAATCTTAAAACCGATCAGCTGGAAGTAGAAATGGGCCAAGAAAAAGTCAGTTTCTTCAACCACGATTAAACTCTCTTTGAATATATGACGGGTTGTGTCGTTTGTGGAAAACATGTTCTATAAATGTTATCACCAAAGAATCTCCTAACATTTTCACTTATTTTGCTGAAAATATCAAATCAAGCAACGTTGAAAATCGCAATAAATTAAAATGGGCTTCTATTTCGAGGAGCAATTATATAATCCTATAGATCCTCAGGTGTTTTGAATTGCCTAAAAATTCAATAGCAAACAGAAAGCAACTAAAAGAGACTCGGGAAACATTGGAAATCCTGTTAGAACACAATAAATTTAAATATGTTCGAATATTAAAGAACCTGAACCAATTATAGATCTTTACAGATCCCCGGGTGTTCTGAGGACCTTGAAGAACTCATAGAAGACATCAAAGTGGTTGAAGAAATCAGTAAATGTTAAAAAAAACATGCTGGAACAATATAAATTCGAAGAGGCTTGCGTTTAGTAGAGCATTGAGCTATTATAGAACTTTCTAGAGCATCAGGTGTTCTGACGAGTCTGAAGATCACAAAAAAGCAATTAAATAAGAATCAGAGAAAGTTAAAAATCCTTCTAGAACTGAATAGGTTAAAAAATGTTCGAATATTAAAGAACCTGAATCAATTATAGATCTTTATAGATCTCAGGGTGTCCTGAAGATGTTGAAGAACTCATAGAAGACATCAAAGTGGTAGAAGAAATCAGTAAATGTTAAAAAAACATGCTGGAACAATATAAATTCGAAGAGGCTTGCGTTTAGTAGAGCATTAAGCTATTATAGAACTTTCTAGAACCTCGAGTTTGAAGACACCAAAAAAACAACTAAATAAGAATCAGGGAAAGTTGGAAATTCTGCTAGAACACAATAGATTAAATCTCGAGAAACCTAAAGCAATAATAGACATCTTCAGATCGTATAACCTAGAAAATAAATCCAAGAAACTTGAGGAAAATCAGAAAACTTTGTAAATCTGGTAGATGATGAGTCAGCAGATTCCTACTGAAGATTTTAAAGACTTCTGTAGTAAAAATCTTAATAAGAAGCTTCTATATTGAATAATAATTGAATTACAATTCATATAAATCATCGTAGACCTTTTTCAATTTATATACAGAATTTTAACTTATTATAATGTTTCATTAACGAATCAAATTTTCATTATCGGAATATCCGAGTCCGGTACTGCACGGAGTCGTATAACTGTTTCGCTTCATTTTTAATATACAACGCAAGTAATTTTTATGTAAATATGTGTACTTCACGTACTTATATAAATGAATAATGATTATATTTGATTAGATCGTTAAAGACTAATAATCTATAATTAAAAATTCCATTTTTTTTTCTCGTTGCGCTCAGGTGAGAAAATTAGTCGATTAAATTGTGCGGCTGCAGTTGATTTTTCTGTTATAATAATCACCGATATGAATGAGGATCTTTGGTCAGTTTATCGGACATTAAACTATCGTCAATAATTGGCCACCAGGGGTTAAACAAACCCTAGATTCAGGAGACGCTTTATCAAACAGTTTTTTCAATAAGGACTCAAAAATCTAATCGAAAAACGTTTAGGGAGGAAGGAAGCCCTAATACGAAGATGATTCCGGAAGTACCTGGCTCAAATATTTCAACGTAATCTCTTTTTAGCTCCATACAATTTTCCTAGGCCAGGTACTTCCTCGTAGATTATATTATTAAGCCGGGTTGTCGCTGTGCGAAAATGTCGACTGGACGAAACGTTTTGGGACGAAAACACTTGTGCACATATACACTGTGCACATTACGGAAGGCGAAACAAGTTTCGAGGTGAGTACGATTCGTTTAGCGCAGTGACAACCCGGCTTTAGAAATATACACCATATCTCCCGAAGATTTTCTAAAAATATCAATAATATGACATCGGAGGTATTTGAATACGTATAAAAGTATGAAATGTGCTGTTTTTTTATTGAAATACCCTGTATAATTAAGTAGGGAATAAAAAGTCTTTATAACGTGAGTTACTTCACTTATTTGGGTATTTTTCGGTGAAAAATATGGAAATTTGAAAAGAGAAAATGAGTGACCTCGTTACAAAAGCAAATAACACACCACTAAAGATAAATTTGTTTGTCTTGTTAGCGAGTAATTAACAAAAAAGATAAATTTGTAACTGAACCAACAATATACGAAAATAAATATTATGTAGAAAGTTTATTACCGCGTAGTTGTTTACATTAATTACAGGGGTCAATAATATTTGGAACAAAACCATAATGTTGCCACTACCAGATTTATACTAAAAGTTTCAGTTTTTTAAACAAAAAGTATTCTATTTAATTCCTCAATTGATTATAATTATTAAAATAAAAAATGATTAACATCAACACAAATTAAGAACTGATTGGTGATTGTTTACGGCGACTTGTATCCATCCTTTTCAGCAAATAAAAATGGGTCTGATATATCAAAGATAATTTAAGAAATAATACCGAGAAACAAAAGAAATTCCAGTGCAGACCGACATTCCCAAAATAAATCTTCTAAGGATCCTCCTCGAGCGTTTATATATGAAAATATGTCTCGTGGGAGGCATCGGAAAGGAGAACCCGTGCCAAAAAAAAGCAAATGTCACGAAAAGTACCAAAAAAGTTATGGCAATGTTCTAGTACACAGCGATTCGCTTTCCAAGGCTGTTGTACACTAATGTGGATTTATGGAGATTGAGCACCCACCATTTAACCCTGATCTGGCACCGTGCGACTAGTTTTTGTTCTCAAAACTGAAGGGGTGAACGATTTAACAGCGACGATGAAATTAAACAGATGGCAAAGAAGTTTTAGTCAGACATTGTGAAAAGTGTGTGAAAGTGAAGAAAAAATACAAGAGATGACGGTAGTTATTTAAAAAATTAGGAAATACATAATGTATACAGCTTATGTTTCAAATTTGAAGACGCCACGTTGTATAATATTTTTATTGCAGCCATTAATAGCGAACGTTACCAGTAAATTTGTAAACGTGGAAAAAATTGGCCTTAGACCAACCAATATGAAAGCTGAACTAGATTCTACTATGGGTGAGATTGCTCCTTCGTTATCAACAGTAAAGTCTGCTTCAACTTGAACAATCTTCCATGTTTTTGTAATTGGGACGGTTGTTCAACGATCCTTTGAAGGTGGAGGCTTAAAATTCAACAAAAGTTTGCGTTTTTAGTATTAATTTGAAAATCGGAGAGTTTGTTCAACGATTCTTTGAAAATTCTGCTTCAACTTGAACAATCTTCCATGTTTTTATATTTGGGACGGTTGTTCAACGATCCTTTGAAGGTGGAGGCTTAAAATTCAACAAAAGTTCGCGTTTTTAGTATTAATTCGAAAATCGGAGAGTTTGTTCAACGATTTTTTGAAAATTCTGCTTCAACTTGAACAATCTTCCATGTTTTTGTAATTGGGACGGTTGTTCAACGATCCTTTGAAGGTGGAGGCTTAAAATTCAACAAAAGTTCGCGTTTTTAGTATTAATTCGAAAATCCGAGAGTTTGTTCAACGATTTTTTGAAAATTCTGCTTCAACTTGAACAATCTTCCATGTTTTTGTAATTGGGACGGTTGTTCAACGATCCTTTGAAGGTGGAGGCTTAAAATTCAACAAAAATTCGCGTTTTTAGTATTAAATCGAAAATCCGAGAGTTTGTTCAACGATTTTTTGAAAATTCTGCTTCAACTTGAACAATCTTCCACGTTTTTGTAATTGGGACGGTTGTTCAACGATCCTTTGAAGGTGGAGGCTTAAAATTCAACAAAAGTTTGCGTTTTTAGTATTAATTTGAAAATCGGAGAGTTTGTTCAACGATTCTTTGAAAATTCTGCTTCAACTTGAACAATCTTCCATGTTTTTATATTTGGGACGGTTGTTCAACGATCCTTTGAAGGTGGAGGCTTAAAATTCAACAAAAGTTTGCTTTTTTAGTATTAATTTGAAAATCGGAGAGTTTGTTCAACGATTCTTTGAAAATTCTGCTTCAACTTGAACAATCTTCCATGTTTTTATATTTGGGACGGTTGTTCAACGATCCTTTGAAGGTGGAGGCTTAAAATTCAACAAAAGTTCGCGTTTTTAGTATTAATTCGAAAATCGGAGAGTTTGTTCAACGATTCTTTGAAAATTCTGCTTCAACTTGAACAATCTTCCATATTTTTGTAATTGGGACGGTTGTTCAACGATCCTTTGAAGGTGGAGGCTTAAAATTCAACAAAAGTTCGCGTTTTTAGTATTAATTCGAAAATCCGAGAGTTTGTTACAACGATTTTTTGAAAATTCTGCTTCAACTTGAACAATCTTCCATGTTTTTGTAATTGGGACGGTTGTTCAACGTTCCTTTGAAGGTGGAGGCTTAAAATTCAACAAAAGTTCGCGTTTTTAGTATTAATTCGAAAATCCGAGAGTTTGTTCAACGATTTTTTGAAAATTCTGCTTCAATTTGAACAATCTTCCATGTTTTTGTAATTGGGACGGTTGTTCAACGATCCTTTGAAGGTGGAGGCTTAAAATTCAACAAAAATTCGCGTTTTTAGTATTAAATCGAAAATCCGAGAGTTTGTTCAACGATTTTTTGAAAATTCTGCTTCAACTTGAACAATCTTCCACGTTTTTGTAATTGGGACGGTTGTTCAACGATCCTTTGAAGGTGGAGGCTCAAAATTCAACAAAAGTTTGCGTTTTTAGTATTAATTTGAAAATCGGAGAGTTTGTTCAACGATTCTTTGAAAATTCTGCTTCAACTTGAACAATCTTCCATGTTTTTATATTTGGGACGGTTGTTCAACGATCCTTTAAAGGTGGAGGCTTAAAATTCAACAAAAGTTTGCGTTTTTAGTATTAATTCGAAAATCGGAGAGTTTGTTCAACGATTCTTTGAAAATTCTGCTTCAACTTGAACAATCTTCCATGTTTTTATATTTGGGACGGTTGTTCAACGATCCTTTGAAGGTGGAGGCTTAAAATTCAACAAAAGTTCGCGTTTTTAGTATTAATTCGAAAATCGGAGAGTTTGTTCAACGATTCTTTGAAAATTCTGCTTCAACTTGAACAATCTTCCATATTTTTGTAATTGGGACGGTTGTTCAACGATCCTTTGAAGGTGGAGGCTTAAAATTCAACAAAAGTTCGCGTTTTTAGTATTAATTCGAAAATCCGAGAGTTTGTTCAACGATTTTTTGAAAATTCTGCTTCAACTTGAACAATCTTCCACGTTTTTGTAATTGGGACGGTTATTCAACGTTCCTTTGAAGGTGGAGGCTTAAAATTCAACAAAAGTTCGCGTTTTTAGTATTAATTCGAAAATCCGAGAGTTTGTTACAACGATTTTTTGAAAATTCTGCTTCAACTTGAACAATCTTCTATGTTTTTGTAATTGGGACGGTTTACAACGATCCTTTGAAGGTGGAGGCTTAAAATTCAACAAAAATTCGCGTTTTTAGTATTAAATCGAAAATCCGAGAGTTTGTTCAACGATTTTTTGAAAATTCTGCTTCAACTTGAACAATCTTCCACGTTTTTGTAATTGGGACGGTTGTTCAACGATCCTTTGAAGGTGGAGGCTTAAAATTCAACAAAAGTTTGCGTTTTTAGTATTAATTTGAAAATCGGAGAGTTTGTTCAACGATTCTTTGAAAATTCTGCTTCAACTTGAACAATCTTCCATGTTTTTATATTTGGGACGGTTGTTCAACGATCCTTTGAAGGTGGAGGCTTAAAATTCAACAAAAGTTCGCGTTTTTAGTATTAATTCGAAAATCCGAGAGTTTGTTCAACGATTTTTTGAAAATTCTGCTTCAGTTTGAACAATCTTCCATGTTTTTGTAATTGGGACGGTTGTTCAACGATCCCTTGAAGGTGGAGGCTTAAAATTCAACAAAAATTCGCGTTTTTAGTATTAAATCGAAAATCCGAGAGTTTGTTCAACGATTTTTTGAAAATTCTGCTTCAACTTGAACAATCTTCCATGTTTTTGTAATTGGGACGGTTGTTCAACGATCCTTTGAAGGTGGAGGCTTAAAATTCAACAAAAGTTTGCGTTTTTAGTATTAATTTGAAAATCGGAGAGTTTGTTCAACGATTCTTTGAAAATTCTGCTTCAACTTGAACAATCTTCCATGTTTTTATATTTGGGACGGTTGTTCAACGATCCTTTGAAGGTGGAGGCTTAAAATTCAACAAAAGTTTGCGTTTTTAGTATTAATTTGAAAATCGGAGAGTTTGTTCAACGATTCTTTGAAAATTCTGCTTCAACTTGAACAATCTTCCATGTTTTTATATTTGGGACGGTTGTTCAACGATCCTTTGAAGGTGGAGGCTTAAAATTCAACAAAAGTTCGCGTTTTTAGTATTAATTCGAAAATCGGAGAGTTTGTTCAACGATTCTTTGAAAATTCTGCTTCAACTTGAACAATCTTCCATGTTTTTGTAATTGGGACGGTTGTTCAACGATCCTTTGAAGGTGGAGGCTTAAAATTCAACAAAAATTCGCGTTTTTAGTATTAAATCGAAAATCCGAGAGTTTGTTCAACGATTTTTTGAAAATTCTGCTTCAACTTGAACAATCTTCCACGTTTTTGTAATTGGGACGGTTATTCAACGTTCCTTTGAAGGTGGAGGCTTAAAATTCAACAAAAGTTCGCGTTTTTAGTATTAATTTGAAAATCCGAGAGTTTGTTCAACGATTTTTTGAAAATTCTGCTTCAACTTGAACAATCTTCCACGTTTTTGTAATTGGGACGGTTATTCAACGTTCCTTTGGAGGTGGAGGCTTAAAATTCAACAAAAGTTTGCGTTTTTAGTATTAATTTGAAAATCGGAGAGTTTGTTCAACGATTCTTTGAAAATTCTGCTTCAACTTGAACAATCTTCCATGTTTTTATATTTGGGACGGTTGTTCAACGATCCTTTGAAGGTGGAGGCTTAAAATTCAACAAAAGTTCGCGTTTTTAGTGTTAATTCGAAAATCCGAGAGTTTGTTCAACGATTTTTTGAAAATTCTGCTTCAACTTGAACAATCTTCCATGTTTTTGTAATTGGGACGGTTGTTCAACGATCCTTTGAAGGTGGAGGCTTAAAATTCAACAAAAATTCGCGTTTTTAGTATTAAATCGAAAATCCGAGAGTTTGTTCAACGATTTTTTGAAAATTCTGCTTCAACTTGAACAATCTTCCACGTTTTTGTAATTGGGACGGTTATTCAACGTTCCTTTGAAGGTGGAGGCTTAAAATTCAACAAAAGTTCGCGTTTTTAGTATTAATTCGAAAATCCGAGAGTTTGTTACAACGATTTTTTGAAAATTCTGCTTCAACTTGAACAATCTTCTATGTTTTTGTAATTGGGACGGTTGTTCAACGATCCTTTGAAGGTGGAGGCTTAAAATTCAACAAAAACTCGCGTTTTTAGTATTAAATCGAAAATCCGAGAGTTTGTTCAACGATTTTTTGAAAATTCTGCTTCAACTTGAACAATCTTCCACGTTTTTGTAATTGGGACGGTTGTTCAACGATCCTTTGAAGGTGGAGGCTTCAAATTCAACAAAAGTTTGCATTTTTAGTATTATTTTGAAAATCGGAGAGTTTGTTCAACGATTCTTTGAAAATTCTGCTTCAACTTGAACAATCTTCCATGTTTTTATATTTGGGACGGTTGTTCAACGATCCTTTGAAGGTGGAGGCTTAAAATTCAACAAAAGTTCGCGTTTTTAGTATTAATTCGAAAATCGGAGAGTTTCTTCAACGATTCTTTGAAAATTCTGCTTCAACTTGAACAATCTTCCATATTTTTGTAATTGGGACGGTTGTTCAACGATCCTTTGAAGGTGGAGGCTTAAAATTCAACAAAAGTTTGCGTTTTTAGTATTAATTTGAAAATCGGAGAGTTTGTTCAACGATTTTTTGAAAATTCTGCTTCAACTTGAACAATCTTCCACGTTTTTGTAATTGGGACGGTTGTTCAACGATCCTTTGAAGGTGGAGGCTTAAAATTCAACAAAAGTTTGCGTTTTTAGTATTAATTTGAAAATCGGAGAGTTTGTTCAACGATTCATTGAAAATTCTGCTTCAACTTGAACAATCTTCCATGTTTTTATATTTGGGACGGTTGTTCAACGATCCTTTGAAGGTGGAGGCTTAAAATTCAACAAAAGTTCGCGTTTTTAGTATTAATTCGAAAATCGGAGAGTTTGTTCAACGATTCTTTGAAAATTCTGCTTCAACTTGAACAATCTTCCATATTTTTGTAATTGGGACGGTTGTTCAACGATCCTTTGAAGGTGGAGGCTTAAAATTCAACAAAAATTCGCGTTTTTAGTATTAAATCGAAAATCCGAGAGTTTGTTCAACGATTTTTTGAAAATTCTGCTTCAACTTGAACAATCTTCCACGTTTTTGTAATTGGGACGGTTATTCAACGTTCCTTTGAAGGTGGAGGCTTAAAATTCAACAAAAGTTCGCGTTTTTAGTATTAATTCGAAAATCCGAGAGTTTGTTACAACGATTTTTTGAAAATTCTGCTTCAACTTGAACAATCTTCTATGTTTTTGTAATTGGGACCGTTTTCAACGATCCTTTGAAGGTGGAGGCTTAAAATTCAACAAAAATTCGCGTTTTTAGTATTAAATCGAAAATCCGAGAGTTTGTTCAACGATTTTTTGAAAATTCTGCTTCAACTTGAACAATCTTCCATGTTTTTGTAATTGGGACGGTTGTTCAACGATCCTTTGAAGGTGGAGGCTTAAAATTCAACAAAAATTCGCGTTTTTAGTATTAAATCGAAAATCCGAGAGTTTGTTCAACGATTTTTTGAAAATTCTGCTTCAACTTGAACAATCTTCCACGTTTTTGTAATTGGGACGGTTATTCAACGTTCCTTTGAAGGTGGAGGCTTAAAATTCAACAAAAGTTCGCGTTTTTAGTATTAATTCGAAAATCCGAGAGTTTGTTACAACGATTTTTTGAAAATTCTGCTTCAACTTGAACAATCTTCTATGTTTTTGTAATTGGGACGGTTGTTCAACGATCCTTTGAAGGTGGAGGCTTAAAATTCAACAAAAATTCGCGTTTTTAGTATTAAATCGAAAATCCGAGAGTTTGTTCAACGATTCTTTGAAAATTCTGCTTCAACTTGAACAATCTTCCATATTTTTGTAATTGGGACGGTTGTTCAACGATCCTTTGAAGGTGGAGGCTTCAAATTCAACAAAAGTTTGCATTTTTAGTATTATTTTGAAAATCGGAGAGTTTGTTCAACGATTCTTTGAAAATTCTGCTTCAACTTGAACAATCTTCCATGTTTTTATATTTGGGACGGTTGTTCAACGATCCTTTGAAGGTGGAGGCTTAAAATTCAACAAAAGTTCGCGTTTTTAGTATTAATTCGAAAATCGGAGAGTTTCTTCAACGATTCTTTGAAAATTCTGCTTCAACTTGAACAATCTTCCATATTTTTGTAATTGGGACGGTTGTTCAACGATCCTTTGAAGGTGGAGGCTTAAAATTCAACAAAAGTTTGCGTTTTTAGTATTAATTTGAAAATCGGAGAGTTTGTTCAACGATTTTTTGAAAATTCTGCTTCAACTTGAACAATCTTCCACGTTTTTGTAATTGGGACGGTTGTTCAACGATCCTTTGAAGGTGGAGGCTTAAAATTCAACAAAAGTTTGCGTTTTTAGTATTAATTTGAAAATCGGAGAGTTTGTTCAACGATTTTTTGAAAATTCTGCTTCAACTTGAACAATCTTCCACGTTTTTGTAATTGGGACGGTTGTTCAACGATCCTTTGAAGGTGGAGGCTTAAAATTCAACAAAAGTTTGCGTTTTTAGTATTAATTTGAAAATCGGAGAGTTTGTTCAACGATTCTTTGAAAATTCTGCTTCAACTTGAACAATCTTCCATATTTTTGTAATTGGGACGGTTGTTCAACGATCCTTTGAAGGTGGAGGCTTAAAATTCAACAAAAGTTTGCGTTTTTAGTATTAATTTGAAAATCGGAGAGTTTGTTCAACGATTCTTTGAAAATTCTGCTTCAACTTGAACAATCTTCCATGTTTTTGTAATTGGGACGGTTGTTCAACGATCCTTTGAAGGTGGAGGCTTAAAATTCAACAAAAATTCGCGTTTTTAGTATTAAATCGAAAATCCGAGAGTTTGTTCAACGATTTTTTGAAAATTCTGCTTCAACTTGAACAATCTTCCACGTTTTTGTAATTGGGACGGTTATTCAACGTTCCTTTGAAGGTGGAGGCTTAAAATTCAACAAAAGTTTGCGTTTTTAGTATTAATTTGAAAATCGGAGAGTTTGTTCAACGATTCTTTGAAAATTCTGCTTCAACTTGAACAATCTTCCATGTTTTTATATTTGGGACGGTTGTTCAACGATCCTTTGAAGGTGGAGGCTTAAAATTCAACAAAAGTTCGCGTTTTTAGTATTAATTCGAAAATCGGAGAGTTTGTTCAACGATTCTTTGAAAATTCTGCTTCAACTTGAACAATCTTCCATGTTTTTATATTTGGGACGGTTGTTCAACGATCCTTTGAAGGTGGAGGCTTAAAATTCAACAAAAGTTCGCGTTTTTAGTATTAATTCGAAAATCGGAGAGTTTGTTCAACGATTCTTTGAAAATTCTGCTTCAACTTGAACAATCTTCCATATTTTTGTAATTGGGACGGTTGTTCAACGATCCTTTGAAGGTGGAGGCTTAAAATTCAACAAAAGTTTGCGTTTTTAGTATTAATTTGAAAATCGGAGAGTTTGTTCAACGATTCTTTGAAAATTCTGCTTCAACTTGAACAATCTTCCATGTTTTTATATTTGGGACGGTTGTTCAACGATCCTTTGAAGGTGGAGGCTTAAAATTCAACAAAAGTTCGCGTTTTTAGTATTAATTCGAAAATCGGAGAGTTTGTTCAACGATTCTTTGAAAATTCTGCTTCAACTTGAACAATCTTCCATATTTTTGTAATTGGGACGGTTGTTCAACGATCCTTTGAAGGTGGAGGCTTAAAATTCAACAAAAGTTTGCGTTTTTAGTATTAAATCGAAAATCCGAGAGTTTGTTCAACGATTTTTTGAAAATTCTGCTTCAACTTGAACAATCTTCCACGTTTTTGTAATTGGGACGGTTGTTCAACGATCCTTTGAAGGTGGAGGCTTAAAATTCAACAAAAGTTTGCGTTTTTAGTATTAATTTGAAAATCGGAGAGTTTGTTCAACGATTCTTTGAAAATTCTGCTTCAACTTGAACAATCTTCCATGTTTTTGTAATTGGGACGGTTGTTCAACGATCCTTTGAAGGTGGAGGCTTAAAATTCAACAAAAGTTCGCGTTTTTAGTATTAATTCGAAAATCGGAGAGTTTGTTCAACGATTCTTTGAAAATTCTGCTTCAACTTGAACAATCTTCCATATTTTTGTAATTGGGACGGTTGTTCAACGATCCTTTGAAGGTGGAGGCTTAAAATTCAACAAAAGTTCGCGTTTTTAGTATTAATTCGAAAATCGGAGAGTTTGTTCAACGATTCTCTGAAAATTCTGCTTCAACTTGAACAATCTTCCACGTTTTTGTAATTGGGACGGTTGTTCAACGATCCTTTGAAGGTGGAGGCTTAAAATTCAACAAAAGTTCGCGTTTTTAGTATTAATTCGAAAATCGGAGAGTTTGTTCAACGATTCTTTGAAAATTCTGCTTCAACTTGAACAATCTTCCATGTTTTTGTATTTGGGACGGTTGTTCAACGATTCTTCGAAAGTTACCGTTTCAAATTGAACAAATTTCCATGTTTTTGATGTTGAGTTAAGAAAAGGACCGTTTGTTCCAGGATTCTCTGGAAATTCTGCTTCAAATTCAAAAAATTCTCCGTTAATTTGGCAATTGGGACGTTAGTTCAATGATCCTTTGGAAATCTTGGAATAGGAAAAACTATCAACGGCGAACTTATCACAACATTTGGCTAAGTAAAGAGTATTGTTTCATCAAGAATCAATGAATTACTACCTTATATTCCCTATACGCCTGATTTAGTTCCTTTCGGATTATTTTCTGTTCTCAAACTTGAAAAAATGACTTATTGGTCAAAGATTTTCCAACAATGAGGCTAGATAACGTCAGCAGTTGAAGATCTTGACGATTCTTATTATAAAAAGGTTACCGAACTTATTAAACATCGCTGAGAAAATTGTATGGAGCTAAAATGAGCTTAAGTTCATAAATAAATATATTTCTCTCCAAAATTTTTGTTTTTTTCTGTTGGGACCGTACTCGTATGAATTACCAAATACAGTTTAAAAATTTTGATACGATATTGAGTTAATTTGCGAATTACCTTGTATATAATGGAGACAGCTGTCATATTTAATTAGAACATTAGAGAATAGGATTGGAAAACCGAATAATTAGTATATTAACCACCTCTACTTACCTTTCTCTTTCTAGACTCGTAATCAGAACGTGCGTCCGACTGCTATCAGTTTGATACGACGGTTTAGTTTAGAGAGTAGAATCAGACGAGGCGGTAAAATTTCCCACCGTTTTCTCGTACCCTCGCTGTTATTAAATAGTCGGAGGACGTTTTTGCGTTCTAAAAAGAGAAAGGAACTTAACGATGAAAATATTATTTGAATCGAACGCCGCCTCATATTCGCGTTAAATAAATTTTTATCATGGAAATTTGTTATCAGTATTGACGTTATAATCAACGGAAGGTGTTTTCTATGTACGTGTACGTTTTATAAATATTGTCGTAAGTGACGTCGGGATGAAATGTTCGACGGTTGTCAAACGGTAACGACAGGACCAAAGTGTAACGAAGTGGCTGAAAAGATAGTGTCCTTGTTCGGTTGGAGGCAAACTTATAATGTGGAAAAATTACAGAGGAACGTTCCGGGGAGATCTACTACTAGGATTTCTATTACTAGACCTTCCAGCGATAATTCTATCAAAAAGGTAAGAAATCGAAATCGGCGATTTTTTTAAATAATCTCAAAAAAATTTCTGCTTTAAATTCATCAAATTTCCTTGTTTTTGGTGTAGGATTGAGAAATAGGGAGTTTGTTCAACGATTCTTTAGAAATTCTGCTTTAAATTCATCAAATTTCCTTGTTTTTGGTAGAGGGTTGAGAAATGGAGAGTTTCTTCAACGATTCTTTGGAAATTCTGCTTCAAAATGAACAAATTTCCTTATTTTTTTGTGTAGGGTTGAGAAATGGAGAGTTTCTTCAACGATTCTTTGGAAATTCTGCTTCAAATTGAACAAATTTCCTTGTTTTTGGTGTAGGGTTGAGAAATGGAGAGTTTGTTCAACGATTCTTTGGAAATTCTGCTTCAAATTGAACAAATTTCCTTGTTTTTGGTGTAGGGTTGAGAAATGGAGAGTTTGTTCAACGATTCTTTAGAAATTCTGCTTGAAATTCATCAAATTTCCTTGTATTTGGTGGAGGATTGAGAAATGGAGAGTTTGTTCAACGATTCTTTAGAAATTCTGCTTCAAATTCATCAAATTTCCTTGTATTTGGTGGAGGGTTGAGAAATGGAGAGTTTGTTCAACGATTCTTTAGAAATTCTGCTTTAAATTCATCTAATTTCCTTGTTTTTGGTGTAGGGTTGAGAAATGGAGAGTTTGTTCAACGATTCTTTGGAAATTCTGCTTTAAATTCATCAAATTTCCTTGTTTTTGGTGTAGGATTGAGAAATAGGGAGTTTGTTCAACGATTCTTTAGAAATTCTGCTTTAAATTCATCAAATTTCCTTGTTTTTGGTAGAGGGTTGAGAAATGTAGAGTTTGTTCAACGATTTCTCTATTCATTGGGCAATTGAGATGTTGGCTCAATGATTCTTTGGAAATTCCGCTTCAAATTGAATAAATTATTTCCATGTTTTTGTTATTGGGACGGTTGTTCTACGATCCCTTTAGGTGATTGCTTAAATTTCAACAGAAATCTGTGTTTTTGGACTTAATTTGAAAATAGGAGAGTTTGTTCAACGATTCCTCGAAAATTATGGGTCTAATTCTCATGTCTTTGCCATTGTTCAACAAATTTCCATGTTTTTGGTGTTGGTATAGGAATTTGAAAGTTTGTTCAACGATCCTTTGGACATTTATGCTCCAAGTTGAACAAATCTCCTTGTTGTTATGTTTATTGAAAGAGTTTTTAACTGCAATTGAACAAATTTCCATATTTTTGAGGTTAGTTTTGAAATTGGAGGATGGTTATTTAGAAATTCTACTGCAAATTGTGAGAATTCTTATATTTTTGGGGTTAATTTGAAACTAGGAAACTATTTTTGATTAATGATTCATTGAGAATTTTCTTTCAAATTGAACTAATTTCCATGTTTTTGGGTTCGATATAGAAATTGAAGTGTTTGTTCAACGATTCTGTTTTAAATTTAATAAATTTCCATTATTTAGTTGATCTAAAATGAAAAAATTTCAATATTTTTGAGGTTAATTTATAAACTGACACGTTTGTTTAACTAGCAAATCTTTATTTAATTTCGAACGGTTATAAATTTAAAAACACCTTGTATATAAAGACAACTGATTACGTGTATCTCGTATCTCCTTACAACAAATCACTATTATAAATTAAATACCTGCAACTATTTATTTAGACTTATACTTTTTACGTCAGCTCAGCTTTTGAGATTAGACAACACTGTACGTTCCGAAAATATAAACAATCATTCACACATTATCGTTTCGATTGTCACGCCAATTTACAAACAATCAAACCGCATTTTAAATTAATTTAAATTATCTCTCACGAGATTTGTTCTTAGTGTAAATTTATATTTCCACAATAACCATTGTGGGAAACGAACTAAATGAATAAAAAAACGAGGTTTATAGAACGTAATTAGGAGGGGTTAATAAAAATTACGATGCATAAAAAAATGAGTGTACAAATGTAAAAATCATCTTTATTAATGTATCATAACGCATAATGCATAATAAGTTAGGTTAGGTTGAGTTAGTCAAATAAAATAACTTGAATTTGGGTAGTGGGTCTTTTATAAATACGAAATAAACATTTTTGTTTTTTATTTCACGATTAAAATCCCGAGCTGCGTAATCTTACGTCTCGAGTTGTCTAATCTTCATGACAACCGCGATCACAAGTTGACGCATCGTAATTAAAAGTAAAAGTTAAAATTCTACGGCAGGATTTGAAGTTTCGAATCGGCGCTCGCTCTCTAGTTCGAATGGACTATAACAAAATTAAATTTCACCCTTGTGACCAACGAAGTAGATAATTTTCGTATTTAAAGTTTTTAGTCATCATTTTTTTGTAGTATGTTTTTCGGTTAGTTGGATTTTCTTGGAATAATTTACTTGAGTCGAATTTAAAAAAAAAAAAATATGGGATCGTTGAAAGAATCGCCGGATGACGCTCAAGGTCGTTTCGGTCACTCGTTTTTAATTATCAAAAGTTTCTGTTTCAATATATGAAAGGAAGCGAACAATAATTGAAAGTAAAAATATATACAGAGCGATAGAAAATATATGATTCATAGTAGTTGTATAATTTTGATCCTAATCTAAAAAAACTGAGGGAAACTTCATGAAATTATAAATTTGATACGAAAAATAACAAAAATTTCGGATTTTTTGGACATGAAAATACATGGGATTTCATGGTTTATCATATGTTTTCGCTATAAAAGTGTAGTCGCCACTATTATTTCAAAAAATCTAGAAATTTGATGGGCTTGTATAAAAAATTTTATATTTCTTAAACTATTCGATATATCGATTTATTTTCGACTTAATCGATTGAGAAATCGTATGTATAAGCGACTGTGCATATCGGATTCCTTCGGTATCATATTTGTGAGAAATATACAGGGTTAAAGTTGAAGTATTTTTATTAAATTTACACTATATAAAGTTTATTAAAACCTATACTTGTGAAATGGCAACGTTGTAATATAATAAAATAAGGCAGCTTTTTCGTGATGATACAAAACGAGTTATATATAACCTAAAATTAAAAGTTATGAGAGAAAATTTCAAATATTTCATTTCAGCCTCAGACACGTTTCAAATAAACCTATACGAGCCCCCTGGTGCAAATCGGGGCCACTGCTTGTGGGAGGGGGTAGTAAGGGGATTTCTAAAAATATTTGAAGCCCAATATTCAGCAATTCCTGGACCCCTTCCCATAAATGACTAGGGTATGTCGCACTTAATTCAAGAAAAAACATTTCTTTTCCAATTTCCCTTGAATTTATCCCATGAATCCCCCCAAATTTTATACGTGAGATCTTTAAAACGTATTTTTCGTTTTTCTTTTATTGTGTATGGAAAAAAAGTTGAAGCCGCTCGAGTGAGGTGTTTTGAAAACTTCGACGTTTGGCTTCATCAAGACTCTCCAAAGGGTAGATTCTTTATCCATCCATTATATACAGGGTGTCCCATGACGACTTAAAACTATCTGTATATGGCAAAATACTCATTGTAAAATCATGAAAATTTCTACGTTTGGGTTTTCGGATACGATCTTTTTAACTAAAATATTTTCAAAGATGGCCAACTTCCGGTTTTACCGGAAGTCGACTGTAACTTTGTTATTTTATATGGAACACCCTGTATATTAAGACATTTTTGAAATCTACGTAAAATTTTAGTATACTTTTGCTTTAAAACTATTAATTTTTTTATAAAAAATTTGACAGTTGCAGACCCTTATAAACTATTTTTTTACGAGGACACCCTTAAAGATATGCCAACGGTTTTTTTTCGGTTGCCTTTATCAACGTTAGACGTATTTGAATCTAAGTTGAAAAATTTTTCATTTTATATAGGGTGTGTATAAATTGTGTTCAAAGTTTAACTTCATATATGTATATCAAATTTCTTTATTTTTTTTAAATGGAACCACCCGGTTTTTTCTATTTTAATTCATTGAGGAGTAGAAAATAAGCAAATTCATGAATACTTTCCTATACCTAAACCTTATCATTATCCAGATATTAAATGTTTTCTGTAAATTTTTAGAAATGTAGGTGTGGTCTAGATTTGAGCACTTTTGGTACACACCATGTATAAAATGAATAATTTTTCAACACAGATTCTAATACATATGACCTTGCTAAAAGCAATCGAACGAAAACCGTTTTCATATCTTTAAGGATGTCCTCGTAAAAAAATAGTTTATAAGGGTCAAAATTTTTTAAAAAAAATTAATAACTCAAAAATTAAGCATTTTTCTAAAAAAAATGTTTGGACTAAGGAAAGTATACATGAATTTGCCTTATTTTTTACCCCTAAATGCATTAAAATAGAAAGACCGGGTGGTTCTATTTAAAAAAATAGAGAAATTTGATATTCATGGAGTTAAACTTTGAATACTTTTTATACACACCCTGTATAAAATGAAAAATTTTTCAACACAGATTCTAATACGTCTGCCCTTTCTAAAAGCAATCGAACAAAAACCGTTTTCATATCTTTAAGGATGTCCTCGTAAAAAAATAGTTTTAAAAGAAATTAATAATTCAAAAATTATGCATTTTTCTAAAAAAAATGTTTGGACTAAGGAAATCATACATGAATTTGCCTTATTTTTTACCCCTAAATGCATTAAAATAGATAAAACCGGGTGGTTCTATTTAAAAAAATAGAGAAATTTGATATTTATGGAGTTTAACTTTGAATACTATTTATACACACCCTGTATAAAATGAATAATTTTTCAACACAGATTCTAATACGTCTGACCTTGCTAAAAGCAACCGAACAAAAACCGTTTTCATATCTTTAGTAAAAAAAAGTTTATAAGGGTCAAAATCTTTTACAAAAAAATTAATAATTCAAATTGTGTGCATTTTTCGAAAAAAGTTTTTAGACAAAAGTATACTAAAATTTCACGTAGATTTCAAAAATGTATTATATTTATTAAAATTATTGGTGCGTAAGAAAGCCGCCCAAATCTAAATATTTCGAAACGCGATCTAAATATTTTCACTTTCGATATTAAAATTATCATTAGAACAGAAAGTTATTACGTCATTAACAATTTGAATAAATCATCTCGTTTCACATTAGCTTATGAAAGGTATTCAAAGATAACCAGCGTTCTCATAATATATAACAGAACTATTTTTACGAGGTACTTGCGAGATAACAAACGCCCAAAGACATTCTTCGATAAAAAAACGCCGTCATTAACATATTTCATTTATCTCGAGTGATTATATTCCTAATATGTTTTAAATAATTTTTCTACCACTTTAGTCTGATAAACATTTCGTTCGACTGGTATTTCGAGTGCTCTTAATTTCAGAGCAAGTACGAGGATCGGTCCAGAAGTACCTGACTCGACATAGAGATGGCGGTAGTTGTTTGAAAAATACGTCGTTTAGTATTTGCTTGGCAGCCATTAATAGTGAACGTTTTCAGTGAATTTGTAAACTTTTATTTGAAAGGCTTTAGATTAATCAATATGGAAGCTAAACTAGATTCTATTCTTCTATAAATATTGTCATTATGTACGATTAAAAAAACGTGAAATTATATTTTTAATAAATATTAAATATGTTACCAAGTGAATGTAACATGAAAACCACACGGGTTACAATTATTTTTTTCATATTTTCGTATTTGTATATATTTTATCACACGAGTTTATTGATAATAAATAAATAGATAAATTTGAAACAAAAAGTCTTGTTTGTATAAAAAAATATGTTAAAATTGCTTTTTTCCAATCTAATTCATGAAAAATTAAATTACCTGACATAACCTTAATACAGTGCCTTTTGATGAAACACCCCCGGGGACAGGTAAACAAAATATCTCTAGGTTTTAATGGGAATTCCAAGGGATTCTTACTAAACTGAATGCATCTGGAGACAAGTCTCAGTGTACCTGTGTCAATCGAAGAACGAGCTCGATGTTAATACGAGTAAAAAATGTTAAGACTCGATAAACTTTTTATTAACGTATCCGGTTTTCGAAAATTTCTAAGGAAAATACATTTTGAGTGCTGTTGCGTTAATCAACCTAGACTGCGAGTAAGTACGAAGATTTATTTGTTTTTAAATTGATTTACCTATATAATATTTGAAAATTCGTTTTATATATATATACAGGGTGTCCCACGACGTGTTAAAACTATCTGTATATGGCAAAATATTTGTAGTAGAATAATGAAAATTTCTATGTTTGGGTTTTCGGATACGATCTTTTTAACTAAAATATTTTTAAATATTGTCGACTTCCGGTAGAACTGTAACTTTGTTATTTTAAATGGAATATCCTTTATATTAATACATTTTTGAAATCTACGTGGAATTTTAGTATACTTTTGTCATACATTTTTTTTTTTCGAAAAATGCATACTTTTTGAGTTATTAATTTTTTTGTAAAATATTTTTACTAGGACACCCTTAAAGATATGAAAACGGTTTTTGTTCGGTTGCTTTTAGCAAGGTCAGACGTATTTGAATCTATGTTGAAAAATTTTTAATTTTATACAGGGTGTGTTCAAAGTTTAACTACATAAATATCAAATTTTCTTTATTTTTTTAAATGGAACCACCCGATTTTTTCTATTTTAATGCATTCAGGGGTAAAAATAACACAAATTCATGTATACTTTCCTATACCTAAATCTTCAGTTATCCAGATATTAAATGTTTTCTGTAATTTTTTATAAATGCAGGTGTGGTCTAAAGAAAGTATATGAAATTGCCTTATTTTTTACCCCTAAATGCATTAAAATAGAAAAAACTGGGTGGTTCTATTTAAAAAAATAGATAAATTTGATATTTATGGAGTTAAACTTTGAATACTATTTATACACACCCTGTATAAAATGAAAAATTTTTCAATACGTCTGACCTTGCTAAAAGCAACCGAACAAAAACCGTTTTCATATCTTTAAAAGTATCCTGGTAAAAAAATAGGGTCAAAATTTTTTACAAAAAAATTAATAATTGAAAAAGTATGCATTTTTCGAAAAATTTTTCAGACAAAAGTATACCAAAATTCCACGTATATTTGAAAAATGTATTAATATACAGAGTGTTACATTTAAAATAACATTTTGAAAATATTTTAGTTAAAAAAATCGTGTACCCGAAAACCCAAACGTAGAAATTTTCATGATTTTACTATAATAAGTATTTTGCCATATGCAGATAGTTTTAAGTTGTCGTGTATATATAGTCATCCTGTATATATATATTTATAAATATACGAGGGTTGATACTTTTTGTGTTTTGAAGAAAACCGAAAACAGATATTTAAATAAAGTTAGTTACTTTCGCTTTTTACCGATAGAGAACGTTGCTTAATTCATTGAATAACTCATGTTATTGCTGTACTTTGTCACGTGATACTGGTCACATTAAAGCAAGTAGTTCGTCATGTAACTGTTCGAGAGGTTGTGAAAATTTTTTCAATATGTTTTGATAAAAACTCGAAACGTCAAATTTCATCTTCCAAAAATTATTAGAAAAAACTCGAAACGTCATTTTATCTATCTCTTAAAAATTATTAAAAAAACTAATTTTAAAACAAACAGGAGAGACCTAAAATCAAGAACATTTAGATGGATTAAATATATCAAAAGGTCTAATAAATAAGAAATTAAAAAAATATAACTGGCTTTTGTATACAATAGAATTAGTATTCAAGTCAGCATACACGCGTGGTGTCTTATTAATAGTTTTGACATCCAACGAATACAGTAATAAGATGAAACAACTTTATATCATTTATATTTTATGTTAATATGTAGTTTTTACAAAAATCTGTATAAAATGATAATCCAGTAGAATAATATGTTATTATCTACGTTTTACGTTTATCTATGTTCTAAGAAAATAACAACGAATTTATTTAAAGTGAAAGTGTATGTATATACATATAAATATTGAGGTATCGGTTAATTTCGTACGAAATTGCTTTCTTTTCAAGGTCTTTAACCCCGTTTCGAACAGTTGGTCAATTATTGTCGACAGTTTTTTATTCAATACAATAATTGCATAAAAAAATTGTTAAATTAGCACGCAACTAATTGTTATATTAATTTTCAATAAGTTTCGTCTTTTTTTTGGCAGTTTTTGTTATTTTTTTTGATCTATTGATTTATTCACTCAAAAAATTTCGAAATTTACTATGAAGGAATGAGAAAAAATCCATTTAAATAGTACTTCAATAATGATTGAAAAAACCACAAACGAAGTGAAGACTAACATCTAGGGACAAAGAATCAGAGACGGGATAAAGGAAAGGATACAAAAGGGATATTAAGACTATGGAAGAAACAAAAACAAAACAAAAATGTACAAAACGCTAATAATAACAGTAATTAACAAAAGAAAAGAAGAAGAACTTGAAAGGACCTTGAGAAAGACAATAAGGATTACAATAGATCCAAACAAACAAAGAAGGAGAAGGAAAATTTGGTGAAATACATAAAAGCACAAAGATTCAACTGGACTGGGCTTATAATGGGGAAAAAATCAACTGAAATGATCAAAAGATTAACGCAATCGAACCCCATCGAAGAGGCAGGCCGAGAAAGATTTGGAAAGACAAAACAGAGGAAGAAATAAGAGAACTGGAGGGCAAAATTCCAGAAACGAAAAAAATGGAAAAAAATAATAACAAAAGCAGCCAAGACAAACGATAAACTATAAAGAAAACGGAGAGTAATCTACCTCAAAAAAGGATTTTAAAGCACAAAAAGCGATAGTCGTAATCCAAAGGATTGAAAGGCTTGATGAGATTATTAGGAACATCAACAATTTTGCACCTATACCTAGAAGTTTCTACAGGACTTCGCATTTCAACTCCAACCAATGAAAGCAGTTTTTCTGGAAGTTTTATGCCCCATTCCCCAATGTGTTGAACCTACTTACACGAAGTTTTGGCCCATTGGTATATCACTGCTTTCAATCTTATCATAAATCCTAGAATCCCCACATGATCTAGATGATTCCGTAGCTTCAATTTTTTTATCTGAATTATCCTGTGGAAGACGCTGGTATTATTTTTCTTTCACTATCAAATGACTTCTTCCTTCTAGAAGTACCTGTCTACGCGAACGAAAATTAGGACCTGTCAAAATGACAGGGGGCGTAATGTTTTTTATTCGTACCTATCCGTGGATTTATCCTGGGGTGGATGCTTAGAAGGACGCGATTTCTCACGCGTACGCGTGTGTCAAAAACATAATTTATCATGTTGTATTACGACAAATTTTCTAAATTGATTTGTTATATGCAGTACGACCCTGATTTTTGTATACATAAACGGACGAGTTTATCGAGCTAACACTGCGACAGGTTTTTTATGACATCTCTTCAATTTGCATCAACTATCATTTACATAAATTATTATTTTATGGACTCGAGAAAACATACTGCAGGAATACTGCTAAATGCATTTATAAATACTGGCGATTTCGAAAAAAATCGTATAGCAACGTATTATTTTTGTTGTCCGTACAGAAAACGTCGAAAAATTCTACAGGAAGCGTCTCGTAAGTGACTCCATAACCTCACCTGTGGAAAGAACTGTCTTCTTTGGACCCGGTTCTACCTTTTAAGTCCATCCACATCCTTAACTTTTGTAAAACATTGCGAAACAATCGATGGAAACATCTTCACGACGCTGTTTTTATCCAGTGGATTTTCTTCAAGATTTCTGGAGTCGTCACCCCATTTGATCGACCATTGCGATGCTGGTCTTCGTAGAAGTCTCATCCAGAATAGAATTTAGTGCAGCTTTTATATCACACTGTACGTTACGATTTTCGTGGAAATTCGTTGTAACTTCTTAAATACCCCATATAACAAACCCATCACAAATTATTGTTATGGCGAAGTCAAGCTGATTCTAAAGATGCAATAAAATTCAGGATGTTTAATTTAAAAAAAAGTAAGATTATAAATAATTTTAAAATGTGTCAAAAGACAAAAGAGGTACTAATATTTTATCACACAAATCAATTACCCTGTATATGAGACATCCTGTATAATAAGTAAACATTTTTTTTTTACTCAATTATAATCAAATTTGACAATGTGGCCAATGTTAAATTTAAAAATTATCGAATTTTGGTGAAGAATCTACACGATTTTCTTTAAAACTGTTTTGCCCTTTCGTACACACACGAAGTTATAATTTATGAGACACCATTTATATTACTATAATTTATCATATTTATAATTCTAAATAAATTTCTTTTCTACGAAACAATTAAATAATCAGTAATTGCTGGTTATTAAAAAGCAATTAGATTTATAAACATAATTTAATTCAAATCGTACCATCAAGAGACAAGTACAAGTACAAGTACAATAATATTTCAAAAATGTGGACGATATTGATTTTGTTTTGGTGGAATATTAATAGGTTTTTATTATGCCAAATAAGATGACGTAATATACACATTGTAAGGTTATACGTCAATAGCAATCTAATACTTTTATTTTATTATAAATTTAACTATTTATGAGATACAGAGTTATTTTATTACCAATTCAGCCATATTTATTTATTTAAATTTATGTTTTCCAGCGTCCATTTTCTTTTAGTATTGATAAGTTTACTATTCCACCAAAATATGATAATAAAAGTAAGATAGTCAATTGAAAAGAATAATAAATTTTTTTGAAGAAATATACGTGACTTTCACGACAAATTTTGCTAGTTATTACCTCTGTTGGGTATCAAGTATCATTTTAACGGATCGTGTGAACTTTACACTTGTGCAGGTATCAGTAATTTAAACAGGTTGCTTTTCTGAAACGAGCTTCGGGTACATTCGTACGTGCCTAAAGTGTTATTTTCGACGACATAAAATTAATATTCAAGGATAAATGATCCGGAATACTGGGAAGTAATCGTTAAATGTCAATTTATTATATAGAGAAACGGTTTATTTACATGGTTGCCAAATTTAAACGGTTGGTTAATTATTAGAAATTCTTCGGAATTGACTATCCATCCAAGGACATATTTACCAGACCATAAAATATTTCACGTCGTATTTATGAAGCTGTTATAAGTTTTTATATAAAATTATCATTTTTAAATTGTTCATTCACCTAGTGATCTATATATAATATTTTACGTTACGTATAATGAAATAGCTCGTCAAAAATACACATATCACATTTTATTACAACTCGGTTTTAGGTAAAGCTCGACACACATGCTCCGGTTTGCCGGAAACTTCCACATGCGCTGGATCGCCTGCGTATGTAGACCGAAACGTCTATAAATACAAACCTGTATATTTTTTGGTATCTATATAAATATTCGGTAGCTCTGCGTGGGCAAATCTGTACAAATAATCTCTCCGGTAGCGTGTGAAACATATTTAAGCTGAATATTCTACTGCTATAATATATGGATCTCGATGAATACTGAGTATAAAATAATTTTTTTTGGAAAAAAAACTATTTCGTTTACAATGAAATCACTAAAGCCCGACACACACGTTTTGGTTTGCCGGAAACTTCCTTTGCTGAATCGCTTGCGTATATAGACCGAAACGTTTATAGAAATCTGTACAAATAACATCTCCGGTATAAAATAAAAAGGAAATCTCTAAAGTTCAGCACACACGTTCCGGTATGCCGGAAAGGCTTGATTGTACAAGTAAATCAACAAGGGCGATTAGAAAAAAGTGTGGAGGCGTGTACATCTGCACGTGTGTGTGTGTGTCAATCCAATATTGCTGAACAGTTTTTTTTTGCATTTAAGTGGATAATGGTTATCGTCTTATTAGCACACCATCTCTCGGTTGAGCTATAATCTTTCGGTTTACCGTGTTTATCGTATCGTGCTTGAGCATATTAACAAGTTGCTTCATTATCAATATTATTTTTTTAAGGGTTCCGATTCCTGGGTCTCGGTTCACAATTTGCAGTCCCACGGTGGTGGAATCTTAGATCCCGATGATAAATTAAACGACGTAGCGGACGATAGAGAACAAATTTTAGCGAGTTTCGAAGATGGAGAAGGCGCCCATATCCATGGAGGAGGAGACGGAGCTAGCGGGAGTTCCGTTGGTACAGGAAGTCCCGATATTTTTCACGTAAGAATTCGAAAATTATCAAAGTCATTTTATTTGTCTAAAGCTGGCAACATGGTCAATATTTATTAAAACTGTTTGTTAGGATAATTGTGTCTAATGTTACAAAGTCCGGAAACTAATTTATGAAATGGACTTTGTTTTTAATACTTATTATTATTTAAATCAAAAGACGTGATTGTATTAAATATTTTATGCATCACCTGTTAAATTTATTACGAAATAAAATTATTATTTCCTGTTAACTAACATAAATCTTTTATACGGCGTTCTATAACCGTTTTATTATAGTCCGTTCCTTTAACAACTTCTCTTACGTTTGAACCACCTCGTATATTTACGAGGTTAAAAAACACTGGAACGTTTACTCCCCAAAGACAAATCACAGTTTTTTTGTGAAAAACCGTCTCTTAATATGAATACAAGGTTCTTTTGGTCCAATTTTCGACAAATAATCGTCTGTCTGTCCAAATCGTTTTAGAACAACTCAATAGGGTTGAGTTCGGATAACTAAATCGGCTCATTCTTTTTTTCAAGCTCTTTCAAATTCTATTTGCGCAGCTTCGAGAAATGCTTCGGATCGTTGTCATTCTGATGGCCGAAACGCTTTTTTCTTCAATTTTTACCAGTCGCCTCTCCTCCAAAACATCCCTAAACCATCACCGATCTTTCACCGTGTTTTGCAAATTGATCTAACAGCCGTTTTTCCATTGACATGCTATACAACCTTCTCCCGCTCTTCATGAATCCATTTTTAATGTTTTTCCGCCCAATAGAAACCTTATTTCGATGTTTTCATTACCACCTTTCCAAAAAGTCCAAATTCTTTCAATCTCCTCGGCTTATAGGGTGGTCAAAAACTCAAGATTCCCAAAAATAGAATTGAAATTTTGTTTCCGAGAAAGACAGCTTCCGGAGACAACTGACAGTTGGTTTTTGACATGACAAACCTTTTCCTGCTCTTCATGAATCCATTTTTAATGTTTTTCCGCCCAATACAAACTCTTGATTAATTTTATTTGGATGTCTTCATTGCCAACTTACCAAAAAGTCCAAATTCTCTCAATCTCCTCGGCTTATAGGGTGGTAAAAAACTCAAAATTCTCAAAAATAGAATTGAAAGTTTGTTTCCGTGAAAGACAGCTTCCGGAGACAACTGACAGTTCGTTTTTGACAATAAAAACCATAATCGATTGTTTGTTAGGACGGTGAACATAAATACGGTCCAAACTACCCTCTCACCGACATAGAAGTAACCGGCGAACAAATAGCGAACGGTGTACCGGTTCTGCAGGTTCGTCGTGGCAGCGAACCCAGCTTGAATCAACTTCCAACAGGTCCTCCCGTGCCTTCCGAACATCCGAAACGTTGGAGCGCCGCCCCATTGATATTAGAACCGCCGAGCTCGGGTTACGCAAGTCCTGATTGGATGGACGATACCAGAGAAGAAGAAGAAGACCACGGGTTCAGGAAAATAACTAGAGATGGTAGCAATCGATTATCGATGCAGTTTTTGGGAGCGGACGGCGCTGGGTAGGTTTGGAATTTGTCGTAAAATCGTTCGATATGGAAATTTTATTATATTATTTAGGTATCGGTGGGCGGAGGCGGCTGAAAGAGCCGCCGTTTCCAGACAGCACATATCCGGTTCGCTTCCGAGAGAATCGAGAAGGAAAGAACCTTTGGGGCAAGCTAATACCACCGCGGGAACGGACGGGGAGGAAATCATCGTGATAAGAAACGAACCCGGACCGTTGGGGATTCACGTTATACCCGATTATGACAGTTTGGGAAGGGAGAAGGGGTTGTTAGTGAAGGGTATAGAACCAGGAGGGAGGATAGACAGGGACGGGAGATTGGCTATTTATGATAGAGTCGTCGAAATCAACGGGGAGAATTTAATTAATGTACCGTTTCAAAGGTGAGTTAGTAGCCGTAGTTTTCATTTGTTTTTTTAATTTTTAATTTTCAAAATAAAAATCATGTAGGAATCATTCCAGAGGCGGCAGAACTTTTAAAATAGTATTTCAATACATTTTCCCCGATTTTTTTAACTGTTTTCCGCGTTTTTCATCATTAGAAACAAGTTGATAAAAATAATTGTTTTTTCGAGTTACCCTCGTATAAAATATTTTTTTTCCTCTCAATATATCGTATTTTTTTGTTAAATAATATTTTGATACATATAATGATTGATTTGTGTTGATTTAAATCTATCAAATTGACGTGTATCGTGACTTGATAACAATAAGAAAAAAAAATAGTAAAAAACTAAGTGACAACTCGTTTTAAAAAGTATTTGTTGAAGTACGTCACAAAATAGTGATTCTAAATAACAGAAATTGAAAGATAAAAAAAAGATTTCTAATCGCTACACTGAGAAAAATGAATATTTCAATTTTTTGTTTATCTAAAATAAATTTTTATTTAGGCGTAGTTTTGATTTGTTTTTTTGAAATTTTAGAATAAAAAATCACGTAGAAATCATTCCAGTGAACGCAGCATCTTTAAAATAATATTTCCATACATTTTCCTCGATTTTTTAAACTGTTTTTCCGCATTTTTCATTACTAGAAACAAGTTGATAAAAATAATTGTTTTTTCGAGTTACCCTCGTATATTATATTTTTTTTCTCGCTTAATATATCGTATTTTTTTGTTAAATAATATTTTGATACATATAATGATTAATTTGTGTTGATTTAAATCTGTCAAATTGACGTGTATCGTGACTTCATAATAAGAAAAAAGAAATAGCAAAAAACTAAGTGACAACTCGTTTTAAAAAGTATTTGTTTTATATTTGTCCTAAAATCGTGATTCTAAATAACAGAAATTGAAAGAAAAAAAAATTCTAATTGCTACACTGAGAAAAATGAATATTTCAATTAAAAGGTCTAATGTATATAAAAATCGAAATATTTGATTTTAAAATTTATCATACTTAGCAATTTATCGCATATCTCATAAAAAAAACGTGCATTGAGAACTAAAATTCTTGTAAAACAAGCGAGATATCGACGATAAATACTCAAATATGTGTATTATCAGAATCAAACTGTCACTTTGACAGTATAGGCTGCAACGTATCCCCAAAGTTAGTTTTCTCGTCATCTTTTCATATCTACTCATTATACCAACTGTAAATAAGAAAAAAAAAACTAAATACAAGCAGGAAATCATCGGAAAAATCAATTATACTCGACCAGAAGGACAAACTAGTTTGTCTACTGTTATCTCTACTACCAGAATCTAATTAACCGGAAAGAGACGATCCATTGAGGCATATATATATTATGTTTCAAAACAGTTTCTGCTTAGTAGAGGTTGTATTGCACACTTCGAAACTCTAGAAGCTTCCTATGGGCGCTGATCTTAATGTCGAGGGTAATGGAGAGATAGCACGAGAAAAAAGTCTTCGTGCGTGCTGAATCTGTAGAAACAGCGTTCGAGATCCGGTCCCTTCGCGGTCTCGAATTTTTCAACGATTCCAAACGCCTCGCCTGGGTCAGACTGCTGTTTCCGATTTTCGTCTGCTTTTTAAAAATACTTAATACAGGCATACATTTCCCGAACAACTTGCTTCAATTAAACAATAATCCGTCGACATCAGATTGACGTAGAAGATTCCACGTAATCTTCTTGATGTTCAAATAGCATACAATTGAATAATTACACTTTAATATACCTGATTTTGGGAAAAACCGAAACCTTCTACCTGCTTTTTGTTCGAACGCCGAGATCTCAGGGAAACTGCCCCTTTTCTAGAGACTTGACTGTTTAAAACCATCTCACATCATGAAGAGTGGGATCTATAGAAAAATCGAACGTTTCCAATGATCGTCACAGTAAGAAGACAAGATAGATCCTGAGCTTTACGTACAAGAATCTAGCAGTACAGTTTGGGGGAAATTAACATCGATAAAGCCAAAAGAGAAAAAAGGGTATTGTGGTATTGGAATACGGGGAATAAGAGGAAAATTTGCAATTTGCAATTTTTGTATTGACGAATCAATGCTTCATTGAACTCGTTGGATATTTCGTTTCGCAATCAACTGATCCGATCTACCATAATCATTCAACGATGATGTTAACAGCGACCGTGCATAGTTGTCATATCTAATATTCTTTCAGGGTGCAAGAAATTTTCAAACTGTCCCTAACCTCTCCGGAATTAAGACTGAAAGTGATAAAAACGTCTGGATTGGAGGGTTTACGGAAACCGCCCCCGCCCGTTTACCCCGCTTATCCCGACGATAAAGAGAACGTTTCGATGGTGGAATGCGAACAAAAACGTATGTCTTCGAATTAGTTTTGAATTTTTTTTTGTTATTATTTAGATTGTTGTTTCGAACACGAAGTATTTTTTAAATTAAGGCCACCTTACAGAAAGTACGAACACTAAAGTGGCCACCGTATCTCCTACAAAGAAAGTGCCGGCCATTTCGAAAAATCTCAAAGGGCTTTTGACTGCTAATACAAGGAAAATCGGGAAAAAAATCGAGATCGAATTGACGAAAGGGGCGCACGGATTGGGGTTCAGTATTACGACGAGGGATAACCCAGCCGGAGGAAAGTGTCCTATTTACATCAAAAATATCAACGCTGTGGTAAGTTTTTTTTTCGAAATAAAATAACTTCGTATTATCCAGATTTAGGTAACAGTGACTGGATTTCGATTTATTATTTTCATTTTTTTAAAGGTATCTGTATCATACCTCGTATTATCCTTATTTAGATACCAGTGACTCAATTTTCACTGAATATTTTCATTTTTTTTCAAAAATCGGCTGAATTTATTTAAAAAAATTTCATATTTCAGTTAAAATTCACTTTAAATTCGTTATCACACCCCGTATTATTCAGATTTAGATACCAGTGACTGAATTTTCACTAATTATTTTCATTTTTTTCAAAAATCGACTGAATTTATTTGAAAAAAATTTCATTTCAGCTAAAATTCCCTTTTAATTTGTGAGCATACCTCGTATTATCCAGATTTAGATAACATAGACTCAATTATCACTAAATATTTTCATTTATTTTCAAAAATCGACTGAAGTTATTTAAAAAAAATTCATATTTCACTTAAAATTCACTTTAAATTCGTTATCATACCTCGCATTATCCAGATTTAGGTACCAGTTACTGAATTTTTGCTAGTTATATCCATTTCCACAATGTGATTAGTAAATGGCTGACGCGCCATGACGTCATCTCAATATGACCTATTTTTTCCATAAAATGTTTTTGCAGTTGTAAATATTTTTTGTACAAACCGACAATATCGCCATTGCACATGTCAATTGTCTAATCTATCATATTTTTTAAAATTAAAAATCGACAAGAAGAGGAATTATTACTTTTTAACCTCATATAAATTGATATTTACCGAAACTCTTTAATACTTTTCGTACAAGCCGACAACAGCGCAATTCCATCTGATAGATTGCACAGTCGCGACGTGACACAATTTTTTTCAGTTGTACGATGCATAAAAAAATTTTAATAAAATAAAATGCTGGAATTCGAATGATTGATAATCGATTTATTTTCAATCATCAGTTATAAATCGAGTAAAAATATATTTTCAGAAGTCGTTTAATGTGTATCGACTTTATAACAAGCATGCGCAGAAGAAGCTCGATTAAATGATACGATTTCGTTATTTTTTTACCAATAAATGTGATTTTAGGAAAAAAAATTTAATTATTAACGAACCACATATCAAATCAACAAATTAAACTAGGAATTAATTGTTTCTTTTTACATCAGATTCAATATCTTTTTTATCAATAACCTAAAAAAAAACTCCAGTTACTCAATATATTATTCCAAGTCACGCGTTTTTGACGTTTCGGTCATTTTGTGCTTGGGGGGAATATATTATTATTTTACCATAATTTCATTGTTGTACAAGACTCCGAGTAGTAAAGTTGATTTAAACCGTAACTGATATTTACAGAAACCTTTTACTATTTTTCGTACAAACCGACAACGTTGCCATTAAAATTCGTGCAAATTGATATTAACCAAAACTTTTTACGAATTAATTTTTCTCTCAGGGTCCTGCTATAGAGGACGGTCGTCTGAAAATAGGTGACAGACTACTGGAAGTAAACCACAAAGAAATGACCGGAAAAACTCAAAGCGAAGCAGTGGCCCTAATTAAAAGCCTACCGTTAGGTAGTAAAGTTAAAATAGTAGTATCCAGACAAGAAGACGTCGTCGTAGACAACGTTCTACCAAGGATAATTGTAAGTATTAGAACTAATACAGTGTTGCCAAGCATAGATGTTATTTGTAGCAGAAATTTAAATTGAAAGCTTGTGTGTTATTGCGTCGTTGTGCTTTAGCGTATTTATTCTTTTTATACAGGACGTGGATTTAAAAGAAGTACGAGAAGAAGATACGATCGAAGATATACCGCCGAGCATACCGCCGTTACCACAAAGTCATATACAAGCTTTACAAAACCGGACTACTCCCGAAAAAGGATCGGTAGCAAAAATAATTTCTCAATTCCAGGATAATGTAAATATTTTTTTTATTATTATTTCATTCAATTCCTAATTTAGGTAGAAATTTGTAGTAGTGGCAACACTGCGCGGAAGGGAATAATTGACGCCAATATAGTTATCGCTTTACCGCCATTATAGTTAACGTTATATTTTGGTGATGGGTTCGTTTTATGTTTTCGTGTGGGTATTTAACGAAATTTCTTTCAGCCTTCGGATCAAATCGACGAAACTATGGTTTTCCCTTGGAAACATCGCGAGATTCTAACGTTCAATATACCAGTTCACGATTCGGAAAAAGCCGGTTTGGGGATAAGCGTCAAAGGAAAAACCAGCGGTACCAAAGATCTGGGGATATTCATCAAGGGTGTTATGTTCGGCGGGGCGGCTTCTAGGGACAACAGATTACGTACCAATGATCAATTGCTTAACGTTAACGGGATTTCGTTGTTGCAACAGACGAATAGCGACGCGATGGAAACTTTGAAGAATGCCATACCGCATACGGAAGGACCCGTACCCGGACATATCACGTTGACGATAGCGAGGAAAGTGGAATCGCCGATTACCGGCTCGAGGAAAAATTCCGTGGATAATATTTTGAAGTAAAAATTATTATTATTATTTGGTGATTTTGTTTGTGACGGAAAAATTTTTAGTACTTCCGGTGGGGATTCGCAGGAGAAAAGCGATAATTCGGTGAATAATTCCGGTGATTCTGCTGATACGGTTATTTTTAATCCGCATGGTGGAATGGGGAATATTTCTGAGGGTAAATCGCAAATTAATACCAACGGACACGTTAGTCCGTTAAGTCCCATGCATACTTGGAATCCGGTGTTGGAAAGATTGACGGGAAATGGAAAATTCCAACAACAACAATTGAGAAACGAAAGTTATTACAAGGTAATTTATTAAAAAATGATTTTTTTTACAGTTTATTTGTATTACATTCTTTTTTATGTCTTTTTTTATAAAATTTTATTAATTTTATATTTTGTTATAAATTCAACGATGTTGTCACGTTTATCTAAATTTCAGATATATTTAAGTTTTTTTTATATCAATATTTCTATTGAAATTAAACTTTTTTGTTACTAAATTGTTTTGATTTTTGGTTTTTTCTAATTGAAAATTTACGTTTCGACTAATTTTTGATTTTCTAAAACTAATTTTCAATCAGAAAAAACCTGAAACCAAAATAATTTGGAAAAAAAAAACGTTTAATTTTGAGATAAATATTGATTTAAGAAATTTACATAAACGTTACATCGTTAAATTTATGACAAGATTATAAAATGAATAGAAATTTATGATGAATAATTTCATTACATTATGAATCTCAAAATAATTGTATATCCTGATATTTTTTTGTTTTGTGTGAATTAATTTTTGAAAAACGCCGATAATATATAATTAAAATGATAGATATCAAATAAAAAGTTCGTCTAAAATTACTTTATTATAAATTTAAACGTGGCAACACGGCATATGTTTAAATCCATGATATATGATAATATTTAAACATATGCTACGTTGCCACGTTTAAATTTATAATAAAGTAATTTTAGTCGAACATTTTTTTTTGACATCTATTATTTTAATTAAAAAATATGTGTTTTTCGAAAATTAATTCACATTTTTGTTTTTTGTGATTAATTTTTGAAAAATATATAATTAAAATGATAGATATCAAATAAAAAGTTCGACTAAAATTACTTTATTATAAATTTAAACGTGGCTGTTTTAATATCTAAAACATATGCTGTGTTGCCACTTTTAAATTTATAATAAAGTAATTTTAGTCGAACTTTTATTTTAATTATATTTTATTATTTTGATTATATATTATCAGTGTTTTTCAAAAATTAAGCACAAAAAACAAAAATAATTAATAAATACAAATATTTTGAGATTCGTAATGTAATGAAATTATTTATCATAAATTTCTTAATCTTATTATAAATTTAACGATGTTGTCACGTTTACCTTTATTTTATAAATAATTAGATATTAAAATTAACGTTTTTGTTGCTAAATTGTTTTGATTTCAGGGTTTTTCCGATTGAAAATTAGTCAAAATCAACGTTTCAACTTATTTTGGATTTTGAAAAACTAATTTTCAATCTTAAGAAACCAGAAACCTTGATAATTTGGCAAAAAAACGTTTAATTTTAATATAAATATTGATTTTAAAAAAATTTAATTATCAATGAAATTTAGATAATTGTGACAACATTAATCTCATTATTATTTCAATTAACAAGAAACAAATTTTTATATCCTAACCTAACCTAAACTAAAATTGAGACGATTTACCAAAAAAACGTTATCTTGAAAAAAATCTAATTACATATGAAATATATTTATATTTGGCAACATAGCATATTTTTAGTTATTGTAACCGCCACTATAGACGTAAACGTATGCTATGCTGCCAAGTTTAAATATATTTCATATGTAATTAGATTTTTTTCAAATTAACGTTTTTTTTTTGTAGAAATCGTCTCGAATTTTTCTTCTTTTCTGATTGAAAATTAGGGAATAAGATTAAAAATTGACTTATTTCGAATTTTTAAAGAATAATTTTCAATAAGAGAAGGAGAAAAAATCGAGAAATGAAGAAAAACATTAATCTGAATATCAATTTTAATTTGAAAAAAATCCAATTATGTATGAAATATATCTAAACTTGTCAATTTTTTAATCTTGTGCCCTAATTTTGGCAACATATGTTTTCGTCCATAATGACGGTTATAATATCTAAAAATATGCTATGTTGCTAAGTTTAAATATATTTCATATATAGGGTGATTCATTAAGAATGTCCAATCTCTGAACTGTAGAGTCTAGACCTCTAAATATGATGATTCTGCTCAACATGCCTTATGCAAATATTGCTAGTTTCCGAGATACGCGGTGTTCAAAATTTAAATTTTGATTTTTGCAATAATTTTTTATGTTTTCACAATTTCTCTTGGAAAATTGGCAATTTTACGTTTTTTGGCACGAGGAATCATAATTTGCACTCCAATTTAACATTGCTAATAAAGGGCGCTAGTTACATTTGTTTGTTTTAATTAAATCAACTCTCCATTGATTCGTGTAACTCAATCGGTTATCGAGTTATTTGCTTCTAAAAAGTTCAATACATTTTAATTTTTTCATAAAAAAATTTTATTATTCGCCGTGGTTTAGTTTTTCGTTTTCTTTTCAAGTAGTCTTGTGTCACTTTTAGACAGTTTGTGTAGAAGCAAAACTTTGATAATAATAAGAATAAGTAATACATTAGTATACCATTTATTAACAATTTAGTAATTAACAAGTGTAATAGTTATTTATCAAATAATGCCTAGGCATAACGATTCTTCCAATAATGAGATGCGCGATATGATTTGTGTGTTTGCTCAGTCAAATTATAATGGTCCAGCTGCGGCTCGAAGATATTCACAATTATACCCAAATCGAAGGCAACCCAATTACAAACTGTACCGAAATCTTTGCAACCGCTTAGGTGAAAGGGGCTCTTTACGCTCTAAAACTGAGCACGGTGCTACAAAAAAATCACTACCGATGAAGAAGATGAAATTTTAATTTGTGTCACAGAGAATCCAGATATCAGTACTCGCCGATCAAGTCTGTAAACAGGTATAAGCCAATCATCTATTTTTAGAATACTGAAGAGGGAAAAATTGCATCCATATCATTTCACTCCTGTTCAGAATTTATTAACTCAAGATTTACCTAAGCGTCTACAATTTGCCCATTTTTTTCAAGATAAAAAAATGTTAACCCAGATTTTCTGGATACAATTATTTTTACTGGTGAGGCAACATTTACCAGACGAGGAATATTTAATTATAAGAATAATCATTTGTGGGATTCTAAAAATCCACATGCTATGAGGGAATAGTTATTTTCGTAACAAGTGCCTAAAGTGATACTTTCCCGCACGCGACTGCAGTTGTCCCGAACGACGCGGAGCGGAGTTCGGTCAAGCGGTCAAGTGCGGGAAAGATACTTTACGCACGAGTTAGGAACATTGTTTTTTCTACGACCGTATATACAAAAAAGTATACCAACCCATTTTTCTAAAATTATTTTATTCCAACAAACATAATAATATACAAAACTTTAACTAAAAACTACTAATTATTATAAATATTAATATTGAAAACACAAAACACAATTTGTTGTATTCTGTAGACTAGTAAGAATTGCCGGTCCAGTGGAGTTATTTGGTTTCAACTGGAAGGTAGATGACGTCGATGAGGATGGCATCGGTTGCAGGTCGCATAAAGATGACGATGACGGCAACGGTTTTAAGTCATTTGGCAGGTAACAGCTCGGAATTAGTTTCATTTGCAGCCTTCAAAATGGCTTCGGGAAGTTCTTCGTCGGATGAATCCATTAATATTATTGTATCGGATTCAGTTCAATGTGGTTTAATTTAGAAGAAAATTGTACTTATTCGGTCACTTCCAAGACGTTCTGAACAACTTTGACGTTTTAGTAACAATTACATGGTTAAATAAAAAAATATCTGTATTATTTTATATTTTCAAAAAATTAAAAATGCTACAAAAAGCTAGAAAAGGTTTAAATTTTATTTGATGGACTATTTCGTAAATATTTATTTACCTGTAGTAACAATAGTTATAATCTCAGAAGTAAAAAACTGTCTAATAAGGTCAAAATTTACATAATTTTACTTTCCCGCACTAGTGGGTGTGTGTTTTTTGCACGACGGAGCACCGCCACATTATTCTTTACAAGTTCGTCAATACTTAAACGAACAGTTTACGCATTGATGGATTGGTCGTGGAAGAGAGTTTGCTTGGCCACCAAGAGGCCCTGATTTAAATCCTTTGGATTTTTCAATTTGGTCGCAAATGAAGGTATTAGTTTACATAGAAAAAATTACTTCTCTTTCACAACTGCGACGGAAAATAGAAGAGGCCGCGAATGTAATTAAAAATAATAGAGAAGGATTATTTGATATTAAGAGATCTTTACGAAAGCGGATCATAAAGGGTATTGAAGTAAATGGTGGGCATTTTAAGTATTTGCTTTGAAGTTTTTTATTTTTGTTTACAAATGTGTTATTGTTACATATTTAAGGAATAATAAATTTTTTTTTGAAAAAATTAAAATTTATTGAACTTTTTAGAAGCAAATAACTCGATAACCGATTAAGTTACACGAATCAAAGAAGAGTAAATTTTTTTGAAGGGTTTAACGCTTTTTAATATTTTTTCATTATTTTAGTTGTAAGTTCAGCCCAAAAAAAGTTTACTTTGATTTAATTAACACAAACAAGTGTAACTAGCGCCCTCTATTAGCAATGTTAAATTAGAGTGAAAATTATGATTCATCATGCCAAAAAACGAAAATTGCCAATGTTCAAAGAGAAATTGTGAAAACATAGAAAATTATTGTGAAAATCAAAATTAAAATTTAAAGTTTGAACACCCCTTATCTCGGAAACTAGCAATAGAATCTACAGTTCAGAGATTCTTAATGAATCACCCTGGATTTTTTTCAAATTAAAATTGATAATCAATTTAAGGTTTTTTTTTGGTGAATCGTCTCGATTTTTTCTTCTTTTCTTATTGAAAATTATTTATTCAAAATTCGAAATAAGTCAAAACGTCAAATTTTTTAATCTTGTGCCCTAATTTTGGCAACATACCATATGTTTAAGTCCATAATGGCGATTATAATATGTAAAAATATGCTATGTTGCCAAGTTTAAATAGATTTCATACATAATTAGATTTTTTTCAATTTAACATTTTTTTGGTAAATCGTCTCGATTTTTTCTTCTTTTCTTATTGAAAATTATTTATTAAAACTTCGGTCCAAACGTAATTTTTTTCATCTTGTGCCCTAATTTCCAATCAGATAAGATGAAAAAATCGACACGATTCACCAAAAAAAAAAAAAAAACGTTACTTTGAATATCAATTTTAATTTGGAAAAAAATCTTGTTATTCGCAAAATAAAGTTAAACGTGACAACACCTTTAAATTTATAACAAGATTATGAAATACATAGAAATATATTATTTTTGAATCTTTTAGTGGTAAACAAAAATCTTGTAATTTTGGTATTCAAACTTATAGGCCTCATTTTTGTCTTAAATATACCGAAAAAGATTTTAAAAATATTAATTTTTCTACTATCGTGATCAAAATAAGACTTTATTCACACTTTCGAGTGCGTAAAACTTTATTAGTGCGTGAAAAAACAATATTTAAACAGTAGCGCGTAAAAAAACGTATTATTAAGGTCTCCGTAATGTATAGTGGCTAGAATACGACGGTGGTCCCAGGTTCAAGTCGCACAGATGCCATTTTTTATTTTTCTATTCATTCAGTAATAATTATTGATATGCGACATTTATACATGCAGAAAAAAAATTTCATAATTATACAATTTCGTTCGTTTGTTTAAATTTGGATTAAAATATTAATAATCGTATATTTTATAAAGGAAAATTACCATTAAACTTTCGTATTTCGATAAAATTGTAGTTAATAGAAAAAATATTGTATGCAATTCGTGCGTAAAGGAGCTATAGAGCTAAAAAAAATTAAGTAGTCGTAACATTTCAAGTTTCGTATAAATTTCAGGCTACTCACGATACTTGGTCTAGTAGCATGCTTGGAAATAACTCATTCGGCAACATGTCCAGCGCTACGGTGAACGTGGCAACTGCGGAACCGATTCTCATCGAAGACGAATACGGTTCCAGGGTATTGCCGCATCCGCAAAAGTAATTAAATCGTTAAAATCGTAAGAAAAATCGTTTTTCTCTAAATGTCTATTCGTAATTTCAGGATAAACGTTCTCGTGACGAACAAAATTCCGGAAAATCGCGTCGACGAAGACACAAAAACGAATTTATCGGGAAGTAACGGTGATAGAAGTACGGATACGTCTTCGCAAACCACCGTACAGTGTACGGACGCAACGTACGCCAGTCAATTATCTTTAGAAAATCCCCAAGGATTTTCTAGGGACGCTTTCGGTAGGCAGAGTATGTCCGAAAAGAGACACGCCACTTTGGACGCTAAAAATACCGATACTTATCAAAAATCGAAGAAATTGAGGGAGGAAAGGAAAAAGGAGAAACGTAAGTCAATATTCTATATTATATTTTAATTAATACCCCCGTATCTAGTGAATTTTAAACGTAATTAGGTTTCCTATCTATAAAATCAGGCAACGATGCGTATGTAAACTGTCCAATTAAATGTCAATTTCGAGCTTCTAATAAACTTTCAATTATCATACTGCAATCTTCAAATTTCTATTAAACTGTCAATTGTCGATGTCATCTGTCAATTATCAAACTATTATCTATTTCAAATTTCTAATAAATTGTTGATTGTCAATTTCGACTGTCTAATGAACTGTCTATTATCAAACGACCGTTAATATTAAATTTCTGTCAATTTCAATTGTCCAATAAATTGTCAATTATTAAACTACTGTCAATTTCAAATTTCAACTGATCAATGATCAAACTATTATTAATTTCAACCGTATAATGAATGTCAATTATAAAACGTCTGTCAACATTTCAACTGTCTGAATTGTCGAACTATTGTCAATTTCAAATGTCTAATGAACTGACAATTTTTTTCTAACTACTGTCAATTTCAAATTTCACTTGTCTAATTAACTGTCAATTATAAAAACTAATATCAATTTTAATTTGCTATTGTTAATTTCAACTGTTCAATAAACTCTCAATTTCAATTTTCACCTGTCTAATGAATGGTCAATTATCAAACTATTATCGATTTCAATCAATTAATTTCATTTGTCAATTGTCAATTTTCGCTAAACAAAAGTCAATTCAATATTTCAATTTATTTGTGAATAAACACTCATTTAAATCACTAAATATACAATGAGTTTACATCAGCGACTTAAAGGCGCTAATCCTCATTAAAACCATATTTTATATATATATATATATATATATATATATATATATATATATAAATTAATGTTTGTATTTGTTGCTTGGTGACCTTATCTACGAGGTGTATAAGAAAAGTAATGTTCGATTAACAACGTTATTCCAATAAAAATGGTATATTAACACACCTTTAAAGATGTTCAATTGATATTGGTTCTAATTTAACTGTTGTAATATTTTAAATGGTCCCCAGAGGTCTCGACTACCATAGTTTAAAGTTATTGTAAAGTTTTTCTTATTTATTTATAAGATTTCAATTCATGGGGCCAATTCATAAACACTATACACCACACTAACTTATAATAATTCACTAATGACTATCACTTAACTAATTTATATAAATTCTTCGATTACTTCGCTAATTCGGTGTGTTGAATACAACTATTTATTATAAGGTAGACTGCGCTATGTAAAACCCTTATATATCCAAAAAATAACTCTAAAGATAACCAAGAAAATAAAGAAACAAAATAAATAAATAGAAATTTGTCAAAAGTAACAATGTAAATGCACAGAATTTCTTGAAAAATGCGCAGTATTGGTTGGAAAATACAAAGAATTTGTTAAAAATGCTCAGAATTTTGATGAAAATGCGCAGAATTAATTGAAGAATGCACCGAATTTCTTGAAGAGCAGAATTTGTTGGAAAATGCACAGAATTTCTTGAAGAGTGCGCAGAGTTTGTGGAAGAATGGGCAAAATTTGTTGAAAATGCTCAGAATATTGTTGAAAAATGCTGAGATTTTTTATGAAAATGCACAAAATTAATTGAATGTACAGAATTTCTTGAAGAGCAAAATTTGTTGGAGAGTGCGCATAATTTGTGGAAGAATGCGCAAAATTTGTTGAAAATGCGCAAAATTTGTTGAAAATGCTCAGAATTTTGTTGTAGAAAGCACAGATTTTCTTGAAGAATGCGTAGAATTTGTTGAAGAGCGCGCAAAATTTGTTGAAGAATGCGCACATTTTTTTGAAAATGCGCAAAATTTGTTGAAAGTGCTCAGAATTTTGTTGAAGAATGCGTAGAATTTGTTGAAGAGTGCGCATATTTTTTTGAAAATGCGCAAAATTGTAGAAAATGCTCAGAATTTTGTTGAAGAATGCGTAGAATTTGTTGAAGAGTGCGCATATTTTTTTGAAAATGCGCAAAATTGTAGAAAATGCTCAGAATTTTGTTGAAGAATGCGTAGAATTTGTTGAAGAGTGCGCATATTTTTTTGAAAATGCGCAAAATTGTAGAAAATGCTCAGAATTTTGTTGAAGAATGCGTAGAATTTGTTGAAGAGTGCGCATATTTTTTTGAAAATGCGCAAAATTTGTTGAAAATGCTCAGAATTTTGTTGAAGAAAGCACAGAATTTCTTGAAGAATGCGTAGAATTTGTTGAAGAGTGCGCATATTTTTTTGAAAATGCGCAAAATTTGTTGAAAATGCTCAGAATTTTGTTGAAGAACGCAAAGAATTTCTTGCAGAATGCGCAGAATTTCTTGAAGAGTACGCAGATTTTGTTGAAGAATGCGCAGTGTTGGTTGATAAATGTTCAGAAATAAATTGCTTGCCATAAAAAGTTATATAAAAAAAAAGATCAAACGAATTCCGGGTATTTCATCAAAAGCGGCGCATTCGCAGAATTTTAGAATTCTATTATATCCGAACTGGGCGGATATGAGTTCGTAAAGATATATTTCAATTTTGGGACAAGTAAAAAGTCGCTACGATTTGAATCTGGTTTCTTGTTCATTAGGAATCCTCTTAACGTGATCGTTTAATTCTTACATTTTGATGATCTGGATAGTGTTCTAAATAGTTGTTGTCAAATCATTACTTTTCTTGTACGCCGTTTTATGTTTAATTAACCGAATGCTATATTTGTGCTAATTATGTGTGTTTTCTCATCTAATCCCGCAGCCGGTTTAGTTCGAGTAGGTTCGGTGGAGTCTGTCATTAGTGTAAACAGGTCTTCAGAACATCCCGAATGTAAGCAATTATCATTTATCATCACAAATATCAATTAATTCGATTAAATTCAATAGTTAATTAGATTTTTTTCTCGTAACAGATGCCGATAAATTGGGTCAGTTAGGACCGAGTCTCGGTATGAAAAAATCATCTAGTTTGGAATCGTTACAAACCATGGTACAAGAGGTAATAAATAATATAAATTTATCAAAATATTTATTTATTTATTCGTTTATTTATTTAGATACAAATGCAAGAAGAAGGCGATCCCGCTTACAGTTACAGAGGCCCTAACGGGGCTCTAAAAGTTATCCGAGGTAGGGGATGCGAAGAAAGTTTCAGAGCAGCCGTAGTCGATCCTAATCATCGTAGCGAAATAGGTGCCAAAAAACATTGGTTATTAGACGGCCCTATGGAAAACGAACGCGAAATAGACGGTTTCACAAATAGCAGAGGAGCGCCCAGACAATCGTCCTTGAACGCGACCATCGACACCAAAAATAAATCAGCCAAGAAGAAACAGGGAATATTCAAAGGAATAGGATCGATGTTTAGGTATACTTAACGAAAATTCATAACGAATCGCATTTTATTTTTCGACTTACAGATTTGGCAAGCACCGAAAACTCGATTTCCAACCGGCGGAACCGGTCCAAAATTACCACACCGCCGATTTCGATACGGCGGTGGCGGTTACACCCCAACAGGAACCCGATAACAAAAGTCAGAGTAGTCAAAGCGAAAGATCGCAAGAAACGACGCAAAAACCGTCGAATACTCCCAATCCCCTCACATCCCATCAATCTCAAGGATCGTACCATCTGTCGCAGGGTTCTCAACATTCTCAAAATACCTTGTACCAAAATTCCCATAACAATTCGCAAAGTTCGCATCATTCCACGCACCATAACGTTCAACAACCACCACAGAATCGTTCGTCGCCTACTGCCAATCATGTACAACAACCCTTAGGACAAGGGCAAAATTTAAGGGAGCAATTGTATCAGCGACACGGTTATTTACATAGGCACGCTGAACAAGTACAGGTTAGTCGGTTTGCGATAAAAAAAATTAGATTAGGTTTACTTGGCTTAAGTCAGGTTTACTTTAGCCCCGATTGAGTTAAGTCTACTTGGCTTAGATTAGGTTGTCTGCAACTTCGATTAGGTTGGGTTTACTTGGCTTAAGTCAGTTTTACTTTAGCTTCGATTTAATTAGTTCTTGTTTATTTAGCTTAGGTCAGGTTTACTTTAGATTGGATTGAATAAGGTCTTGTTTACTTGGCTTAGGTCAGGTTTACTTAAATTTCGGTTAGGTAACGTTTACTTGGCTCAGATTAGGTTTACTTAAATTTTGATTACGTTTGGTTTCTTTGACTTAGGTCAAGTTTTCTTTAACTTCGATTGAATTGAATTTAGTTGACTTAAGTCAGATTTACTTCAGCTTTGATTGAGTTAGTTCTTGTTTGTATAGCTTAGTCAGGTTTACTTTAGCTCCTATTAAGTTAGGTTTACTTTAGCTTCTTTTAAATTAGGTTTACTTAAATTTCGGTTACGTTGGGTTTACTTGGCTTAGATTAGGTTTACTTCCTGAATGCATTGGGTTTACTTGGCTTAAGGCAGGTTTGCTTTAGTCCCGATTGAATCAAGTCTACTTGGCTTAGATTAGGTTGACTGCAACTTCGATTAGGTTGGGTTTACTTGGCTTAAGCCAGTTTTAATTTAACTTCGATTTAATTAGTTCTTGTTTATTTATCTCAAGTCAGGTTTACTTTAGCTTTGATTGAATTAGGTCTTATTTACTTGCCTTAGGTCAGGTTTACTTAAATTTCGATTACGTTGGGTTTATTTGACTTCAGCTTCTATTGAGTTAGGTTTACTTTAACTTTGGGTTGGGTTGGGTTTACTTGACGTATGTTAGGTTAGGTCTACTTGGCTTAGATAAGGTTTACTTAAATTTCGATTAGGTTAAATTGACTTTAACTTCAATTTAGTTAGGTTTACTTAAACTTAGTTTGCCCATAACTCAAAAAAACGTATTTTTCTATGAAATACGACGTTTCCATAATAAAAAGGAAATTCTATTCGTTCCAGTCAAAAATATCAAATAAAGTAATCCGATTATCGGTAAAAATCTTTCACATTTATTCGATAAATGGATCCTGCAATTTAGAAAACGCCAAATAAACGCGAATAATTTTTATCGAAATTTTTGAAGTGAACGGTATTTCCAAATTGTTTTAACCTCACTTTTTATTATGATCGATAGGTGATACCCGAAAATACCGTAGCCCCTTCGATAAAATACCGACAAAATTCATCGGAACACCGTCACCGTCACGAAAGGGATTTACACAAACAGAGAACGACACACAGACACACTTATTACCAAACTGAAGATAGAGACGTTTACGATCAGAGACATCAACAGAGATTGGAACAACCGATAAATTCGTACGTCGAATACGGACGACCGGGAAGTAGATCTGGAATTACGGATTCGGTTCCTTTTACGCATTACGTTAATTATAACGAACTGCAGAATCATATCAGGTGAGAAAAACGTTCCAATACGTCAAATGTTTCGAATGATTTTAATTAGGGTGAATGTGTATATCTATATACGAAAAGTACAGGGGAAAAACCGAGGGTACTCATTTTACTCATTTTACCTAAAGTCTTCAATTTTCAATTTAAATCGAGATAAAAGAAGATTAAAGTATAAATATTCAATAATTTATTATTTAACAAACCCTTAGATTATTTTAAAACGAATCCGTTGATAAATCTTCGAGTTTATGGAAGAGGACCAAGTCAAAAGCTATTTAGAATATCCGTATATCTAGTAGATTTCTACGTTTGGACTCGATTTATCAATATTGAATCATTTGATAGAGGTTGAAGACTCGATGGATGATACCAGATGTGGCAACCATCGAACAACCCCTATGGGTTCTTTTGACCTTTGGAGCTATTTTCTTCAATTATATACTATAATTTCGTAATGCTTTGATTGTTTTGCTTCTCTTTTATAGCATTATATTCTTAAAAATATAGATTTTGATGTCAAGAAGCTTGAAATATCTCTTGGTCCATGTTTTGGACGAAATAAAAACTTTATGGTATCCAAGATGTCAAAAACATGGGTTAAATGGAAGAGAAGTCGAAATTTTGACCTTCCGAAGATTGTAATAGACTCTAGTTCAAAATCGAGCGCTATTTTGTGAAAATTCATCCATTTTCAAAACTTTGATGAAATCTCCTGCAGGTATCTAAGTAACCAAATGTCGATTTGGTACTAGATCAGTTAGTCAACTGAAAATTATGATGGATTATAATAGTATCGAGTAAATATTCCTTAAAGGTCTTGGTGAACCTCAAGAGATCCAGAGCAAAGACTCGACAGAATTTTATCGTTATGTCAGTGGACAGTTTTTCCATAAGTGGTGCGGGTGATTTCCCAAGGATCTATGGAAGTTTTCAAAAAATTTCAACCATTAGATAATTGATTCCAAAAATTATCCAAATGAACCCCCATAGACTTAGAACAAAGACTGTACAGGACTCTACAAAAAATTTTATCGTTATGTCAGTGGTCTGAAGTGGTCCAGGTGAATTCCCAAGGATCTAGGGGCAGAAATTCCACATTTTTAAGAAAATTTCCACCATTAGATCATTGATTTCAAAAGTGATCTTGGTAAACCCCCAGAGATTTAGAATAAAGACTCTACAGGGCTCTGCAAAATTTTTTATCGTTATGTCAGTGGTCTGGGTGAATTCCCGAGGATCTAGGGGTAGAAATTAGACAGTTTTCAAAAAAATTTCCACCATTAGATCATTGGCTCCAATAATGATCCTGGCAAACCCCCAGAGACTTAGAATAAAGACTCTACAGGGCTCTCCAAAAAATTTTATCGTTATGTCAGTGGTCTGAAGTGGTCCAGGTGAATTCCAAAGGATCTAGGGGCAGAAATTCGACAGTTTTAAGCAACTTTCATCCATAAGATCATTGATTCCAAAAGTGATACAGGTGAACCAGAGATTCAAAAGTAAAAACTCTGCAGGGGTTGTCCAGGTGAACTCCCAGAGGCCTAGGGAAAGATTTATGGGATTTATGCAAATTTCCATCGTTATCACTGAAATTTTTAAAGCAGCCCAAGTTAACTCCCAGAGATTCAGAGAAGAGACTCTACAGGGGTCATAGCTAAATTTTCATTGCTAGATCTTCATTTTTACCCATTCAAATATGTTAAAAAACAGTAACCCTGAGGTTTGTAATATTTCAAATCGCTCAATGATAAAAGTTTCTGACCTAGAGGGTGTTAACAACAAAAATTTTCGTCATTTGGAACCCCTAGGTCATGATGGGTCACTAGGTATACCTAAAATCTAATTTAAAGAACTACAACATTTGAAAAAATCTATTTTTTGCATTAAAATTTATATTTTTTCATATAGACTTTCCTGGAAACTCGTTTTTTCCCCAATACTTTTCGCGTGCACATTTTGTATTGTAACTAACCCAAATGATTTGCCGAACGACGTGGAAATATCACGTTATCGGCAATAAAACATTGTGTACGTCCCCCATAAATGTAACTCACTTGTTTTGTCCTGTTAGCCGCAATAAAGACCCCCTATCTGATAGTCAGATAGTACAGATGCGTCTTCAGGTGCAACAGCAAAGATTAAAGGTGGAGGAGGAAAGGTATGCACCCCAAAATGTTACTGTTTTATTTATATCCCTTCTTGTTCTAACTCACGCTAAAGCTTCTTACCCCACAGCATAAATACTTTACGTAAAATAACCACTAAGCGATTTTTTTTCGAAAAATATTGATACTTAAAAGTATATTTTTATGCCAAAAATATGATTAGCAACTTTGCAATTCAATAAAATGTAATTTTAATCAAATGTTATATTCAGTCGAAGAAAAAACGAAATCACCCATCTCATATATTTTTTTAAACACTATAGTTGAAATTTAAAAAAAATATATTTTTATGGAAAAAACTACCAGCATTCTAAATATTTTTTCCTATATGAATTCATGCTCAAAACTGGATGCGGTTTTTTAAATATTTCCAGTTTTCTTAGTGTTACTTTTAAATTTTTCAAATCACTGTTCAATTCCACCAAAAATCGAGTGGTTTTGATTAGATTCTGTTAAATCAAAGTGTAGATTTCGAAATTTAATGCCCCTTACAACTTATTTCATTTGAAAATACACTTTTAGTTATTTATGGAATAGAAAATTAAAATTTGATTTTTCTCATATAACCAAATGAACAATTTTCTCTAATCTAGAAATAACATAATTCGCTCCTACTCCAATTAATATTTTATTCAATTACTTTGTATTTACGTTCCTCATATTGAAATTTTTTTTCAATGTAAAAACACAGTCACCATTTCTATCTAAGCCTAAACTCAGAATTCAATTATGTAAATAATTCCTGTTTTCTCAGTATTAATACTGTATCAACTATTATTGTTTAATTCCACCAAAAACTTTGTTTTTTACGAAATTCTGTTGATCCACGTGGAGATTTTTTGAAATAAAATGCTCCTTGTAGCATGCTTCATCTGAACTCATATTCTGGATTCAATTTTTTAAACATTTCCTGTTTTCTCAGTGTTACTTTTAAAACAACTATCACTGTTGGATTCCAACAAAAATGTTGTGTTTTTTGATAGATTCTGTTAATCCATGTGGCAATTTTTGAAATAAAATGCTCCTTTATTTGTAAATACACTTTTTGAAAAACTATAGAAAAATATATTTCAAGAAATTACATGTTAACAATCTACTAAATTGAATCTATAAATAAAATTTAAGTTTTGAGACACCCGATAAGATATAGTTAATTCAATGATTGATATATGATAAATGAGATATTTGATTAAAAATTAATATCATATGTAATAAAAATACATAGCATCTTATCAATTCAAAGAGGATAAACTTCGATTGAAATATTCTTAAAAAAATGCTTTAAACATGATATTTGTTCGCAAATATCTTTAATCACAAAATATTGACGCATTGCACATACTGATTTTACTAATCAAGTTAAAAAACATTTCATCACATTTGTATACTAACCTATATTAGTTTTGATGATTTTTTTCGTTATTTACGCTATTTCTACTTATATTATATCGTAAAACACATGAAAAATATCATTTTTTATTATCAAAATAACACTTATAATAAGAAAATCTCATAAAAACACAATTTCTAACAAACAAAATATCAATTCGTAATACCAAGATGGCGAAACTGTTATGACACGAGTAGGAATGAGGTTTTAGAAGGCTGCATCTATTTCAAGTTCACAACGCGATGTTGCCACATGTATTACACAAAAAATCCACTATATAGTGAATATTTATTTTTGGATTGTATTAAAATAAATCATTTAGGAGAGATATATTCGGATTAAACTTCATTTTTTTATGTTTCTTACTTAATTACAAACTTTAATGCCGTGTAATCGAAAATTAATTGAGATTTCAAGTAAATTATTATATGTATGGATTATTTTGTTTTGCAAATCGTGGGGGTTTATTTTTATGGAGTGATTTCCAACTAGTGGTGTTTTTACGTATTATATTAAGAAAATAAACACACTAATTACAATTTAAAATAATTATTAAAACATCTAGAATTAAAATGTATGGTAAACTATTGGAAAGTGTGTTTATGTTCATACAGCTTTGCATGTTTTGTTTTTCTTTTAGTAAATTTTTGTAATTTTGGTTTTTCTGGAAAAATATTATTGATTCTAGCATAATTAAGTTTTTTTCCAAATTCAACTTCGTAAATATAAAAATCATTACAAACATAGTTTTAACGGTATGCTATGTTGCCACGTTTAACTGTATTTCGTAAGTAATTGGGAAAAATTATTTTTTTTTTTCAAACATTGATTTTGGTGATATCAATTCGTATTTTTATACTTGCGCATAGAAAAAAAAGTAATTTTTTCTTAATAAATCGTCTTCATTTAGGTCTCTTTTGACAAGAAATCATGTAATCATGAGCCGATTTTTACCTATTTTGATTTTCTATCAAAAAGGATCTCAATCAACACGATTTATCAAAAAAAACAGAAGAAAGGTGTAAGAAGTAAAAAGTTATAGATATAATATTGTTTCTAGCTCGTTAGTAATTCAAACCCCGTATTTCGACCATACTTTCCGAATTTACTATATTTTAAATAATTTCAGTCGGAAACAACATCAATACCACTCGCAACGTCAGACACGAACCGACAACCAACTACGTCCGGTATCCAACTATTACGAATACGAAAGCATACAATCGATTCTGAATAGCGGTCGATCGCGACAAAACGCATCACAAACGTCAAATCACCAACCATCCGTTTACCAACCCGACGTCAATTCGAATTCTCTACCGAGGAATCAACCGATTCAAGGTAGACATCCCACTTCCGGTAGAGGGAGGGGACCTTTCGTGACGCAAGTCACGATAGGCGATCATCATCAAAGCGGGACGAAAGTGTAATTTCTTCTTTTTTATTAGAAGACTTGATTTCATATACAAAATTATTCACAACGTGTATTTTTCTGTGGATTTTTTTGTTGTATTATAAATTTATATCAAATAAACATTCGAAAATATTGTATTTATAAATGATTTCGAATATTTATTCACAATATTATCATTTCGTATAATTTTGAATCACCTCATATTACCTTATTATGTGCTCATAATTTTTTTAAAAATTCGGCTATTGCCACTATTTAATTTAATTATATATCTGATTTTATTATATGTGTATATAGAAGTATATTTTATATTGTAAATAAATATATTTTATAAAAAAAATTGTTTTATTTGTACCTAACTAATTACTGAAATCGGATTATTTTGAAAACGTGACAACGTTGAGGAAACAAAATTTATTCATAAAACTCATTAAATATGATAAACTTTTGATATCTAAGTGAAAGAGAAAAATAAATATATATGGCAACGTTGTAAACAAGGTGATGTGATGTTCTAAATGTAAAGACTGTATTTGTGAAATGCATTTAAGATGCGCCACTATAACATCAGTGTAAAGCATTGTATTATAAGTTCTAATTAATACATATTTATATAAAAAATAAAACTACGAAACATCTATTCAAAACCAATGGGAAATTAATTAAAATTTAAAAAAAAAATAAGATGGCTATTTCCGTCACTGTTCTTGTCCATATTTAATTCGATGGTGTGAACATCGAGTTATTTAGATTATGTTTATAAAATAATAAAAATAGAAATATATTGTAAGTGACCCAAAATAAGCGAGATTATTAAATTTTTAACCAAAAATACTCTATTCCTCCCATAACAACAATATTGTTGAATATATCTGCACTAGTGTACTTTCCCTTCATTTCGAACAGTTCCCTCTACACTCAATAGTCGTGAGTTTTATACTTAACAGTGTTGCCAGACGTAAATAAAATACGTAAAAATAAATATATTTTTGTAATACAATTTTAGGTAAAAAACATGCAAAAGAAGGTATTTTATAAAAACGTTTCACTAAATTTGGAAAAATATATGCAGACTCAAACTTTTCAACTAAATTTGGTTGATTAAATGAGGTTACCTTCCGATTTTTAAGTTGTTTTATTGGTTTGCTTAGTATGATTTTAACCAGATTAATTTACATAAATTAAACATAAAAAATGCATAATTAATATTGTTCAATTAAAAATTATCATGAGATAAATATTTAGTTTCAACATTTGGACTATCACTGTTTTCTCTCATTTTATATCGCATTCTTTGTAAACTTTGTTAAGAGTTTGGCAACTGCTGAAATGCCATATGCGATAATTATTTTTCGTAGCAATTACTAATTCTTTTATTAAAATAGCGTCCTCAAGAATATATAATACAGCAAAAATAATTACAAAAAACTTTGCTAAACATAATTAAATTTAACTTCTTTTAAGGAATTTATAAAAAAATACTCAATAACTCACTTCAATAATTGTATTGTATTGTATTCAATAATTGTAAAATGTAAAGATACTTACATTTTTAACGTTAAAGCTGAATGAAAATGATGTCCAAGCTACACGTATACGTAATTGTTGATATTTTTCATAAATTTAAACAATAAAACTATTTAATAAATGATTAAATAACATTTATTAACACAAAATGTTCGTCGCGTTGAGTGCTAGCTTTCGCCAATATAATTGTTCTAGAAGATTACAACGTTGCCATATTTACGAAAAACTGTACAATGTTAATATTTTTTTATATTCATATTGTTTTTAATAAAATTTTGACTAATATTATGGACTTCAAAGAACAACTAATTTAAAATTCCGTTTAATTATTTATATAATATAAAATTAACGATATATTATATAACCGGCACACATGCAATAATCCCCACTAAGTATATTAGAAGTAATGGTGAGAATAAAACTAATAAAACAGTGCCATATTACAAGTTTTTAACACAAAATATTGAAAAAAAATATTATAAACTTTGTTAACGGTAAAATTAGGGGTAATTTAATGAACAAGCAACAACTTATATTATTTGGCTATTTATTTAAAACGCCAAAAAATACTTAAAAATAAATATATTTTTAGTAATATAATTTTAGGTAAAAAATGTGCATGGAAGGGTATTTTATAGAAATGTTTGATTTAATTTCAAAAAATGGTTACAAAATTTAAAGTTTTCAATTCACTTCCCAATTTTCAAGTTTTATTACATTATTTTTGTTTGATTTTTCCAAAGTACCTCGTTTTTATATAAATTTTTCATAATTTTTAAATGAATATGGAATAAATGAATTTGAATATTTTATTTGAAGTTCATTTGAAAAAATTAATTAATAAACTTTGTTATATACATAAAATCATCATTTTTTATCCATAATTTGATTAAAGACCTTCACTAAATTTTGAGCATTTGGTCTTTTCATAAAATCCACAATCGTACAACAAAAATATATTTCCAAAACTAAATCATACTCTGGTCCTAAATCTACATCCGGTAAAGGAGGTCTTTGTCTTGGTTCGATTTTTTCATCAATAGACGAATTGAAAGACGATTCTTCGAAACTTTCCGACATATTTGGTGGAGCAAGTGACAACATTTCCCATATAACGAGACCGAACGAATAAATATCAGCTTTGGACGTAATAATCTGATTATCTTGAAAAACTTCTGGTGCACACCAATGAGGTGTACCTATAATTAATCATTAATAACAAAAAACACGAAATTTTAGTAGATAAAGATCAAAATGTACCAATAAAATCAATTTTTTAGTCACCTGTTGATCAATAATTTAAAAAGATTGTATGTAATAAATGTACCTGCGTACTCTACATCTTCTCCGGCTTTTTCTTTATCGATTTCTCCAGCTTTAGTGAGTGGTAAAGACACCCCGAAATCACAAAGTTTACATATCACAAAATCTCCTTTAACCAATATATTCATTGATTTAATATCACCGTGCAACAACTTTTCGTTATGTAAATAATCCAAAGCGTTAACAATGTCACTGGACATTTTAAGAATAGTATTTGGAGGAAATGGAACGTCTCCTAAATAATCTAATCGGTTCTCTATTAAATCCCCTAGCGAGCTAGTACATCCTTCCATAGCTATTATACACGTATCATCTGATTGTTTAGTACAAGCTCTAAACCCGACTATGTTGGGATGATTTAATTTACGAAGAATTTCGGCTTCTGCTTTTAAACGTTTATTAGCAGTTTTGGCAGAATCTTGTTGTTTATGGCTTTCGATCAATTTCTTTATTGCCCAAGGTGAACGGGATTTTTCGGGTAGAGGTGATCTTTGAAATTCATAAACAACAACATCTACAAATATATTGATTTACGAATCGAATTTAATAAAAATATTTTGTGGTTACTTACGTGTTCCGAATCCTATTTTTTTCATTAAAGGACTCGGAGGTATTTGTATAACATTATTTATCAATTTATTTTTTATTGGAGTTTGAAAGTTATCCATTTAAAATACTATCGAAGTCGTATTTGTAAATATATTTACTTCAATTCCGTTAACGTTTTAAAATTATTTCAAAACTTTGACGTTTCTCTTAAGCAGCGTGAATGTAGCTGCTTTAGTAATTTCCGATTTCACCCGACGATTCAGTGGAGCACGAGTTTGAAGCAAAGTCAAAATGAAATTATGAAAATAAAAATATAATTTTTTTGCAATGTATAAAGGTTCTTTACATATAAGGTTACTAAACAAAACAAATGAGCACCTCATCTAAGTCTAGTCTAATAATAAAAACATTTGTTAAGCGCTATTTTAACTAATTGAAAATTAATATTTTCAACAATTATAAATCTTTAAATGAATTATGAAAATACTGTTTTCATTATAATATCAGTTTGCTACAATTATTTTCTAATTAATTTTCGTATATTTATAATTTAAATATTATGTTTCATAAAAAATTTATGTTATAGCATTACTATATTATAAATTGTTATATAAGATCAAAAAAAAATTGCGCTTATCTACAACACTTATGAAACTATAGTTAATATCTTCTTATTGCTGGCCGCTTTCTTAAATATTCATATACATTTATCTTTATAAATCGAAAAATAAATTTTCATTTATATAAATCTACCAAATGCTAATAATCTCTTTTTACTTTATTTTAAAAAGATATTTGTGAAAGAAACTGTACATAACTATGTTCACTACAATTATTTTAAATTAAAATGTAATGTTCGATGTACTGTCTTTTCTGAAAACATGCATCATCTTTCATATCTGATCATAACCTGAATATAAATATTTTACGTATTCAATTTCTTATTATCTAAAAATGGAAAATAGTATATAAATAGAGAATCTCAAACACATTTTTCAACTCTAACTTTAAATATTTCTTTCTTATTATACATTAAAATTAGCTAAACGTGTTAATAAAAACACCTGTTTCACCTGTAAATTCATTCCATTGTTTATTAAAGAAAACTGAAGTTTCGATTTCAAGGACGTATAAGCTTTGATACTTCTAAAATAGATGGCGCGGTATGGTTAAAATAACAATTATTTTCTTAATATAATCAATTGATGATATTCTCAAATTTCATATATTATTAATAGTAGGATAAAGTTTTATATCAAGAAAATTCGACAGTACTACTGATTTGTTTAAATGAATTATAAAAAATTGTACCGACACCATTTTTCTTTGTTATTTGAATCTTTATACCTAATACAGTATTGTTGTTAATGTAAATTGATGTTATTATATAAACAATTCTAATAGAACGAACGTTAAAAGCTATAAATTTATTTTGAAAATTTCAATATTTTTTCTGTCAAATGTCAATTATCGTTACGAATACCAACTTAATTTTAGTACAAATAGAAAAGTTACTAATTATATAGCGTACTGCGCATATTTAACCTAATTTTAGGTTATACGCAGATTGTCATTACAGTCAATAATGTCATACGTCAATTTTTGATATCATTGAGGTATATATAATAAAATAAAATTATTTTATAAAATGCTATAAGATGCAGAACAAAGTGGAAAATAAACAGAGAGTTCCTCCGGTTTGTCGAACATGTCTAACGCCTATAAGGGGTATATCTTTTAGATTACAAGAACAGTCTGGTTTTGGTAAGGGATTGATGTTTACACACATACTCAGATATATCGTACCAGAACTAGTAAGTATTCAAATTTCACAGCTATTTTTTTATAGTAATCACGTCAATACATTTTTGCGTTAAAAATGCGATTAAAAATATTTTAAGATGAATAATTATCTTTTGTGTTAACAAAAAGAAGATTTTGTTACAGAAATTGTGTATTTACGTATAAAAACAAATATTATTCTAACCTAATTTTAGTATCTAGGATTGTCTACTGGACCTGAATTGTGTTTTGAATGTAAAGAAAGTCTCAGAATTGCTTATACATTTAGGAAAAGATGTTTAGAAACGGAAGCACTAATCGGCGATTATCTAAAAAATATGCAATGCTCAGCTCAAGTAATCGAGTTGTCCGCTGTTATAGAATATATAAAACAGTTCAAAGGACAATTAGATGCACAAAGTATATTATCTGAATGGAATGAAGATTCGATCGAGGATTTTCCTCAGGTGAGTTTTCGTTTTCCTTTTTTTATGGAGCTTTAACAAATATATATATATATATATATATATATATATATATATATATATATATATATTTCGACGTATTTTTCAATTCTCATTCGTATTAACATCGTTTTTATAGAAATTATACAAGTTTTTTTATGAATTATGATGATTTTATTACTTTGAATAACAAATATTGTTAACAAATTCAATATGGGGTCATGTAGACTTTTTATTTGATCAATTTAGGATCCTTTAAGCAACGAGGGCATGAAGCAAGCTTCTAAAACAGATACGGTCCATTCTGAAGAGATCAGGACACTTGTACCACAACAACCTACCCCAGAACTGAGTACTAATTCTATTCTTAGTTCTAATGCATCTAAACAAGTTATTAGGAAGATAAGAATACCGATATTGCCAAAACCAACCGAACCAATCGTGGTGGAGTCTTCAAAATGTAAAAAAAATAAACCGACCCAACCTGAGGAGGTTAATAAGGAAAACAAAACATCTAAACCCCCAGAACATCGACAACGAGTGGAAGTTTTAAAAGTGTGCCCACAAACGGGGCTATTTAAGAATAAGGAAGGGAAATATTTGAATTTGGAAGGTAAAGAATTACCGGAATCAGTAGTTAGAAAGATTAAAACGGAGAATATTGATAAAGAGCATAAAGAAAACGAGAAATTGTTTCCTTCAACTTTTCCAAATAACAAAAATCAGGAAAATTCAAATAAAAAAGAACCGACAATGGATAAGAACCAAGGGAGTGTCTCTAAACAACAAAATAATTTAGATAATATCGTGATAGAGAATTCGATGAGTATTTGCGAGGAAACGGGTTTATTGAGAGACCAAAATGGGCATTATTTCGATTTTTCTGGTAATCCTTTGGAGGACGAACAAGTGGAAGCGGAAAAAAGAAAAGCGAAAATAAGAGGAGAAAATTTATTTAAAATTTCCAATATTTGTACAGTTTCTGATGAGGTTTTTGATAAAGAGAAAGATAATCAGAAGAGCGCGTCCGATTTTGAAGAAAAAATCGACGTATACCAAATAACAAAACAGGATACTTCCAAAAAAAACACCACGGTACCGCCCACAATGGGATTCGATAATACCGCAGGGAGTAGTAAAGAAGATAATTTAATAAAGAAACAGAGTGGGTCTTCGGCAAATATACTAAATTTTCAAGCGGACGAAAATTTGAGGATACCCCAACAATGGAACCCGAATCAGATTTTCAATAGTTCCAGCGTAAGTATTGGAATGATTATTGAAACAGAGATAAACAAATGACGGATAATTCATTTAAGGTACTACAGACGGCTTTGACTAATCAACAAATGAAAGCGGCTCACAATCTGTTGGGTACGCATTTGGTGTTATCTCCCGATAGCGGTACTGCTGTACTAAATACCAATAAAACTCCATCACAAGCTACTAGTAAACAGGTTGAGGTTACCAATAACAAAAGTGAGACAAATGTTAAGAAGTTACCTGGAAATATTGTTTTATGTCCTGTGACGATTAAATCAGAACCGTTAGAGGAACCTGCCAAGAATCCTTTAGCTGAGTAAGTAGTAATTAATAAAATTCATTTTATTTTGACAGGTACTTTTTTATTTTTGTTTCATTGTCCATACAAAACCTTCAATATCATGATTTATTTTTTGATCAACTTTGGAATTGAAAAACCCTGTATATTTAATGAATTTGTTCATATAATCATGAAAAGTGTCTTTTGTCACCTCTATTGGTGAATTAATGAGAAATCTGAGGGTGTTTTTGAAGCTTTGGAACCCTGAAACACCCCAATTTGTTTTGTTAATTTTATAGAACTTTAAAGCTGGAAAACCCTGTATAATACATAATTTTGTTCATATAATCATGAGAAAGTCTTTTGTCATCCCTATTTGTGGTTCAATAAGGAATTGGAGGGTGATTTTAAAGCTTTGGAAACCTAAAATACCCTAAGTTATTTTACATTTATTTTATTGAACTTTAAAGTTAGAGAACCCTGTATATTACATACTTTAGTTCATATAATCATGAAGAACGTCTTTTGTCAACCCTGTTTGTGGTATAATAAGAAATCTGAGGTTGTTTTTAAAGCTTCAGAAAGCTAAAATATCCTAAGTTGTTTTATGTTAACTTTATTGAACTTTAAAGTTGGAACACCCTGTATATTACATAGTTTCGGTCATAAAATCATGAAGAACATCTTTTATCACCTCTATTTGTGGTTTAATAAGAAATTGGTGGGTGTTTTTAAAGCTTCGGAAACCTAAAATACCCTAATTTGTTTTAGGTTAATTTTATTGAACTTTAATGTTGGTAAACCCTGTATATTTGATAATTATATTTATATAATCATAAAGAAGGCCTTTTTATCTCTATCGTTGCTGGAAATCCCTCAATACCCATAATTCATGAAACTATGAATTTAATTTAACATTAACATTGAAAAACCCTGTATGTTTGATAGTTATGTCTATATGATTATAGAAAGCGTTTTTTTACCTTCGTTTATGGTTAAATTATAATTTTATAGCCTAATAATCCTTCAATATCAATTATTCACTTTTTTATTAATTTTATTTAAAGTTACAGCTGAAAAACCTTTGTCAAGTTTTGTCTATATAATCATAGAGGTTGCCTTTTTACCTTTGTTCTTGGTTAAATTGGAAATATTTTGAGTATTTTTTTCGGTTACGGAATCCTTCAGTATCTATAATATTTTTTGAATTAATTTTATTGAACCTTAAAGCTGGAAATTCCTGTATATTTAATAGTTTTGCTAATATAGTCACGAAAAACACCATTTTACCATTCTTATTGGCTAAATTAAAAATATTTTTCTATTTTTATAGCTTCAGAATTCTATAGAACCCATAATACACTTCATATCAATTTTTTTAACCTGAAAGTTGAAAAACCCTGTATGTTCAATAAATTCCTCTAGAACGCCACGTTTATCTTTTCTATAGTCAACCTCAAAATTTCAATGTGATTTTTGAGCTGTTTCAATTATTTACAACAATCAATACAGGGAGAGTCATTTGTGTTAATCATAGATTTGTATGTTTCTTAATACAGGGAGGGTCATTTGTAGTAGTACTTGGTTTGTATGTTTCTTAATACAGGGAGAGTCATTTGTAGTAGTATCCTTTATCTATGTTTCTCTTCTAGTGACAACGAGGACACTCTTAGTGCTCCCGATTTGAGTTTAGATGACGCTAGTAACACAAGCTCTTGGCAGAAGTTGATAAATTCTTTAGATTCGTGCGACAATAGTCAATACGTAGACGTACCAGAATTCGTCGAGATACAAAATTTTTCTTTGGAGGTAAATAACTATATAACCTAACCTAAAAAAATTCTTTGCGCACAATTATCATTTCTTTGTTTTTTAATCGTTCCGAAGGATTTCTTCAAACTCAAAAAGCAGACCAAACTACAAGACGGCAAAGAAAAAAATGACAATCTCAAAATAACTATGTTGAATAGTAATAAAAAAATATCGGTATTGAAACCGCCTCAGAAAAACGTCGAAAAAAAAACTTACAATTTACCCGATCAGTTCATGTATAGGGGGAGATTGTTAATCAGAACGGAAGACGGTTATAAATTAGACGACAGTGTTCCAATTACAGGTAGAAATTTTTTTTTATTTTACCCAATTGTAAAATTTATTTTATTTTCAATAATATCGACTCTCCTCCATATTATGATTCACATTTAATTACAGGTAATGATAAACCGGACGGTAATAAACAACTGAACACCAGTATATCAGGTGAGTTATTCAATATACGGGGGTTATACGATTTTATATTTCCCTTTTCGGTCTTGTATTTTCACGATAAGTGGAAAAATAATTTATTGGTGAAATTATTTGATTTAAAGGTAGTTGTTTATATAATTATTGATGGGTGGTTAAAAAAATTATTTAATATAAAAATATGCGAGTATAAGTGATTTTACGTTATATATGGTAGTGGATAATAATGTATAAAATTTTTTGTTAATCGCTATGTATTTTTCTTATTTGTTTATATTAAAATTTTCAATATTTTCGTATATAAATTTTCGTAATTCAAGTATTGTATTTAGTTATAGGGATAATCGTTTTCAAACAAAAATATGTCAAAATGACATTTTTTGATGTTATGATTTATAATATTTAGTTTTATTTATTTTGTTTGCTCTTATTTCGTTGCTTTTACTCAATTTCTCCATTTTTTTTTCCAAATTTTTTCGATTTTTTTATTTTTAAACCTTTTTTTCATGTTTTTTATGTTTAAATGAATATTTATATTGTAGTGTTTTTCTTCTTGTTTATTTGTACAATTTTTAATGATGGGCTAAATTACGCGACTTTTTTGCTTACTAAAACTAAAATATTCACTATACACTACACTATTCACTAAACATTATACTATCCACCAAACTATGCACTAAATACTAAACTATTCACTTAACATTACACCATTCACTAAACACTACACTCTCATTAAACACTACACTAATCAGTAAATATTAAAATATTCACTTGACACTAAAATATGCACTAAGCATTAAACTAGTCACTAAATATTAACCTATTTACTGAATATTAAACTAATCACTAAACACTACACAATTCACTAAATACTAAACTATTGACTAAAAACTAAAATATTCACTAAACACTACACTATTCACTTAACATTAAACTATTCACTAAACACTACACTTCTACATTAAATATTAAACTATTCACTAAATATTGAACTATTCTCTAAACACTAAACTATTCACTGAACACTTCATTTCTATATTGAGGATTAAACTATTCACTAAACACTACGCTTCTCCTCTAAACATTAAACTATTCACTAAATAGTACACTTCTCCACTAACACTACACTATTCCCTGAACACTTCACTTCTACATTAAATATTAAACTGTTCACTAAACACTACACTTCTCCCCTAAACATTAAACTATTCACTAAACACTACACTTCTCCACTAAACATTAAACTATTCACTGAATACTTCACTTCTACATTAAATATTAAACTGTTCACTAAACACTACACTTCTCCCCTAAACATTAAACTATTCAATAAACACTACACTTCTCCACTAAACATTAAACTATTCACTGAACACTTCACTTCTACATTCAATATTAAACTATTCACTAAACACTTCACTTCTATATTAAATATTAAACTACTCACTAAACACTACACTATTCACTAAATACTATATTTCTCCACTAAACATTAAACTATTCACTAAATATTAAACTATTCACTAAACACTACACTATTCACTGAACACTTCACTTCTCCACTAAACATTAAACTATTCACTAAACACTACACTTCTCCACTAAACACTACACTATTCACTAAATACTATATTTCTCCACTAAACATTAAACTATTCACTAAATATTAAACTATTCACTAAACACTACACTATTCACTGAACACTTCACTTCTCCACTAAACATTAAACTATTCACTAAACACTACACTTCTCCACTAAACACTACACTATTCACTAAATACTATATTTCTCCACTAAACATTAAACTATTCACTAAATATTAAACTATTCACTAAACACTACACTATTCACTGAACACTTCACTTCTCCACTAAACATTAAACTATTCACTAAACACTACACTTCTCCACTAAACACTACACTATTCACTAAATACTATACTTCTCCACTAAACATTAAACTATTCACTAAACACTACATTATTCACTGAACACTTCACTTCTCCACTAAACATTAAACTATTCACTAAACACTACACTTCTCCACTAAACACTACACTATTCACTAAATATTGAACTATTAACTAATCACTACGGCATTACACTAAACATTAAAATATTCACTAAATGTTAAACTATTCCCTAACCCCTAACACACTAATTTATTTGAATTTGCGGCACTGTATACTTTTTGCTATTCCTATCTATTTACTATGTAATTCAAATATATACTGACTGATCGGCTGATAAATATTCGCCTATTTATACACAACGGGTATGTAGATAATTCGGATTCTAGATTCTTGAAAACCAAAGCGAAAATGTCTCCTTAGAAATTGATTCTGTAAAAACGGCTACAACATACTGTAAACAGCTTAAAAAACAATACAAAGAATTGCTGCTTTATAACCGTATTTGAAAATTTGTTTCCGGAGCGTCCACCAAATTTTAGATTTTATTAACATAATCGACCAGAACCGGCTGCACAGTTTGTGTAGCGGACGAGTTACTAACGATATATACTCATTGTTCTTGAAGTATTTTATTTTTGTTCTTGTTTTATCTCGGTTGAGGGTGTTAATTTAACTCGGTATTTTTGCGTTTTCGAAGCAGTACGATCCATTCATCGAGGTTGCGAGAAATTGTTGTTCAATTCGACGAATTTCTTGGAATATTTTCAACGTCATCAACCATATTATCGGAATAATGTCTAAAATAATCTTCCGGAAAGCCTCGTTAAGTCGTTCCGAATCCTTTTCCTTTCACGTGCCTTGCAGAAACATTTCCTGCTGCAACAACGCCCTTTTCAAATTTTATAATTGTATTTCCGCATCTGACCAATTTTGGATTGATCTAAAGTTCACATTAGTTGAGCGTTTTCAAAATCGTACGACCCATTTATCGAGGTTCCAGGCGGTTGGTTTTTTTATCGTTTTCGAAAGTTCTTGAATGTACCAGATGTTGAGTGACGTTTCTACGCTTTTTTTGTATAAAATTTTCGTTCTATGATAAAAATCAATCATTGATTTTTTTTAATTTTTAGTACAAGACTCACCGTTGTCTAACGCCGATAAATGTAAAAATTATCGTAACAGGAAGAAGGGGGATGATAAAATTTCAATAAACAAAACGAAATCGAACGCCGAATATTGTCGTATGTACAGGATGAGAAAAAAAACGATTAAACAAGAGGAACCCCAATCGACGGACGTAATTTCGAATGCGACAATGACGTCACAACAAACTATTACCACTGGTATATATTTCAATTAACAATAGATAAAATATCAATCGTTTTCCTTAGGAAAACGTTTAACCGAACTGGATTTTCTAGAACCGAACACCCTGTTTATACTACCACCGCACCAACGTTGATTGAAACACTTTTCGACAACCAAGTGATCATCTTTGAAGCACCAACACTGACTGAAACACGTTTCGATAACTAAATGATGATCTTTAAAGCATCAACATTATTTGAAACACTTTTCGACAACCAAGTGATCATCTTTAAAGCACCAACTTTGAAACACTTTTCGATAAACAAATTCTAGTCTTCAGAGCACCAACACTGACTGAAACACGTTTTGACAACCAAGTGATCATCTTTCAAGCATTAACACTGACTGAAACATGTTTCGATAACCAAAAACGTGTTTCAAGCAGTGTTGGTGCTCTGAAGACGAGAATTTGGATATAAAAATGTGTTTCAATCAACATTGGTGCTTTAAAGATGATCACTTGGTTGTCGAAAAGTGTTTCAAGTAGTGTTGGTCAAAAATTTGTTTGTCGAAACGTGTTTCGAGCAGTATTGTGGTGTTGGTAGTATAAACAGTGGGTTCAGTAAAAAATTGTTGATGAAATTCATGTCTCATTATTAAAGGAGCTCACTAAGACTTTTGACTATGTTAATATATATTTTGTGATTCTTTTTTAGGGTATTTTTTCAGTTAAAAAACTAAATGAAGTCAATGTGACCTTTCTTTATCAATTTTTATATACTTGTCTGATCAATTTCGATTTCATTCATCCCCCTATCATTCCATCTATTTTAATATTTTTCGACGAACCTCGTATACTACTGAATTTTTTTGTATATTTATATGTCGATTTTTTCTGTGAAAATGACTATAAATTCAATTTAGGAAGGTGTTTTGGTTTATTTTAATAAATTATTAACTTGAAAAAAAATTATCATTTTTTTATCATATATGATAAGAAATCACAAAATTTACGTTCATATTTTGCAAAAATCGACATTTTTCGATGTTTTTCCCCTATTTGAAAATGAAATTGAAAAAACAACTTTTGTTTTGTCTATTCACCAACACTTGAACAATTTTTCACTAACACTTATTTAATTTATTCAAATACACCTTTCAGTTCACTTTTTACTATCCCGATGCTTTCACTATAACATCAAATTGTTTACTAAATCCTATGACTGCTAGAGCCTCGTTTTAAATACTATCATCGCATTCTGGTATTTTCGATATCTAGAAATCTTCCCGTAAAAACGAAAAAATTTATTCAGAAAGCGTCTCTATGAAAACATTATGTGAATAAGTTACAAACGTCGCATCCGCCAAAATTTAGAACAGGACCAGCTTCGCAGTCTATGTCAATAGGCGAGTTCATAATACTCTCACCGTTAAATTAATCTCAAATATTTTATATACATTTCCGTTTCCTAATGTTTTTTTCTCTTTTAAATATTTACTAACTTCTACGGTTATTACAACCTCGTTTTATATACTATAATCACTTTCTAGAATCCGCGATTCCTGGAAATCTCTAGATTGCCGTAAAAAACATAACAACCTTCTTAGAAAATCATAAAAAACAACGTAAATAGGTTAGAAAAAATAATCGCGCATCCGCCAAAATTCATTCTAACAACATATTAGAACAGGGCCAGCTTCGAGGTCTATATCAGCTGGCGAGTTCATAACAATAGATTTAATTCGACATGTCGGCATGTGCGCGCATGGTAAAAATCCCCTACCACCTTTGAATTAATATCAAATATACTTTTTAATCGATTTGTCACTATCCCGGTGTGTTCACTATGACATCAAATTATCCATTGATTTCTACGGTTGCTATAACTTCGTTATATATACTAATATCACATTCTAGAATTTCCGTTTCCCGGATTTCCCGAAAAAACAAATAAAAAAAATCATATCAGAAATTGTTTCTATAAAAACATAATGTAAATGGGTTAAAAACAGATAGTTGCCCATCCACCAAAATTCATTTTTAACACATTAGAACAGACCCGGCTTCAGAATCTGTGTCGGTGGGCGAGCGAGCTCGTTACATATCAGAATAGGACCGACTTCACGGTCTATATCAATAGACGAGTTCGTTACATATTAGGACAAGCTCGGCTTCAGGGGCTATATCAATGAGAGACTCCGTAACATAATAGGACAGGACCGACTTCAAGGTTTATGTTATTGAACAAGTTCGTTATATATTAGTACAGGACCGGCTTCATGGTGTGTATCAGTAGACGAGTTAGAATTTGACGTATACGACAAATCGATAAGCGCGCGCATCGTAAAAATCGCCTTTCGCCCTTTAATTATTCCCGAAAATGTGTTGAAACTCGTTTATTTCGAATATATTTCCGTTCCATATGGGATTTTCTTTTCTCTTTCCAGATACGCAAAAGGGGAAAAAATTAAAATTAACGACCGTCCGTAAAGAACAAAAAATCCCCGAAAAAGTCCAAATCGTCGATAGGGAGTTGTGCGTATTATTCACACACTATACCAAAGACGGATTTTACGTCAACGATCACGATTATTTGACATCGCCTTATGCCAGAAACAATTTGTTGTTTTTCGAAGGTAAAACGAGGTGAGGAACAAATATCTCTAAAATTAATTCGATTTCAACTAAATAAATTTTATTTAAGGTATTGCATGTGTTACATATGCGGCGTCAAACATTTACTCAAAGACCATATCAATCACATGAATTCCCATTGTTCGACGTGTCCCAGATGTTGCGTTAATCTCGGTACGCCCTATATGTTGAATTTACACATGAGGATACATTCGAAATCTTGTCAATATTGTACCGAAATCGTACCGTATCCTTTAATCAAAAAACATCTATCCGAACATAAACGAGAAGAGGAAGAAGAAACCGACGAAGACGCGTGTAAACAGAAGAATAAGAGGAAAAGGAAACAGATAAAACGCGAAAAGGACGACGTAAGTTCATCTGTGTCTCTCTTTCTCTAACTATTTTTGTTTTTCTGTCTTTTATGCTTCTTCGTTCGATTTTCTTTTTTCTATCTACTTCTTATCCATCCATTTATCTCTTTTTATCTGTCTGTCCTAATATTTGCCTCCCCTCTACCCATCTGCTTCTCTTGTCTTCTTTCTACCTGTCTGCTCATCTTTTCCGCTGTCTTTTTATCTCTACCCGTCTCCCATTTTACTAACTCTTTTTTTATCTGCTTCTTCTCCTTCTTCTATCTCTTTTTCTATTTTTCTCCTATCTATTTATTTTTTGTCCATTTATCTTTTTTTTATCAGTTTTCACGTCTCTCTGTCCATGTTTTTTACTTTCTTTCTTCTCTGCATGTCTTTCTATTTACCTCTCATTTACCTATCTGCTTCTTGTCCACCTATCTGCCTTTTATCTTATTTTATTTCTATCTTCCTATCCATACTTTTCATCTGCTTCTTTTCAATTCTCTTTTCTATTCATTTTTCCCTTGCCTGTTTTTGTTTTTTATTGTCTTTTCTTTTATCTGACTTTCTATTTGCTTCACCTCTAACTATCTCTTTCTCCTGTATCCTTTTGTCTTTTTATTTCTATTTCTATCTGTCTACTTATGTTTTTCGCTGTCTTTTTATCCATCCGTTTTTCTACCTGTTTCCCATCTTACTAACTGTCTTTCTATCTGCTTCTTATCCATCTATCTGCCTTTTATCTTATTTTATTTCTATCTTCCCATCCATACTTTTTATCTGCTTTTTGTCCATCCATTTGGCTTTTGTTTGCTTATGTTTCTTTATTGTCTTCTCTTTACGTTCCTCCTGTTTTTCTATTTGCTTCTTGTCCATCTCTCTGCCTTTATACTTTCCTTTTATCTGCTCCCTTTCTCTCTCTCCTTGACTCTTATCTATCTGTGTTTCTTTTGTTTCCACAATCTTTCTATCTATTTGTCTGCCTCTTTTATTCCTCTATTTGTTTATGTTTCTACAATCTGTCTTTCTATCTGCCTCTTTTACTGCTCTGAATTGGGTATGTTTATACAATCTGCCTTCCTGTCTACTTGTTTGCCTTTTTTATCCATTTATTTGTCTGTTACTCTACTTTCTGCCTCTCTATCTGTTTATTTTGTTTTCATGTCTGTTTCTTCTCCCTTTTATATTAGTTTTCTTTTATCTTTTTATCGTTTTGTGTCTTTATCTTAATTTTTGTTCGGTGCAAATTTTAGGAAGTGAGATTTTCCGGTGTTTCACCTACTAGCGCCCGCCTTCGCGAAAAACTCGCCCGTCCGAAACGTGAGACGAGAAGTAGCGCAAAAACCGAAGATATTCCCGTTAACAAACTCGAAGAGGATCCCGTATCGAAGCGGAGAAGCAATCGAAAGAGGGGTATGGATACGGCGCAAGACCCAGCTCCGGTTCCCCAAAATCCGTACGTTTCCCTCGAAAGGTTACCGGATAATTTGATCAATAACGCCGTCGAAAAGGAAATCGACACCAAGATCGTTGCGCCCTCGGACGGTCGCACTTTGGACATAAATAATTACAAAATGGCGATTCACGAAGCGATCAAAATAAAAACGGAACCCAAATCGAGAGACAGTAAAGATGATAAAGAGACTGACGTTAAAGAAGATAACGATAAAGATAAAACAAGAAAAATAACGGTCAAGGAAATCGAAAATAGAAGAGGAAAAGAGGAAAAAGACGAGATGGTATCGGACAAACGAGTGTTGAGATCGAGGTTGAGGAAAAAAGAAAATAACGAACATCAAACGTCGAACATCTTAGTGGATGAAAGCGATGAAAATACGTCAACAGATGATGAATCATTTTCCTTCGGAACATCCGACGAAGAAGACGAGGAGGAAGAAGATGAAGAAGAATTCATGGAGGACGACTGAGGTAAAATAATAATTTTTTTTTTTTGACAAACACAATTTAATATCACATCTTGAGTTATATGGCCCAACATCTCGTTAAAAAATCTAATAGTACTTAATCACTTTTTACTATTTACCACTATGCCAATACTCAATGGTCCTTCAAACTGTTGAAATTCGGCTCGAAGGACGAGATAATGTAATTTTGAGTGTTATTGTAGTTTCGTATAAGTATCGCAAGTCTCATTTTGATCCATTCGATAGTACTAAATCCACTTTTCACTATTTACCACTATATCAACACTCAATTTTGTTATAACCGGCCCTTCGAGCCAGGTTTATTTTTTCAATTGGATTTTTTTTTTAAATTTTCAGGGAAAAGAAGACATTTGGGATGTGTATTATTTTGTATATAAACATTTTTACGTAATTTATTTATAGAATTGTGAAAAGAAACGAAAAGATGACATATTAATAGTAAAGGGTGCCCCAAAATTTTGTTCGGAGGTCATGTTAAAAGTTTCTTTGTAAAAAAATGGTTTTTTTATTTTCGGAAAAAGTTTTAATTTTGAAATATTGTGCATTGTTATTAATTTTTTTAGTGAAACTGTTTGTCGAATGTTTTTACTAAAACGGTAATGATCAATTGAATATTTTTTGGTACACCCTGTATCATATGAGATATTGTTGATGAATCTATATACATTGAATGTTTTTCAAACTACTGTTCATTATGAGTTGATTTACCTATTCGTGATTGTAAGATCAGTTTTCTGTACCTACACTTTTTTTTAATCGAAAATAAATAGTATTTAGAATAATTTGTTTTTTATTTACCTTATTTACCAAATTAATTAATAATTTTGACGAAAAAATGCTTGTTTGGGCCAAAAACGTTAGAAATATCAATCTTTCAAATCTGAATTTAGACTAAAAACTGTAAAGATAAGGCCTATTTCAGTCTTGAAAAATTCAATTAATGTTAATAACGTTTAAAATAAGTCCTATACACGTTATTGAAATCTAAATTTGGGCCAAAAAGGTTAAATAGAGTCCTAATTCATTCCAAAAAAAATCAATTTTGGTTTATAACGTTGAAAATAAGTCCTATATCAATCCTTCAAATCTTATTTTGGACCACAAAAGTTTAAGGTCAAGTTCTATTTAAGTCTTGAAAAATTCAAATTTGGTTAATAACGTTGAAAATAAGTCCTATATCAATCTATCAAATCTTAATTTGGACCAAAAACGTTAAAAAAGAAGTCCTATTTCAGTCATGAATAGTTCAATTTGTGTTATTAATAAATAAGTCCTATATAAGTCGTTCAATCTAAATCTGGGTCAACTCATTGAAAACGGGTCCAATTCTAGTCCTAGCATGTTAAACTCATATAAAACAGAATAATGAATTAGTTTTGGTCAAAAAACTCAAATTTGAGTCAAATGTGTTGAAAGTAAGTCCAATTTCAGTCCTGGAAATCTAAAATTGGGCCAAAACCGTTATCCTAGGGTTCAATTCCAGCCTCAAAAGATTGAATTTGGAACAAAAACGTTAAAAATATGTCCAATTTTAATCCTGACATGTTTAAAAAGCAGTTAAATACAAAATAATGAATAATTATGGTCAATAACTTCAAATTTGTGCCATATGAGTCCTGGAAATCTAAATTTGGAAAAAAAACTTTGAAAATAAGTCAAATTTGACATGTTTGAATCGCAATTAGAGACAAAGTAATGGTTAATTTTGGTGAACAAAAATTATTTAGTTCTGAAATGTGATAAATAAGTCTTATTTCAGTTAAAAAAATTCAAATTTTCAATAATTAATAATTCTTCTCAATTTCTATTTGGAGTAAAAAGTACTAGAACAAATCCAATTTGAGTCCTGACCTGTTTAAGTCGTAAATAAAAACAAAGTAATCTTTTTATTTCAATTTATACATTTCATAGAATATCAATAATCAAATGAGAGTTCATCTACTTGACCCCAGTATTCCGCTTACCATATTTGAATAAAAAATTTTGTATTTCTGAGAAAGATTCTCATATTTGTATAAAAACAAACTATTTCTACAATAAATTTAAGGTAAACATCGAAAACAAGTATTTTATTCAGTACGATACAGAAAAAAAAAAAGATTTCTGATTGATAAACGAAGATCTATGAAAGAATAATTATTTCGAAAACTTGTAGACAAAATTATACAAACGTCAAATTTAATTCATTCTAGACACTTGCACTGTACTCACTTATATATTTCATTTTTAACTTAATTACAACAAAAATTTTATAATTTAAACAAATTAAAAAAATAATAAAAAGCCATTAACGTAAGAAATAACAAAATGGCCACTGTTGTTGCTTTGATCATATGGTGAATAAAATCGGTTGTAGTCTGACCAATCAGGAATCAACAGTATTGCCAACATAAATTCAAATCACTACTTCTAAGTTTACAAATAGAGTAGAGTCATAATTTCATTTTCAATCATATAAAGTATAAATCCTACTTTATTTAATTTGAAAATAATTTTTATTTATTGGTCTATATAGAAACAAATTTTACAAAAAATATACGAGAAACATCGTCAATTAATAATACGAAACATCTAGTCACTATTTGATTGTCAGACGTTGGCATTGTTGCGAAGTTTATATTTTATAAGATGTTATTTTTACCATTAGCTTATTTTTTTCTTTTCATGAATTTTGTTTTATATAAAAGAAAAATATTATATTTGACTAGAACACATTATGTAATTATTAAAAAATTTAATATACATGTGTTTAAACTACAATTTTTGTAGGGAAAATATAAATAATACCTATAAAATTAGGTTTGCTGGAAAACAAAGTTGAGATCATTACTTTGTAATTTTTTTGTAAAAGATAACAAAATCCCACTTCTAATTTTATAAAGTGGCACAATAGTCTATAAATGAATTATTATTTAGAAAATTGGTAGACAAAACACTATAAACTTAGTTATAAATGTCTTAAATATTACAGATATTTTCAATGTTGCCGAATTTATCGTTTATTTAATCCCACTCATTTTATCCAATACATATTTTGGTTTTTAATCAAATAAATGGATCATATTTGGAAATTTTAATATATTTGAGTTTAAACTGCAATTTTTACAAAAAATATACGAAAATATATATATATATATATATATATATATATATATATAATAAAAATGTGTGTTTATCGAAGAGCCAACCACAAAAAAAATGAGGTTATGTCATAAAAGTTTTTCTGTAAGGATAAAAGTAATCTCATTTCTTATTATATAAATTGAAACAAAAATATCTAAATGATTAATTATTTCGAAAATGGAAATATGAAATGTTATTTCAAAAGTTTCCAGACGTTTTCATTGTTGCCAGATGTATCGTTTTTATTTTGTGTTTAATCTTTGTCACCTTGAAACTCCAAATACGCTTTTTTTCGAAAAACACTTAACCTATTGATATTTTAATGTCCCAATTTGAAGATAAAACACCATAGTTGATTTTTTTAAACAATAAATCGGATAATATCATGGGTTTTAAGGAAAAACAAAACTGTCTCGTACTCGACAGTGCACCAATTACATTTATCTTATTAAAGCTAACAATTTATAAAAGAGAAAGTATTTTAGATTAATTGTATCATTCAATTCAACAACTTCTATGAATAATTGTGAAAAAAACTATTCCAAGAGATGCCGTTAGTATAAAATTAACAAAACAAATAATGTACATGAATCGATACGACCGTGATCTATCTGACCCGCTGTACGTCTCCATATTATCTAGGGTCATTGTTAATTTAAGTATAACTACCACACAGACCCGGCTTAAGAAATTAAATTATCGTGAAAATCTAAAATAAAAATTATAATTATTGAATATTGGGTATTATTATAAACTAATTTTCAATAGAATACGATCCGTTTGATTAAATTCAAGCAATTTATCACACGTTTTCAACACTGAAATAAGAAAATTCTGTTCGAATCCGTCTCTGTCTTTTCATTTAACGTTATTTAGTTGATTTGCTTCTGGCGTCAAAGTATAAAACGACAACGAATAACCGAATGAATTCAGTCATTAACTCGCTTCTTCAGTAGTTGAGGGAAATTTTTGAAAATTATTCGTTTTAATAAAATAAAAAAAATGTTTAATTATATTTTGAGGTTATATTTAGTGTTTTTTATAGTGGAAAATGTGGAAATGCATACATATCATCTAGGTAGTTGTCCTACTATCGAACCTATGCCCAATTTCGAAATGAACAGGGTAAGTGTAAAAACAGATATACAGGATGTCCCAAGAGGAATTGAATAATACAAATATATGATTTTTAGGTCAATTTTAAATCAGATTTCATAAATCTAGATTTTGTCGTTTACGACATTTTCAATTTTTTTCGGAAATGAAGCATTGACATTGAAATTTAACCTTTAAAAATCCATTTAACTTCAAGTGAATGCTACTACTGGGATTTAGAATATCTCAAACTATCAATCGTGACATTAGTTTTACGATTACAGGTCACTTTTGCCTAATTCAAACCTCAATTACTTTATTATATCAAATGAATCACCCTGTATATTTTAAGAGCATTCTTATAGTTCTATCATACTGTATAAGAATACCCTATATACGTATCTCTAGCTGTCTGAAGTTATGAACAAATTACTAAAAATAATGGGAATTTGGGACATCCTGTATGATTGGAAATAATTTTTTATAGTATTCGTTATTGATGCTCATCGAGTATAAGACAAAAATGTTGAAATATACCATTGTTCACCTATACGGCATACGACACACTATAAGTATCTTGACATGATACTTCCATCTCAACTAAACATTTTTTTCATTAATATAAATTGAGTATTAAGATTTCTCATAATTATTTTTAGTATATTAATCGATTATATTTTATATCGATTCTTTATATCTATAATATAAATATTCTGAAACCTAAAAGATAATAAATTTTCTTTTAACGTATATGATTACGTACCACAGACGACGCCCTCTATTTAAGATAATCAAAATGGCGAACAATTCCTACTTAAATTGATTTAGTAGATTCCTCTATGGAATAATTTATGAAACTATTTTTAGATGTTGGGAATATGGTACGTAATAGAGAAAACAAGTACCGGAAGTAGTTGTATATTATATAATATAACCAGAAGTGACGAACCTGGTCAATTCAATATCGAAGAAATTAGTCAACATTTTCTTTTGACCTTAACACCTTTAAAACACGGATACCACTACAAGGGAACATTGAAAGTTTTAGATAAAAGTGTACCAGCTAAAATGTCTGTCAGCTTTCCATTAAGTAATTTGATAGATATATGTTAGGTTACGTTGTTTTATATATTTATTTTAGGTGTTGCCGGCTCTTCAAGTTTTACAGTATTTAGTACCGATTACGAAACGTACGCAGGTATTTTCACTTGTCAAAAAATAGCTTTCTCTCATAGACAATCCGCTACGATATTATCGAGAACTAAAACTTTGGATAGTATGTATATTACTAAGGTACGTAAACGTATAATATCGATTCGATTTCGTTTTATTTCGATGTTTTTCAGTTGAGAAATAAGTTGGAAAATGCGGAAATCAGTCCATTCGATCTTTCGATTATCAAACAAAACGACTGTCCTAAAGATCCTAACGCCGGTTACAATATAAATATTAACGATGAAACTATATCGGCAAAAGCAGCTGGGGATGTTATTAGAAAAGCTGGGGAAAAATTAGGAGATGGGGTAGAGTATATTTCCGGTAAAGCGAAAGATGTTTATCACAAAGTTTCGGATAAATCTGGAAATAACGAACAAATCAACGATGTTAGGAAAACAATTGATCCGGATGCGGAATGGTTACCGTAAATGTATCGTAAACGTGGCAACATCGACGTTTTTATACCACTTCATTAAAACTTTTAGTTCATGAAATTCATTTTTCTGTGGAAATTTGTTGTAAATCATAAGACTGTTAAAAATAATGCCATAATGAATAAAAATGCATTCATCAAATGTTTTTTTTTTTAATTATACCCCCTAGGAGTACAAAAGATTCATTCTATTTTTGACAAACTTATCGAGAACTTTTTAACAACATTTGACATATAAAGAAGAAAACTTAATTCATTCAATAAAAACTTACTAAATAGATACATTTTGAAAAATTCACGTACTTTTGTCACAAAAAAATCACTGTCACCACTTCTATTGGTTAACTTCCTGCTTTTTTAAATAAAAATCTCAGTATATATAAGAAATGTCATATTTATAAGTTACCGACCGAGTAGTTTCACAAAATAAACAATTTAGCAAAAAAATTATTCACTTCTATCAGATTTTTTTAACTAAGAGTAAAAAAATGTAAACAAATTTTATATTTCGTAATGGTTGAAATATTTTAGGGAAAAAGTTATTTGCATTGGAGTATGTATGTAGTTCATCATAGTATCAAATAAGATAAAAGATGGCAGCTCTATGGAATAAGTGGAAATAAAATGTATTTTTTAGAGAATAATTAAATAATTTGAATATTTAGCAATATCATATATCTACATTTTTTTAATTTATAAATTAACGAATTTTTAGTATTTACACCCCTGTTTATACTTCTACTGATTAACTTTTCAAAATTAAAATCGAAGTATGTACTTATTAGTCCGGGAGGAAGCGCCCATCCACCCTCCCTGAACCTGCTGACTTTCATATCGCAAGATTACATCTAATAAACATTCAATACAACTATGAATCAAGCAACCTGAAATTATTGTCATTTGCAATGCTGCCTCCCGGACTATATAAGAAACGCCATATTTATAAGTTACCGACCGAGTAGTTTCACAAAATAAACATTTAAGCAAAAAATTATTCAATTTTAACAGATTTTTTTTAACTAAGAGTAAAAAGTTTTTATAAAAAAATGTAAACAAATTTTATTATTTCGTAATATTATAGGGACACAAGTTATTTGCAATATGTGATTTATTAGATAATATACAAGATAGTGGTTCTAGGAAATGCGTGAAAATGAAAAGTTTTTTTTGAGAAGAAAATGAAATAATTCGTATATTTCATTTTCTACATTTAGAAAGTAACCAATCAACCGTATTTTGTCAACTAAGCGGTACTTGTTTATTGATTCGTCTTCTCACAGGAAGTAATACTCATTTATATATACGAGGGAGGTTGGATATATTAATAAATATGTAGAAAAATATAAAATTGCTAACACATATGTGGATAATACAGTTGTAGAACAAAGATATCGCTTTTTTTCAAAAAATACATTAGAATGAGAATTTGAAGTAGTAAAATCCGTGTTAAAGAATAGTTTTCAAAGTAAATACAAACACTGGCTTACATGATTTTTGTAACACAGTTCAAATGACTATTCTTATACCTAATGCTAATAAATCACAAATAATGGAAAAAGTATTTGTAAAGCCACGCGACTTTTCAATATGCTCTTAAGATCGAAATATTAAGATTTTTAATACTTTTTTTACATGTTCTGCATTTTCTTGAGGCTATTTGAGATAAAAATGAGAACCAAGTTTGAAAACCAAAATTTGAACACTTCTTTTGTCCATAAAGAATTCAAAAACCATAAGTTTTCTCGATTGTCTCCGGAAACTGTAATTAAACATTTTTTGAAGAATGTCATTTTATTCTTTTACTTACAAAAATAAACAATTAATAACATAATTTGAACAATTATAAATTTTTTAGGTTAAGTTTGGTTTGGTTTGGTTAATCTTTTATAATAAAAAATAAAGTTGACCACACTTTTTCACTAAACTACAAATTGGCATGTATTTATAAGCATAAATATTATATAGAGCGAGTTATTTGTTCTATTTGAAGTTTAAAGTGCTCATTTTATACCAAGGACGATGGAATACAACCATGATGGCTAATTAAAGATCTAACCTCCCGTAAAAATTTTTTTGTCTACCAGTGTAACCCATGACATTCTTTGGTGACGAAATTATAACAATTTTCACGCGGAGCAATCACAAACTATCAATCATTATTATCTATATCATTCGAATGTTATGAATACTATGTAATTTTTTATAATTATAACACAAAACAAATTAGTTTCATTGATTAATTTTTACAATAACCCTCGTAGGCGTGCATTTAAACGTCATTCCAACTAAGGTTATATCTAAATATTAATATTAGATTTGGAAAGATTCTGTTTGTGTACTGCTTGTTATGTTTGTGAATGGGGTATATTTTTATGATTAAACTTGTTTTCACTTTTATTACAAAACAATACCAAACGTACAAGGCTATTAATAAACATAATATACCTACATCCACACACGTTTAAAAATAGTAAACGATAAAATAATTAAACAAAGAACTTATGCAACCTTACATTCATCCACGTGATGTTTATTTTTTTTTGTTTTTTTTTTCTGATCTATAATAATCGCCCTTAAACTTTGAATACGTGTCCTAAAAAGTCTATTAGCAAATACTACGAAAAATATAAGGACTTGAACTTAGTTCCTTGTAATTTCACAAATTATGACAAGTGGAAAAGAAAAGTTGAATAACCGACATACGTTATAATATGAGATTAATGGGAGCGAAGGAGATAAAAATATTGTATCGCAGTCGTGACTTGATGTACAGCAGCTGTTCGTTTTAGTTCAGTTGCGCTTTGGATAGCGCATTGTGCAGACGTGGAGTGTAAAATTTCGCATTAAATACGATAAATATTTACGTAGGTTTAGCAAAAAACACGTGAAAATGTCGGTAAACGCGGCTCCAAGTAAAAAACAACCACCCAGACAGTTGGTAAGTACAAAATTCAATAATGCAGACGCCATAGTTGTAGTAACAAATCTCACGTAAAGCACTGATATACATTTAACTTGGTCGCCATACCTTGGATGGCTTTTATCTTTAGAAAAGCCCACTAAGATCGACTGCGTACACTTCGATAAGACGTTTTATTATTATATTTTTTTCGTTTATTTGTGTTATATTAATACGGTAGATGATCTAATGAATTATTATGATCGTATGTCGTGTCATTGCACGGGGTGCTTGAACTGGTGCATCCACTACTTGGGTCAATCGAGAAATTGAATTTCATGCAGGTACAAATCATAATCCTTAGTAACGCAATAATGGAAGTCTTTGTTTACAATACATTTCACGTATTTACGTAAATTTGACACGTTTTTGTGAACGTCAAAATTCTGATATCTAATGTCACTTTGAAATGTAGGTATTTCTTTCAGAATCCATTTTAGTCTTATCTGAGACGTATAGAAACATAAAATTTTTCATTATTTCACATCATAAATTCATTGAATCCAGATAATATAATATTTTTCAAATCATAGTTTCTCAACAAAATTACGTTCTATATATACATATACAGGGTATTATGTAAAAATTTATTTAAAATAATATTTATATTGTAAACACTTGAATGTATACATAACCATTTTTCTTTGACACTAGTTGAGTTGATTATCGTTTTCTACGACTTCTGTTTGTTTTTATTTGGAGGTTATGTATTTAGAATAATTTCGATGTCTGAAACTAGTTTCGTTCCTGCAGTTAAAACAACGAGAACGCACCTCATCCTAAAACTTCCGATTTCATCGGTATACTAAAACAGAAAGTCGTTTTGATACCACCACGCTGGTATAAAGATACGATATAACTGCTGCGCGCGCTTTAAATTAGATTTCCTACTGTTATTTGCGCGAACGTTTCCTGACCGTGTTGCCGATACTACGAATATTTCCCCGGTCATAATGAATTATATTTAAATTATTGTTTTTGATTAACGTTCGCCATGCTTATAAAATATTATTTAACGTACAATTTCATATACAGGGTATTTATAAATTTGTTAATAGAAAAATTAATGTTAAAAGTGCTCTTTGTGGAATTATTATACGAGGTTTATCTAAATAGTTTTTGACTTAACTAAGAAAAAAGCAGAAAATTAAATGCTAATTAAGTCTTCGAAGCGTTTAATTGGTATTAGTAGAGGATTTAAAACATTCTTTTTTGGTATATACAAAATGGCATACAACATTTTCTTTTTAATTCTTTTTTAAATCCTTCTAATTTTTACCTGGTCGTGTTTCACAGTCGAAACTCCACTCTAAAATGCGTCCAATTTTTATATCCTGCTATTTCTTAATTTTTGACGTCTTACAATGGTTTCTTCATTGCCCCTTTTAATCTCTTTTTCACTGTAGAATTATTCACGGACGGATCCCTATATTTAAACTTATTCTGAAGACACTGTTTCAACCACCACTACACCAACACACAATTACACTGCGCGACGCGCGTTTCGACGAGACTGAAGGCTGTTTACACTACCACTACACCAATACTCACAATTACAGTGCCAGACGCGCGCTCGACGAGACTGAAGACTGTTTACACTCACAATTACACTCACAATTACACTGTCTGACGCGCGTTTCGATAACCAAGTTATCGTCTTCAGAAATTGAAGATAATCTTAAGTTAGCTTAAATTTCTGAAGACGATAACTTGGCCAACGATTCCAGAAATTCCAACTTAGTCTAGGCTCATTAGACTGACATTTACTGATCAATTCAATACGTTATCTTCAGCGGTTGTGCTTTCACAATCATGGTTTTAAAATAATATAAACATGCCCTCGTATAAACGACACTGCTATTTTTGGTTTTTTTATACCTTTTCGACCTTCGCTTGGCAATATTAAGAAGAAATTTGTTCCAGTGTATCTTTTTGAAATTTCTTAGAGCATGTGCAAAAATTTTATTGTATAAGAAACTTTTTAATCAACCCCGGTATATATACTTGACTATTAATGAAATAATATCGAAATGAATATTTTTCCACTACATTTCGTATAAAATAAAAGATTTTATAATTTTTCTTAACTTATAATAATCAAGGATATATCGTTTCGTGAACCGGCAACACTGTCCGATATATTCTTGCTGAAAGCTCCCGTACCCAAGCAGAAATTACGAGCTTCAGTAGTGTTCAAGATGGCGTACAGGAGTAAAAAGCTCACTCCTGCCGAAGATCGACCAAATTATATTTCGCGAATGGTACGTGTTGGTTTTAAATATTTATTTTGGTTTAAAAAAAGTTTTTTAAACATAAATTAATCGGTCGAATATTTTTTATAAGATTCTGAGGTATTTATATCTGGTTTTTTATTGATTCTGCATCTCGTGTTACTGATATGTCGAGGTTCAACAGTTGGGGATTTGGGGGACCGTCGTTAGGGGACTTTTTAGATTTCATCTGATTTTCTATTTATAGAATTCGTGATAATTTTTTTATTTTAATTTTTTTTTTAATATTCGAAAATATATAACACGGTTTTTGGGAAGGTGTATGTACAGGGTTGTTAAAAAGTTTGTGGAGGTTACACTAATTTGAATTGCTTTCATTCACGCAACAGTTATTCGAACAAGTAGATTTAGAATTTTGGAAAATATTTTTCATTTTGGTTCGAATCATTTTCGAAATCTTCTATTGCTGATTTGTGATGTCATCTCCGGGTCTCAAAAATTGTTATAACTTGTGATAAACAGATTTTTTTATAAATACAGTGATCTGTGCGATCACTTATATACGAGGTTTGTTCCAAAAGTACTCATTTATCATATAGATGAATTACGACTTCATATAATCTCGATGTAGGTCACATCGACTTTTGGTTCTTTCTTAAATTTGAAAGTGACGAATATACCGGGTTGGCGAATAAAAACGGCGGTCTGTCATATTTATGGCTACTATGGCTTCTACTACATGTGGGATCGAGTTTGGTATAGGAAAATTATGTTCTATCGGATTTAGATCGGGTCTATATGCTGGCCACTCCATCGACATCTAAAGGTTCAAGCCAAAGCGCCTGATCGGCTTCTCAAAGGACATAGGACTTTGGTGACGTCAAATGGGGCACGAAAGGCCTAGCTTAAGGTCGTAAATCGTTTTCTGCCTGTTCCAAATCGCCAAATCGAAAAGATACGTCCCTGAGATATCGTTTTTAATTGCTCGCCCGGTAAAGTTATTCTAAAATTAAACGTCCAGAATTGCTTCGCGAATTACTAATAGATTCTTTACTTTTTGGACAACTCTCGTATTTATCGTGAACATACAGTCGTTTTATTATACAGGGAATGTCTATAATTTAGTTTTAAACGATTTCGTTGTTATTGTACAGAGGGAACGTAAACAAAAGAAACTTTATTCGGAAGATTGGGCCGTGGGCGAGGAAGACATCGAAGGTCATCGAACGTTTAATCTACAGGAAAAATTAGAAGATCCATCGTTCGCTTCTCATAATATTGTTAAAGAAATGCACGGTAGCGAATTGAACGTCGCTTATTTTCAAAGGCACGGTTTCAATACCCCGTTATTGTTTAAGGAAAAGACTGGATTGGGTAAGTTTTCATTCAAATTCCACCAATACAAACATTTTTTTTCCATATAATTATAATAACGTTGCTTCCATAAGAGTGGTTTACATTGATCAATAGTATTTGATATAATAATCGTCGTAAGACCAAAGGAAATACGTAGTTATGCGTTTTATCGATTACTCATGAGCTTTTGACAAACTGCAACACCATAAACTCGTTCAAAAACTGAAAAACTGAAGCGACTTTACGTAGACCAGATAAACTCTATTTATAATGGATCCAATCAGCCGCAGTTTGAGTTCCCAAAGAACTTTTAAAGGTCAAAAAAATCCTCAAAGGTGTCAAGAAGGGAATGGTTCCCCCACCTTTATTCGAAGAAGCCCTCGAGGGTCAAAAATTAGGTATAAAAGTAAATGATACACTATACACTTCACTTCACTTAACTAATTTATTAAAATTACTTTGCTATTACATGGATCAATAATATATGTTATGCTGATGACAAAGTTTTGATAGCAGGGTGAAATTATGAACTCAACTCCGCCCTGGAGTCGGTCCTGTTTGGATATCGAAAACTTGTCATCCATATTGACAGAAATATCGACGACACGATCAAAATGGAGGATTTATCTTTGAATAGATAAGTTTCTGGTTGAGAGTCTTCACTTACAATGTTTTTCTTATTTATTTGTACGATTTTTATTCGTGCGGTTAATAAACACTCTACACCACACTAATTTATAGTAATTCATTTATCACTATTACTTAACTAATTTATTTAAATTCTTCGATTACTTTGCTATTACATGTATCAATAATCGTCGATGACACAGTTTTGATAGCAGATGGCATAAAAGACCTCCAAAGACTCCTGGAAATATTTGGAGTACTGCTCTAGGTGAAATTACGAACTCACCTCCGCCTTGGAGTCTGTCCTGCTTGGACATCGAAATTTTGTCATCCAAATTGACCGAAATATCATTTTTTTTAATGTCCAAATCTTCGCGTCAATATTGACAGAAATATCTGGTTCAAAGTCTTCACTTACAATGTTTTTCTTATTTATTCGTGACGTTAATAAACACTATACACTACACTAATTTAAAATAATTCACTTATCACTATCACTTAACTAATTTATTTAAATTTTTCGATTACTTCTATTTCGGTTTGTTCACTACGACTATTATAAATTGCACTCCAAGAACTCCTTATATATCAAATAATAATTCTAAAAAGATCTAAGAAAATAAAAAAATACAAAACAAATAGAAATATTCAAAAGAAGTAATGTAAATAAACCGCCTACCGTAATAAAAAGTTATATAAAACAAACATTCTACGATATCCAAGCAGGATAGGCTGCAGGGAGGATATAATAATGTTTGATAGCTCGGAAGAGCATCTGTCGTGGTAGTATCGACCTTTTTTCTATGCTCTAAGCGTCTGGTCCACTCTGGATCGCCTATAAGTCGAATTGGTGTCTTCGAGGATCTCCTGGGTATGTTTGGAAGCCGATCTCCAAATGTGCGTGCAATTATTCTGGTGGGTGTGGGGATTTTGATGGGGGATATTCATAAGTTGTTATATACTAGCCGCCCCGAACAACGTTTGCCTATTATTGTATTTGTTCCAGGACTAAGGGTACCAACTTCGAATTTTACAATAAACGACGTAAGAATGTGCGTGGGTTCTCGACGCGTTTTAGACGTAATGGACGTAAATACGCAAAAAAATAGTGAAATGACAATGAAAGAGTGGCAAAAATATTACGAGGAACCCGAAAAAGACAAATTATTAAATGTGATATCTTTAGAATTTTCTCATACTAAATTAGAAAATTATGTACAAAGTCCGACCGTAGTAAGGTAAAGTAAATATATTTATTTCATTTACTACATACAGGGTAACCCATAACTTTTTTCATCTCTACCTGAAACTCGATTTTTTTGTGGGATATTCGTCGTATTATCTCGTCCATCAACTGACCGAATAATCGCTTTTTATGGTTCCTAATTTGATCAAATTCGTCTTATTAACAAATCTCTTCACAAATTGGTTTGTTGTTGACCAAAAGTTCGACCACGAAGCCGATACCGTCCAAACGTATCAAATGATTTTTCAAATCTGTACCAAATCCGCTAAGAAATAGTTTCTACGAGGTGTGTCTATCGATTAACAAAGACTGTCAGTTGTTTAATCTGAATTCTACTATTTACCGCGTCTGTAAACAAACCAGTGTAGCCGTAGCCTTTTATTTTTGGAAAAAAACTGCAATGAAACTCATAATTCATATTTTTAGCAATGAATGTTTGTCACGTCCACGTGTTTTTAAGTGGTTTAATCGTTTTCAAGATGACCGAGGAGATGTTGAAGATTTTTCACGTTCTGGTTGCCTTTCCAAGTCACAAAATCGGTTATCTTGGATATCGCACGGTGCGACTTCTACTTGTTTCTTACCCTTCTTCATTTTCAGTCCATTCTTCTACATTTCTGGAGTCGTCACCACACCCCAAACCGCGTAACCGTTCCTCCAGGTGGCTGACATTCCTCCGCGATCTTTTTTATGCCACCTGGAGCATCTAGAAAGTTTACATTGGCTGAAGAACCAAAAAGGAGTCTGCCGGGATTGTAGACCGACCAGGATTTGACGCTACTCTCGTTTTTTGAAAGTTAGTCGGTCGCGTCGTCGCCGTGGAGGAGTTTCCAGGAATCTAGATCTCAAATCTGACGCTTTTTTAAAAAAATCTTTGTAGTACTTCCGTATAAAGGTTCCTCCAGGTGGCAGACATTCCTTTTCGATATTTTTTGTGACACCTGGAACATCTAGAAAGTTTCCACTGTTTTTTTTTTGGTATCTCGCAAAACTTGATCGCGTAGTCCGCGTTTCGAGAAACAATCTCGTAATCGAGATTTCCATGCGGAATAGACATCCCGAATAACCTCAAAGGGGATGCTCTCCAATGTAACGGCTTTAATGTTGTTTGAGGTCTCATATCAGCGATTTTTTGAGCTGAAGAACCCAAAAGGAGTCTGCCAGGCCTTGACGCTAATCTCGTTTTTGTAAGTTAGTCGGGCGCGTCGTCGTCGAGGAGTTTCCAGGAATCCTAGATCTCCAATCTGACGCTTTTTACCTCTTCGATCTTTTCTATTTTCCTTTGACATTTTTTTAAATTTCAAAAATGTGACGCATTCGGACTGGTCTATTTTTTTCCAAGATGGCGTCTACGAGCAAATGAGTTCATTGACCCTTGTTCCTACGGCGTTTCAAAATATACAAAGTGTATCGCGTTTTGTGACCTACCTCAAATTTTTTCATCATTTTATCAATTTTATTTATTTTAAAATTTTTTATAACACTAACAATTCGTAAAATATGAATTTACTTCGAGTCATAATGAATCCTGTTCATGCACCTGTTTCGTTTAAAAGCGCAGTTGCCACTTCTTCGGTTTCGATAGAACTTTATTTCTTATTCCACAAAATTTTCAACGGAATTAAACAGATGATTATGACATAAGTACTATAGAGTACTCCAAGGTTAGTTGATTCTAACCTAACTTTACGATATTATGTCTTGTTTAGACAAATAGATTGGGTGGATTGCGTGTGGCCTAGACATTTAAAAGAAAGTCAAGTAGAAGCGACTAACGTCCTCGAAGAAATGAAATACCCCAAAGTTCAAAAATATTGCCTTATGTCAGTAAAAGGGTGCTACACGGATTTCCACGTAGATTTCGGAGGAACGTCCGTTTGGTATCACATCCTCAAAGGTATTATAACTAAATCGGGATTAATATAAAAAAATCATCGTCATTTTTTTTTTAAATTATTTCTTAGGGGGGAAAGTATTTTGGTTGATACCGCCGACGGAAAGTAATTTGGAATTGTACGAACGTTGGGTATTATCTGGTAAACAATCTGATATTTTCTTCGGAGATACGGTGGAAAAATGCGCCAGGATTGTTTTACAGGAAGGAAATACGTTTTTCATTCCCACCGGGTGGATACACGCAGTCTACACACCCGTAGATTCGTTGGTTTTCGGCGGGAATTTTTTGCATTCCTACGGTATAGATAAACAGCTCAAAATAGCACAAGTCGAGGATACGACGAAGGTAAGTGATATTTTTGTTATTTTTAGTATTAATATTTGGAAAAATAATAAGTTTTATACCTACTATCATTTTTTTTTATTCCAATTTTTATATGTTACGCAAAATATAATAAATTTTATTTTATTTATTTAAAAAACTGTTGAAATAATCATTATTTTATTAAAATTGAAAAAAAATTATTTTTAAACTATATTTAATATTATTTAAAACTATTTTTAACTTCGATTATAATAGAAATTTAATTTATGAAATTTGGCAACGTTCATTCCGTAAAGATATTCTTCAAACCACGTGATCAATATGGCGTTTACTAATAATCGGTTGTGGTGTTTACATGAATATTTCGAACTTTTTTGTGTTTTTTTTCGGTTTAGTTTTATAAAAAGATACTTTTCTTGGCGCCTAGCGACTATTTAAAAGGATGTTTAAAGGATAATCCGATATGGGTGAGAGTTATGTTTAAAAACATATTTTTTTACCGCGTAAATATCAACACGAATTTTTCTACAAGTTTCTAATATTTCAATATTTTATTCATCACCTATTTTTCATCATCTTGTAGAAAAAAGTTTTTTCAATACTATTCCGTATTTACATTTTTAACGATTCAATTTTCATCAATTTTCCGCTAATAATTAGTCGCAACTTTTGAATTCACTTATGAAGATTTAGCAGATTCTGGAATTTTCTTTTATAACTTCTAACTTTAGATTATATATAACTCGCTTTGTATCATCACGAAAGGGCTGGTTTATAAAAGGACAGTTTATTCATGATATTTTTTCAAAAATCAATAGAAATCGAGTCTGGATTGTGTGATGAACAATTTAATTTCCATGAAAATTCGTTTGATGTTAAATAAACTTAATACGGTGCCCAATTGATATAATTTTTTCAAAAAATCACTGCATACTAAATATGGTTCATATATGGATAGTTTCTTCGGGATATTTTAACAAAATTCACTAGAGATCGAGTTTGGGTTATAGGATAATGGTTTTATATTCCATACAAAGTCATTTGGTGCTAAATTAGCTTAATACTGTCATCAAATGATGTAATTTCTTTAAGAAATCACTGTATACCAAGTATGGTTTATATATGAACAGTTTCTTGATGATATTTTATCAAAATTGTCTAGAGGTCGAGTTTGGGTTATATGATGATGGATTTATATTCCATAAAAAGTCATTTGGTATTAAATCAGCTTAATACGGTGACCAAATTTCGTTTCATAACTTCTAACTTTATGTTATGTAATTCGCTTTGTACCTTCACGAAAGGTATAGTCTAGGATAAAAGCAACATTTCTCTTTTGATTTTTTTGCAAACGTGGCCATTCCACAAATGTAGATGTTATAAATTCATATAGTGTTTTTTATTCAAAAAATATTTATTCCAACTTTAACCCTGTATATTTCTCAGAAATATAAAACTGGTGGAATCCAATTCAAAAATCAGTTAGTCACACGTTTCCTCAATTGATTCGTGTCAAAAATAAATTAATATCGTAAATGGTTTCGGAAATATAAAATTTTATATACAAGCATGTCAAATTTTTTTTCAATTTCTGGATTTTCTTGATATAATAGTTGAAAATACATTTTTATAGCGAAAGTACGGGAAAAACCATGGAATTTTATGTAGTTTTCTAATAAAATGTATAGTGTTTTCATTATTTATCAACAAAATACCATGTTGCCACGTTTATTTTAATTTCAGAAGTATTTAAGATGAATTTTTCATTAATTATATATTGATGAATATTTTTCAAAATTTTATTATTTTGAGTTAAATAATTGAGTCAACGATATATTTCAGTATTTGAAGTTTGAAAATCACAAGAAATTCCGTAATAACTTTTGAAAATTTTCTATTTATCAGGTTCCACAGAAGTTTCGGTATCCTTTTTTCACAGAAATGTTATGGTACGTACTCGAGAGGTACGTACATTGTTTATTAGGAAATTCTCATTTAACGACAGGTCAGGACGCCCCCATACCACCAGATAGGATGCATATACACCTCACGCAAGCCGAACTGCATGGCTTAAAAGTAAATATATAAACGAAAATCACCAAATTAAATTTGTTTTAAAAAAAATGATTTCACAGGAAATCGTTTTGTACCTTCACATGTTACCGCCGCACAAAAAAAACGTCCCCGATTTACTCAAGGATCCGATTTCGTTAATACAGGATGTCAGGACTCTGATCGGTCTTCATCGACAGGATAGCAGAGAACTTGCTATAACTGGTCGACCAATTCTAACAGGTATAAAAGGATTTTCCCGTTTTTAATCGGAAGTACTAGTTTTGATTTTGTGTTTTTCTTGACAGTTCCCGATGATTTCGAAAATAAATCGAAACTTTCGATTCCCAGGGGTCCGTACAACAAAGGAAATAATTTAAATAAATTACCGAAACCTCCCGGGGTTTTTAAGGGACCTAGGAGCTCTGGAGAAAAAGGAGGACCAAGGAGAAGACGAACTAGGTGGGTAACCGTTTAATAGTTATACTGAGCGTTATTTTTTCTATAAAACCAAAAAAAAGGTACTAGGTACAAAATCGGGATTATATAATAACCGATTCGTATTGAATTTTCGTTATTTGTTGAACAAAATCGTGATATTTTCTAAGAAATCACTTGGTGTTAAGTCTGAACAGTTTTTTTCTTCATATTTTATCAAAAATCACTAGAGATGGCGTCTGGATCATGTGATAATTTTAATAATTTTAAAGTTATTTGGTGCTAAATCAGTTCAATACGGTGACCGATTGGTGTAATTTTACAAGAAATCACTGCATACTAAATTTGGTTTATATGCGGACAGTTTCTTCGTAATAATTTATCAAAAATCACTAGAGATCGAGTCTGGATTATGTGATAATCGATTTTTACTTAATTAAAAGTCATTTGGTGCTAAATCAGCGTAATACGGTGACCGATTGGAGTAATGTTACAAGAAATTACTGCATATCATGAATGGTTTATATATGGACAGTTTCTTCGTGATAATTTATCAAAAATCACTAGATATCGAGTCTGGATTATGTGAAGATCGATTTATATTCCATAAAAAGTTATTTGGTGCTAAATCAGCGTAATACGGTGACCAATTGATGTAATTTCTTAAAAAAATCACTGCATACCAAATATGGTTTATATATCGACAGTTTCTTCGTGATAATTTATCGAAAATCTTGGTGTTAAATCAGCTTAATACGGTGACGGGATGATTAAATGCCATAAGAAATCATGAACTGTATGAATCAAAAAAATTACTGGATACCAAATCTGGATCATAAGATAACCATTTAATGATATTTGACTGAAAATCGTTTAATACCATGTCTCGATTGTGTACGATAATCGATTTTTAGAAATTTTAATAGGAATCATTCGATGCTAAGCTGAGAAATTACGATAATCGATTTTTGACGTATCATAAAAGAAGATTCATTCGATACCAAATCATAAATAATTAAATCGGTACAAAATCGGATTAAAACGATAATCGATTATTGATATTCTATAAAAAAATTGATTGATACAAAATTGAATTAAATTGATAAATGATTTCAGTAATAAAATCACATGATATTAAATCTGTATGAACGATAATCGATTCTAGATGTTTCATAAACTAAATCATTCGATATTGAATTTTTATTGATTGATAATCGATTCTTGATATTCTGAAAAAATCGAGTTAATTTGGTAATGGATTCTTGATGTTTCATAAAACGAGCAGTCGATATCAACTTTTTGTTTTTACGGAAAATCGATTCTTCGTTTCTATAAGAAATTGAATCGATACTAAATTGGTATTAAACTATAATCGATTCTTGATGTTTTATATAAAAATCATTCGATATCATATCGAGTTAATACGATAATCGATTATTGTGTTCTATGAAAAAATTGAATCTATACTACATTAAATCAAACGATAATCGATTTTTTTCATGAAATCAATATGACTCGATACGAAATTTTCATCATCAAAAATCGACTCTTCGTTTCTCTAGAAAAAATAACTCGATACCAAATTTGTATTGAACGATAATCGATTCTAAAAGTCACTTGATACTAAATCGATTGTTGATTTTTATAAAAAAATCACTGGACACTAAATCGGGATATTATAAGACGATCTATTTATTTAGGTGTAAAAAATGCGAGGCTTGTCAACGGAGCGATTGTGGGGAATGCAGTTTTTGTTTGGATATGGTAAAATTCGGGGGACCTGGACGTGCTAAACAGACTTGCAACATGAGGCAATGTTTGCAACCGATGTTGCCGGTTACGGCGGCGTGTTCGCATTGCGGCTTGGACGGATGGATGCAGACGCCGGTGACGCCCCTACAGAAAGGACCCCAAAGGTGTGAAAGCGCCAGCAACTTGATGGAATGTTCGGTAAGATTATAACCTCAAATATTCATCAATAATTATTTTTGTTTTTTATTTCATCTATTTATATTTTTAAAATCATATTTTTTTCCAAAATTTTTATGTTTTTCTATTTAATTCGAATTTTGTTTTGGGTTTATTACAATTTTTTTTAACTTCCTAACCCTAAAATCGTTGAAAATATTTTTTTATTTAAATACTAAAGTTTATTAATGAAAAAATAATATCGGAGTGAAAATAAGTCATACTAATTGTTTAAATAACCTCAAATTATTTTTTTCATTCGTAAGTTGTACGTTTCAAAAATTACTTATATTATCAATGTTTTTCGCTTATTTCTTTGAATTAATGACATTTTTAATAAAATTTGACGTTTCGCAACTTTTAAATTTAAAATGATACGAGTTTTTCCACTTTTGTATCATATTCTTGGACAATTTGTTTGTTTTTTTTTTTGAAAAGTTTTCAATTTTCTAACCTAAAATTTGTTATAAATTCCAATATTTTTTCAAAATCTAATATTTACTTACAAAATTTAGATGTTTTAACAAAAATTATCGTAATCATCGCTTACATAACCTTAAAATACATTTTTTTCTTTCGTACATTGCCGTATATACAGTATATTTCAAAAATTGTCCATTTGATTAAAGTTTTTTTTCATTGTTTCTATTTCAAATTGATGGTTTTTGATGAAAATTGATTTTTTACAGTTTTCACACTCGATATAATTTTGGTATTTTGGAAAAACCAGAGGTTAGGTTCATTTTTTTTGTAATTTCAAATTTTCTAACCTCAAAGCTTCTACTATTATCATTATTTTTAATTTTGATCAATGTTTCAGTGAAAATTGGTAACAATAGTCATTGCATAACCTGAAAATGTTTTTTTTTTATCCCCAAGTACTCTCTTATATGAAGAGAATTCAAAAATTGTACATTTTATTAGGGGTTTCTATTCTTTTTTTATGTCGATGTCGATTCTTCAAAAATATTTGCATTTTACAATTTTAAACTTCATTATGATTTGAATTTACGTTTTTTTGAATCGGTTTTTTTTTTGAATATATGAATATGGTTGTGGTTTATTTTCGATAGTGTTCAATTTTCAAATTCAAATTTTACCAAAAATAACGTCGATGCAAAAATTGATTCAAATTTTCGTTTACATCACCTCAAAATCCCATATTTTCATTTGTGAATTGCTATCTATACAATAATTTTCAAAAATTGTGCAATTTTTTCAAAATATCATTGTAATTTCAAAAATTATGACATTTTATAGCTTCAGAATTCATCTCGGACAAATTTTTGTATCTAAAATTTGAAAAATGTGAATTTGATTTTGATTTTTTCACTCATTTTCAATTTCTTAACCACAATGTTGGTAGAAATATAATTTTTCTCAATTCCAAATTTTTTTTACCAAAAATTAACTTCGAGTCAAAAATTGATTCCAATTTTCGTTTACATATCCTAAAAATCTCACATTTTCATTCGTGAATTGCTTTATAGACAATAATTTTCAAAAATTATACAATTTTTCCAAAATTTCATTGTAATTTCAAAAATTATGACATTTTTTAGCTTCAGTATTCATCGTAGGACAAATTTTTGTAACTAAAATTTGAAAAATATGATTTTGATTTTTTCACTAATTTTCAATTTCTCAACTCCATATTGGTAGAAATATTTTTTTTTTCAATTCCAAATTGTTATTACCAAAAATTAACTTCGAGGCAAAAATTTATTCCAATGTCGTTTACATAACCTCAAATTAATTTTTTTTCATTCGTAAATTGTTATATATAAAGTAATTTTTGAAAATTGTGCGACTTTTAAAATTATAAAATCCAGACATTTTCATATTATAATATATATTTATTATAATACGAAATTTGGAAAATATCAATTTCATTTTGATTTTTTTACCTTTTTTATATTTCTTAACCTCGATGTTGTTACAAATTCCAAAATTTTTTCTACAAAAAAATCAACGTCGAATTAAAAATTTATTTAAATTATAGTTGACATAACCTCAAATTACTTTTTTTATATAAATTGCTGTATATATATAGTAAGTTTTCAAAAATTTACATGTCTATTACGAAATTTAAGATATCTTCCATGAAATTTAATGATTTTTCTTCAAGGTATGTTACGAGATAGCCCATCCCCAATGCGTCCAACGTTTATGCCCCGAATTCACCGGCTACATTAACGAAGACATGCCAAATTCATGGGAATGCCCGATGTGTTGCAAATTAGGCAAAAACACCGATTACCGACCGAGACATTTTCGCGCCCGCCAAAAATCCTCGGATATACGACGCATGTCGATAAGTTCGGACGCTTCGAGCGCCATCGATAACAAAATCCATCAAGAACACATCTCGGATTCAGGTAGCGACACCGAACACAAAGATCCCTTACCGATAAAAAAGAGAAGATCCAGCGAAAATACCGAAATCGAAATAAAAACCACCCCCCCGTTGGATCCGCCGAGGAAAACGGCCTTCCGAATGCAACTCGCCCAACAAATAGTCAGCAATTCGACTAAAGTATTAAAAAAACCGATGGTAGTTGTACGACCGGCTCCGATACCATCCGCACCGACAGCACCGACGAACAACCTAGCCATGGATAAACGTTGCATGCTGTTGATATTTCGTTATTTAACGCCCGGCGAATTATTAACGGCGGCAACGGTGTGCAAAAGTTGGGCCACTTTCACCGTCGATCCGTCGTTATGGAAAAAAATGTCTTTCAACCGGAAACATATATCATCGGATATATTGAAAGGTATAGTTAGAAGACAACCGGAATGTTTGAGTTTGGATTGGTGCCATATTAACAAATTCCAATTACCTTGGTTGATACAACGTTTGGGGCAATTGAAGGAATTATCTTTGGTAAGCGTCAACGTAAAAACGGCCATATCGTTGAAATCGAATCATTCCGCCGTATTGGTGGCTTTAGATTTGAGTTTCATATCGGATTTCAACGATTCCGCTTTGAGGGATATAATTGGTCCAAATAGCGATACCAGAACGGTTTTGGCATCGGAAAAAATCCGGTTTAGAAATTTGAAAAATTTAAAATTGGCCGGTACCGATATAACCGATATAGCTTTGAGGTACGTAACTCAATATTTACCCAAATTGCAGTATCTAGGTTTGGGGATGTGTCCGAGAATATCCGACGCCGGTATAGCTCAATTAACAACTAAACCATCGAATACCGTTACTAATTTGATCGGTTTGGATTTGAGTCATTCAAAATTGGTTACGGAAAATAGTTTGGAACATTTATCGAAATGCGAAAATTTGGTTAGGTTGGATTGTAGGCACGCATTGCAGATATCGACGCAAGCGCTTATCAAATTCGCCGCCAAAAGCGATAAGAATTTGCAGGTTAGGGATATCAAATTGGTCGACGTTAGACAGAAGAATTAATCGATATATTAAATCGATTAATCGATATATTAAATGAAAAAAAAAGATAGAGGAATCGTTGTTACCGAAAAATTCGTTACTGATTAGAAAAATTTTTTATAAAAAAAATTGTCGGTAATAACGCGTTCCCCTTAGTGATATAAACGATATAGTGTTCCGCAATATAGTTTGGTATGAGACGAAAGTTTTTCGGTACCCCCTGTATAATTAATAACTCGTTTTCGTTTCTTTTTCTATATATATATATACATTTATTTATTAAACCCTACTTTGGACTTTATTTTGTACATTACCCTGTATATTTAACGAATAATATCTTTTTTTTTTTTTGAAAATATTGTTACGAAATTAACGATTAATGTCAATTTATTAAAAAAATGTTCAACATAACCTCAAATATTCCATTTCTACGTTATTACTTTCTTTTTTTTTATATATATATATGTATAATTTGTTCATAATCTAAAAGTTATGATTTTTATGAATTTTCGAATTTACCTCGTATTATAACATTTTTAATTGAAAATCGATTTTTTTTACTTGGTATTAAGGAAATTTTTTAATAAGTGGCAACAACGCTTTATTAGTGTTAATATTCGATTATTTATGGCATTTGAATGAATTTTTTTTGTATAAATACAAAAAATTATTTTTTTCATAATTTTGGTAAAAAGACTTAAAATTACGCGGATTATTTTTTATTTTCTCTCCATTAAAAATGGCGAAACATCTAAAAGGACTAATGTCAATCTTTTCGTTTCGAAAATCGATTAATATTAATATAACGTCGATTTGTGGCGATTCTCTTTTTTAAAATCGATTCCGAAAATCCTTTTATTTTTTTTACCTCAAAATTCCGTTGTTAATGTCTTCTATACTCCACAGAGAAAGTGGGAAAAACATTTGGGACGATTCTCGGCTTAAAAATCGATTCCTATCGATAAATATATTTTTTAACCTCAAAATTCCGTGAATATTTTCTTCCATTCTCCCTAAAAAAAGTGGCAAAAACTTTTAAAAGGATTAACGCGAATCTTTTCGATTCGAAAATCGATTTTAACGTCAATTTGTTTTTAAAATCGATTTCTATTCATGCATTAGTTTCAAAAGATAATGGATTAATTAAATTCTGCTTCTTTTTTAAGAATTAATAATCGATTTTTTAAAAAAACTTCCGATTGTGGAAAATTACTAAAATCGATTCTTTTTCGTTATTAGATTTTAAAAGAAAATTCTGCTTCTTTTTTTCAAAATTAATAATCCATTTTTTTTAAAAAACATCTGATTCTGTCAAAACAATTCAAATTGAATCAAAAATCGATTCTTAGCCATACATTCTTTTTAAATAATAACATTCTATTCTCAGAAATTGATAATCGGTTTCTTAAAAAAAATAACTTCTGATGATGTCAAAACAATTAGAATCGATTCTCAATCGTCTTTCATTTCATTCTGCTCCTCTTTTTGATTATTGATAATCGATTTCTTAAATGAAAACTTCTGATTCTGTCGAAACAATTAAAATCGAATCCCATCCATAGAAATTTTTGTAAAAGAATCGAAAACCATTTTCGAACATCATCGATTCATTTGAGGTAATTAAACGAAATAAAATAGTACACGGTCGTGCTAGATCGTTTTCGCTATTCCTAATGAAATAATTAAACTAATAAAAAAACATAACCTCAAATATCATCATTACTGCCTTTATAAATTTTATTTATATTCTGGAGTATTCAATTAAGTTCATATTAATTCTCGAATGTTCCTCGTATTATATTTACAAACCGTTAGGTGAATCCCAACGTCAATAAGACAATAATTATTTTAATAGCAACAATATTTTCAAAAAAAAATTGTTTGTATGTTAATAATAATGATTAATTTTTTTGAAAAATTCTTTCATGTATATATAAAAAAGTTTTTTTCGGAATTCTCTTTTCTATTTTTAAAATATTCTTTCTATATCGGTTTTTGACTATTTTTCTATTTATGTTGATTTTAGTATTACCTCTAGTTTTATTATCTTCTTTTACCTTTTTGTTTAATGATTCGTTAATCATTTTGTTTTTCTAAAATTCTATCAAATTCAATTTGGTGGCTTTTTCTGTTATTTCGTTTCCAAATTTAACAATCAAACCTACTACACTTCTATTATCTAGTAGATATTTTCATCTTATAAAAAAGAAGACCGAAATGAGAGGAGTTTTCATTAAACGTTCACTTGTTTGATTTGTACACATAACCTAATTGTTAGTATCCATTGACGTTTATTTATAACGAATTGTTAAAGAAAAACATCTTTTTGGTAAGGATTTTTTTAAAAAATTAATTTTTACTACGATTTTTATTAGTTTTTTATTATTCGTACTGACTTACGAACCAGTTTTGTACGTTTTATTGTACCTACCAAAGTTTGTAGAATGATTTAATGTGATCGATATGAGTACGTTTTTTTCTATTATTATTTCGAAATGTATATATAATTTTTTGAGAGAAGTTATTAGAAAATCCATTTTTTTTTCGATATTTTCGTTTAGTGCAATTTTCAAGGAGCAGCACCTTTTTTTGTATAAAAAGTATTACTAGAGGGTAGAAACTATATTTTCGGTTTAATTTGTATACATTTATAGTACAATAAATTTTTATACAAAATCTCCGTTAGTTTTATTTCCCAAATAGAGAAATCTAAGACTATAAAATCGAAAATAAACAACTACGAGGTGTGGTTGGAAAGTTAGTGTTAGCCACCTTATTCGCCCTGATCTGGCACCAAGCGATTTCAACCTCGTTAAGATCAAATTTGCATTAAAAGTAACAAGATTGCGGTTTATTGAAATTGTGAAAGTGAAAATTGGGCACGTCCTCGAGGAATTGACAACTGACAGAAGTCTCGTTATTATTATTCACACCTCGTATTATAAGCTTCGAAATGTCAAACTAAATGCGAAATTTAAACTCTGTTGTGGCGACATCTAATTGAAGTAATGAAGTAAAACTGGTATTTACAGTTACCAATAAACTAAAAACTTTGACTTTTAGCGATTAGATGTCGCTGTTGCTACATTTCGAATTTAAAAAAAGCGAATAGGAATATCCCCACCAGTTGATGTAAATCCTAATTGTTTTAGAATAAAAATTTTCAAATTATAAAAAATATTTAAAGAAACTGAAAATTTCAATTCAACTAGTTAAATGATATGTAAACATTCGCGACGTAACATTGCGACGTTGCCGCATTTCAAAAAATTTCCCTAGGCGAAGTAAAATTTTTTTTAAAATTAATTCTTAATAATAAAAGTAATATAAAATTACTACCGGTTGAATGAATTGAAGTCGCTTTTGAAAAAGATTAATTGCTGTTTTAAATAAAAAAAACTGAAAATTTCAAGATTTTTCCAGAATCATAACAAAAATTTTAAAAAACAATTCTAAAAAATCGAAAATTTTCATTTGGCTACTGTCACATCGATGAAAACTATTGACATAACCTTGCGACGGTGCCGTATATCGAAACATTTCAATAAACGAGGTAAAAAAATCGTTTCAAGAAAAAATGTTCCAATTTTTTGAAATCGTTTTGTAGGTAAAGTCAATTGTTAATTTATTATTTTCTCCGGATTATAACAAAAATTTTCAAAAACAATTTCATTTACTTACTGTTAAATCAACAAAAACTCACAAAACCTTGCGACGTTGCCACATATCGTAAAATTTCCCTAATCGAAGCAAAAAGAATCGTTTTTGCAATATAAGTGCGTTAAGTTAAAAAAAAAATATATGATTAAATTAATCTGAATCGACTTTTAAGGTTAATTGCCGGTTTTAATCAAAAATTTCTCGATTATCTCAGAATGATAACAAAAATTTCATTTACTTTCTATTAAATCAACAAAAACTCACAAAACCTTGCCACATATCGAAAAATTTCCTAAGACGAAGTAAAGAAAATAGTTTTCGAAATATGTGTAAAATTAAAAAAAATAATAATAAATAAAACTCGTTTATTATTTAATACTTTATTAGACATCACAAATTTTGGTACTTTAAAGAAAAAACTGATAAACCTACTACACTATTTAAACGAAAAAAGAAAGAAAAATCCCCGCTTCCCCCCCTAAAAAAAAATATAAAAATCAATACAAAGTAATAGTAAACCGTTCCCTGACGCTAACCCCCGGTTTCCTAACCACCAACGCCCTATCATCATTACTATACGAAACATCCAATTCCGCTACCCCCAAACTTCCACTCTCAAGTCTAGCTCCTCGTATCCCCTCGGGAGGACCGAGGATAACAACCTTCTCGATCCATTCAGTCGTAGGATAATCGCTTTTATCGACACTAACTCCGCTCAACACTTTCCCATCAAACGAAAAATACACGTACAAATATTCGTTTTTCTTATAACCATAACTTTCCTTATCGTCCACGTAAAGGTATCCACCAGCTTTCCCGTTCGAATCCGAAGCCACGTACAAAGTATAAGGATCGTTGTCCATCACTTTAGACGATCTCCTCGGTCTGTCCTTCCTCGATATTATCCTACCTCCGCGGTAGAAAGCCAAATTTTTATCCAACGACACCGGTATGTTGTGATTACCAGTACCGCGGTATAATTTGTAGTCTTCTATGTCGTACCACAATTCCGAATCGCCTCCTGGGAGATAAACGTTCACGTTGGAGACACCGGCTTCGGTTATAGCTTTGGCTAGTACGGAATCTCCTACTAGGAGTTCGTCATCGATGTCTAGGACGTTTTCATCTTCCGGGTAATGGTAGAACAATGGTCTAATCACCGGTTCGCCGGTGGTTTCGTGTTGCCAAAAAACCGTGTACCATAAAGGTAAATGGGCGTATCTTAGTCTGTAAATAATAAAGTCAAATTATATATACAGGGATCAAATTTATTGTAATTAATAATAATTGACAAAATCGGGTGTATAAAATAAATGGAGCGTCTGCTATGTACTTCAATATATGAGATTATCTTAATCGCATAGTGGGAATTGAAATTTTTTAATTTATGATACGAAACACAACCGATATATCAGAAAAAAAAATGTTTGGTAATTTTAGGATACAGCCTTCCGTTAACCTCGGCCTTGAAATATGTCATTCTGAGCCTTTCAACTCAAAAAAATATAAAGATAGAAAAATCGCTTGTTAATTTAATTTTTTGCTTATTGTACTATAGCGGAAAAGTGAACTGATTAACTTCTGTTGTTATTTTTTAAACTGTAACAAAAAGGGGGCTGATTAATTACACATTTTTGTATAACATATAAACTAGCCAATTAATTTCATGTGTAATTTGTTATACTTTAGCCAAAATGGAGTCAATTGATTGAAATTTTTGTCTTTTATACTAAAACGAAAAATGAGAAGACTCCATAGAACTTGAACCACTGAACCACTGAATAAAACAGAAAACTTCTCCAGAAACTTAAATGGGACTCCAAAATCCGTTTTAGTCATCCTTCAGTAATAATGTCATAATCCTAAATACGTGAATATGAGCCTTAATAGGACTAGAGCCATTCGGTCCCTCAACAGAAACTCAAATGGGGCTCTAAAATCCGTTTAGACAGTTCCTCAGCCATCAATGGTCCTAAATACATGAATAAGAGCCTCAATTGGTCTGAAATCAATCTATTCCTCCCTGATTATAATAGAAAGCTACCCCAGACAACCAAAATGGAGCTCTATAGTCCATTTTAGACCTTTCTAAGACACCATGACTTCAGGTACATCGATATGAACCTTCGCTGAACACTGTTCCTCTTCAGAAACTTAAAAAGGACTCCAAAATTCGTTTTAAACCTTTTCTCAGAAACTATGACCCTAAATACATGGATATGAGCCTTAATAGGACTTGCAGCAATCTAAATAAACCAAGTCCATTTTAGACCTTTCAAATCAACTATGACCTTTATTACATCGATATATGCCTTACATGGACTGAAATGGACTGTTTCTCACTGATAAAAATAGAAAACAACCAGACAACCAAAATGGGGCTCTATAGCCCATTTTAGACCTTTCTAAGACTTCAGATACATCAATTTGAACCTTCAGTGAGCACTGTTCCTCATCTGATAACTTAAATGGGCCTCTATAATTCATTTTACACCATTTTTGAGAAAGTATGACCTTAATTACATCGATGCGGGTAAAAACAACCCACACTTTCTCACTAGAGGCACTATCACTTAAATAAACCCATCAAGACATTAAAAATAGATAAAAGAAACTAATGACTAGAAATTTTGTAGGGAAAAATGTGAAAAATCATACAAAATATTTTTAACACAACAGGTAATTGTATAAGGATTTCTATTATTGACAAAATCGAAATTAATGTTCCCAAACCAGTTTCAATGATTCTGATCCACATGAAAAACCAAAATAATTAAAATACATATTAACACGTTAACTGCCGAAGCAATTTTATATAACATTAAAAAATCAAAAATTTTATTAACAAAAATTCCCCAGGGTTAATTTTCTATATAAATAGGACTAACCTCAAAGCATTCCTGATCCTATTTTTGACGTCATCCGAATATAAAAAAGGTTCCCTTCTCCTAGTATCGATATGAGCGTGTGCCCTATAAAAAGGTAACCAAACAGCACCCTGATACCACCTCTGCAACAATTCCGCATCGGGATTATTAAAGAAACCCCCTATATCGGCCCCACAGAAACTGATACCCCCCAAAGCCTCTGAAAGACACATCGGATAACTGATAGCTAAATGAGACCAATCCGCAGTGTTATCCCCTGTCCACATGGCAGTATAACGTTGAGAACCTGCGAAATGACCCCTGGTAAGGATAAAAGGACGACGGTTAGGACTACGTTGGATTAGTCCTAAGAACGTAGCTACGGTCTGTAATAACAAAAAAAAATTATTAATCCCATTTATTTAATGTTATAATTTAACTTACGTGTGATAAAGCGTATTCGTTATGTACATCCCTGTGTTCCCAACCACCGTGGTGGATGCAATCTTTGGGCATGGTTATTTCTGGACCGTTAAAAACTGAAGGTTCGTTCATATCGTTCCATATATTGACGTCGTGGGTGGTACCTTTGAAATTTTCCAAGGAATATAAATTTTTGTAGTATTCAACTGTTTCCGGTTTATAAAAATCTAAATAGCTACTAGATCCAGGCCAACACCAACCCTCGTATACCGCACCGTCTTTATTATTCACATAATAACCGTTCGATATTGATTCTTCGTGTACGAAATACCCTGTATATAATAATAAATATTTATAAGTTATGTTAGGTATTTGGAATGAGTTTTGGAAATTTTTATTAATAAAATTACGAATTGTACACCATATTTTACGTACTAAGTCCGGTCCTGTCGTTTGAATAATGAGATTCTCTTGGCGATGTAAGCAAACGACAGGACCGCACTAGCATATTCGTTTATATATCGAAAATACTCAATTTATTTATACGTTTAGTATATTTTATAATTTCTTAGACCATTTTGATAATTTTTGACTGTTTTTTTTTGAAAAAAAAAATATTTTTTATAAAAGCAGACCTAAAATAAAGTCGAATTAATTAAATTCAACTTGGTTTGCTTGTTCATTTTTTTTTGAATATAGTCGATTGCGATATTTCGTATTAAAACGATGTAATTTTATGATAGTTTCGTTGATTTTTTTTTTAAATCAACTTTTAAAACTAAAAATAAACAATTTAAAAATTGTTTTTAAAATAACGAGTTCTACAACATATTTTTACGTACTAAGTCCGGTCCTGTCGTTTGTTTACATTCCCGAATAATGAGATTCTTTTGGCGACGTAAACAAAGGACAGGACCGCACTAGCACATTCGCTTATATATATCGAAAATACTCAATTTATTTATACGTTTAATATATTTTATAATTTCTTAGGCCTTTTTGATAATTTTGTTAAGAATCGAAATAATTCAAAATGTCAAATTTTTGACTGTTTTTTTTAAATAAAAAGCAAACCTAAAATGAATTACCTGATTCTCTTTTTATATGGGGATCTATGATGACTATTAATTTTCTACCGGTTGCTGTTAGATTATTGATCATAGTTTCAGGATGGGGAAATTTGATGGGGTCCCATGTGAAATATTTTTTCGAATTGGTGTATTCGATGTCTAACCACATTGTGTCTATTGGCATATCGTTGGCATCGAAATTTTGAACCACCTGAGTATAATAAATAATCAATTTTCATTTTTTTATTCACAAAAAAATTAGTAAAAACTATTAATCTGGCAACAATGTAAAAGCAAAATACTGTACCTGAATTTTCTATTGATTTTTTTTAAATTATAAAATCAGTAATTCACTGTTAGTTAAAATCAATTCAATGAGACACTTTCCACGACCATACTACCCCTAATATCCACATATTAAAATAAAAGTTTCATCATGACAATAAAATTGTCAATAAATTGGTTTTCTTGAACCCTGCAGTCGAGAATCGTCATTTTTCCTCATTTATGGGGAGAATTAAACCCTTGAAACACATTCAAAGACAACATAAGCCCTAATATGCACTATTTTTAAGAAACTTGATATAAAAGTTTGTATCAAAATCATATTCTGACTATGAAGTCTCATTGATGGAGCTAAAACCATTCTGTTCCTCACCGGAACCTTTACAAGAAACTCCAAAATCTATTTTAAACCGTCACAGGTAATAATGATCCTAAATATATGGATATGGACCTTAATAGGTCTAGAATCATTCTGTTCCTCAACAGATACTTAAATGGGGCTCCAAAATTCATTTTAGACCTTTCCTCAGCAATAATGACCGTAAATGCATAGATATAAGCCAAAAGGGGCTCTATAATCAGTTTTAGCCCGTTGTAGCAGCCGATGAATCGTTTTCTTGTATTCTACAGTGAGGAATCCAAATTTTTTCCATTTTTCTTTATTCATTGAGAGCATTTACCCTTCGAGAGGCTTTCTGGAACAACCCAACACTTTTTTCAACAAACTACACATAATATAAAATGAAATATGTACCATAATCATATTAAGACAATAAAAGACCTTTTTATAATTTTGTTTTATTAGTTATCAAAACTTTTTTGATTTACTGAGCTCCTATTAGATCCTCCGTCTCCATCTACAATGATTAAGCAACCTTTTAGGTCAGCTGGCGAGTTTATTTTGAGCCTTTAGTCCAATTGGGGTTCTAAGAATAGTCTCTTCTTAATGTTAATGTCTCTTGAACAGATTATTTTTGATTCTCCACTATGAAGATCTATGGACTTATTGGCTGGATTTCAGTATATTAAAGTTTCCTCAAACACTATTTTTTTTTTAATTTCTAGAGCCACAATGCATATTTTATGATTTTTTCTTCGCCAATTAAAAGTATCGAGCTCCTGACACACTCCATGGTAAATCTTCACCAATCTTTCATTTATGGGAAACATCAAGCTACTGAGACGTATTTCATGATAATCCAGCACCAAATATTGAAGTTTTTCAACAAACTAAACTCAATTTATCACAAGATTGAATTAAACATCTGTTTTAGTCACTTTGCGGCAATAAAATTCCATCAGATGAAACAAAACCATCAATTTGGTAACACTATTGAAAACTGTTCAAATTGAATTGATTTTCTTGAATTGTAGAGTCACTATTTCACATTTTTTCTCTTGTCTTTATTAAAGGAGAGCCTCAAAGACAATCTTCATTAAAAGACTTATTCTGGGACATCCAAACACCAAATATGAATATTTTTTCCCTTGTCTTCATTGAAGTAGAGCCTCAAGGTCCTGAGACACATTTTAGGACAAATCACACTAAATATTCACATTTTCTTCATTAATAGAAAGCTTCAAGCTTGTGAGACACATCATGGGACATCTCAACACCAAATATTCATAGTTTTTCCTTGTTTTCCTTTGAAGGTGGGCCTTCAAGTCTGCAGACATATTCCAGGACATCTCAACACCAAATATTCACATTTTCTTGATTAAAGGAGAGCTTCCAGCTCTTGATGCACATTACAGGGCATCTCAACACCAAATACTCACATTTTTCTAACAAAATAAACTAAAATCATGACATCATAAATTGAAGTACGTACCGTAGTGACATCATCTTCATCATTATAATTCCATCGGCTCTGATGGGAAGCCAAAGTATAATATTGAGGTAACGGATGAACTCCAGTTAAGGAGGCATACTGCTTTACTGCATCTTTAGGTGTCGGTCCCATTAGGACAAATAAATCAACAATACCGCTTTCACTCATAAAATGTACATCAACATTATTATCATTCGAAGAACCTAAATTAAATCATCAAATATACAATTACATAAATTAAATTCATTATAACGATTCACCTGAAACTAAGTTTACTATCGAAGCGACTAAACCGTCTTTACTGTTATTCACATCTACCCAAGTTTCCGCAGCGTTATGCCAGAAGATTCCCAAGGTTCTTTTAGTGGAATGGGCGTAAACTACGGGAATCGCCCCATATAGAGCCATAGTGGAATCCAATTCGTACTCAAATACGTCTAAATTGTATAATCGGTACGGATCGGTTCCACCGGGACGGGTTGTCTTTAAAGGTAGGCTAAAAGTATCGAAATTACGATTATTTCATTATAAAAAATTGTATCTTACCGATCGGCGTGTTCTGGTAGCCCGTAAACTCTTAAAGCCCCCGGAAAACTGACATCTACACCGACGGCTGAAGGTCCTTTCGGTTTACTATCATGATGACTTTTGAAATTTTCCTCCCACGATCCAGGATCTTCAGCTATTTCTCCACCATCTTCAGCCTAAAAGGGAATATTTATACAGTGCTTTTCAGATAAAAGTATCCACCTTTAATAACTTTGGTAATACTGGTATTTAGAAAAAATCCAAAAACACGTCAATTTATGTTGGAAGGGGCAAGCATTATGGCTTATTTAAACTTACTGGAAAAGCCACCCCCTCACCACTAGCAGCATCCCCTTTATTTTTTAAATTACTTTTCATATTTTTTATGTAAAATTTGGATACTCCTCTTTGAGCTGATTTCAAAAATGTATAATACTTGTAGGTTAAAGTGGTTAGTTTATGAGATAACAAATTTTTCTTTTAAGAGCACAAATTTTACTTATTATTTACTTTCACCTTATTGCCTGTACTAAAATGGGTTCTACAACAGTTCAAACTCTTTAATCTTTTTAACTGTGCTATTTATTCTACTTAAAAAATCCAAACAACAAAAAACTCTACTTTTTATTAAAGTTTGACATTGTCAACTAGAATTTGTAGTCACTATTGATAGTGTAATTTGATACATTATTTATTTTGTTTCTCTGAAATGGTTTACTCTTTGCAAGAAAGAATTGAAATTGTAGGTTTATACTACCAAAATAATAACTGTGCAAGAGCTGCTGCTAGAATATTTAACGAATTACATGACGGAAGACATGCAACTCATAAGTATGTAATTCAACTGATGGAGAAATTTACCACAACAGGGTCTGTTTGCAATAAAGTGCATAAGCGAGAGGTACTCGTAAATAACGAAGCAATCCAAGTGGCAATTTTAGGGCAAGTCAGCTTAGAGGCTCAACAACCCCAATCGTTGTCAACAATAAGTAGAGCGATCGGTGTTTCATCTTCTACAGTTTTCCGAGTTCTACATAAATTCAAGTACCACCCATACAAAGTTAAGTTGGTGCACGAGTTGAATGAAGATGATTTTGATCGTCGTCTAGAGTTTTGCGAATCAATGACTCAAATTATCAATAACAATCCACAATTGTTAAACAATATTTGCTTTTCTGATGAATGCTCATGGTCATTAAATGGCTTAGTAAGTAGGCATAATTGTAGATATTGGGCTGAAAGTGATCCACATATTATGCGTGAATTCCATACACAACATCCCCAAAAGTTAAACGTTTGGTGTGGTATCCTAGGTGACCACATTGTCGGACCTTTCTTCATCAACGGAAATTTAAATGGTAAATCATATCTTGAGTTACTCAGGGAAGGGGTTGACCCACGTATTACAACAATAATAGAAAATGATGATAACCTTTCCGAAGATTTACTGGTATTTCAACAAGACGGAGCTCCCCCACACTATGCTATGCCTGTCCGACAATTTTTAAACGAAACATTCCCCGCTCGTTGGATAGGTAGAAGGGGGCAGATGATGGAGAGGCCACCTAAGTCACCGGATTTAACACCCCTAGACTTAGAGAGGATAGAAAATGAATGTCGACAATTAAATCCAGCCGTATTAAGCAATGTCAGAGAGGCATTTCAACCATTGTATGGAAGTGAATGGTACTCATTTTGAACACTTATTGTAACTTCATAATAAATAGCACAGTTAAAAAGATTAAAGAGTTTGAACTGTTGTACAACCCATTTTAGTACAGGCAAATAAGGTGAAAGTAAATAATAAGTAAAATTTGTGCTCTTAAAAGAAAAATTGTTTATCTCATAAACTAACCACTTTAACCTACAAGTATTATACATTTTTGAAATCAGCTCAAAGAGGAGTATCCAAATTTTACATAAAAAATATGAAAAGTAATTTAAAAAAATAAAGGGGATGCTGCTAGGGGTGAGGGGGTGGTTTTTCCAGTAAGTTTAAATAAGCCATAATGCTTGCCCCTTCCAACATAAATTGACGTGTTTTTGGATTTTTTCTAAATACCAGTATTACAAAAGTTATTAAAGGTGGATACTTTTATCTGAAAAGCACTGTATATAAAAAAATATTTAAATTGCTTACTTACCTGTTCTTGTTTCTTTCTGTAATGTTCAAATGAGAATAAACCTCTTCCGTTGATAACACTGATAAGATCGTCATTTTCGAAAAAATCAATTTTAAAAGGTCTAGCATGTATTTTAACTTTATTTCTATTATATCCCACAGATACAAAATCTTTATTTCGTTCGATAAGTTTTAATCTATATAAAAAAAAAACATTTTTTTAACACAAAATAAAGTATGAAAAGCTAAAAACTTACTTGGCTACTTGTAGTTCTCCATTTAAAGCAAATTGTGGTCTAAACCTTGGATATAAAGGGGAAGCTTCGTCGACTTGGACTCGAAAAATGTTTCCATTAATAGCTGTTAATGAAAACTTGAAAAGTACACCAGCTTCGGTGTTTAATAATTTTGCTTCAACCGAGTCGTCTGTAATTTCTAATTGATCCAAATCTAATTCGTATTTACTTTCTCCTGGTTTTACACCTCGCAAACGTCTAAAATATATTTATATTAATTATTATTTAGATTTTGTCCGATGTAATTGAATACGAACCTACAAAAACTGCTTTGATCACAAGTTTTAAAATTACTCTTATCTACTGCAAAAACTAAAAGCGTAATTGAGAGTATTACGTAAATATGCCTAAAAATTAATAAAAAATATATTTTAATACATAAATTAGTTTATAAATATAAGAAATTACTTACCACCAAAGATACGCCATGTTGGCAAACCGGCTACTTGTTTTTTAAAGAGAAAATGTAAAACTAGTTTTTTTTCAGTTACTTGAAATTTTTTTAAAAAACTACTACTGATTTGGTTTGAAAACCTGTTGAATTTATTATAACTGCATTTCTTATAATGAAGTATAATTTTTTTACTTATCAAAATTAACCTCAAATAACATGACAAATAACAATATGACATTTATTGGAGAACCAATTAAAAAACGCCACCTACGCAATCATATTTTTGACAAGTTTTGATTATTTACTTAAAAATGTATATTTGACAAAAATTCCTGTAAAATTGACACGCTAATTTTATATAAAAATATTCATATATATACGAATTAATAAGTTAAATATACACATCTATAATATATCACTTCCATAAATATTTTCTACTTCTTCAAATATTACGATTTATTGTTATAACTATTATTATCAATTTATGAAAAATTTAAATCAATTAATCTGTATAATATAGTATAATAGTAATTTTCTTAATTTTATTTTACAAAAAAGTGATAAAATACGCACAAAAATTAGTTTCTCATTTTCGCGCGATGCGTTCCACTATTTCTAATTCATATTTACAGTTAACTATTCGAGAATTATATTGGAGCTTCAGCTTTTAAAACATAGGAGGCAGCACAACACAGTTAATTAGAATTTGGTTTTAATTTTTCTGTTAATACGGTAAAAAGGAAACAGGTTTATATTAATTGCATTTCTAATAATGAAAAATAATTATTTTAATACTTATCAAAGTTGACATCAAATAATTTGTCAAAAAATGACATTCATTTGAGAAACAATTAAAAAACACCACACAACGCATTCAAGTTTGGAAATTTTGAAAATTATATATTTGAATAACTCACATCTATAATGTATCTCTTTCATAAACAATTACAAAAACATTTTTTATTTATTCAAATATTATGTATGTATGTATATATTATATATGATTATAACTGTTGATTATTAGGAATTTATAAAATTTCAAATTCAATTAATATATATATAAAATAATCATTGACTTACTTTTCGTTTATAAACAAGTGATAACATACGCAAAAAAATCAGTTTCAGTTTTTCGCCCGTTCCCCCCACTATTTCATATTTACAGTTGACTATTCGATAATTTCATTATAGCTTCAGCGTTTGAAATATAGATGGCAGCACAAAACAATTTAATAAAACTCAGTTACAATTAATTTCTTTATTAATAAGATAAAAATGTAACAACAAATTAAAACTAATGATTTAGTTAATACAATATACGTGAAAATAAGTAAGTCTAAAAATCGTTCTTGAAAACACCTGGCCGACCTCTTGCACTTATTTATCTACAATTTTCACGTCTAGGAAATTGTGTAACACTTCCCATTGTTTCAAAATATTACCGAGACCTATTTAAATCATATTTTTTTAAAGTGATCGCACAATTTGTAAGCGTGAACAATTGAATTATTTTTTTTTCATCGTCAATAACCATCAAGGCAAACGGAATTATTACTAATTTTTTATTTTTTTGTTAACAAATTATAAAATTTCACCAAGAAAATAAACCTTACATATTAAAGCTTGTTGGATATGTTGCCAATATAATTTAACATACATCTCAAGGTATGACATCAACTAAATAAATTTCTCTATCCGTTTATACTTTATCTATGGAATAGAAAATTAGATTCAATGTTTTTAGATAGCACAAAAATGTTTTTTTACGATAGTAATTATCAATAATCGTAAAAAAATATATATATTAGTACTCATAGTAAATACGGTCCTGTAAGAATTAATAAAAACACATTCGTCTTATAGGAACGATCGATATTATCCTTGAGAATCCACAATGGATTCTTTTATTGTTTTGCTACATCTTCAATTTGACCTTATGAAATTTATCAAACTTGTAGGTTGGTATGTATACACCGACTCATCATCAGATAACTATTCTTGGTCAGGTATTTCTTTAGGTGATTTCATCTTTCATTTGCATTTTGTTCTTTTATTGAATATGTTTCGAAATTGACAATTTTGATATTACGTATTAAGATATAAGTCACGATATAGAAAAAAAAGGAAATTTCTTTTATTTGTAAAGTTTAATTAAGAATAATTTGACTAGTTTGAATTTATATAATATAAAAAACATCTACTCTACATTTGACATATACGCTGTTGCCAGTTTTTTAAAGTTATGGTGGATCGAATTATAAACTGCCTAAATGAATGTTATGAATTATAAAATGAATAGTTTCTAATACACCGAGAAACATGAAGGTGACAAACGTTTATAGTTTTTGTTATACAAGGTCAATCAACAATATTGAGTATTCCAAACGCTGAATATTCATATCTTCCACCTCCACAACGAATTGTTTAAAATAAATATAAATTAATAACTATCTTTTTTTATAATTTCTTTTTTAAATAGTTATATGTAAATTACATAACGGTATAATTATATATTAACAAATATTTTTAATATATAATCATCACTGTAAACGGTTGTTATGTAATTATATAATATATTAAATAACTAACGATATTTAATTAGTTTTCTATTTATAAATTTGTGATTCAAGGGATTTTCTAACAACGTGACAACGCCTTTTACCCTATCGACAGAGGTCATTGCATAGAACAATAAAAATCGGAACAATGAACTGACGCGTTCGTTTGGCGTCTAATCGTTTACACTTATTTAAGTCAAACGTACAAATTAATATGAAATAAAATAATAAAATGGTAGAATATTTTATATTAATAAAATACTTAGTGCATCGCATGGAATTTTGAAATTGCAGTCACGATCGTACTATTAAAACAATAGATCTATTCATTTGTTATTTCACAGGTTGTTTGGAAATCAGGTGAAAAAAATACAGTACAAACAATTAGATACGAGGGTTGTTACTTAAGTTTTCAGATAGACAAATATTTATAATTAGATAATATGGATTTATTGTTTTACAAAATATTCTCCATTGAGATCAATAGATTTTTGCATGCGTTTGAATCAATTCCGATTGAGGTACCTCCAAAACATGTGATAGTGCAGTTTATGCAGAGTATCGATGTTTTCTGGCACAACGATAAAATTTGACATATTCACGTCGGTGTTGCCATTTCTGAAAACTTAAGTAGTACCCTCGTACCAAAGGAAGAAATGTGATTTTTATTAACCAATAAACCATTTAAAATAGTTTTAATCATTAAATAACTATTTTCAATATACCTAATATTAATAACCCTTTCGAAATTAATTATCTAATAATTAGTAAAAGTTAAAACGGAAATTATAAAATTCAAACTTGTTGATTAGTTAATAAATCTAAATGTGATAATAAGTTAATATATTTCAACCACAGTTATCTGCTTAGTTGAAATAATTCATCAAAATCCCCGTTCAATTATTTTTCTTTTAGTCCATTGTGAAGTTGATCGATTATTATAATTTCACTGTTACATGATCATTACATTAATTTTCTAAACAACACGACATTCTATTACAAAAGAACAGGAAGTTAAAACAATTTAGCGAGATGTAACTAATATAAATTGCAAATCTAATGGAACTTTTGTATCACCCTGTATATAAAATTAATTAATACCGTCTATAGATATAATAGAGTGAATGACCTTGAAAATGACAAATGAATCAAATATGGTGGACAAGCGTGAAGTTTACTATGAAATAAATTAAATATTATAAAGTTTTTATTATATAATTTGTCATTTTTAGCAAAAAGTAATGAAAAAATAACTATTTTTTTTTCATATTACATCTCTTTCATACGACCTTTATTTCAATTTACCCTAAGCTAATGTTCCATTTTAAAGTTTAGAGTTCGTTATGAAATTTTCTCATGACAATAGGTTAAAAGGTCGAAACGAGTCGAGAAAGAGAAAGTGAAGATGACACACGAATATAGTGAATTATTCAAATAGCAAATAAATGAAAATAAACTGCCGGCTAACCCACTTACCGTAGGTATAGTGAAAGAAGAAGAATTCCGCGCAAAAAATGCATGATATTATTGCGGCTAGATTTAGGTATGTCGTAACCACAATAATGGCGACGACAGATTTTATCTTATATGAATTTCATTAAATAATTTCGAGGTGAAATCTCATATTACTTTCATTTAACAAACAAACTCGACATTGTTGATTAAAATATGTAATTAATCCCACAATAAATATTCAATGATTATAAGTTGGTTGCTCAATTTTTTTTAATGAGTCCGGTGTTGCATTATTCAACTACCTGTATTAGACGGGATATGAGATGTTAGTTAAATAAAAACAATTATTGATGATAGATTATTTTAATTTAATTGAAAATTATCACATTATTACATTATTTTTCATTTGATATACGAACTAGTATTACAACTCAATTGCTTCTAGTTATAAATTTTGAATTAGTGGCAACAGTGTTTGTAAGGCGGATGGATGATTCATCAATTCCATTTAAATATTTGTCTGTTGGCGATATATAGATTCACGATAGGGAAAAAATTGTGTGAAAAAAACGGAACAAAGTAACTTTTACTCGTTTTTTTTTCATCTTACACAATTAAATAGTCATGAGAACGTGTTAATTTTTCTGTTTTCAACACTTATATATAGAATAATTAAAGTGCAATATCAATAACATTAGTTATTATCTAGAGAAATTGTTAGCTGATTACGAAACAGGCCATTATATCTTCTCGCATCACACTGTCATTTTATTAAATCTCGATTTCTATAATCGATACTATTCTAAGAATCGATTCTCTTAAACATAAATGTAACCATAAAAAATAAACAACATATTTAATACCATTTTGTATTATTTATACAATAGTGATGTAATTATTACAAAATAATAAAACGCTATAAAATTAACAAAAGGATTTAAAATATAAGATAATAAAATGACCATGAATTTTCTTTTGTCTTTAAGTGGAACTGGGTATATGAGAAACAAAAACGATGTCATAACATATTTCGTTGTCTATTTCGAAATTTATTTAATAGAACACATTATTTGCGGCTACTCTGTATATATCTATAAATTTAAACCAATTATTTAATTATGAACGAATTAAATCACAATCGCCTAAAGAGAGATCGTTATTCATACAACTAGATAAATATAGGTAAATAACTGATGATTAATATTACCAAATGTTACTACATATAGCGTGAGAACCAATTTATGCATCAGTGACTTATTATAAAGTTGGATGTGGATCTTACCACATTTTAAGTGACCTTCAATTAACGAAAATGCCCATACGCGATCTAATAAAACCATTCCACCAAAAGATATTATAAAATTATTAGATCTAAATGTTTACGAAGTGGAAGCGTGGTATTTTTCAGTTTGGTTTGCCAATATTTTTTTAAAAATATATTCAGAATATACATAGATAGTATTAAATAACACATATAAACATGTTTGGTACAAATTTTTTTATGTCTCAAATTAAAAATTTAGATATCCTAATTTTTGGTGTAAATTACGATCTTTAATAAAACTTCTTATGTTCCATCCTGTTTTAATGCCAATAGAAACATATTTACATTTCTTTTTCAATTAACGACATATGTTATTTGATGAAATTGATATTTCACCAAACTTCTTATGTTTTACCCTTTTCTAATGACAACATAAACTTTCTTTACATTTCTTTTTTAAGTAACGACATACGTTATTAGGTATTATCTTATCATGTTAAAAAGAGGTAGCAATAGACAATTTTAATTACGTCAGTTTGGAAGCAGCGACAACACATAGTTTTCGTCAAGAATCGTACCACATGCGCCTTTGATGATATTTGGTTATAAAAACAGAATTTGTATCTCAATTTATTGATATAATTAATCTTGAAACAGTTTATTGTTCATTTTGTTTCGTACTACATTTTTTGTTTATTGATCACAAATTCGTATAAAAAATCAAAATTCACACGGGAATCGAGTAGAAGTTATCATCTTCAAAGGTTGATCCGCGTAAAAAAAATCATGACCGGATTGACCTTCCATTACTTTCACTAGTAGTTGAAAGAGACGGAGGATTTAACTATCGTATATTCAAATGTTATAGGAAGTATTTTCTTTTAGAATGCTTCTCAATTTTTTTTATCTAGAATTCATTTATAAAATAAATTTTTTTGATGCACGTACCTTCTATGAAATATTTCTCATCGTTGATAGGTGACGGACAACGTTGCCAGATCGTAACAGTGGAAAATATTTAATTTGGGAAATGGGATAATTGCACAACGTTATACATAAATAAAATAAATATACAGGGTTGTTTTAAAGAAACATCTAGATTTTTTTTATTAGTAAAGACAAGACTTAATTTATTAAAACAAAAAAAAAACATTAAGATCTAATTCAAATTAGGTGCTAATCACGATAAATTGTGATGTAAAAAAAGAACATGGAATTATATTTATAATAATAGTCATCATCATCATCATCACTGATTTAGAATGAACTCATCCTTAAATGTCAAAATGTTAATTTTCAAGGATGAGAATATACTAAAACGGATTTAAATCCAAATATACACAGTGGGACTTTGAAATGTCCAGTTACATGTTTTTTATATAATTCAAATGCGTAAAAGGAGTTTTTAGTTATGTCCAATTTATCTGAAAAATTATACAGGGCTTTAAAAGAGGCCGAGGGAAAATGACATACTCATAATTCCGCTTTAACTGTCAAAATGTTTGAAATGGAGATTCATACTATAACTCTATATATTCGTTATGATTTTTTCTATAAACTGTGAAATTTGCATACTTCTAAGTCGTCTAATTTCCAATATACGGGGGCTTTAAAGAAACTAACTGAAAATGACGTATATTTTCGCTCATAACTGTCAAATTAATAAAAATAGAGATTCATACTATAGCTCTATATATTTATGAGGAATTTATTTATAAATTGTGAAATTTTCATACTTCTAAGTCGTCTAATTTCCAATATACAGAGGCTTAAAAGAAATAACTGAAAATGACGTATATTTTCGCTCATAACTGTCAAATTAATAAAAATAGAGATTCATACTATAGCTCTATACATTCATTATAAATTTCTCTAACAAAATCATTAAAATGTATCTAATTTATCTAAAACAAGATACTTTGCATAAAACTTTCAAAATAATTGATCAAAATCACGTTATCTCTAAACTATTCCACTTTTACCTCGTTTTCCCATCAAACTACCCTCGTATATAATTGAATATTTCCAATATCGAATAAAAAGAATTCGAAATATTGGATTTGATGCTTAGCCGCGCGTATCTATCTCTATAAATTTGGTTGGGTGAACAGAAATGTGTTTCGGATACTGTTATTAATCACAGGAAGTCGATAATATTTTTTTTTTTGAGGAAAATATTTGTAGATCTCTTACCTAATTATTCATAGATATTTATCTATCATTATTATGTTTTTTTATAGGTTCCCACTACAAATTAAACCTTTTCGATAATTATTTTACTATAAGTAAAAAATTCAAGTTGCAATTACTTGTTTTGATGTTTTTAAGTACCGATGTTAGCTGACTAATTTCTCTTGTTGTTTGTTATACTATAATTATAATTTGGTGGAATAATGGAAAATTGTGTACTTGAGTACAGTTCAAATCGTAAAAATGCATGTTTACACTTATTATTTTGAGATATGGGACATTTTTCTGATGATAAAATTGTAGAATAAAGAAAAAACAATATTTCATCGTATAATAAGTTATGGTAACACGCATTATCTAACTAGTTACGTGCCGCGGCATCCGCAAACGTATATCTTCGCGACTATCCTTCGTGAACGGCCCCCCTTACCACCGCCGGTGCCCCCTCAAAGGACATCCTTTCACTATTCTTCAGCGATCATCATCAAGATGTATCTTCTTCGTTGTATGGGATTTCAGTCGATTTTTGACTTACTACGATGAAGGGTGTTATTGTTTTGTTTTTCTTAGGTGAGTTCAGTGGTACCACCCCTATATAAGGAAAATTTGGCGTTGTGGATTATTTTTTTAGTGATTTTTATTTAGAAAATTCCAAAAATTTCAATATAAAAAAATAGAACATTTATTTTGATCGTTTGTACAATTTACGTTTGGACCAATTAAAAAATTAAAATTTTTATAAATTTACGTGGAAATTGGTCTATATACTATAGCTGTATATATTTATAAATTAACATTTCAACTGTGAGATTGTCAAATTCTGAAATTTACTCAAGTGAAGTGAAAATTTTAAGATATAATTATTTTTATAATTTTGCTTATATCTTTGAAATTGTTAAACATAGAGCCTCATACTATAGCTCCATGTTTTCATGAATAATTTATTTATGATTTGTGAAATTATCATATTTCCAGCTCTACTAATTTCTGAGATACAGGGTTTCAAAGTCAACTTTCATTTTCTGTCTTATGGCAACTTAATATTCTCATAACCTTATTCATATCTCTTAAACCGTTAAAAATAAAGTCTCATACTATAGCTTTACGTTTTTATAAATATTTTATTCATGATTTGAGGAATTTTCAGATTTCCAGCTTTAATAATTTCTGATATACAGGGTTTCAAAGTCTACTTTCATTTTCTGTCTTATGACACCTTGGCATTCTCATAACATTATTCATATTTCTCAAACTGTCAAAAATATAGTCTCATACCATAGCTCTACGTTTTTATGAATAATTCCTTTATGATTTGTGAAATTTTCAGATTTCCAGCACTACTAATTTCTGATATACAGGGTTTCAAAGTTTACTTTTATTTTCTATCTTATGGCAACTGTGCATTCTCATAACTTTATTCGTATCTCTTAAACCGTTAAAAATAAAGTCTCATACTATAGCTTCACGTTTTTATGAATAATTTCTTTATGATTTATGAAATTCTCAGATTTCCAGCTCTACTAATTTCTGATATACAGGGTTTCAAAGTCAACTTTCATTTTCTGTCTTATGGCAACTGTGCATTCTCATAACTTTATTCATATCTCTTAAACCGTTAAAAATAAAGTCTCATACTATAGCTTCACGTTTTTATGAATAATTTCTTCATAATTTGTGAAATTCTCAGATTTCCAGCTCTACTAATTTCTGATATACAGGGTTTCAAAGTCAACTTTTATTTTCTATCTTATGGCAACTGTACATTCTCATAACCTTATTCATATCTCTTAAACCGTTAAAAATAAACTCATACTATAACTTTACGTCTTTATGAATATTTTATTCATGATTTGAGGAATTTTCAGCTTTAATAATTTCTGATATACAGGATTCAAAGTCTACTTTCATTTTCTGTCTTATGACAACTTTGCATTCTTATAACTTATGAAAAATAGAGCCTCATACTATAATCCCACTTATTTTCGAAGAATTTCTTCAAAATTTGTGAGATTTTAATCAACATTCCGTTTGAATAATCGTTGAATACAAATATTTTTACAAAAATCATTTATAACATCCAAGGTGATTCAAAAAAACAATGTTGAAAGTATCTGTGATAGTATTTGTTTCAGGCCTTTGTACCCAATGGGTTTTTGCAGTATTTTTAAACCACAGACCATTTCCAACATACAGTTTAGAAAACATGCCATCGACGGGGTTTTCTTGCAGAGATAAAATATTGGGGGGTTACTACGCGGACGCCGAAACGCAATGTCAAATGTTCCACATTTGTGTTAAAGTCGCCGGAGTAGGGGTAAGCTCTATAAAAATCAATCTTCTACCACATTTAGTCACACGTACCTGAATTATAGGTGCAAGACTTCAGATTTTTGTGTCCCAACGGCACAGCTTTCGATCAAGATCATCAGATATGTGCCGAATGGGAAGACATAGATTGCGATGCGACCACCCTGTACTATTCCAGTGATAACTTTGATTTGTATCGAATCGGATCTGGTAAGTTAACTATTAGATTTTTGTACACTTTAACCACACCTACGAGGGTTGTTTGAAAAGGAAATAGAAAGATTGGGTCGAAAACTTTTTAAATCGTCCTTGTAGATCAATATATAGATCGATAGTTTATGGTCAAGTTATTAGATTTGTTATTAATAAAATAATTGATTGAAAACAATTTATCAATGCTTTTTGATAAAAAAAAAATAATGTGCAAGCTTAGCAATGGTTTGGTGAACGTCCAGAGCAATGTTTGATCATGTTTAAGACGTGATAAATAAAATTTTTTGCTTCGATTTGTAACAATGGATCCATCACTACATTCCGGAATCAAAATGATCATGATCTGAGTGGACCGCAGCTGGTGAACCATGTTCAAAGACACAACAGTCAGCTGGGAAGGTTATGCCTTCAGTATTTCGAGATACCCATGGAATATTGTTTATAGACTATATCTAAAAGGGAGAGACAATCAATAGTGAATATTACATAGATCGTTTGGATGTAAAAACCAGATATGTCGAAGAAAAAACCATTGTTTCACCAAGACAATACGCCGTACGACAAATCGATGACAAAGATGGTTAAATTGAACGATTTAGACTTCCTCATCCAACGTATGATCCAGATCTGGTGTCCAGTTACTACTGATCTCAAATAAAAGCTCGAAATTTCTCAAACTGAAGCCTGTTTTGAGGTAAAAGACAAATTTCAAGCAATAGGTTTCATTCTTTCATAATTTTTCTTGTTTTTAAAATTATTGTCAGACTTTGTAAAAAGTATGTGAAAATACGTTTTTACGTGTTTTTTCTTTTTATAAAAAAACCTGTACGTTTGATTCAAGATAAAACGTTCTTTATTACAAAATGATTCTATTAACGATTGGTATTACAAACGAATATCCATTTAGAAAAATATGCGAGTTCATCAAAACCTATTTTATATGGTAATTTTTAACCATATAAATTGTGCAATTGCATCGTTCAAGTGCGTTTCATAACCTCAATTGTACAAATGTTCGTAAGAGAAATCTAGTAAGCTCCGTATTTAAAGTAAATTCACTTGTTTCCATTCGATTATTGACACGATATCGAATTTTTTCTACACCTTAGAAAAATCAATATTCGATGAAAAAAGTTAGGAAAGTTAATTTTTGGTCATTTTGACCAAGAGAAGTCAAATTTTAACAAAATAACAGCCAACGTTAATTAAAATATAGGAAAGACAATTGAAAAAGTCAATTTTTTACCAAATTAAAGTTGGAAAAAGCAATTTTTTACGAAATTTTACTTGGAAAAGTCAATTTTTTACGAAATTTTACTTGGAAAAGTCAATTTTTTACCAAATTGAAGTTGGAAAAAGCAATTTTTCACGAAATTGTACTTGGAAAAATCAATTTATGACGATTTTTGACAAATTACATCGAGATAAACCAATGTTTGAATAAACCAACCAAAAAAAAAGAGAAATTAAACTTATTGTTAAACTACCCAAAGAAAAGACAACTTTTTTTAAATTACAAGTAAAAATGTGAATATCTTATTAAAATAATTCAATATTAACAATTTTTGACCAAATTGACCTTAAATAAGCTAACTTTTACCCAAATGAAATTGAATTAGAAAAGCCAATGTTTGACAAAAGTGAACTTCCTAATGAACCAAGGAAGACAATGCTGATAAAATTAAGAAATCCCAATTTTTGAAAAAATTAGTTTAGAAAAACCAATATTTGACAAATTGGATCTGGAAAAGAATATTTTTTTTTGTTATAATTAAATTCAGAAAAGCCGATTTTGACCAATTGTTTGTAACAAATTAAACTTAAATTAAGTCAATTTTTTCATAAAAAATTCAATAAAAATGATGTTTGACTACATAAAAGTTAGAATAGCCAATTTTTGATCAAATTAAACTAGAAATACCAAATATTTTATATAAATAATAAATATAAATACAAAATAATAAATACAAATAATAAATTTTTGATACAAATAAATTAAGAATGAGAAGTATTGCACCAAATTAAACTTAAATAAGCAAATTTTTGTTAAAATCAATGTTGGAAAATGAAAATTTTTGATCAAATGGAAGCTAGAAAAGCCAATTTTCGAAAAGTTGGAATTAGAAAAGACAGTTTTTGATAAATTAAAATTTAAATAGTCAATATTTTACAAAATTTATCTCAAACAATCACTTTTTCATCAAACTGAACTTATAAAAGTCAAACTTTGATCAAGTTAATCTTGAAAAAGCAATTTTTTCGTCGTTGAATCCGTATTTTAACGACTAGTTTTCGGTATTCCCATATCGATGATCTTATTCACGATGTTGCCAGATTGTTTGTATTTTCCGACTTCGGGTGCTTCGTTTGCTCATAATGGAACAAAAGCAGCGTCTTGAAGAAACGTAGGTCCATCTCTTCACATCCGAACCGGCTCCAAATAAGTCAAAGTCCGTTCCACCAGCAGCCAAGGTCATGACCATCATCAACTCACATATCCGTTATTGCAATGGCCAAAATTGATAAATTAAACTTTGAATTACTATCTCACGCTCCCTATTCCCTTGATTTAGCCCCCTGGGATTATTTTCTGTTGAGATTTGAGGAAAATTGTGCGGTGGTCAAAGTTTTTCCAAAAATGAAGAGGAGATGTCGGCAGTCAATGATTCTTATTAAAAAAAAGGTATCGAAGTTATTGAAATTCGCTGATCGTCTTCTTAAAGGTCATCGACCTTTGGTAAAGTCAAGACGGGCCTATCTGAAGACTCCACAATGTAAATATGAACCATGATCAAAGATGGTTCATATTTTATCTTCTTTTTCTCGATTCGAGCTAATTTTATATTTTTTTGTATACACAATTTCGTGTATGAAATTAGAATTATTAAAAGGATTACGTAATGATTATTTATTGATGATACGTTTCAAATATTTTATGTTTAAAAAACTATTACACGATAGTAAATTAATGTACATCCTATTTACCGAGATTCTTTCTAGTAAATACGACCTTTAATTTATCTTACACGTTTCAAACGGCCTTTAAACTTTCACTTCTTCAAATATGCAACAAGATGTTTTCAAATATTATGTAAAGAACTAAATTTGCGTTTCAAGGTTTTCTGTACTTATCATAAATATATAAATTATATGGACTGATATAATTTTACAGCTTTTTATTCTTTGTAAACTATAAACAGTATGAAAGACAGAAAAACTAATATACCAGGTTGATCGAGATAGTTCTTCATCACCAAAAGTCGAAGCTAGTTGATCAGAAAACTCCTATTGGTTTAATACACGTGGAAAGTCATAAAAAATCCTTTTTTGATGACTCTAGACAATGCTTTATCACCAAAAGTCGAAGCTAGTTGATCAGAAAACTGCTGTTAGTTTAATTCACGTGGAAAGTCATAAAAAATCCTTTTTTGATGACTCTAGATGATGCTTCATCACCAAAAGTCGAAGCTAGTTGATCAGAAAACTCCTATTAGTTTAATTCACGTAGAAAGTCATGAAAAAATCCTTTTTTGATGACTCTAGATGATGCTTTATCACCAAAGTCGAAGCTAGTTGATCAGAAAACTCCTATTAGTTTAATTAACGTAGAAAGTCATGAAAAAATCCTTTTTTGATGACTCTAGATGATGCTTCATCACCAAAAGTAGAAGCTAGTTGATCATAAAACTCCTATTGGTTTAATCCACGTGGAAAGTCATAAAAAATCCTTTTTTGATGACTCTAGATGATGCTTCATCACCAAAAGTCGAAGCTAGTTGATCAGAAAACTGCTGTTAGTTTAATCCACGTGGAAAGTCATAAAAAATCCTTTTTTGATGACTCTAGATGATGCTTCATCACCAAAAGTCGAAGCTAGTTGATCAGAAAACTCCTATTGGTTTAATTCACGTGGAAAGTCATAGAAACTCCTTTTTTGATGACTCTAGATGATGCTTTACCACCAAAAGTCGAATCTAGTTGATCAGAAAACTCCTATTAGTTTAATTAACGTAGAAAGTCATAAAAAAATCCTTTTTTGATGACTCTAGATGATGCTTCATCACCAAAAGTAGAAGCTAGTTGATCAGAAAACTGCTGTTAGTTTAATCCACGTGGAAAGTCATAAAAATTCCTTTTTTGATGACTCTAGATGATGCTTCATCACCAAAAGTCGAAGCTAGTTGATCAGAAAACTGCTGTTAGTTTAATTCACGTGGAAAGTCATAAAAAATCCTTTTTTGATGACTCTAGATGATGCTTCATCACCAAAAGTCGAAGCTAGTTGATCAGAAAACTCCTATTAGTTTAATTAACGTAGAAAGTCATAAAAAAATCCTTTTTTGATGACTCTAGATGATGCTTCATCACCAAAAGTAGAAGCTAGTTGATCAGAAAACTCCTATTGGTTTAATACACGTGGAAAGTCATAAAAAATCCTTTTTTGATGACTCTAGACAATGCTTTATCACCAAAAGTCGAAGCTAGTTGATCAGAAAACTGCTGTTAGTTTAATTCACGTGGAAAGTCATAAAAAATCCTTTTTTGATGACTCTAGATGATGCTTCATCACCAAAAGTCGAAGCTAGTTGATCAGAAAACTCCTATTAGTTTAATTCACGTAGAAAGTCATGAAAAAATCCTTTTTTGATGACTCTAGATGATGCTTTATCACCAAAGTCGAAGCTAGTTGATCAGAAAACTCCTATTAGTTTAATTAACGTAGAAAGTCATGAAAAAATCCTTTTTTGATGACTCTAGATGATGCTTCATCACCAAAAGTAGAAGCTAGTTGATCATAAAACTCCTATTGGTTTAATCCACGTGGAAAGTCATAAAAAATCCTTTTTTGATGACTCTAGATGATGCTTCATCACCAAAAGTCGAAGCTAGTTGATCAGAAAACTGCTGTTAGTTTAATCCACGTGGAAAGTCATAAAAAATCCTTTTTTAATGACTCTAGATGATGCTTCATCACCAAAAGTCGAAGCTAGTTGATCAGAAAACTCCTATTGGTTTAATTCACGTGGAAAGTCATAGAAACTCCTTTTTTGATGACTCTAGATGATGCTTTACCACCAAAAGTCGAATCTAGTTGATCAGAAAACTCCTATTAGTTTAATTAACGTAGAAAGTCATAAAAAAATCCTTTTTTGATGACTCTAGATGATGCTTCATCACCAAAAGTAGAAGCTAGTTGATCAGAAAACTGCTGTTAGTTTAATCCACGTGGAAAGTCATAAAAATTCCTTTTTTGATGACTCTAGATGATGCTTCATCACCAAAAGTCGAAGCTAGTTGATCAGAAAACTGCTGTTAGTTTAATCCACGTGGAAAGTCATAAAAAATCCTTTTTTGATGACTCTAGATGATGCTTCATCACCAAAAGTCGAAGCTAGTTGATCAGAAAACTCCTATTGGTTTAATTCACGTGGAAAGTCATAGAAACTCCTTTTTTGATGACTCTAGATGATGCTTTACCACCAAAAGTCGAAGCTAGTTGATCAGAAAACTCCTATTAGTTTAATTAACGTAGAAAGTCATAAAAAAATCCTTTTTTGATGACTCTAGATGATGCTTCATCACCAAAAGTAGAAGCTAGTTGATCAGAAAACTGCTGTTAGTTTAATCCACGTGGAAAGTCATAAAAATTCCTTTTTTGATGATTCTAGATGATGCTTCATCACCATAAGTTGAAGCTAGTTGATCAGAAAACTCCTATTAGTTTAATTAACGTAGAAAGTCATAAAAAAGCCTTTTTTGATGACTCTAGATGATGCTTCATCACCAAAAGTAGAAGCTAGTTGATCAGAAAACTCCTATTGGTTTAATCCACGTGGAAAGTCATAAAAAATCCTTTTTTGAAGACTCTAGATGATGCTTCATCACCAAAAGTCGAAGCTAGTTGATCAGAAAACTGCTGTTAGTTTAATCCACGTGGAAAGTCATAAAAATTCCTTTTTTGATGACTCTAAATGATGCTTCATCACCAAAAGTCGAAGCTAGTTGATCAGAAAACTCCTATTGGTTTAATTCACGTGGAAAGTCATAGAAACTCCTTTTTTGATGACTCTAGATGATGCTTTACCACCAAAAGTCGAAGCTAGTTGATCAGAAAACTCCTATTGGTTTAATCCACGTGGAAAGTCAGAAAAAAATCCTTTTTTGATGACTCTAGATGATGCTTCATCACCATAAGTTGAAGCTAGTTGATCAGAAAACTGCTGTTAGTTTAATCCACGTGGAAAGTCATAGAAATGTTCGAGATTCAATAAAAATGTTTTGTCAAGATGAATGTTTCAAATATATGTAAACAATTCTAGATATTAAGACATACTTAGGGTTTAAATACATTTTGTACGATAGGAAAATTAGTAATTATCCTAATTACTGGTTTTTTTAGAAGATGCATTGTTTTTATACTTTTAAAAACCTTCCATAATCAAGTACTGATTACCATACCATAAATAGTTCACGAATCAATTCCTACGAGCATTTAGTACTAAAAGCGACAGAATCCTTTCGATGTTGATTGTTTTCATCATTATAATTTACTATATCATCATCGGAAACATCATTATCATCAAAATTGTTAATAATTTCCACGTTTGGTAGATGATTTGTTATTTTTTTGTACTAAATTTCAACATGTGGCGAATTTACGCGACACCCCTCGTAAAAACGATTATCAAAGACATTTTAACTATAATTACTTATGTAAGAATCATTCTTGATAAATAATTATGGGAACAGAAAGCCGGTTACCATAATAACGTGGGATGAAATCCAGTAATGCATTTCCTGAATATTAACTTTTCATAAACGATGTGTTTGAATTCTTAATGTTCACGAGCTTTTGATTAGCATTAAGCAAAGGGTTTGAAAAAAGTGACCCCAAATTTAATAGATACGAAATCTAAATAGAAAAAAATAAAAGTTTTTTACGTTTCTTCTTTCCGAAACTACTTACAATATTGTAATGAAATTTTATACGAGTATGTATCTCATGGATCACAATTTTTTTAAGGTTAAAACTTACTTTCCAAAAAAGATCGATTTCCAAATCGATTCGAATCGCAGCATGATGAATCGATTTATAAAAAAATCGAGGTCTAAAAGATCGGTTTTTTATATTTACGAAGTAAATGTGTAACTATTTTATATAAAACACGAAAAATACCATGAAAAACAATCTCTAGGTACTCTAATCAGTGAAATTTAGGATTTTATAGTTCTGGGAATGAATCTACTGATGCCGACAATTGGTAAACTAGGAGCAGATAATATCGATTCACTGAATCGATTTAGTACAACATATCGATTCAAAAAATCGATTTACTTGGTCCGAGTAATCGATTCTTCGATTTCAGATCGTCGTATTTGACGAATTTTCAATTGTTCCAATCAGTACAGGAAGTCAGTCGGTTCCTTCCTGAATATGATTAACGATTTTCACTATATAAACGTCTATTTTTGACATGGAAAAGCGACTAGAACGTGAATCATTTTCAATACCTCCTCAGCCATCTTAAAAACACATAAACACTAGTTTCAATCAATTATATTAAGTTGCAAGGCTACCGCTAGACTGGTTTGCTTACAGACACGGTAAAGTGTAGGTTTCAGACAGATTTTGTCTGTTACAACGCTAATAAAACAAAATCAGTCTATTATCTTCATATATGTTCAATTTTTTGCAGGTTACGAATCAAAAGCACACAGATATGGAGAAGACGAAGAAACGTTTTCGTTACAAAGAGCAGAAACGGGCGACGCGCGAATAAATCACGATCAACAAACAAAAATTGTAGATCAAACTAAAACACCACCAAGAAGTTACCAAAATTCACCAAGACAGAGTTTCAACAACAACAACAACAACAACGAAAAAGATATATTTAAAGGTTCCAGTAGTTCAAACTTTTATAATAATAGAAATAATGGAAAAGAAAGAGACGAAGATTACGACGATAATATAAATATCAATCAAAATCGAGATTACGAACGTAAGAGAAAAGTCGTTAGGAACAGATCGAGAAGACCAGTACAAAACGAAAACAAAAATAATCAAATTAACGAATTCAGTAACAAAAATCAAGAATCTAGATCACAAACTAGAAGACCAGTTAATCAAAATACGAGGTTCGTTAATAATTTCGCCGGAAGTTACGAACCGACAACAACTAAACCATCTACAACAACCCCGAACGCAAATCAATACACAACAACATTAAATAATTATAGAAACAGAAACGGACAAAGACGACAACAATTTAGCGATTATACAGATAGTCCCACGTTCACGATTAGTACACCAGCTCCTTTTAAACAACAATACAATACGCCACCTAGTAGAAGTACTGGCAACGTATTTGCTACCGAAGAAAATACTTCAAAAGATTACGAAACGACTAAAGTGAAGCAGATTTACGAAAAAACTGAAAATTATCCCAACAACAATCCCAAATATAGTACCAGTTTCGATAAGAAGCAAACCACGTCGTATAAACAGACGAATCCAAGTACTTTAAGTCCGAAACCGTTCAGCGTTTCTAACAGTAATTTCCCGACGACTTTCGCTCCTAGAACTAACGCTGCTTATAGTCAAATAGCTCAACAAACCGCCGCTTACAACCAGAACAGACAGAGCAGTCAGAATAGTCCTTCAAGCACGCCGAAAAGTACTCCTTTCACTCAATATACACCTACTGTGCCGAAAATTAGTTCGACTACTCCGATCAGCAGGTGAGAGGTTAATTCTTAATCTAACGTTGGAAAACTGGTGTTATCAAATCAATCGTTAAACGTTTCCATCGTAAAGCGAATTTTATACTGTCTCGCAGCGACATCACACTACGTATTGGAATAAAGCGTCGTTTCGACGAGTGGATAGGTTCCGGCGTCTTTTTTGGGACAAATACTGCGCGTTCACAGTTTGTTGTTTAGTGAGAAACCTTCGCATTAACTTGGTCTTATTTATTGTTTTTTTTATCCTTTCTCTTCATACCACTGAGTGCAAACTTGCCAGCGTGTGAGCTTTTGCTCAAAAATCAGAAGTTTTGCTACTATCTAGGCTGATGCCCAAATCTTTAGTCATATCGTATACAGTACTGCGTCGGGCTCCAAAAATGAGGTAACACTTTTTGTGGGCCAAGTTCGCAACCACTTCTCGACTTTATCGGAAAGTTGAACGCTATTCATTCACTTGAGTCTTGGAGACGCACTCATCGAGAAATTTTCTATGAATTTCCGCGAATTTTACAGTATCTTTAATTGAAAAAACGAATATTGATGCAGATTTTACCTTCCTGATGGTTTGCAGTAGATACTTTCTGCTGAGGAACGTTTAACTACATGAACCAAATAACAAAATCGCTAATATTGTTGGAATTTCGGCTTCGATCGAGAAAACACCGCTCTGGTGAGACGCAAAAGCTTCGAAACTAGTCCTAGCTTACTTCTTGCAATTGCTAGCGATTAGGAATGTTGATATGGATAAAAACGTGGATGTAATTCAATATTCGTCGAAGCATTGGACATAAAAGTAGTTGTTTTCTCTTTTAAAGATCGGCAGTACACATTTCAGAGACGATAAGTAGTGATTTCATATACTAGACGCTCTAAAGGCGTATTTGGCACTCGGTTTCGAGATCTTTCACGTTTCTTTTACATTTTTTTCTGGTTAATGCCTTTTCTGCCATTGAATATCTTCATCATCCTGTATAATATGTTACGCACTTGCTGTTTATACCTTTCGAATTCAATAACAATAAGAAGAAATAATCTAATGACTTTTTGACGTTTATAGTTTTTTCGATATACTCTACACGTACGTCATAACGCCATCTGACATGTACCTTTCTTAAACCTGTACCTTGTATATATAAAGAAATTAAAATCTCCATAAATAACACCGTAAATTAATATCCTTTTTTACATTGATTATCTTCATCACCCTGTATAATATGTTATGTATGCCCCTGTATAATGTTTCGTATGCAAATGAAAAAGTATTAAACATTTGTTTGAATACGATTTTTTTCATAGAAATTTCAAAAGAGCAAAAAATGGTGGCCCACCTTGTAATGAAAACCCAGTTTTCTAACAAAAAATTTACCACGATCAATATATTTTATAACAATGATAAAATGTGGCTGTAGGTCCCAGTTTAAATTATCAAGAAATACAGATTTATTGGATATAAAAATCATAAGGTAAGATTTCTTGAAAAAGTAAATCTAAATCACATAATAAATAATAAAAAAATGTAATTTAGTTCAGTATAATGGAAAAAATAATAACGAACTTTTTAAATTTACATCATTTTTAGTAACATGACTTGGAACGTTAGCCATATTGTCGTGGTGAATAAACAAAGATTTTTGTTTCATTAGTGTATACAAAAATTAATTATTTCGAGTGTTTTTTCATCTAAATAAGTATCTTTTATAAAAAAAAATGAAAATAAATTTCACTATTAATAATAATTTTAATATAAATAAGGTTATCCTATATGTCAATATGGCGGACGCTAACGTCATTCCGAAATGACCAATCAAATTTTGATAAAAAGTCGAACGTATGTCCTAACTTGAATCGTTTCGTCGTTTAGATCGAGCCGCTTCGATGAAACTCAATACGACGACGGATCCTACAGTTCGAAGTACGACTACGATGGCGATAAAAGAGAAGACGAATTTTTAAAAACGGCGCACAGTCAGAATATAGCTGCGAGTAGAAACGAGCTACAAAAAACAACGAATAACAAGCAAACCCAAACGACTGTACCTGTTTCGAGATCGACTTATGAAGTACCTAAAACTTATCCTTCTACTAAGAAAGTAAATAACGATGTGACGAAAACATCTGTTTCTACGAGTAAGGTTACGGAATCGCCGAAAACTACATCGAAAACTATCGGTAAAAAACCAGCGCCGCCTAAGAAGGATTACGATTATGCTTACTACGATACCGGGGTGGGAAGCGAACCTGATTATGACATTCATACCGAGATTAAAAAGTTAGATGATGTCGTTCTTGTTTAAGGGTAATTTGTTGGTGTTCCTATGAATTTTTCACAAAACTGTTTTTGATAAATTTTTGGATTTTCTATAAAACTTTATAAAAATTCATGAATATTATTATATAATTTGGAGGAATTGTTAAAAAATGTTTAATTTCGTATGGAGCAAGAGGGTAGATATTCAAATTCTCTATAAAATGGTTCTAAATCACTTGTTTCGTATTGGCAACTTAAATTGAGATATTTGCTATAATCTAATAAAATTTATTTTCTTAGTATATTAAAACATTTATAAAAAATCGAAAAATTCGAAGTTTTTTATTGAATTTAATAATTTTTACAAAATTAAATTAATATTGACCAAATTTGGATATTACAAAAAGTAATTTGGGGCAATTTTATAGAAAAATTATATATGTAGAAGAAATTAATCAAAAAAAAAAACGAAGTGTACAATAAAATTGTTATCATTGGGAAGCAATTAAAGTTATTGGGTAGCGCGAAAACATAATGTAAAAAAACAGTACCTAATATTCAAAATACATAAAGCAAAAACGATGAGTTGATTAAAAAAAAATTCTGGTTCTTTTTTATTAGCTCAATTATTATTTATTGATAAATTAGTTAAATCAAAAAACCTTATAATTTTCCGCTTAAGTCCGTTTGACACCGCCGTCTATTTAAGATTGTATATATTGTAATTTTATTAATGAGAATAAAACTATTGTTACCTTGCTATTAGTTTTGATTTCTAATTATCCCTTTTCGATTTAAGAAAAAATTTCTAAATCACATACACCAATCTTTCATTTTCACTTTATACGTTATAATAAAAATAAACTAAATGTTTTTTTCGTCTACTTCTTCTTATACAAGCGAACCACCTGTCATGTCATTATTTGTAGCTAACTTCATATATAGAAATGGACGTAGAATAGCGTTCAGAATCTCATATTATATTTTTGTTAATAAATCGGGGAATATTAAAAACTGATGAAATGTTTACTGATATTCTACAGGAATAATTTATATCATAAAATAGGAATTACAAGGAAATAGTTTTTTATTTCTCACCTCCAAATACTTGTTAATATATGACAGGTATATGTTCCACACAAAGGCTATTTTGGTTATTTTTATTACATTAAGTTGGTAAATACGGAAGTATTCGTCTAATTCCTTTTTAAAGAATTACGAGGTGTAATCATCAATCACTTATTATTATATGTACAAAAAATTGTTATTATAATTCAAAACGAATTTATAAAGAATAATTTATACACTTTAAATAGAGTTTTATTTCTTTATAAACGAATTCAATAATTTTTTTTCTAAGAAAGATTACAACTTGACGTTAGATCACAGAACATAGTTACCGCTACCTAGCACAAATTAAAAGCGCTCCGAAATATGAGGTTTGCTCTTGGTAGCTGTACTGGCAGAACAAGTTCAGAAAGTGTACACTAAAGTGTTCTTTGCAGCAGAACCAGCGATATTGTGTCTCTGTTCTTAGTAGCAGTGCAAAAGAACTAGTTCACCCAGTTCACTGTACTTCTTGCTCTGGAATCTAGAAACGGTGGCAATACATCTTCGTCATCGGACGAATGTAAAATATCAAAAAGTACTAAATCGTTTTCCATTATTGTTAATACTACCAGGCCTGATTCACATCAAATAACCTCAAATACAACAATCAACAAATACTCCACTATATCGTTCTTTGTATGCGATCGAACTAATTCTATACACTTATGAACTGCCCTGCACTTATCCAGTTCAGTAGAATTCCAGTGCAGCTTCCAAGAACAAACCTATGGTGTCTGCTCCAGAACGTTATGAGTTTATTTTACAACGGTTTCGTTCACTGAACGCGACCGTTATTACTACTACCACTGACGAACGCTCTAATTGGAGAATTCTTAGAGTTAATGAAAGTATTATATGTATATGCTGAAATATAACATAAAAGGCCGTAAACATTGTATAGGCGAAAGTTATATAATGAGTGCACACATTTAGCGTTGTTTATCTATCTTGTTATAGTTTTGAATGCTTTTTATGGCGCGGGGTAAAATTTAATTTCACATAGATTTACGTGAATTTATGGTTGTGTTTGTGATGAAACGCGTTAATTTTGAAATGTTTGATGATTTTAAGCTGGAATTAATAAAATTAGTGAGTTTAAGTTTGTGGAAAAACGCGTTATTTTGGAAATATTTAACGATTTTGTGCAGGAATCATTAAAATTAGTAAGGTTAAGAAGGATTTATGTGTATTTTAAGGTTAAGTGGTGAAATAATATTATATTCGCGTGAATTTATAGTAATGTTTGTGATAAAACGCGTAAGTATAAAGATATTCAATAGTCTTAAGCCAGAATTAATAAAATTAGTGAGGTTAAGAAGGGTTTATGTGTATCTTAAGGTTAACTGGTGAAATAATATTACATTCACGTGAAATTATGATGTGTTTCTGATAAATTGTGATAAAAAAGATTTTAAGCAGGAACTAATAATTTAGTGAGTTCAAAAAGAGATAAAGGGTATTATTTCAAGTTAAGTGATGAAATAATGTGTAATCAAAGAAGAGACTATGAAAATTGATAGTTTTAAGGAAAATAAGGTAAGACAGTGATAATTTGAAATGAATCACATTATTTCAAGGTTTAGAAATAAAAAAAACAGTCTAATTATTATATAAATTTATTTATTTAAATCAATATATTATTCTATGAGTATTTTTTATGTAGGTAACAAATTTTTATTTGCAATAATTACAAAAATATAGTTATAAAAAACCAGTTCTTCGTCACCAGGACTGGTTATCCAATTTTTTGGTTTATCAATCTAATTATCCTATTTACAAAGGACCGGTTTGTTAAACTAAAAGGAAATACAAAGATTTTTGTAGTTGTGGAAATTTTTCTAGACAGGAAAATGAGATAATAAAGAATGTGTGATCAAAGAGGTTAACAAAAAAGTAAGAATAATAGTACAGAAAGAGAAATGGAGAAAATTGGTACAGATAGAAAAAAAATGGCAGGGATATGGGATGTAATTTTGTTTTTTTTTTGACGTTTAGATAATATTTACAATCCTCAGTGGGGTTATAAAGTTTAAAAAAGAAATAATTAAAAAAAATCGTCTAATAAATATGTTCGATTGAATTAAATGATTTTGGAAAATTTAAAACTCATGGGAAAGTGATTAATTTCTGTTATCTAAACATTTTTTATGAAATTTGATACGATTTTTTTTCAAAATATAATGAAATCATTAGGTCCTTAATGATCAGGAATAAAAGAACTGAAAATTTGAAAGGTAATTTTCGAGGATTGGGACGTAAGGGACGTAAAAGATGTAAAAAGTCGTTTTAGTTCCAAGAAATGTCACCATACTAAGTATATGTGATAAAAATATTGTATTTTGGTCCTTAACATGCGTAATTTGTAGAATTTTTTCTAAATTATGAAACCACGGAAACATTTTCACGGATTTTCATTATAAGAACTCGACGATAACCTTAATACTATCACTCATCCATGTTTGGACACTTTCTTAAGTAATTTCAGTTCAAACATAAACAAAAACGTTATAGCTGATGCCATCTAATGAAAATTGTTCGAACTAGTGAATTTTCGAGCCATATTGGAAAAAAAATAAACTGAATTTTTACTAGAAAATAATTTTTTGATGGAATTTAACGAATTTCAACTGAAAAGCTTAACTGTAACCTACCACACACCCCTCATTAGACACTTTCTTAAGTAATTCCAGTTGAAACGTAAGAAAAATCGTTATAGCTGACGCCATTTATCGAAAATCGTCCGAACTAGTGAATTTTCGTGCCATATTGAAAGGTATAAACTGATTTTTTGCTAGAAAAACATTTTTTTGGTGGAATTTAATGAATTTCAAGTAATTTTCAATTGAAAAGTTCGTTTTTAACCCACCCCGCAACCATGTTTGAGCACTCTTAAGGGATTCCAGTTCAAGCAAGAACAACCATTATAGTAGACGCCATCTATCTAAAATCGTTTGCAATACTACATTTTCGAGACAAATTTGAAGGAAAAAACTAAATTTTCACTAGAAAAAAATATTTTTGGTTGAATTTCATAAATTTCAAGTAATTTTCGATTGAAAACTTCAACTCCGACCCCTATCCAACTGTTGTAAACCGTTCTAACTAGCAAATAAACTGAATTTCCTCTATAAAAGAATTATTTTTGGTGGAAATTAAAGAATTTTAAGCGATATTCAATTAACGAGCTCAAGTATACGACCACGAACTTTTAATTAGACCCTTACTCAAGTAATTCTGGTTTAAATATACGCGATAAAGTTGTAGCCAACGCCATCTAGAAAAAACAGTTCGATCTAGTACATTTTGAACCCAAATCTCAAGAAATAAACTGAATTTAAACTTGAACAAATTTTTTTTGGTGGAATTTCACGACTCGGTGCTAAAGAAATAAACCGAATTCAAACTGGAAAACTTTTTTTATGGAATTTCACGACCCAAATCTAAAGAAATGAATTGAATTTAAACTTGAACAAATTTTTTTTATGAAATTTCATGGATTTTCATTCGACTTTCACACGAGAAATTAATCACTTAGCGGGAATAAAAAAAAATTGAATTTGGTATTTACGAACATCGCGTCGGTTTCGCTTTCGTACAAATCAATTTCTGTTCGTCGAAAAAGGTGTTGAAATCGCAAACGAATTTCAAATCTAGCAGCTGATTTTCGGTGTATCCCTGCGTGCAATAATGAAATAATTTACAATCCCTGTGATCCGGATAGAATTTGTTCACTTCTTTATCGAAGCAATTGAAAAATACGGGGGGACGTTGAGAAAACGGCTTCGTTACTACACTTCTTTCCGCTTGTGTCGGATTCACGCTTTTTCTTAGAGGATAATCAGTCAGCGGGAAGCTTTTTCGTTTCGTCGGGTTACGAAGATATTCGGTAGATGTTGCCACGTCTGAAATTTATGAATAAGAATTTTTTTAGTAACGTACATTATTATTTCAACGAAAAATTCAGTTTAACTAGCAAATGGATGGTTCGCTAAAATGTTATTTGTATAAATGAATTAACGACATCTATTAAACTATATCTCAACTGCTAATTTGACGTTACAAGTGACATAACGTCAAAGTTGAATTATTAGAGCGAAATTTAAATATTTATATCTCTAAATTATCACGAATACGAAAAAAATTGAAAAAAATATACCACAATTAACGTCAATTCGTGCCTGACATCGTTGAACGATATCATTTCTTATTTTGTGAACAACCCTCGTATATACCTGGATCTTTATTGTCGAGGTGGGTACCTTGTGCTGAATTGTCGCGATAATACCATAACCGATCTTTTTTCAATTAAAAAATGTATAATGTGCGTCGAAATGTATGACAAGTGATGATTAAGTATACAAATTTCAATTTCTATAGTTTCCTGTCAATATAATACGAAAAAACGTTTACACTATGTTGCCAAGTTGCATGTTTTTCTAAAAATAACGGAATTTTGCAAACTAGAAGAAAAAATTTTAACATTAATTCAATTTCTAACTAAAATATCTTCTCTTAATGGTAATATAATACTTTTTTGTTGAAATTTGTTGGCAATGGTGATGAAAAATCATAAATATATGTATTTGAGGTTATGTTTTGCATTATTTATTATAATTAATTGTATTTTGCCCAAAAATAATGATTTAAATTATCAAATTTACCCTGCAGCTTTTATTTGTAGTAATTTGAATGTTTTCTACTTTTTAACGAAAAATTTGTAGAAAATGAGAAAATTCTGGAACATTATCGTACTTTCGAGAATGTTCGATAAAAATCGAGAACAAAAAATGAAAAAAAAACGACAAAAACATTGGAAATGTTGAAAAAAATATCTACCTTTGTTTTAATAAAAATTTATATAAAATGATAAAATTCTGGTATATTATCGGGCTATAACAATCGAGAACAAAAATTTTGAATTTGAATGGAAATTGAAAAAAATCTTAAATATATGTATGTATTCGAGTTTACGTTTAACACGTAATTACAAAAAATTAGTTCCAGAACAATCTCACAACTTCAAGAACACTCTAAAAAAATCAAGAACAAAAATAAAAACGTCCAGAAACTTCTAGAACAAAACATAAATATTACCAATTTCTCAAAAATAATCGAAAAATCCACTCTCTTATCCGACTCGTATCAATTCCTCACCTTTCTGATTTCCAATTCTGATACTCCCATCTTCCACCGCAGGTCCCGTAGCTTTCAACCGCTTTTTAAACCGATCGCTACCAAATCTATGCCTGTCACCACCAAATTTTCCACGTCTCCGTTTAAATTTCCTCGCAGTAGTACTTTCAGTCGAATCTACCACCTCGGTAGTAGATTCCATAGTAAATTGTTCCAAAGTAGTCGGTATTTCGTTATATCTTTCATCTACCCCCACAGAAATATCGGTAGTCGTACCAAAAACATCTTCAGTATTAACCCCATCATCCCCATTCGATCCAGTAGTACCATAACCCTCCGTCGTTACACTCAAATCTTCTTTAAACGTGGTACTTTCTCCACTTAATCCCATTAAATCTTCTTTAAACGTGGTACTTTCTTCACTTAATCCCATTAAATCTTCTTTAAACGTGGTACTTTCTTCACTTAATCCCATCAAATTTTCTTTAAACGTGGTATTTTCTTCACTTAACCTCATTAAATCTTCTTCAGACGTGGTACTTTCTTCGCCCCACCCCATTGTAGTAGTTTCTGTAATTTTTTTTCGTTTTTGTTTATATATATCCGAAGCCGCCACACTATTACTATTATTTTCGATATCTTTTTTCGATTTTTGTTTATATATATCCGGAGCCGCGTTACTATCATTGTTAGTTTTGATTTCTTTTTTCGATTTTTGTTTATATATGTCCGAAGCCGCCACACTATTGGTGTTAGTTTCAATGTTTCTAATCATCGCTTTCAAATCCATAGACAAACTTCCATCAGTAGTAGATTCGATTGTCATTTCATATGGTAGTTCAAACGTACTAAGTTCCGAAAAAGAAGTAGTTGTAACATCTACAGGGATAGTCGAAAAAGTTTTCTTGTATTTCGTTTTATTTTTTCTTATTTTTGATTGTTCCGTTGCGGTTACGATTTTTCGTGTAGTAATTATTGAATTTTCTGTTATAGTGGGTATGGAATCACTAGTTTCGTAATAAACTTCGGTGTTTCGCGATGGTTCTGTTGTGGTTACGAATATTGAATCTGTTGTTAGGGTGCTTACGTTTTCAAATATAGGAACCAACGTGGTTGTTAATCCATTTTCATCCCTTTTTTTGTAGTAAATAGGTTCGATGTTATCATCAACGTAATCTTCTGGTATTTTATATTCGTCAATTTCTTCTTCGTGATTTCTTCTACCGTATTCTTTATAACTTATCGGTTCGTAATTATCGTTAACGTAATCTTTATCGGTTTCGTGTGTTATTGTGTATTTTTCTTGTACTTTATTAATTTTCGTTTCTGCTTCATGGCTCAATATTGATCCTTCGTTGCCGAAGACACTGTATTTAGTGTTTTTTCCGAATGAATCGCTGGTATTGAAGAACAAATCTAAATTATCCTCCTTTTCGGGCGCCAGTTCGTGGTTTATCGATGCTATACCGTCCAAATCTAAGGGGGTGCTTAAAGGGGTGGTATATTTATTGGTTTTCTCGTTTTTGTACCAATCGAATAGGAATTTTAATAAATCTAAAGCTTCTTCGTCGTTTTTAATAATGTCGGCGTAGTTTTTTTTTTCTTGTATGCTTCGTTTTTTTCTTGGGGATTTGGTTACTTTGGGAACGTCTAGGTAAAAAGGGTCCAGAGCGACGTCTTCGTCTTTATATTCGTCGTAGGAATGTGGGGGTGGTTTGAATAGTTGAGCAGCCCCGATGGTACCTAAAGAGTAGTTCAGTCGTTTTCCGCTAGCGTCGCTCACGCTGGCGCTTGCGCTTATTACGATTCTTGGTGGGGGGATGTGGTCTTTCGTATACCTATAATGAGATATATTGAAATAATTACGTGAAGAAATTACAACATTTTTACGTGCTCTCATATAAAAATTTATAATCATGAGAAAACAAGAGGTATCGCTTTTTTATGTCGTTTTATAAATAAAAAAGTGAGTCTAAAATGGAGACTACATTTGGTTTTTCAAACTTCCTATTTGTGGGAAATATACAAAGTCAAAGTTGAAGTTAATATTTTTGTAACATTTTTGACATACCCCTGTAAAAAACTTTATAACTACGAAACAATGAAGGATATAGTATTTTTCCTAATTCCATTCAAAAGATAAAAGATGATCCTAAATTACGAACTATATTTGGGTTTTCTAATTTCAAATTTGTGGGAAATATACAGGGTCAAAGCTGTAATAAAAATTTTTGTAAAATATTTTGACAAACCCCTGTAAAAAACTTTATAACCTTGAAACAATGGAGGATATAAAATTTCTTCTAACGCCTTTTTATAGATAATAACATCAAATATCCCAAAAACCAACAATAAATTCACATAAGTAGCAATACACGCTTATCGAATCACTCTACATAATAAATTGATTTGTACCTTTTCTGTTCATTTCTCTGTTGCAAAGAAAACGGTGCTGGCGAACTGAAAGTTAAAGTTGGCAAACTCGGTAAAGGATTTTTCTCGGTATGAGGTGTCCCATACTGATCCCGTTGATCTGGTTTCGGTGGTTTCAAGGATTGAACAAAATAATTTCTTAACGTCGTCGAAGATTTCGGTAAATTCCCGTTCGCTTTCAAAGTACTCAACGTATAATCATTTCTAAACGTACTCGATTTATATAGTTGAGATTGAGGATTTTGCAGGGCAGCTGAAACTATCAAAATCATATTTTTATATTTATTCTAAACAATTTTTGAGTTCTGACTGTTTAATCAGTTCAAAATACTTATTTTTAAAAAAACAACTGATATGATCACATCGAGAATAACATAGATCGCGGAAAGTCTTCCAGAACCGCCATTACGTACCTCAGAGTCCCATGAAATACGTAATGGCGGTTCCTGGAAGGTCTCCAGCGATGTGTAACTCGATTGAATCAAAAGGACAATATAATTTTTCATAAATATTCTTAAGGACCTTCTGGGCATCGTCTCCGAAGATTTATTGATTTCGGTATGATCCAGGAATGTTTTTTGTACCAAATAATTAATTAAAGGAATGAAAATGGACCCGTACTTGACTTTGAAATATCAGGAATGAGTTTATCACTTGAATTGTCCATCGAGACCTTGAAGTTTCCAAACTTCCTTCTTTTTCTCTTAATCTTGAACCAACCTCCAATACTTCACTAAGATCTTCGAAATTTCGTTATTCTTGCTTAAAATCTTCTTAAATCTCCAACCGAGATATGTAAATTGATTTTGTAGTCGATAAAGTCACTTTGCATCAATTATAAAAGTTTTAAAAGACTTTATATAACAAATAAAATACTAAAAAATGCCTTTAACTGTTTACAAGCTTACTATGTAGTGACGTCACTTCGCCGCCATATTGGTAATGAGCGTTTAAGCGGGAAGTTTAAAATGAAATTGTGGAAACTTCATTTTAAACTAACGATAATTAAAAAAAAAATGTAATAATTTTGAATATCAAAATATGATTTAAACCGTTGTCAAATATCTTATTTTCGACTCACCTGCATAATTTTGACTAGGCCTGAAATCCTTACGTATCCTAAAACTTTCCGGCGGTTCTGTATACCCCCCGGAATCGTCGTCTTTAAAAGTAAACCCGAATCCGCTAATATCCGATGACGTAGCACTATTATAACGGTTTTTCTGTGTACTGGACGCAATATTTTGGGGCGGTTTATCGAACACACCACGATTAGTAGTCGCCACCAATTGATTCTCACTATTTGTAACACTATAAAACGTCCTTATATCCGGCGGCGCTCCGGGATGTAAACTGATGTTGATCTCTTCGGGATCGAAACGTATATCTGTGGCACTCGGATTAATCACGGGAAAATGATGCGTGGATACAAGATTCTGCGTCGACGACGCGTGATTGTTTCCTTTGGGATGATGATTTCCCGTAGGAGATAAACGGTTTTCTAACGTTGTAATCGTCGGTGGGGTTACCGAAGTGTAAAATGGTAAGTGCGTTGTTTTTTTCGTCGGTGATGGTGTAGATGTCGTCGTGGTGGTCGTAGGTAAGGTAGATTTTATTATCAAGGGCTGTTCAGTCTCAGAGTTTTCTAAAAAAATAGAAACGAACATTGTAGAATCGAGCCAGACGATTGGAGGGTGCGTAAAATCTAATAATTACCTTCTAAATTAGAAAATTGGCTATGTCCGTATAATTCTAAATTTAAATTATAAAATTGTTCAGATTTCGTGCAGTCGACTTCGTCTATTCTCTCGCAAACGCGAGTTTCCTATGAAAAAAATTGAAGATATTCAATTAAATCGATAGAAAATGTGTAACATCATGTACCTGATCGAAAACGGTTCCATTCAGGCACAAAAATCTAATATCCATAGGCTCGTCTAATTGACCAATAGTACAGACATGAAACATTTGACAATTCGTTTCCAAATCTGCATAATAACCACCGATGACTTTGCCTACGCAAGAAAAATTCGTATCTGGAAGATTGTCAAAATCTAAAAACTAAAAAAATTTAATTAGATACTGCTGATAATTTGACGTAAATAATTAACCCCTGTATATCATTCGGAAGTAATTTCACCAACCAAAACTTCGTTTACAAGTTGATTTATTGGGTAAACTTTTTTAAACAACCCTCGTATTATCAAAGTATTTTTAATAAAAAAACATTCGTTGTTTCTAGTAATCTGTCTTCGTGTAAAAAAATAAACATAATATTAGCAATATTTATTAATATATTACAAATATGAACGCAAATAATAAAATATCACATTTTTAAAAATGACAGTTAGTAGGAAATTGGTAAACGATCCTTATGAATAGAACATAATTCTATGTTTATCGCTATCTCTTTTTAACTTATAGCGTCATAATAGATAAAAGAACGTATCTACTTTGAAGTGTAGTACTTGTCCTAGAAAAAAATAGAAATCCATAAAATATACATTTAGTCTATTTATATTGGTTATACATCTCAAAATGTTTTTTGTGCAGAAATAAATAAAGCAATTCACACAAACTGACGTTTTTTATTTATTTTTTATATTAGTACAAAACTTTTCTTTAATGAAAATTCTGACGCTACCATACGTCATTATTATTTTAAATACTTTTTAACAAGACAAGCATCATAGAACTACAATATTTACCAATATAGGCAACCAATATTACAATGAACGTATTACGTAAACAGTTTAAATGGTAAACATTTTTACTGAAACTAATACATCGATGAAATGATGATTATAGTATAAGCAAATTGCTTAGGGTGATAATATAAATCTTGAATATCAAATATTTTATCTAATGATATATTTAAAAAAATTGTGTATATGCTTGTAGAACTTAAAAAATTCGATTGAGAATTGGTGGTTCAAAATCTAGTGTGAAATCTTTGTTTTGTATAAAATAGTGATATTTCGATCTAATATCCTCTATTTACGTATTGTTTATTTGTCTGATTGAATGACAATTGTATTTTCTCGTGGGAGATATCAGATACATAATATACTATCACAGATCCCGCTTTCTTCTCTTTCGTAAAATTTGTGACCTTTCTCAAGGTATGTAGCAATTGGATTGTTTCATTGATTTGTTCCGTGATACTTTTAATAAAACGCATATTAATTATATTCAAAAGTTGGAATTATGTAATATCAATAGATATGTATTATTATTACTACTTTATTTGAACGTAAATATTCTTACAATAAAATTATGACCGTTTCACGTTGAAGTATCGAAAAGGTAAAACGTCAATAAACACACGTTGCTACTGTTACGTTACGATAGTAAATATTTTAACTATTATAATATTTTGTTATATTACTAACTAAATACACATTTATTGCAAAATTCGTAGTATTTTTAAGATTATTTTGTATCTATTACTAATTTATAATAAAAATGTGAATAACTGAACATTGTTTTATTACAAATCCGTTCAATATTCCGGATACATGAAATATTAGACATTATAAATCTGAACGTAAGCAAAGAGAGGTTTTCATTGAAATATTTAATGTTCCGTTTGAATGAAGTTACAGAAATTAAACAAATTAGTAGCTTTAAATGATATATATAATTACTTAAAGTATTTGATAAAATTTCATACTGGATTTTATGAATAATTAATGTTATTTGTTGCTATCTCTTTCCAACATTATATGATCAAAACAACGTACGTTGTTTAACTCAAAGCACAAGTGTACTTAATTTAAATAAGTGTATTTCAAACATATTTTGTCTCTTTTTATTACGTTTTCATCCACATGTTTCCTCTTTATCCTAAGAAATCCGTTATTATTTTTCATATTCTTTCAAATCAATTCTCTTATTTAGAATGTTTAATCTTTTCGAAGTACTCATTTATTTACCTCATCTCGACTAGCAATAAACAATAAAACCGTGAGTTATAATTCGTACTTAACGTTCAAAATAGATTATAAAATTAAATGAAGTATGCCCTAAAGAACTATTTTAGTACTACGTCACAGAATGTTAAAATGATAGATGGAGTATACAAATATGGCGATGTAATGAATTTAAAGTTGAGGAAGTTTTATTTTGCAAGAAAATTATATGTATATGTAGTTCGTAATTGGTTATTTGCGTAAACTATCGTGATTTTGTATGGTAATAAAACCTAGACACGAGACTATTATTTGGTGAAAGGAGAAAAATATTTGTGGATAATTAGGTTAACAAAAACGATATGTAAATGTCATTATTAATATTGATTATACTGTCAGAGACAAAACTAGTCGTTTATTTAAATTTGGCGCCCTACAGCGAAGTTTTGTAAGATAATAACGAAAATATGTAATTAACTAAATTGTATAAAAAAGAAGAAAAAACTATCACGATGAAATTTGAAAATGTTAAAAAAGAAAAATTAACGAGTGCCTGTAGGAAAGTTCGATAGCCTAGAAGAAACAGTCAAAATGACAGGAAAGAGTAAGTATGTAAGATATCTTCATATTATTTTTTTCCGTTTTATATTATTACGAAAGGTGAATGACCGTCCTACACGTTATTAAACTGTCTCGTTTCGAATATATTCCACAAAAAACATATTCACGAATCGCTTATAAACTATAACAAACTTTTTACGTAATAATTACGCGTAGTTTAGATTTCAGATATGGTAATGAAAGATAAAAATAAGATGTTTGTCTATTAAGGTAAGTAATCGCGTTTATCTGGACGCAGACTCTGTTAACATGATAGTCACGATCCAATCTAGATTATAATCATAACAGTTTGACCGAGTTGATTTTTATCTTGTTACCGCCCATAATACCTACGCATTCTTTTCAATAAAATCTATTCTTTTAACCTAAGAAAATTCATAATCCGAGCCTGTCTCCACCTACATCAATAAATGCTTACATTCTATTACGTTTTTACTTAAGATTTTCAAGGTCATAACCGTACCTAACATCCGACATACTAACCTAGCCTCTTCAGGGTTTATATACCTTAGAATATGAATTGTCACTATTTATATTAGTTTTTCAAGGTACCATAATCACATTTAAATGTTAAATTTACATTTTTTGTATTATTTAATTGTGTCTAGTCATCGTATTGTTAGGAATACGACAAAATGTATTGATATTAATATGAAATATTTAGGGCGAAAACAACAGGGACGTACTTAATTCTTTTTTTTTTCACCATTTACATTTAATTATTTTCATATAAAGGGTGGATAAGAATTGTATCTTTTAGTGATAATTGATGACGAACATATAAAATACAGGGTGAACTATTTAAAATTTGTTTTAATTTACTCTGTATTAGTTTCAAGGAAAATTAGTGAATATTTTTTTTTAATACAAAAAGGCTTAAAAAAATATGTCTATAAATTTATTACGTTGTTTATTTTATACAGGACGTCGAATTTGTTTCGTATATAATCGAAAATTGGTTATAATTTTGTAAATACCTTTTATAACATATCATAACTTTACGTTATTGTACCGGGGGAGTTGAATAATTTTAAATTTGATATAAAATACAAATTATTTCGTTTATACGAGGATGGTTCGACAAGAAAAAGTGTCAATTCATTTTTCAATATACAGTTCGATACACTTGAACCGAAGATGTTGCAACTTCTAAAAACTGTCTGAAAAAAAAAATAAATTTTCTGTAGGTTTGAAAAGTACTCCTCCGTGATGACAATAACCTCTTCGTTCGAATCAAAATTCACATTTTTTCAAACTTGGAAACAAAAATAAATTACACAGGTCCGAATCCAGAAAATACGGTGGATGGGGCAACAGCTTAATTTAGCCAGAATTGTGAGCTTGTGCGTTATCATACTGGGCGTCATATATTAATATTAATCTAATACGACCCATCTCCAATCGGCGATCTGTCAATACGAGATCGTGGATTCTTATCACTTTATCTCAGGAATTAACCGTTTTCGGTCCAAAATTGACGTTCGACTATATTGAAATTCGTTAAAGTAATTTTTAACGGTCCGTATCGAAGAAGAAGATTCACCATATACAACAAATACTTATCGGATTGACCTCGTATATATGAAACATAAAAATCTTACCCCAGGCTCGAGTGAAAACGCCATGAAACCAAATCCGTATAGATACAGCCATAAAAGACCTGAAACAAATAATATACAAAATTTAAGTATAAGTTGTGCTTAATTAGAGTGTTGGTTTAAGTGCAATTGACTTAAATGATGGATCAAAGCTAGTTATTTTTTTTTTCTTTTTTCTATAAACTCCTGGCGAGACTCGATATTTATATTTTAAACGATTTTTATACACACGGGCCACTGATATTCGTTCAGAGCATCTTGCAACAGTGTACGTGAGTCCAAACCGAAAATAATACCACGAATCCATACCTGACTAGATTCTCACTATTTCTAGACAGCATTTTCATCAATTATCCATCATTTAGTATTAATTTGAAAAGTTTCTTTGCATTTATAAATATATTTTGACCTGAACCCTACTCGCCCCTACCTCTTTAGCTTTCGCTTACGAAGTTGACGTATCGCGAGGAATTTTTTTGTGTTTTTTTTTGTCTATTTTGCATATTATTAGTATGGTTTTCCGAACGGTTCACATAAATTATAGATCGTGGACTTTTTGTATAAAATATAATCTATTTAAAATAATAAAATGGAACATAAACGTCATTTAGAGGAACTTTAGTGCACGTTATAATTGATCTCTGTCAATTGTCTTAATACTTTTACTACCACGTTCCCTATGTTGAGTATTAGAAATCATACTCCAGCCTACTGGATAGGCAACAAACAATGCATTCACGTACCACGTCAAAATATATTACATTATCAGAAATTTTGTCTAATTTAAATTCTTTCATGTATAAAGATGTTAACATCGAATCTTTTTTTTTGTTAAGATAATTAACAGAATGAATTTCAATAAGCTTTCGGTTGTCATCAATCACAGTTGTTCACATTTGAAATATCCAATATGATTGTGTCTAATAATACGTCAATACGTATTCTGTTTAATAATTAAATATGATGGAGACACATTTTGATTGATGTATGAATAAATGAACTTTGAAATTTAATTGAAATAGAAATGATTCTAAAAATTAAAACATAAACGTCTTGGTAATAAAAGAATTTATGAACAAAATTGAACGTTCGATATCTATGACATTTACCTAAGAATCAGCTGATATAACTACAGTGGACCAAATCAACTTCGTACAGCAGACCAAACAAATATCACAAATACTATTAGTATTGTAACGAATACTGATAGGGACTAAAGTAAGCTATTTTGAAATTCGTATACAGGGGCGGTTAGTAGTACTACAAAAAAATTAAGCAGGAATAAAAATTATTTAGTACATGCAGTCTAAAATAGTGATTTAAATTAAGAATCTTCACTGTTTATATAGGAAATAAAAGACGAAATGATGGTGATAATAAAAATAAAAGTACTGTAACGAGACTTGAAAACTTTATGATCAAATTGCTTCGAGTCTGCCACCGTATTACCCGATCTTAATCCCATTGAACTTGTTCTGACGAATTATGAAAATAAAATACGATACGTACCCTGTAAAAAGGATCTTTTCATCCTTATGTAGCAGGACATAGTGAAGACACTATAAAAAAATGAAAATAATTAAAATCAAATTATTAACAAAATAATAATAAACAAAAGTGAACATCAAGATACAATTATTTTGCACCTAAAACTTCTTTTTTCATTATATTTTATCAATATTTTTCCATATAATATTTCTGTACTCGATAGAAAGCTTTCTGAAAATCAATAAAATAAACATAAAGTTCATAATTACAATATCTAGATAGAAAATATTTCTTTCAATATTATGGAAATCAAAACGATCACTGCGGATATAAATAACGGGATTTATTACATAAATAACATTCATATTACGAGGCACATCTAGAAAGTAAGTTTTTTTATTGGAATTAATCGTAATTATATCAATAGCGCACTTACTTTCCCGATGTACCTCGTAGTATATGATAAACATAAAAATTCAATCTCCTATTCGATATATATAATATAAAAAAAAAACAAATGTTTATATCATCAATGTTTGCTTGCGTTTTCCCTACATTTCTAGGAAAGTACATTATAATTTATCTACAAAATTCAGAATAATTAAGTATTCAAATACGTTAAAATTATTAAAGTGTCATTACTCCCCTCGATACTCATAATGGAATGATCCATTTCGACCGATAGGCTTGTAAAGAGCCACGTGGATATACGGTTCGTAATTAATTCCCCGTTTAGTATAGTGAGTTATAACTCTCATTGTTTATAAATATTACTGATAATAATTAGTAATATATATTAATTAATAACAATAATAAATAAAAATGTTTATAGTGAAGTGGATATGCATACGATGACGTAATTTTCGGTTGAATAAACTGTGTGTTATAGTGAAAGTAGAAGAATATTTAGTGGCAATATACGGTTAAGAATATCAAACATTTTGGAGGTAAATTCACCCCAAAATGAATTAAGTAGTAATACGTTTCAAAAACGGGTTCTAATGAGAAATAATGATTTTTAAATAGAATTCAGTATTTCACTTTCGCTTGTGGTTACTGCATTTACTCTGGAATTATTTACGTTTTTATAGTAAAAAGTGATAATGTGCAATCATGAATGACATAAAAAAAACAATGTTGGAATTGAACAAAATATCGATAATATTTAATATGATATAATAGTAATTAAAATTCATTACGTCATTTAACTTTATTTAATTTTCTTATAAATATATTTTAACAAATTGAAATGGTATTGTATCTAGTTGTTAACACTCTGTATAATTATAGAAAATTATAAAAAAATTTACGTACGCCACTGTGAAACCTCGTAAACAAAGATAACTACAAATTATTGAAATCCCCGATAAATCACCCTATATACTCAACTAACTTCATGTTCCTTTGGGGAGCGTTATTCAAAGTAGAAGTAATAGAATTTAAATTTTCCTTCAATTTAATTAATTCTTGTAATAATTGGTTACAATAATTAAAAGTATTGTTTAACAAACTGTATCATTGTATCATTAATTATAGCCATTACACGTTTGTAATTTATGGAATTTATTTTACAACGTTAATTTTATAGTGAGTAGGTATATGAATGGAGTAAGTCGTTTACATTTCTATTATTTCGATCACGCAATTTTATAGGTTAACAAGCAATTGGTGTTAAGTAAGCTTTCTTATTTATACGTAAAAATGTTTTATACTAATTAAATACAGTATATAAGAAAATGATATGATTTTAATTGTGATTAAAATTTAGGCAACACAACTTACAATTATTACCGATTCAATAATCGATTGTAATTGTTACCTTTCAATCAATATAAAATAATAAATATCACTTTTTTATAAATTGATAATCGTTTTTTATTTCTGGAAAAAATATAAATTATTTTTGATTATTTTTGTTTTCAATTATTATAAAAGAATAGAATGCCATTTCCGATTCAATAAAAACGTTATAAACGCATTTCGATTCTTCAGGAGTCAAAGCTGTTAACGCAATTAATAATCGTGTATAGTCGTTAAGATCGTTTTGACTTTGTCCTTTCTGATTTTGTACAAGTTTCTCGGGAAAAATAATACAAATTTAAAAAAATAGAGATTATTATTGAGTATCTCCTCAATGTTTTCAATAATTGAAAAAGAATCGAATGCCATTTCCGATTGAATAAAAACGTTATAAATGCATTTCGATTTTTCGGAAGTCAAAGATGTCAATTGAATTTATAATCATGTATAGTCGTTTAAGATCGTTCTGAATTTTTCCTTTTTGATATTTTACAAATTTCTCGGCAAAAATAATACAAACTCAAAATTCTTGTGTCATAAAATCGTTTGTCAAACATTTTTGACGTACGATTTAGGAAAAGTCACAAGTTTTAACGTTTCCTTGAAAAATTTTCTCAAGTCCGAAATTCTAACATGTCCGATTATTACAAGGTTTTGAAAGTACCGAGAAACGCGTCTACCGACGAAATAAAAAAAGCGTACAAAAAACTCGCTCTGAAATGGCATCCAGACAAAAACCCCGATAATAAAGAAGAAGCCACAAGACGATTTCGAGAAATATCCGAAGCTTACGAAGTCTTATCAGATGCGAAAAAAAGAAAAACTTACGATAAATACGGATCGGTGAATCCGGGTAGAAATTCATCACAGAATTATGAGGATTTATTCGATTTCGGTGGATCTTTCCACTTTACTTTCAGGTAATTATATACATTATTATGTAAATAAAAAGGATAACAAATAATTCGGTATTCAGTAAATGATAATATCACCATCGTAGTAAAAATATTTGAATAAAGCTCAGGGCCGTACTTAAAATAATTATAAATATATAAGTCTGACGATGACAGAATAGAAAACATAGAGTATATATACAACAAAATATTTTGTTGAAATAAATTAAGGTCCGTGTTTAAGAAAATTAAGTTATTATTGAACTTGAATCAAGAAAGCGTCAAGGGTTATTTTATATGTCTTTTCGATCTTGTATCGACACGTTATATATTTTAAAATGTACTAAAAAATGATAAATAAGATTTTTGACGTGATTTCTAGTACAATAAGTCATTATTATGATGTAAATAATGAAAAAAGTAGATCCTGAACATAAATATAATAGAAATTTGATTATTAATTTGTAATAATTTGCAGAAAAATCCGGTATTGGGTGAAGTTGAATAGACAAATCTTTAATATTTTAATTATGAACAAATAAAGTTGCTGGAGTACAAAAAATTTTTTTGTGATAGAATTTCGATTTACTATTCAATATAATTTAGTCTTTAGCTTCGAATTTGGTAAAAAATTATATCCAACGACACCTTCTTGAAGTTTAAGAACACGAAAAAGTCAATTGGGGTCATATCAGTATAATAATGTGGATGCGAAAGCTATTTGAATCCCACGTCATATTTTTATTGATATGTGACATTTTGAAGGTTATTAACCCCGAATCCATAAAAACGAAATATTATTTCTTCTTTTAAAATCGTCATTTTGGTTGAAACTGGTTCTCCTATAGAAATAATTGCCGTTTTCTCATGTTAATGACTAATACTAGTTTGGTCAGCATCTCTTGAAGCGTCGAAAAATTACCCGCTGATATTATTTTCGTAACCGTTGGTTCGGTCGTGTACTTTTCTGCCAGATTCGCAGGCCATTTATCTCATTTTTCAGTCTTTCTATCAACCCTGTCGTTACCGAAGGTTCAACACAGTTCATATTTATTTTTTATGACCTTCGGGTCTAATAGCCACTACAACAACAATTAGGGTCGTTTTTGCGCCTTTTTTTTCAAGATAATGAATACCATGCGCATCCAAAAAAATGACTGTATCAGCTGACTTTTGCGTCTTTCCACGCTTTGGAGTCGGCTCATCACTTGCAGTACACTCGGCTGAGGATCGCTTGGACTCCATTGTGAAAAAAATTTTATTGTCCCCATATCGATGTAAAAATTCGGACGCCATGACCTTGCCTGCAGATGGAACGGTCTTTGACCTCTTTGGAGCCGGTTCTACCTCTTCAGTTCATTGTTTTGATTGTTATTTTTTCTCGGGTGTTAAGTGATGGACCCACGTTTCATTCATGGTTAGGAAACGGCCAAACACTCGATGGAAACATCTTCGCGACGTTGTTTTTGTTTCATTATGAGCATCCATCTTATGCACAGCTTTCTAATGTACAAATTTTCAGTTAAGATCACTTTTTGAATATCTATTATATCTGCTAGCTCGCACACATCCATTTTACAATCGCCTAGTACTAATTCGTGGATTTTTTTCAACATTTCTGGACTCGTCATCTCATTTGGTCGACCGCGATGCTGGTACTTGCAGGTCGTACGGTCTCATATGGATACTAGTAGCGTATACAATGCGTTAGCCTACGAATTTTTTCATTTAATAGAATGAATTGTTATTTCTAGAGACCCAGAAGAGGTGTTTAGGGAATTTTTCGGTACGAGCATGTTCGAATTTTTGAACGACGATTTCCCACATCGCAGAAACAAGCACCGTTCGTCGTCGGGACATAGTAATAACTTGTCGTTATTCAGTCCGATGGGAGGGGGATTTTTAGATGGTTTTTTATCTGGACATAAAGATTTCGGATCTGTTTTCAGTAGCGTGGAAAGTTCGTTCAGCGCTTCAAGGTAGAACGAAAGTTTTATCTAATTGATCTTTTCCGAAACTCAATTTGTTTGTTACAGTAGCTCACCGAATGGTTCGTATATGAGGAAAGTGGCAACGGCTACTAAAGTCGTAAACGGCAAAAAAATAACGACGAAAAAAATTTTCGAAAACGGCAAGGAAACGGTGATGAAATACGAAAATGACGTTCTAACCTCGAAAACTATCAACGGAATCCCTCAGAATATTAAACACGTGGAATATAAGAATTAGGATAATTTATATATTGAAATTGTGAATTACGATTCTTTAAAAGTTATTAAAATATACAAATATAATATTTTTTTTCATTTACTTCCTTTTTTATATCGATTTTTAAGCATCCGAAACATTTTACATGGAAAAACGTGTTGAAACTATTGGGTAGGCAACCAGTCACACATTATACGGCGTCCTTCTATAAACATCGATCCCCTTATAACTTTCAATATTCCTCCCGCATGCAATATCCCGATACATAAGGATTTTTTAAGATTTCACCCTTAAGGAAATTGAATAGGGGATGAAAGTAGATCAATTGTCAAATTATATTCTTCCAATTTGTATAGAACGTAAATAATTAGAATTTTTTCCTTTTTCCCCTTAATATTTAGTTATTTTAACGAAGATATAGTATATAGTACCTAATTTTCAAAAATGATCCACCATATTTATTAATGAAAACATTTAATTTTCAGTTTCCCGAAATTTTCATATTAAAATTCCCGACACCCTGTATAATAATGAAAATGTTGATCCTTTCAATATTTCTAGCGCTTGTAATCTCTCGCTAGAAAAGGGTTTTTATATATTTCACTTTTAAAGGGGTTAAATTGGGGATGGAAATTTTTATCCGGATACGTCAATTTTCATCTACCAATTTTTTAATTACAATAAATAGTAATACAATAAATAATAATTATATACATTATTGTTAATTCTCACACTTTTCCCCTAAATAACTTTCTAAAAATGGCAGTTGAAGTAGAAAAATAATTCTGTCAAATGATTACGAACGAAAAATAATGTATACTCCCCGTATATAAATGACAAGTAGTTTCACGAGAATTTTTTTTACAACATTGTACTTTATGATTGTGGATATAGTAATAGAAACGTAATTTTTGATAATAATTCTAATTTAATATTGATTAATTGGTATTAATAATTCATTTAATAAATGTAAATGATATACAGTGTGTAACAATAACGTGATTATTTCAAAGTAAATTTACGTACTTTAAATCCTTTATTATGAAATAAAGATATAACACGTTGGTGACTTTAAATAATCATCCTTGACATTTTTATGCAAGTTCACTATTACTATTAGTCATGTAAAGATTGTTAATTTTTTAAATATTTTCCACCAATAATTTATTATAGTAGTCATTTATTTATAAGAGAATGTATATCTATAGTGCTAATACGATATAAATTAACTGGCAACCCTGAAGAAATCTCTCGTTTGACATTATGAGAACTTTTGATGTTCTGTCGTATACCGCTCCATCAATAATTGTGATGTTTCACTGTTCCATTAAAAATTTTGAAATCATCACCTACCTAATTAACTATTATATAATAAAACAGTTGCAGGCATTTGTTTGTTATCAACATCGAGAATAGCCGCAACAAAACTTTAATAAATCATTGAAAACCTAATAATATACGATGGTTTGTTCGTTATCCAATTGATTGAATAGATAAACTAAGTATGTATAATTTTGCTTTTGTTATTTATTCAATTAGCATATACAACGTATAATCAAAATCTATGTTTTTAACAAAATAACACAATTGTAGTATAGAATATGATTATTCAAAAGTATTTTTGAAAATTGTACCGATATAACAATTATAAATAACAGTTAAAGTCGAATCCTCCCCTCTCGAGTAGGTTAACATGTCTCGTGTCAAAGATCGGACTCAATCGCTGTCATTCTAAATCAATCTAAGAAATATAAAAATTGTGTTCAATTCACATCGAGATTATTATATATATAATAAAAATTATTTTATATATTTTTCTATCATTATTTTTATTTAACGACCCTTTCCAAATATCGTTCTTTAAACCCGAAACAAAATTAACTGTCTAGTGATGTACAATTATTAGGTAACGGCATCGAATAATCGTGTAATTTGTTACGTTATTGGTGTGATTTGGACGAGAAGTAAAAGTTCCGAAATCTCTTAATCGACCTTTGAGTAGATTTTAAAGACGCGTCTCACTGTTTTGTGCATATTTTACGTAATTTTGACTTTCTTTCGTGAGTGTACAGGTCGCAGGTTAAGAATATAGTATGAAATAAATCATTGCCGTCGAATATACACGTATTTTAATAGATCGAGGCCATCTGCTGTTTTATCTCAACCGGAAAGTATCATTGTCATTGATTGGTTTTCATTTAAAGATTTCGTTATCTTTCCAAAAAATTAATCGAAAAAATAACTTAAATACATAAGAATGAAATTTTTATAATAAAATAGGACGCCACTGTATTTAATAATCAAATATGGTGGTTATTTGTACTTTTGATGAAACATCGTGGAAAATCATATCGAAAGTATTAATATTCTCAATAGTTTCGATTGTCGATTACTGATTAATCGATAATATCGAGGGAAATAAAATTACTATAAACAAGAAATTGGATTAATTAAATTATAAAACGCATAGCGCCACCTATTTAGCATCAACTGCGGCAGATATGAAATTTTCTTTTTTGATTATCTATTGAGAAGAAATTTAACTATAGATCGATTCATGATTTTCAAGTAGAGAAACAAAATATAAATTATTAATTTTTTTTTAATTGACTTTAATAGTTCCACTTTATAAATAAGATAATTACGATGAGATTCATCGCTTGTTGACATTTTAAATTGATAAATAGATTGGAAACTGTTATAGAGATGTAATGTCTTCAAGGTGTGAATTTTCAAGGTCAAATACCAACAATTCATATAGATGTAAAACTACACATTATTTAAATAACGATTATTTTTATTTTGGAAACATTTATAATATACAGAATTAGTTAAAGAATTTCCATTATTATAATTAAAAATTCTAATTGTTTGATTGGTTTTCTTTGTCGTCTTCGTCTGGTATGGCTTCTAGTCCTTGAACTTTATAAGGATCTTTAGTCAACCTCCTGTCTCTTAAATACTGACGTCTTTCCTAAAATTATCCATTATACAGTACGTCCAAAAAGTATCTCATCTATATTTACTGTCGAATGTTTGTTATAGATATTTTGATCATTACTCATTTAGATCGTTTTAACGAGAAAATAAAACATTTACTATTCTCATATGAATTAATAAACTTGCTTACCTACCTTAAATAGATTTGATTAGTAATTCTTACCTCCATATGATACATGGACCTCCTATACATGTTACCAAATACTAAATAATTCATTACGTAAGCGGAAGCGTGAGGAAATGCGAGAGCTGCAGTTATAATAAGTGCAGATGGTAAAATTTCGAACCACATCACTATAATCAATGTCACAAATAAATCGAAATATTATTTGACATAGTGAAATGTCAAAATAATCAGTTTCTATAAAAAAATTATACATTCTGATTCGTCTGTTATGATTTGAGATAATAATATACCCTGTATATTAATAATTGGGTTAGAAATAAAGGAAAAAAGTGAAAATTTTATGCGGTATACTGATTTCTAAATTATGGGTTATGTGTGCATATTTCTTTGCATACCAGGTCGGGTAATCAATTATTACTTATTTAGAAAATATACACGATTGTATTGTTTACTTACTACCTAAATTATAACAATTTGCAAGATTACTTTCCAATGTTTTATTGACCATGAATGAACAAAGTATCAAAAGTCTAGTTTTTACATAACAAGTAAATAATCGATAAAATTGTTTTCTATTCATCACGAAATCAATGATTTCAATTATTGTTATTAGAAAACTATACGAAGAATAAGTTTCATTATTCGACTATCCTAATTTGGATTTAGCATTTTTCAAAAATACGTAATAACCTCAAAATTGTTTTATATGCTGGTTTCTATTGGAATGACTCATTTGCAGGATGTCGTTTTATAAGACATTTTTATATCAATAGGCATTTTTAGTGATTTTTATAGTCAACAAAATAACAAATAAGAAACTAGGTTTATATACGATTAACACTTAATAAACAGAGAAATTTAGTCTAGAAAGTTGGTAAAACTTCACGATATTGTGAAATAAATCTTAGCAAAATGTTTACCATATATTTATTATCATTCATTTCGTTAAATGTCATTAGTTTTGTATTAATTTCTTTTTAATTTACAAGAAACAAGTTATTTTCCTAACTATTCGTTAGAGGCTAAAAAAATGTCTAGAACGAAGTATCGATGACGTAACATACAATTGGTACATGAGCTGTAAAAAGATTGTCTATTCATCAAGTGTTTTATATTTTCAATTTTCGAAAATTGTCTTGATTTTAAAACTGTTTTAAAAGAAAATCAGGACGAAAATACAGATATAAACTGACGTTTCGACTTATTAAATCCTTTTTTAAAACAGATCTTTTATTTCGCGCCAAACTAAGATCAAACTTTCTACCGAGACTGTACTGAGATTTAAATACGAGGTTCAGGCTATCTCTCTCGGTAGGGGTTGGCCGCGCCAACGCTTGTTCATATATTAATAGTTCCGTGACTAGTCTAATCATAAGCGCCATCTACATGTGATAAAATTAATAATAATACAAACAAAACCTCTTAGGACTAATTTTATATAGCAATTGATTAATTGTTTTCATTGCTAAATCACTGATTTCCAGTTAATGAATATTTTAAAACCTATTACATTTGAATTAAATTTTAGTTTATTGTTTTTGTACGTTTAATGTTAATTAAAAGATGTTTGTTTGACCTACTTTACAGAGTTGCCAACTTTACCAACGTCATATCAGCATTTCGGGGATTACTTGATTAGTGTTCTAAAACATTTTCTAATTATGTAATTGCCTTACAAATTTGTTATATTTCTATTATTTCATTGTAAGCTTGTTCTTTTTAAAAGCGCCATCTACATGTGAGGCATTTAAATTTATATTCCCATAAATAATAATATATCTCAATCTAGATGATCTTAATGTATGTTAAATGAAAGTAAACCTCAAAAGTCAATTAACGATTTGGAAATCATAATTATTACATAGTTTACTGCAAATATTCCGTTCATAAAAATTAATGGTATGTAGCAATACTGTAGCCGTAGCTAGATCGGTAAAGAAAAAAAATTGTATTACGAAACATTTCTCACTAAATATGGCTTCCTGAATTAATCAGAATCACATATACGGGGTACAACAGAAGTTTTGCAGGAGATTGTTTCATATTATGACGTTTTCAGATAAGTCAAGTTGATGTAAATATTTATAGCTATCAACCACTTTCGGTTATGGCCGACATTGAGTGATGTTACAGAAAATCATCACGATTCTAGGAGATATAAACAATTTTATTATCAATTATAATTTCTACCTACTCTCAATAATAAAACACCTCCACAAATAATTTAATGTTATAAGGGCTTGTTCCTAATTCTTTAATTTCCGTTTATAAATTATTAGGTATATGGAAATTACGACTAATTCGAATAGAGGACTTAAAGTTCATTTGAATTAATCATTTAGTCAGACGACAGATACGGAAACATATAAAGACAGTATTTAATGAACTCAGTTTTTCTTATTAGAATAAAACATCCCGTCTAGCTAGATAAAAACACTTCATTCTAGAAATATTTCTCTGACCATTTTAAAAGTAGAAGTTCACTGCCGATCTGTACATTATTATATTCGATAAAAATTCGCTGGAGGGCGTTGATTTACTTTATTAGTAACATTTTGTACCCTTTGTACTTTTAATACTTTATTTATTTACTTTATGTAACCAATTTATTTTTATTATATTTCAAATATCAATTGAATTTCAACATCTGCGCACAAATATTTCATTTCTATCGATATTTATAGAAGCAAATAAAAAGTGAATTATTCAAGTTTGATCGTTATTAAATCAGGTGTGGAAAAAACAATAATAATACATTTCATAGTTTTTTTTTATTTAATATAACGCTTGTTATAATTAGACTTTCATTTTCTATAAATCTATTTAATGTAATGTAATTTTTATAGGTTATTATTTCCTTATGCGTACCTATATAAATCAATAAATATAATGTTATTACAATTAATTTTAGCATGAAGTACTCCAGATGTTTTTTCTGACGATAATAAACTTATAGGGAGATCTACAAATGCGTAAAATATTTATAAAAATATTTCACTTACATTTATCTATGTGTTAATTTTCGCTTTGTTTATGAAAGTAGCTGGGCAACTGTCAAAAAAGACGAGAATAAAAAAACAAGATTATGTGGCCTTTTCCGTTTAGTAGGTGATGTTTTAAGCAAAAGTTCTATCTTTATAATAATAAAACCTAATTTCTATAACTATTTATAGGTTTTGATTGTGAATTTTTATTTATTTATCCTTTAAAATTGTTTTATCGATCATTATTATGAACCGTATTTTTATTCACCTTCTATTTAATTGTAATCTATATCATTATTGTGAAATCTGTCAATATACGCACTTATTTACAGTTCTATGGTCCTATCAAACATTTAAACATTTTCATATTTCATAATTAATATAAAGAAATATCGACTTTATATAAATTATAGCGTAACTGTTTTTAATAAGAACCAATTTGGTATCTTTTTGTACAGTTATGATAAATTATTTTTGAACTTACATAAACGACTTTTTAATTTTCTATAGTTGGTGCAAAAAGTTACCGCAAAATTTTTAATAAAATATTTACTTGTGAATTAAAATATTGAAAATAAAAACCGGAGTAAATCAGTGTGTAACTACAAAGTGAGTATTCGGTTTGTAACAGTTATCCTTGTATTTACACCGTTGTCAGATTTTCAATTTTTATAGAAATATAATGATATACATCTTTAAATCGTCGATATGGATGGTTTGTTCTTCGGTTGTATACTAACCATGAAAACCATTTACCATATGTAATATTATACACCAGTTTATATAATATATACAATTAATGTCCTTAGGTAGTTACTTGGAACACTTTACTGCGGCAGATAGAAACAATCAGAGCGTGATTTTATAATTAAATGGTTGTTGGTATATTGTTAAATATTTTTAGTAACGCTTTATAAGAAATTTATGTATAATATCGCATAATCGTGTCCAAAGAAAAGAAATATATCAAGCGGTTTCATCATAATATGAATGACAGTCAACTTTGAGGCTCTATAATTATGGGAATATCTAAAGGAGGATCATGAAATTTTTAAAATCTATAGAGACATCTATTCTGAATCTACTTATCATATATATGATACTTTAAGATACGGGGGTACTAAGATATATAATAAATTCTATCGAAAGGTTTTTTTAAAATTTGAGGCTCCATATCTCTGAATATACAATAATGAAAGTAATGATATTTTCAAAGTTTATAGAGAAATTTGTTCTGAATACAATTATTTAAGGTACAAGTGTCAGAGTATATATAATATAATATATCAAGCGGTTGCAATATAATATAGAATGACAGTCAACTTTGAGGATCTATAACTATGAGAATATTAAAAATAGAATCAAAAAAATTCTAAATTTTATAGAGACATCTAATCTGAATCTATTTATCATGTATATAATACTTTAAGCTACGGGGGTCCGACGATATATTATAAATTCTATCGAGAAGTTTTTTAAAAATTTGACATTCAACTTTGAGGCTCTATATCTCTGTATATACAATAATGAAAGTAATGAAAATTTCAAATTTATAGAGAAATTTGCTCTGAATCGAATGAGGGTAAATATAATGCTCCAATTTACTGGAATCAAAAGATATAAAGTAAAAACTGTTGAGTGGATTTGTTTCCTACCCTTCTTCATATTTTACTGGGCGACAGAATAATTCATGATGTCACCGAACAACAACAATCTTCAACTGCTGAATTACTTTAAACACCATCAACAATTCCCTTCACAAACTACATTTTTTAACGGCAAATTGATTGATCACAGACACTGTTATAATTGGAACACTTTCAAAGCGTGACGAAATTATACATATTATATCGATAGCTTTTTATTAGCCGGACAATGAGGTGTAGGAGGTGTAGGTGGTGGACGTGTGTATCTTTTAAAAGTATGTAAAGGTCGTCAACAGTAGGCGCCTTTATACACTTTCTGTTAGCCTGTTATCTTAACAAGAATATCAATAAAGAAATTGCTGTATTTGGCAAAAATTTCGAATTTATATATTTAAACCGAGAAAATTCTTTATACTTCATATCCATTTTCTCTTTTATAGTTGACTCAAGTCAACAGTATCACCTTGTACACGGAATAATCCGATAAAATAAAACAATTGTGAGAAAAAAATTAAACATCTGTTTTGATCGTTGTCCGCCAGGTGGTAATATGAACAAATGAATGAACAAAAATGGCAAACAATCGACTATAGAATTTTATTGTTTGTATAATTTCCACGAGTTTTGAGCTACTGAAACATTTTTATAAAATGTAGCGATTTTCATAATTCCTATCGATTATTCAATAGAATCGATCCTCGAAACGAGTACAAAATACGAATTTGACTAAAATGACGTAAAAAAGTGTCAAAGCCGGATGTAATGTCGATACAGATAATATAATTTTCACGTTTAATAATGATTTCATTATAATTACATTGAAATTAATAAAACATTATTAAATTTGTGTATTATCAAGATTTCTTATATCGGTATTTGGAGTATCTAACAGATTTTACGTTACATCTATTCCAGAGGACGTACTAGTCTACTTCGTGTCATACCAACTGATGCTTCGTCAGCATGAAATTACACCATAAAGATAAAAGATTATTTTTTCTGTGTTTATGAAATTATTGGTGGCATTATTATGAATCTTATGAATATAGAAATAATCCTGATTTGATCACGATTCTAAAATGGTTATTTTATTTTATATATCTTAATATTTACGTGAGAAAATTCAACTATCTATCTTTATTGTTAAACGTTCGCGATTACTTACATCTGTTGATGATTGAAGATCATTTCATTACGATGTTGCCAAATGTAACATGATATTATTTCTTTCGTTATTTTTGTTTAATTATCCATGATTATATTTCTATCTTGATGAAAGTGATGAATTGAATAAACTGAAAATCGACAACGACAACAACAAGGTTTTTTTGGGTACATATTTTGTTTTACCACAATTTATTTTTTAAGTAAATCTTGATGCTGGGTCAAGACAATTAACAACATATAAAATGAAATATTAGATATTTAAAACTCATTATAGAAACTTAATCAAATATGAGACATTCTGTATAACGAATTATATAATATATTATACGTGAAACTTTCTTTAGCCTGACAGATACTTTCGTTTATAAATAATTCGAATTTATTAGATGCTTCGGTGATATTAAAACCAATCAAATCGCCATTAAAACTTGAATATACGTACGCACCTTAGAAATTGTTTGTTCTGGTGGGTTTAAAACAAAAAGAAGATTCGTATTACTATTATAGAATTTATCAAGTAGGCGTATAAATAAGAAGTTGTACTAAGTCAACCATTACTAAAAAGTGATTTCCTCTAGATTTGGGAGAAAAAATTCGTTTGGCAACAACGCATTCTTAAAAACACGATTTTTCGTGTAGTAATGCTTCATTACCCTAGAAGTAGAACGAAAAAATACGTTTAGCAACAATGCAATCTTAAAAATATGATTTTTCATTGGGTAATTAGTCATTTCCCCAAATATCGAGAGATCAAATACGCTTGGCAACAACACAATCTTAAAAATATGATTTCATAGAGTAATTATTTATTTCCCCGAATTTTGAGAGGAAGAATTACGTCTGACAATAACGTAATTTTAAAAATGCGATTTTTCTTGTGGTAATGTTCTATTACCCTAAATGTAGGACGAAAAACTACGTTTAGCAACAACGCAATATTAAAAAAATGATTTTTCAGTGGATATTTCGTCATTTCCCCAAATACTTTTGACAGCAACTCAATATTAAAAATATGATTTCATATATAGTCCCAGAGTTGGCTACATTAAACTGTACCGATAAAGTACACGACGTTTGAGTTCGTAAACCCCTAGAAAATAGTTGTGACGTTACCAAATGGCTGTTCTGTCTGTTCGGACAGGAAGCATATGAAAATGTCAGCCGAGTTTCCACGTCGAACAAATGTGCCTAAAAAACCGATGGGGTACACACGTGAAAATTTTTTTATAGGTTTTTATAGAGTTCAAGTAAGAGCGGTAAAGCAGTGGTAGAAATGTAGCCGTTCAGAAAACCTCCGGCAGAAGCGATAAAGACTGTCGGAAAACTCATGTGAAAAACCGTTGGAGTACACGTGCCAAAATTTTTTACGTGCTTTTAGGGATCTGAACTAAGGTTTATATGATAATGGCAGAAATTTAGCAGCCGGAAAACCTTCGGAAAAATTCAAAAAATGTCGACGTACATGTAAAATTATATACATTCGCAGTTGTTGCATTCAAAACCTGTTTTTTATGATGCCATTTCAAATATCTTTTTGTTCTACCTCAAATTGAAAAAAAAATCACCTTGATACGCTGAAAAGAAGAAATGCGTCTGGCAATAGCGCAATCTTGAAAATACGATTTTTTATATAGTAATTCTTTGCCTCCCTGAATGATGAGATAAAAAAACACTATTGACAACCACACAATCTATAAGATATTATTTTTCATCTCGATAAATATTGAGACAAAAAAAAATTTTTTGGCTATCCCTCAGTTTCAATATGTCATAATTCCATTCAATTGAACTTAGAATCTGGCGCAATTAGATGATTACGAAAATGAATTATTTTCATTCATTTTTAAATATTCCAAATAAAACAAATCTAATATTATTTTGAAATAATTGCAATAATAAACAGAATAAGAGAAACTATTTACTGGCTATGTTAGTATAAACCCACTGTGAAGTTGTGTTAGAAATGCGTGCTGTTAAATAAGAAATTTCTTAAGAAGTAGGACGTGATTAGGATTTTTTTGAAGGTGAAAACATTATAAACGTAATCGCAGTTTATTTCATTCATATATATATATATATATATATATTTATTATATATACATTTTTTATTTGAACATTTTTCAAATGTTGTAATACATAGTCTGATAACTATGTAATTTATTTTCATATAATCAAGACTAATCACTTCAGCTTTGAGTTCTGTCAATCTGTCATAATAAACAAAAATGTCTTTGAAGAAACCATATTTAAATAGATTTTTAATGATGGACGATATAACCAAAATAAAATCACAGTGTCAACTATATGACGTTATCAAACATTAAAAGTACATTAACACAAAATTGATAAATAATAATGTAACTATAAATATTAACACATTTAAAACAGTTCTTCATATAAATTTTCAACAATTTTTTCAAAGTCGATTATATTTCAAATATCCACTTACATTATTTAACTGTCTGAACTGGTTATTAAGTTAACTCCATGGTTTGACTTTATCACCAACACTATAACACTTTTTTTTCAATACTTTTTTCGAACTTTCGGGTATTACAACTGCTCTGATTCGATTGTACACATCGCGCAATAAAAACAGAACACTATGAGAAAGAAAAAGCAACGCACGCGTTCGCCTTATGCTAGGTGCACAACTTTTGTTAAGAGCAAACCGAATAAAAGATGTATTATGAAAGTAGCAACGAACGAAGGTAGCATCGTTCTCAATCGGACACAATCGACAAGTGTGGCGAATTTTTTTTTGTTTTATCATTACTGGGATATAGAGTACCACCTTTCAATTTAAGACCCGTTTGATAATTTTTTAAACAAAAAAAAATAGTAGGATGAAACCTAGTGTGAAAGGAAGATATAACAAAAATATTTTTTAAGAAAATAATATTAAAATTTTACACTTTACTTATCGATGTAACATGAAACTTACGTTTTTGGCATGATTAAAAAGTAAAATTTTAGTAAACAACTAAGTTTTTTTTATAAAATAAAGTTTTGATATGAAAAAAAATAAAAGGGCTGCTAATTTCACCCCCGTAAAAAATTCCCGTAGCTAGTCCTTTGCGAATGCACGAAAATTACAGAATTTCAAATTACTAGCTTTACTGAAATTTCAGAGAAAACAATATAAACTCAATATTAATCACCACCTTTTAAGGATATCTAGGAAAGGGGTGGCAATTTTGGCAATTTAGTGTGTGAATGTAAATTCCATTATATGATAGTGCGTCGACCATTCAAATTTCGCGGTCTACATTTGGAACGTATGTCCTGTATGCAGCCATTTTGTATTAGAAGCTTCTGCGTAGTATTTTTTTGCTTTTAATAATATAACTATATCATAAATAAATGTAAACCAATTTTTTTCTGTTATTAGGTATTAGTGGGCGTATAAATCCAATTCAAAAAATGTCATAATTGATACAACTTCAGATGTAAATAGAAACGCCCAGTCTAAAATCAGTTGTGGCGAAAATATCAAGAGTCGTAACAATAAATACAAAACGTTTCAGAAAAACAGGATTCTTTTACTGTAGCAATGATTAATATTTAATTTTTTTTATATGAAAATAATTAATTTGTTTGCTTCATGAAAGTATAGAACCTTTTCTATTTTTATGAATAGCTTTGTTAATATACTGCAATACCGACTAATATAACTTAGACACAGCTAAATATTCTAAGCTAATTTAATATTTATTTTTTTAATGAACTGATCTTCTAAGTATATGATTATTTTTCTAAGTAATTATATACAGATACGAAATATTTAGAACAGGAATTAGATAATTATCAAATAACCGAATCGGTATAAAAAATTTGATTTTAATCACGAAAAAAAAAATTAATATGAAACATTGTATACTTTAAATTCTTAATAATAAATAAATGTCGAAATTTTGATATTTATCGGTTGCTATATAAATTATTTATTTAAATTTTCAACGAACGACTCGTTCCGTTCCTCATAAAATATAATTATGAGACAAATTTGAAAAGAACGGCAACACTACGTCTAAAATCTGATTAAAATCTTTCACGAAATTTTTGTTTAAAGTAGACATTAAATGAAGAAGTTACTGCCCTGCAAAAAACTTATATTTTTTCATCCGAAGAATTTCGAAATTTAGCTCAAACTATGATTCTTTCTATTTTCGAATAATATTAGTTATTTCTATGAATTATTTCGACATAACATTTGAACTCAATATAATACGACCTTGAAAAATTAATCACATTATTATTACTATTTTATAATTTGTCTCGGAGTAATTTTGTCAATAAATAATTAAAGGTCAATCAGGTTATTAATACCGAAATAAGTCTCGCCGTAACTAATTTTAAAACACGTCCCATATTTAATAAAAAGTAGTCATTATACCGCGTGAATTCGTTTTAATATGACGTGTTTTTTTTTTCGAGACACGCTTTATATATACATGTAAATGAAACACAAAAAGCTCCTTAAAACCAAGGTATCTTGATTATTGTGTATATACAGTTCAGAACACAACTTGGATTTCTTTGTCAACTGTCAATAAGTAAAAGTTGTTTTACTTCATTATTCGCGTTGGATTGAGTCATTAATGAATGTACTTCATGTTAAATAACAGTTATAAGTGCGAATTTATTTTTCCATTTTTATTAACAAAGAACGTTATGAAAAGATTGGTTTTTGTATTTGCTACTTTAGAATAAGAACACAAAAAACATAATATAACCTCATATTATCAATTAGAAATATATCATTTATTTTTTCATTATTTTAATAACATTTGAGTTTAAAATTAAATAAGTTTATGATTATATTAATATCGAACGTTTTTACAAATTTTCTTCTTTTTTTTCTTTTTCACTGCGAGCTTAATTTATCTACGCCTATATATATATATATATATATATATATATATATATATATATATATATATATATATATATATATATATATATATATATATATATATATATATATATATATTTCTTCAGCTTTTGCATCTACGTAGATCGAGTTAATTCCATAGAGATATTACTGTAATATCTCTATGGTTATTTTACTTTCGGTTTCAATAAAATTTACATAACAGTTTAGAAGTTGAAATCAGTCATTTAAATGATACACTCCAAATTTATATTACATTATATCAGGGGTTATTTACAGATTATTTAATAAAAATTAGTATATAAATTAAACGAAATAATATATTAAAATAGATTATTTTATATTTATTAATTATGTACTATAAGATAGGCAACCATATTAACGTAAAATGATTTATGAACGTGTGAGGTAGGTTAATTTCATACTTCTTCTTTTTTTGTCGATAATAATGACATAACCTTAATTGAAATCGAAAATTAACAATGGCACAAGTATCCAAAATTTCAAGATTGTTAAACAAAAGGATTGTTAAATTCGGATTACCGTTTTTCGTATTAATGATTGGAGGTTCGTTCGGTTTAAGAGAATTTACTAATCTTCGATACCAATTTTCTAGGGTATCATTAGTAAAAAGGGAAGAATTGGAAAAATTAGGTATAGAAATGAAAAAACCCGGCGAGGTGACTTTGGAAAGTGAATACGAGAAAATTAAAAATCTCGATATCGATAATTGGGAACAAGTTAGAGGACCAAGACCGTGGGAAGAACCGATTGTAAAATAATTAATATCATTTGTTAATAAAATAAATAATCCTGTGATAATTGTAAATATAAAATTCGTAGTTTTAAGTAAGTTTGTTCGATTCATTAAACTTGATTGTTATGTAATCCATATATTGGGTAAGTATGTACACGATTTTATGTTATTACATATGAAATATTAAATACTTACCTGTACAATCAAAACCATTATTGTTCTTGAAAAAATTTAGTTAAGGTGAAAATACAAAGAATAATGAAAAATAGAATGGAAGAGAAAGAAGGGAAAATGGTGAAGAATAGAAAGGAAATTGGAGATATTGTTGCTACAGACAGAAAAAATCAAGAGAAGCAAGAAAATTCAATTGGATTGAAATTTAATAAGAAAAGTAGGATTTAGGAGGATGGATTGATTGGTGGATTGAAAATGAGAAAAAACAGGAAATATAGAAGAAAATAGGACAAAAGGGGCGAAGCAAAAGACTTAGCTAGGTTGCAATGACTGCAAGGAACAATGAATGTGCAATTATGAATCAAATGGAGAAGAAAAAGTGAATATTTTGGAATAAAACAAGGAGGACTAGAAGGGGGACAGAGTCCAAGCAAATGGGGCACGATTTGATTCAACCGAATAAGACATAAGATGAAAATAAGAAAAATAACATTCGATTTTGCTACAGTCAACAGTAGAGTAGGATTTGGAGGAACTATATAAAATGACAAAATGAGGGCACCAGAAATTGAGGACTAGAAGATAAAATAATGGATTAGGAAGACAAAATAGTCGATATAGAAGCAAATAGGACGAAAAACGAAACTGAAGAGGGAATAAAATACTGTTAAGAACTCGTCCACCACATAGACCGTGAAGTTGATTCGGTTATGAAATAGTTTAAAATTTGGCGAATGCGATGATCTTCGATCATCGTTTTTTTATTCATATTTTAATCATAACGGAAATTCGTTTATAATTTTTTTTGAACCAATTTCTAGGAGAAAAGGCATTTTTTATTTATTTTCTAGAACGAGAAATTCCTTTTTGGTATAAATATGTGGATGGAGTTTATAATTAAAATTCATAATGAACGGATCAAAATGGAAAAATATTTTAATAATGGGGGTCAAAAAGAGGAAATTGGTCTATCAGAATAGAAAGAAACTTTTGGATGGCTTGAAGATTTATAAAATAATTTTTTTATCTATCGAATTGGACAAAATGGGTTAAAAAGAAACTATTAACGAGTTTTTTCATCTAATTTGTTGATTTATACATAAAATTCTACAAAAATTAAATTCTATTCGAATACATGTAAAGTAATGAATAAATATACGTAGGTAAAACGGTTTCTCAAGTTTTCTTATATTTTCACGAAAATAAAGTTGTAATTTTTCGGTTATTTCAATATAACTATCATTTATAATTGCAATAAATTATCAAAATGTTCCTTGATCATTAATAACGTTTTTATGCTAGTTTGTCCTATGTATTATTTCGGAAAAGCATTAAACTTTGAAAATATAACAAACTTCACTTTAATAATAAGTATGAAAACATAAAAATTACAATGAAAAGTCAAATTTGGAATAAGTTGGAATTAGAATTGATTCAATATGGAAGAAAGTGACGTTTTTAGAGGGGCAGAAATATTGTAAAAATGTGTTGATTTGTATTTTTTTTAACCATCTAAATCACATAAAATTGATCTAAGTTCTATATTTGAGCAATATTTATTGGGTTTAAATTAATTTTGTTCGTTATAAGGAATTTAGAAAGCACAAAATACTCAAATTATTTTTTATTTTTATCACTAGCTAACTGAGAAAATAATTTTATTTTAAATTTTTTTAATATCATAAATTGGGATATTTATAAAAAATGTTTTTATGTTTTTTTAATTAGATATTAAAAGCGAATTATTTTTCTAGAAACAGGAAACACTAAATTTAATGAGAAACAGTTTTATATTTTAAATGAAGATTAGATAGTAAGATAACTGCGAAATGAAAAATTATTCCAAACGTGAAATGGAAGAAAGGAAATTAAAGAAGAAATGCAATAAATTTCAATAGGTTGGATCAATATCATTTGAAGCTATAATGAAAAGTAGAAAATGAAATTTAGATGAACTAGCGAAGAATTTCGATTAGAAAAATTGGCACCAAAATAAAGCTAAAAACAACAAAGGAGGGAAATGGATAAAATTTGCCATAAAATTCCAAAATGGCCTATTTCCTATAAATATAGTGCAACAATACAAACAAAAGGAAAAGTAAGTACCTGAAAAAGAAATTTAGGTGAACGAGTGAGAAAATAAGGAATTTACGAAGAAATTGGTACCAAAACAAAGTTTGAAATAAAATAGGAGGGAAAATAGATAAGACTTGTTATGAAATTCAAAAAATAGCTTCATTCCCCATAAAATAAGAACAATAATATGGATAGAAGTAAAGGAAATGAAATTTAGATAAACTAGCGAAGAAAGAGTTTCGATTAGAAAAATTGGTACTAAAACAAAGCTAAAAATAAAAAAGGGGAGAAAATTAAGGAAATTTCAAATAAATCTCAAACAATAATGCATTAAAACTGAACCACAATATAAACAAAATCAAAACTAGATACTAGGAAAAGAAATTTAGATAAACGAGTGAGAAAATGAAATAAATTGAAGGATTTTAAAGGGAATTCAGTACTAAAACAAAGCTTGAAACAAAATGGGGTGGAAATAAAGAAAATTTGCTATATAATTTCAAAAATAGATCAGTTTCCCATAATAATAGTGCAACAATATAAACGAAACCAAAAGTAAATCATAGAAAATGAAACTGAGACAATCAAATGAAAATTGATTGAAATTGGTACCAAAACACTGCTAGAAACAAAATAGGGAGGAAAATGAAGAAGATTTGCAATAAAATTCCAAAAATTAACCATAAAAATAGTGCAATAATACAAACAAAATCAAAAGTAAGTACCAGAAAAAGAAATTTAGGTAAACGAGTGAGAAAATGAGTAATTCATAGAGAAATTAGTACTAAAGCAAAATAGGGAAGAAAATTAAGAAGATTTGCAATAAATTTTAAAAAATAGTGCAATTTCTCATAAAATAAGAACAGGAATATTAATAGAAGCAAAAGAAAATGTAGTTTGAATCAATTAAGGAAGATAAACATTGATTAGATAATGTTTTAAAAGAAATTGATATCAAAACGAAGTTCTAAACAAAATAGAAAGAAAATGAAAAGATTTGCTATAAATTTTGAAAAACAGATTAATTTCCCATAAAAATAGTGCAAAAATACAAATGAAAGCAAAAGTAGATACCAGAAAAAGAAATTTAGATGAATGAGTGAGAAAATAAGGAATTTATAGTGAAATTGGTATCAAAACAAAGCTAGAAATGAAATAGGGAGGAGAATGAAGAAAATTTGCTATAAGTTTCCACAAATGCACCAATTTTCCATAAAAATAGTGCAATAATACAAACGAAAGCAAAAATAGATACCAGTAAAAGAAATTTAGGTAAACCCGCTAGAAAATGAAGAATTTATGAAGAAATTGGAACTAAAACAAATCTAGAAACAAAATAGGGAGGAAAATGAAGAAGATTTACTATGAAATTACAAATCAATTTCCCATAAATATAGTGCTACTGTATAAACAATAGCAAAAATAGATCGAAGAAAATGAAATTTAGATGAAAAGCGTGAAAAAACAAATTGTTTCAAAGATGTTTATGGGAAAATTGGTAACAAAGCAAAATAGGGTAGAATATTTGCAATAAATTTTAAAAAACAGTGTAATTACTTATAAAATTAAAGCAAGAATCTGATTAAAAAGAAAAGTAGATATTAGGAAAAAAATTTAGATAAATAAGTAAAAAACTTACAGAAAAATCGAAATTGTCAACAAAATCGAATAAATGTCATCGAAATACCTAACAAATTCGACAAACCACAACCATTTCTCATAAAATTAGTAAAAAATAATTATTCCGGAAGCTAGTTTGATAGATCATTTTTTTAATTAAAAAAAAAACATAAAAACACTTACTACCTGTACAACCGTGTTATAAACACTAATCACAAAACTCACTAAAAGTCTCTATAATAATTAATATATTTCTTCAAAATAGTCGGTAACGGTAACTGTTGAATTTTAGCTTTCATATGTTCGGTATAAGGACTCTTATACATCCTCATCTCGTTATCGTCGATTTTCCTTTGAGTATCGTTTTCATTATCACTACTGCTACTGCTATCGATAAACATCCCTTGAATATCGCTCTCGATACGACGCCATTTCAATATAGAAGAAGAACTTTTATTTTCGCTTAACTGACTACGTTTATTCCCCTTTTCGTTATGGTTACCTTCTTCGTCACTACTACAACGGGCATCTACAAAAAAAAATTATTTAAACAATATTTCGAATAATCCGATTCGATTTACCTTCAACTGTATCATCTTCTGACGAAACTGCGTGATTAAAAGCAATCTCCTCCCCTAATCCGCTATCGAATTTTTCCCTTTTTTTTTTCTCTTCGCTAGGACCGCTTCGAGGTTCCTCTTCGCTGTTAACGTCGCTTTCGTTCCTCAATACGTTTATAACGTCGACGAAAACGTTGTGGATCCCGTTCATCGAATCTATTAAACTTCCATTTTGGTCTTCGACACCATCATTAACCTGAAATTATTTCCTTAATCTCATTTTCCTCATGGAAACTGTACTTACATCTTCATTAGTACATTCTTCGTTTCTTGTACTCGGTCTGTGTTCTATTACAGCTTCCGTTTCTATTTTAGGTTTCTTATTACATTCTTCGGTGGATTCAGCAGTATCGGTTTCCATTCTATTATCTTCACTAGATAATTCAGTTTCCGTGTTATTTTCTCTACCGCTACTGTTATTTCTTTCATCTAAAGAAGCTAAATACAAGACAATCATTTTTTTATTGATAATATTACTGGGTATATACCTGAAAAAAACGTTCTACCATCTCTAACTGAACCTAAAACGAAATTGAAAAAACCCCCGTTGTCTTCTCTGAATGAAGCTCGACCAGCATCACGGTTTCTACCCTGTAGGATAATTTAACAATTAAAATGAAATTTATTTTCATAAATATTACATACAGCGCTGATTCTAACATGTCTTTCATCATCGGAACTATCTTCAGAGTCAAATAAAGGTACTACTAATCTTCTTAGGGCTCTCTTTCTCTTTGGGGCTTTGGTGGTTATATTAGATTGACGTTTAACTGGGGGATGTTCCATTTCTACGTTTTTTCTCAAAATGTTTCTTATTGTAGCCCTACAGAGTACTTGTAGAGATTGAGGCTCAATTTCCACTAGAAATATTGAATAAAATTTTAAAAAACACAAATTATATATTTTACAGTATGTCTGTAGCCTAAAATATTTTTGTAAACTCTAGTTTCAACTATGTAGGTATTAAACTGAAAAAAAAACTACCACTGCTGCTACAGTAAAGAGCTGTCCTCAAGAGTCCAAACACCCCTACTGTGGTCATTGGTAGTGGACCAAATCCTCAATAGACTTGGAAGCTTTGGATTTACATTCCTAGAGTACACAGATGATCTAGTAGAGTATAATTTCTACCCCTAAACACAAACGAAAAATGTAGTGATGAGGAATAAATCTCGATCAACCCCAGTAAAACGTCACTTGTACCATTTAAAGAAGAACCATCATATAAAAATACTTACTGGAACCAAATTAATATTTTCCAATGAAGCAAAAGGTTCAAAAGGGTTATCTGTCTTGGTATTACAAGGGTAATGTCAATCTACCCTACTACAGCCCTTTATTATATCAAATACTCATCAAACCCATGCAATGCTTGTTTGGTAGTGGAAATCTGAAGGAAAAACAGCCCAGAACAAGCTAAACAAGATTCAAAAGGATAATCTTTCTAGATATTACAAAGGCAACGTCCATCTACCCTAATACATCCCTTACTAATGAAACAAACTCTCCTGGATGATTCATTTCCTTGGAACAATCACCTGAACAAGGTATATGGACTTTTCGCAACCTTGTTGGGGTAACACATGGTACTAAACATTAAAATGGTATTCCGGATATACCAAACCCATGCAATGCTTGTTTGGTGGTCGAAAACTGAACATAAAACAAAAACAGTCCCGGAAACGGTTCAAAGATGATAACTAAGTCAGTTGGAACACAAAATAGAATCGTTGGTATAATGGTACCTGCCCAGTTAGAACATGTAATTTATATTATGCAGAATCGTTACCGTACTAAAGAAAGTTTTTTGATGGGTTGGAACGAACTTTAAGATTTATAATTCTTATACGAAAATAGATATCAAACACTTATATAACAAAAAACATCTCTGAACTAATAATGTCGCAAAAACTAATCTCAACAAAGTAAAATACGTCTGTTATCAGTTAATTTAAACGCTTAAATGATAAAAATCATAAAAAAGGGCATAAGTAAATTTTATCAATAAAAAAATTCGCATAAACAGAAATTTAGTGTAATAATGAAATAAACGACTCACTTAATTGCACCCAATCTTGTTTTCCTTCTGTTGGTTGGATAAGTGAAGCAAAAGACACCGGTAGCAACGATTTAACTTCCCAACTAGTCTCTGAATTGCGTTTAATTTGCATCAATTGATCATCGAGAGGCATTACGAGTATCCCGCCGATTTTGAGTAAATTTTTCATGTAACTTGCGTATTGTTCGGGACAAGCGGCGCCGCAATAAACTCTATCGTACTGAGCGTTACACTCAGTGGTAAGGCACAAACAATTTCCTTGTATAAATTTCGGTTCGCAGTAATCGAATTCGTCGATACTTCCCGAATATTTTTTGAAATCTTCCAGTTTCTTGTTGGCGTATTGAACGACTTCGTTGTGGTATTCTATACCGTGATTGATACCGTAATGACCGATAATGAGACCCACCATGGTGCTTAAATAACCAGTACCGGATCCCAAATTTAAAAACGATAATCCGGGTTTTAGGCAGAGTCCTTCCATTACTTCGCTGTAAATACACGGGGCCGATAAATGTAGATTACCGAATTTCCATGCTAAATCCTTATAAGCGTTAGCTCTACCTTCTGGTAAAAAATATTCGGCTCTATCAACTGCGCGAAAAACTCTTTCTATTAGAGGTGTTTTGATATAATCTGCCTCGAGTAAATTGTCTATAAGATCGTCGTTATTTTGACCAGAACTCACAACGCCACCCATTTTTATCGTACAGAAAAATATCTTTAGTAAATAAGCACTGACATTCTACGTCAATAAAATGAAGAACAAAACAACACGAAGTACATTCACAAAATGGTGGTTTCTAATCTTTTTTTTAAACACTATTCGATACATTAAAATCGTCATCAAACTTTATCGAATGCATAACTAATTATCGGGAACATTCACACTAAATAGTTCAAAACAATCACTAGCGTCAAATAATGTATTTTAGAACGTTGAATACCTAGAATTAACTATACAAGTGGGAGATCAACCAGCTGTTTTCGTTTTCTCCTTCATAACACAAACATGTTGCCAGCTCTATTATTTATTTAATTGAATCTACTCTATATTTATATGAAAGATTTTGTGCACAATTATTTATTACTAATGTCAGATATATTATAAAAAGTAGTAGTCAAAAAATATTTTCTAAGATATAGGTGATTTAGTGATAAATATTATATATATATATATATATATATATATATATATATATATATATATATATTTAAATTTATGAAATCCGGCAACTACGTAGAAATCCGCGCAAGCGTTTAATTAAACATCTATTCAGGTAATTTATTTATCTAATTAATAGAACATTACAAAAAGATATATTATCTAAATATAAAAATTCAGAGATTCGAAAAATAATTAATCTATAATATATTCGTTAAATATCAATTGCAAATAATATATAACGAAAAAAATTTTACGGGTTTGACATTTTAAATAGATATTTAAAAATTATTAAACTAAAACTATAACTTTAATATCGATTTATTTTTATTTAAATAAATCTATTGTAATAGCGTGCACGTATTTTTTTATATATAAAACGATGATAGGATTTTTTATACCTATATAAACATGTAGTTAAATTATATTAAAAACTCGCGTTTGTTCTTATAATACGATTATAATAAATATATTACTTATTAAAATAGTTATTATATCGTATTTATTACTAGTCATTTGGTTTTAAAAGAATGTTTATTTTTAAAATCATTATTTGACATTCATTATAAAAATGGCTTCCATTTCCTTTAACGTAAATTGTTTTGTATATTAATATTATTGAATTAAGGTATCGAATAATCAATCGTATAATTAATTTTAAGTTTAATATTTGTTTTTATATTTTAGTTTCTATTTTAATAGTCGACCTGTAAATAACATTTAACATTCCATTCATCGTGTGATGTAAGTTATCTAGTTATGTTAAATAAGTAAATGGTGTCATATAAAAAAACGATATAAATTTAAACTAGGACTCGCTTCTTTTATATATTTTATAAAATCAATCAATAAATAGGTTTATGATATTATGATTTCAGTTAAATTTGAAGAAAAATGTGTTTTTATATTAAAAAAATTTTTGAAATGTGTTAAAGCGCGAAAATTTTAGGGAAATCGACTCCCCACTCACTGAACGCGCATGCGAGTTCATAATCTTACATATATTTGTGAAAATCTGATGAATACTTTTTGGTTCTGTCATAAAATTTAAGTTTTTTAATAGTGTAGTGGTTATGGAGTATTTGTAAAGGTATTTATAATTAAATTTTAATTTTTTTATTTCATTTATACGAGTAAGATATTGTTTACCTTGAGTTTTATTTTATAAAATAGAAAAGTTTCGTGATGTAGTGAACAGTCACAACCGTCAGACAAGGACTTTTATATCTGTATTGAACTAATATATTTTATATTTTTATATAGTTAGGGTTTGAATTATGTTAATAAGGTATATTTTTTTTCGTTCGATTTAGTTGTACTTTTAATATAATAGATTAGAATATCGAGTCACTTCTAATTTAATAATTATGTAGTAGTTTCTATTTTTTCTTTAAAAAAAAAGAAAAGTAATTTTGGAATTTACGGTTTTTGCAGAGAAATGTCTTCATTCACATCTACAGAATTAACAATTTCTCGAGAAGATTTGGATACCTCGAAAATAAATATTAATTCAAACAGTAATCAACTTATTATAGAAAATAATTCTCCAGATGTAACCATTTCTAAATGTGATCCACCAACTTCTGTTACAATGAAAACTCAAGTTTTACCTTTAGTTTATATACAAAATAATTCGAAAACGTCGTTTTCTTCTGTTAATAAATCAAATAGTAACGTAATTGTGAATAATTTTCAATTAGCAACAGTAGATCATAATGGGAGCAAAAGTAGTTCAAATGTAACTACATCGATTAGTTTAACAACAAATCCTAATGTAATTTTTACTACAAATAGACAAACTCCTTTAGTTATACATAAACCTCAAGGAAATATGGTGCCTTTAGTTCCGGTTACAGTTTCGGGTGGAACAAAAATCGCTGGGGTTTTTACAATGTTAAAACCGTCAAATAAACTAAACGAAACTAATACTATATTAAATAATAACAACGTAAATACGTTTATACAATCGCAAAATCAACAACAAAAATTCCTATTCGCTCCAATGCCTAAATTAACAACAAACAGACTTGCTACAACAACTACAAGCACCGTTCAACCAAAATTAGCCATATTACCGATGCCCGTACCAATATCAGAACCAGTTGTTACCCAACCGAAAGTTTACAACAATTTTAAAATAAGCGATGGTCAAATACAAGTGGAACCATCGATGGTAATGTGTAATAGTGAAAATAGTGTAGATGGGGATAGTAATAGTGAAGAAAAATTAGTGTGTGATGAAGTAATCGATTTGGATAGCCCGGAAAAAAACGATCTGACTAACAAAACTTACGAATTGAGTATTACCGAAGATTCGGTTGGGTCCCAAAGCGAAATAAGAACTTCTGTGATACTAAATAAATTACCGACGAAGTTTCCTAAGCATGGAGTATCGATATTAAAAAAGAATTACAATTATTTAGATCGTAAAACGGACAAAACTAGTAATTTATTAGTTAGTAATAATAACGCAGGTTTAATTTCAGATAATAAAGAAACGAATATTGATAGCGAAGTCGATAATAGCGTGGTTATAAGTATACCAGCTCCTCAGAAACCACAGGAAAAGGAACGTAGAAGAAAATCGACGTTGACTTGCATTAAAGGTTATGATGAAATGGAAGTAACTTCGACGGATGGTTACGGTAACGAAATAATAAGTAAACCGTCTTCCATCGAAATAACAAAGGAGGAATCGAAGAAAAATTTAACGAGCGAAGTGGAAATCGAATTAATAAAAGAAAAACCTTTTTTGAAATTGGAAGATTGCGATTTACAGAAAGTTTTGACTTGGGACGACGGTATTGGTACTTTACCAGGTTCTGAAATCAAATTTATATTAAACGAATTCAATTTAATCGAATATATAACCGAATCGGAATACAAAGCGATCATCGATAAGAGAATGGCCAAAGCTAAAGAAAAAATGAAGACTGATTATCATCAAGAGGAGATGCGTTGTTTGGAATGCGGTTGTTACGGTCTGTCTTCGGATTTCATAAATCCTAAATTTTGCAGCTACGATTGTAGGGATAATTATCAAAACAAATTGACGAAGAAGGAAAAAGCGGATAGGTTCAAAAAGAAAAAGAAAAAAACGAAAACGGAAACGGATATAATTAAATTAGAAGACGAAAGCGAAGAGGATTCCATGGATAACAACGTTTCCCAGGATAAGTTCATGTCGTATCCTTGGGCGTGTAAAAAGAAAGGTTTTTCTTGGTCGAAATATTTGGAGCACGTCAAAGCCAAACCGGCGCCCGTCAAATTATTCAAAGATCCATTTCCTTATACGAGAAACGGTTTCAGACCGGGAATGAAACTCGAAGGAGTCGATCCTCAACACCCTTCTTATTTTTGTGTTCTTACCGTTGCAGAAGTTGTCGGTTACAGGATTAGGTTACATTTCGATGGCTATCCTGATAATTATGATTTTTGGTGTAACGCCGATAGTATGGATATTTTCCCTATGGGTTGGTGCGAAAAGTATGGACACGTGTTGCAACCTCCTTCCGGATATACGGTCGATAATTTCAATTGGTTCCAGTATTTGAAATATACGAAAAGTACTGCGGCTCCCAAACATCTTTTCGCCAATAGGGCCGGACAGGTGAGTGTTCTTTTCCGATTTTTTCACTTATATGTATACGGAAAATTACCTTTTCTATTTCCTTTATTACTTTTTCTCCTTCACACATTCCATTTCATTGTCTATTCTTCACGTCTCCACGTATTCTACGACTATCTAACCTCACTTAGTACTTCCACTGTTCTATTTGTTCTTTTTTTATTTATTTCCATGTAAATTGCATATTTAATTTCCATTTTATTATCCTCGTTCTTATTTTTATTCTTCTTGGTTACTTTTTCTCCTCGACTTGATCATTTCTTCTTCAAAAATTACTCAAATTGTACACTCATTCTTCAAAATTTATCAGTAAACCTTTATTTTTATTTATATTTCAATTTCCACCACTTATAGTCAATATTATAGTCACTGTAACCATCAATATTTAATCAATACTATAGGCCTCATAATCTTCAATTTATAATGACTATTATAAGAGTAAAGTTGTCAAAACGTAGCCTATATCATAGTCAATAATATAGCCTATATCTTCGTTGACATATAGTTAGTTTTATAGCCAATGTAGTCATCAATATATAGTCAATAATATAGACCTCACAATCTTCAATTTATAGTAATTATTATTGGAGTAAAGTTGTCAAAATGTAGACCATATTAAAGTCAATATAGTCATCAATTCTTAATTAATATTATAGTCAATATTATAGGCAACATAGTCATCAATATACATTGGGTTTTATAACCAATATAATGACAATGCTTAGTCAAAGTTATTGTCAATAAAGTCACTGATAGGTAGTCAATATAATCATAAATTCCTAGTCAATACATTCATCGATGTATAGTCAGTTTTATAGCTAGTATAGTCAATATTATAATTTTTATAATGATTAATATATAGTCAATATCACAAAAAAAACGTATAGTCAATATAAATATGAATACAAAGTCGATATGACAGCCAATAAGGTCATCAAATCATAGTCAACGTATACCCATTATAATAGTCTATATATAGTGAAATGTGTAGTCAAATTTATGGCTTATATAAATGTCGATACATAGACTATATGATAGTTTATGTAGTTATTAATCTATAGTCCAAAACACAGTCAATATAATCATTGATATATGATCAAAATTATGGCCAATATAATTGTCAATATAATCATTAATTAATAGTCAACTTACGGCGAATATATTAGTAAAAAAATTAACATTGTAGTCCACATATTAGTTAATGTATTATAAATATTATAACCAACATAGTCGTCAATATGTAACCAAAATTAGAGAAGATGAGTAGTCAGAAATATTGCTAGTATAATTATCAAAACATAATAATATGGCAGCCAATATAGTCATCAATTAATAGTCAACCTATAGTCAGTATAGTAGCCAAAACATAGTGAACATTGTAGCCAATATAGTCTGTAATTCATAGTCGAAATTATAGTCAATATAATTGTCAATACATAGCCTATATCATATCTAATATAGTTATCAATTAATAGTCAATACATAGCAGATATAGTCATAAATTAATAGTCAATCTATAACCAACATAGTAGTCAAAACTTAGTGAAAATTGTAGACAATATAGTGATTAATGTATAGTCGAAATTATAGTCAATATAATTGTCAATATAGTCATCATTTAATAGTCAATCTATAACCAATATAGTAGTCAAAATAGTGAAAATTGTAGACAATATAGTGATTAATGTATAGTCGAAATTATAGTCAATATAATTGTCAATATATTGCCAATATAGTCATCAATTAATAGACAATCTATAACCAACATAGTAGTCAATACATAGTGAACATTGTAGCCAACATAATCATTAATGTATAGTGTATAGTCTAGTCAATATGACAACCAATGTAGTCAAATGGAATGCAGACTATGAGCTCTATAGTTTGACAAACGTGGTAACACTTTCAGGCCATTTGTCCGAACGGATTTAGAGTGGGAATGAAGCTCGAGGCAGTCGATAGGAAAAATACGTCACTAGTATGTGTAGCTACAATCAGAGACATGATGGATAATAGAATTTTAGTGCATTTCGATAGTTGGGACGACATCTACGATTATTGGGCGGATCCTACGTCTCCTTATATCCATCCTGTTGGTTGGTGTGATCAATATGGGCACAACTTGACACCTCCTAATGGTAAGTATTCAACAACATATCACCAGTGGATAATTAAACGATTTTTATCGTTTTATGTTTTGATTATTAGACAGGAAGACTTCGGAAAAACCATTAAAATATTTTTTGTTTTATCGCTGACACATGATTTATGGATTTTTTCGATTCTTGCGTGATGTATCGACTTGTGTTATCGGAATAATGTATTTAACAATTTGTTTTTATTAGATTGAGTGATTCGTATTTGTAATTATTTTATTATCGGTTTGGAGTTTAGATATTTGATTCGTATTACAATGCCAATGCAATAATTATTATCTGTACGTCAAATAATAAGTTTCAAATATTCCTATTTGAGTTTCTTTAAGATAAATCTAAAAAAAATTATTGTTTTTTTGATTATATAAATTTGAAACGAAACGTTTTGTGACACAATTTTTTTTTAATTTTCATCGATTTTGAAAAAAATTATCTACGTTCTGTGAAATTTTCATATTTCTATTGTTATTATTTTTTGAGATATGGGAGTTCAAAGTTAACCATCATTTGTTCTTCGATTTTTCATATCTCCATTTTATTGCTCTGTATGTCACAAACACCAACCGTTAGGACAAAAATGATTTCTATAATTTTATATTGATCTTTTTGTCTATATCCTGTGAAATTTTCAAATTTCTAATCCCATTATTTTTTGAGATATAGAACTTAAAAGTTAACCGTCATTTTTCGTATATTCATTTTATTGCTCTGTATCTCAGAAACACCAACCGTTAGGACAAAATTATTTCTATAATTTTATATTCATCTTTTTGTCTATATCCTGTGAAATTTTTATTTTCATTATTTACTGAGATATAGGACTTAAAAGTTAATCATAATTTTTTCTCTGCATTTTTCACATCTCCATGTCCTGTAACTCACAAATACCATTCGTTGAGACAAAATTGATATTCATATTTTTGTATTGATCCGTTTGTCAACAATATGTGAAATTTTCACATTTTTACTTCTATTATTTTCTGAGATATGGGACTTTAAATTTTGTTCTCTTGATTTTCCATGCTTCTACTTTGAAGCCTTCTATCTCATAAACTCGAATCGTTAGGATTTTAATTTTTTTCTTTGTGTAATGATCCTTTTGTTTGGGAACTATGGAATTTTCAAAATTCTATTGCTATTATTTTCTGAGATATGGGACTTCAAATGTAACTATAATTTTTTTTCTTTATTTTCCATGTCTCTACTTTAAAGCCCTCTATATCAAAAATTTTAACTGTTGAAACAATTTCTATTATTTTCTCTATATATCGTTATTCCCAAAGGATTTTTCTAAAATATGAATTCAAAATTTCTATGATTGCCAGTTGTATGATTTTTTTAATGAAAACAAGTATTTTTTTTTAAGTTTTTCATTTGATAGTTTAGAAGTAAATATTTTCAAAACGGTACATTCCAGAAATTTTTTTCCAATTTCCATCGATTCTGGGAAGATTTTTCTATAAATTGTATTATTTTCACATTACGTATACTAAAATTTTCTGAGATATGAGATCATAAAGTTTACATATATTTCGAATTGAAAGTTTTACTTTTTATTGATTACAAATTAAATGCACCGTTGCCATATTGATCTCGGATGTCGTTATAGTTACGATATTCGACCTTTCGCGATTTGTCTTCCAGATTACCCGAATCCAGAGTCGTTTTCTTGGGAAACTTACTTGAAGGAAAGTAAAGCTGTAGCTGCACCGGTGAGGGCGTTCAAACAACGACCCGCTTGCGGTTTTAAGAGAGGCATGCGCCTCGAAAGCGTCGACCGACGCGTACCCCAATTAATCAGGGTTGCTACAGTCGACGACGTCAAAGAACATCAAATTAGGATACATTTTGACGGTTGGCCGGATCGTTACAGCTATTGGGTGGATGACGATAGTCCAGACATACACCCGATGGGTTGGTGTCAAAAAACGGGACATCCCATAGAACCTCCTCTAAGTAAGAAGCTCCAACGCGTGCGTCTCTCGTTTTTTGATATTGTTTTTTTTTCTCCTCAGCTCCCGATGACGTGTACGATTTTCTGGAATGTCCGACTGTCGGTTGTAGGGGACAAGGGCATATAAAGGGACCAAAATTCGCGGTTCATTCCACGCCAAAATATTGTCCTTATTCGGATGAAAATTTGGATATCGAAAAAATCGTGCCCGATAGATTGCTCAGTCCGGATAAGAGTCCGGCGGCGGTCGTTCCCGTTTCCAGGGAACCGAAAGAGTGTAAAATGTAAGTGTTTTTATCTTACTCTACGAAAATTAGATTATTTGTTATTTTCAATAATTTATTGCGCAATTATTTCTTACAAAAACTTTTTTATATTCTCCTTAGGTTCAGGAAGAAATTTTTTGATCTCTACAAATTTTTTACGATATTAATAATGTTTTTTTCTGAGATATGGGACTTTAAGTTGAACATCATTTTTTCCTTTAGGACTTATAAAAATTTCAGAACTTTTCGACTTAGAAATTTTCTTTTAATTTCCTTCGGTTCAGGAAGAAATTGTTTAGAATGTGTGAAATTTTCAAGTTTCTAAAGTCATTATTTTCCGAGATATAAGACTTCAAAGTTGAACATAATTCTCTTCTTTGATTTTTTATGTGTATACTTTAACGCTCTGTATCTCAGAAATTTCAATCGTGAACGTAATCTTGGTTTTTTTACAAATACATTAATATCTTAGGAACATCATTCTAAAATTTCAGATCAAAATTTTTCCTGTTACCTTTTGTACGATTTTTCATGTTTTTTTCTCAAATTTATCAAATAATGGTTTAGGATTTATAAAAATTCCAACACTCTTCGACCTTTAAATTTTCTTTTAATTTCTTTCAATTCAGGAAGAAATTGTCTAGAATGTGTGAAATTTAAAAGTTTCTAAAGTTATTATTTTTCGAGATATCATCATTTTTTCTTTGATTTTGATGTATCTACTTTAACGCTCTGTATCTCAGAAATTTCAATCGTGAACGTAATATTGATTTTTTTACAAATACATTAATATCTTAGGAATATCATTCTAAAATTTCAGATCAACATTTTTCTTATTGCCTGTTGTAGGATTTTTGAATAAAATCATGTTTTTTCTCTTATTTATCAAATAATGGTTAGGACTTATGAAAATTCGAAAACTCTTCGACCTTTCAATTTTCTTTTTATTTCCGTCGATTCAGGAAGAAATTGTAAAGAATGTGTAAAATTTTCAAGTTTTTAAAGTCATTCTTTTCTGAGATATGAGACTTTAAAGTTGAATATCATTTTTTTCTTTGATTTTTTATGTATCTACTTTAACGCTCTGTATCTCAGAAATTTCAATCGTGAATGTAATCTTGATTTTTTTACAAATACATTAATATCTTAGGAACATTATTCTAAAATTTCAAGTCAAATTTTTTTTTATTGCATTTTGTATCATTTTTCAAATGAAATCATGTTTTTTTCTCAAATAATGGTTTAGGACTTATAGAAATTCCAACTCACTTTGACCTATAATTTTCGTCGATTCAGGAAGGAGTTGTCTAGAAACTGTAAGTTTCTAGTGTTATTATTTTATGAGATATGGAACTTTAAAGTTGAACATCATTTTAGTCTTTAATTTTTGATATCTCTCTATTTTAACGCTTTGTATCTTCTGAATTTTAATCGTTAAGGCAATTATGATTTTTTTCGTGATGTATCGAACTTTTTAGAGCTAAAGTTTAAAAGAAAGAATTCAAAAATTTCATTATTTTGTTTTGTACATTTTTTCAAACAAAGTGTATTATTTTTATAAAATTTGAACTAATAGTATTTTGAATAAAACATGTCGGAGCTAAGAAATTTTCTTGGAATTCATATCAATCAATTGAAAAATTTTCTTCAATACTTGAAATTTTCACATTTCTAATTTCAATATATTCTGAGATATAAGACTTCAAAGCTGAATATAATTTTTTTCTTCAATTTTTTATGTGTGTACTTTAACGCTCTTTATCTCGGAAATGTAAACCATTAGGGCAAACTGGAGTTTTTTTTTGGAATAATTATCTTTTTACAGTAATTCTCTGAAGTATCAGCTCAAAAATTTTATCATTTTCTTTTATGCGATTTTCCAAATGAAGGCTTACATTTTTTATTTTTTTCAAAATTTCCAACCAATAAAAAATATCAGTACGTTCTGTTTCAGAAATGTTCTTCCAATTTCCATTGATTCAGAAAAGAATTTTCTATAAATTGTGAAATTTGCACCTATTTTATATCTATAATTTCTGAGATATGGGAACGTAAAGTTTATAATTGATTTTTTTCTCGATTTTGAATATTTCTAATTTAACTTTTTGTATTTCAGAAATTTCAATCTTTAGGATAAAGTGAATTTTTTGAAACATTTTTTGAAAATATCAACCCAAAATTTCCATTATTTTCTTTTGTGCGATTTTCCAAATGAAGGCTTGAATTTTTTATTTTTTTCAAAATTTCCAACCAATAAAAAATATCAGTACGTTCTGTTCCAGAAATTTTCATCCAATTTCCATTGATTCAGAAAAGAATTTTCTACAAATTGTGAAATTTGCACCTAGTTTAAGTTAACAATTGATTTTTTCTCTACTTAGCAAATCTCAAGTTTAACCCTTTGTATTTCAGAAATTCCAAACTTTAGGATGAAGTGATTTTTTTCTATAAATAGATTGATCCTTTTAAAACATTTTTTGAAAATATGAACTCAAAATTTCCATTAATTTCTTTTGTGCGATTTTTTACGTGAAATCTTATATTTTTTTTTTCAATCTATTCCACCTATGAAAAATTTGAAAACGTTCAATTCCAGAAATTTTCTTTTAATTTTCATTAATTCATAAAAGAATTGTATGTAAATTGTGAAATTTATTCATTTTTTATATTCATATTTTCTGAGATATAAGATCATAAAGTTGATCATTAATTTTGCATTTTTCAACTTTAAAGCTCTGTATATCAATAATTTGTACTATGTTTATAATATCGATTTTTTTCTCATAGATCTGTTTAATAAGAGCATTTTTCCAAAAATTCAGATCGAAATTTAGTTGTTTATGATATGTAGGATTTTGCAAATAAAAACGTGTTTTTTTCCTCATAAATTCCGATCCATTATTCAGGGGTGAAAATTATTACATTGTATGGATACTATAAAAGACATCTTTGACTTTTTGAAATAATTTTGTCAAACATTTCCAACTTTTCACGATATTTTTCGTTTCCAGTAAACCTCGTCCGGGTCGCCCTCCGAAACACCCTCGACCCGAACCGAAACCAGCATCCGAAGACGAAGTAGAAGAAGAGGAGGAGGAAGAAGAAGAAGAAGAAGAAGCAGAACCGCCCGAAAAGAAACCGACGAAGGAAACGCCGAAACTGGTAAAAAAAGAATTGGACGTGAAAAGTGTGGAGCAGAGCGCGCGCGAATTCATTGAAAGGGCGAACATCGTTCCGGCCGAACGGAAATCTTGGGCGAAACATTCGGAATTTTTGCAAAAATACATAAAAACCGATTTCGATCCCCGATTGTGGTCGAACAGAGAAGTCGTGAGTTTCGTGTCGAATATACCGGGTTGTAATAAAATAAGTGAAGTGTTCCGAAGGGAGGACATCGACGGCGAGGCGTTGTTATTGTTGAGCCAAAAGGACATTTTAACTATATTGAAAATAAAAGTCGGTCCGGCACTGAAATTGTACAACAGTATACTTTTATTAAGGCAGCAAGTGTTTAAAAAACTGTTTTCGTGAAAATTTTTTTTTTCTTTATTATTCATCGTTTTGTTCATATTGTTTGATTTATTGTACATATATACATATAAATATATACATATATTTACGAATTTTATTCACGAATAATAAATATTTTCATTTTTTTATCGTTTTATTCCGTATTTTCGAAAAAAAAATACAATAAATGAATGAGAAATTGTTTTTATGCTGAACCGTAACTATTATTCCCTCTGTTTGACAAAAATTGTACCACATATTTTCTTCTATTCTTTATGGTTTCAGTACTAAATTATATACAAATTTGAAGTTTTCACATTTTTAAAGCGATTATCTTCTGAGATATGAGACTTTAAAGTTGAATATTCTTTTTTTCGATATGTCTAGTTTAACGCTCTGTATCTCAGAAATTTTAATCGCGAAAGCAATCTCGATTTTTTCACAAATAAATTAATATTTTTAGAACATTATACTAAAAAATCAGATGAAAATTTTTGTTTTTTTTGTAGGATTTTTCAAATAAAATCATGTATTTTCTTCGCAAATTTATCATCTAATGGTTTAGTACTATGAAAAGTTCAGTACCAATCCTTTCACGTAATTTTTTTTAATTTCCATCGATTTATGAAGAATTTGTTTAGAAACTATGAAATTTTTAAGTTTCTAAAGTAATTATTTTTCGAGATATAAGACTTCAAAGTTAAACATAATTTTTATACTTGATTTTTGATGTCTACTTTAACATTCTGTATCTCAGAAATTTTAATCGGGAACGCGATCTCGATTTTTTCACAAATAAATTAATATCTTTAGGAAATTAAACTGAAAAATCAAATCAAAATTTTTGTTATTTTCCTTTGTAGGATTGCTCAATTAAAATCATGTATTTTTATTTTGCAAATTCATCACCTAATGGTTTAGTACCATGAAAAATTCAATACGATTCATTCCACGTAATTTTGTTTTAATTTCCATCGATTTATAAAGAAATTGTGTAGACCCTGCGAAATTTTCATGTTTCTAAAGTCATTATTTTTCAAGATATAAGACTTCAAAGTTAAACATAATTTTTATACTTGATTTTTGATGTGTACTTTAACGCTCTGTATTTCAGAAATGTTAATCGCAAACGCAATTCGAAATAATTATTTCCATTTTTAACAGTACTATAAATACGTTTTAGAGATAATCAAGTGAGGGAACTAATCACTGACTGTTTTAGGTCATTATTTCGATATTTCTGAGTATTTTTAATTATCACCTTCCGATTTAACTGCATTATGAGCATGTAATTAAGCGGCTCAACCGATTCCCGATTCTTTCATAATATTATTTAACTCAATAATTGCTCTGTGTCAACGTTTTTAAGACAGTTGACTTTCCGAACTTGAATCTGTCAATTCGATAATTATTTTCATCTTTAGCCGTATAAGTTCGTTTTGAAGATAATCGATTTTGGGAACTAATATTTGACTGTTTTATGAAACTTTTTCCATATTTAACATCACTATTAGTATGTAAATGACCGATTGAAGTGATTATTGACGTTCTAAATCAATTACTGGTTTAATCAGAATACTATTTAACCTATAAACATCTGTATGTTCATGTTTTGAATGTAGTAAGTTGTCTCCATCTTTAACCGTACTATAAGCGCGTTTTGAAGATAATCGATTTTGGGAACTAATCATCTACTGTTTCATGACACTTTTTCCATATTTAACAGCACTATTAGTATGTAAATGACCGATTGAAATGATTATTGACGTTCTAAATCAATTACTGATTTAATCAGAATACTATGTAACCTATAAACAGCTGTATGTTCATGTTTTGAATGTAGTAAGTCGTTTATTGTCAAAAAAATTGACATTTTTCATACAATCAAAGTTTTTTTTTAAAATTTGATATCGATTTGAAAAATAAGTTTTGATATTTCAAATGAATCAATTCGGAATTAACTAATAAAGTTTTAAATCGAAATTAGTATCGAAAGGAAATACAGGGTGGGTAATAAATAACAAAAATGTCTTGTTTTGTTTCCCTTTTCGATTTATTTCCAGTAATACTGAAATAATAAGAACTCGATAATAATCAATTGATATTTTTGTTTTCTTTATAAATAGAACATCTCTTGATACTATAATTATTTATATATATATATATATATATATATATATATATATATATATATATATATACATACGTATGTATAAAACACATCCTTTACGTCAACAATACAAATTCTAAAATCGGTTAAAAAACAAATTAAGGAAACATCTAAAAGGAAGGTCTCGCTTGCGCCTTAAGCAGACTTCACATATAAAAACAACTTGAAAAAAAAATTACATATCGGCAACGATTATTTCATCTAACCGATAGTTGGGACTTTTTGTAGATTTAGAAAAAAAATTATTTTTGATATAAAAAATTCGTTCAAAATTGAAAATAAATTGTTATAAACATAAAACGAATCAAAAATTTATTAAAAATAATATTTATATCAACGAATAATAAAAATATAATGAAAATTATAGGCGATTCATCTTTTTACGCCCTAACAATAAATTTCTATCAAAAGTATATTAAATAATTTAATTATTAAATTAACTGTTCAAAGAATTAGAAATGACTTGATCTACATTATTTTTCAAATATTTTCAATAATTTACTATAAATATTTATATACAGGACGATCCATTTAATTATTATTTATTTTTTATATAAAAACCCCAGTAAATTGATATATGTTTACAAAATTTAAAATAAAAGGAATTAAAACTTCCTATTTACAAGGTGAAACACGTTTATTTTGATTATTAATATATTAGTGTTGGTATATAATATATAGATAAGATCTAGGTCCTTTTAGAAACTTCTGGAACAGTAAATTGTTCTAAGGGGTTGGTAATGTCATTTTTCATTAATATAGGATTTGGAAATAAAACAAATTTAGAAAAGTATTCAAGAATATCCTCTATATACGAAATATGTGATTGTTCGGGGTGTAAAACTCTACAGTTGGTGATTCTGAATGTTGCATTTCATACCGGAGTAATTTTTAACTATTCAAAGACGATTCGTCGGTATTGCAATTTTTTTTTTAGTCAAATGACAGACCAAAGGGGAAAATCCTACCCGGAGTCATCTAAAAACACTCCTAGTATGGTTTATAAAAACTAATGGACATAAATATAGTAAGTTACTAACATAAGAGTAAACTTATAAAAAATTACACTACAGGAGAAATTTTTTCCTATATCGGAGACAATTCTAAAATATGCATGAAAATGTCTCTATTCCAACCGAATAAACAATCGTAAGAGGTATTCTTCACACAACAACGAATCTTATATTTTTTAGAAGCAATTTTTGGTACCTATTAGATTTTTTTTGAAATATGCTGAAAAAAGTGGACAAAAACTTGAAATTTCCGTTATCTCAGTGTATTTGGTGGATAATTTCGTGATTGAGTGCATTTGAAACCGAGAAAAATTAATTTTTTATTGTTATTGGTCGTTTTGTAACAAATTTTAACACCAAGATACTTTAGAATTATAAATTAAAAAAATAATTATTTAAAAATTCATGAATTTTTTTTTTGTAATTTAATTATTATTTGGTAAAAGTATCTCGAAACGTTGTGGTAAATCATTGTGTATAAGAGATTTGAATATATTTTAAAAAATTTTATTGAAATCATCCTCATTTCAATATTTTTGATTTTTAGTGATTTGGACTCTTTTCATCAAATTTTCTATGAAAAAAAAAAATTTAGTGAAAAATATGGTGAATAGAACGATATTTAGAAAAAATAACCGTTGCCAAACTCACAATATCATCCTAACAAGGATTTTAATCGAAGGTACATTTGAACTACTAGGAGTAAAAGAACAATTTAACGTTGTATTAGAAAATGTTGAACAAATGTATCTTTAATATGGTTAATTAGATCTCCAACTGACATTTTTCTAATAAAAAAATTGTAATTAAAACAAAAAATACGAGGGACGTACAAAAGTAATATCATATTAAGGTATTGGATAAGGTGATGGTTAATTTTGGAAATTTTGACCGAATTTAAGGAAAATGACATGAAAAAGAGAATTTTTTCCATTTAAAATGTTTTTCTACATGAAGTTTTCTATTTTAAAAGTCAAATTTAAATGTTTTGATTGTTATGTGAAAATTATTATAAAAACTTCTAAAAAAATTAGTTTTTTGTAAAAAAAAATATTTTTATCACTAATCGATGATTTCAAGGCTTTCTAAATCGAGTTTTTATATGAGGGTATACCTAAAATTACAAAGAAAATTCTGTATTTTTGATCAATTTCATTTTAGATACATAAAATTTTAACGGAACCATCCCGAATTTCAATTTTTCAAAAAATAGTAATTTAGACTCTTTTCATTTAATTTTCTATGGAAATGAAAAATTATGTGGAAAATGTGGTGAATAAAACGAGAATTAAAAAAATAACCGTTGCCAAACGTACAATATCTTGCTAACAAAGATATTAATCGAAAGTACATTTGAACTTCTATAAGTAAAATACAAACAATTTAACGTCATTTTCAAATTTAGGATTTTTTTTAAGAAAAAATAAAATTTTCATAACTAATCGATGATCTCAAGACATTAAACCAGGATTTTATATGAGGGTATACCGAACATTATTTTCGATTAATATCTAATTATTAGAGAAAAAAAATTTTCAACCACACTAAAATTAAATAATTGAATATACAGTGTGTGATTGTAAATAAAGATTATTAGACGTCAGTCGTGGATCTCTAATTATTGTGATGTATTACTTTAATTGCGCCATGTATATACAGTGTCCTTTAACAGTGAACGAAAAAAAGAAGAAGTGAAATAATATACAAATCGATAATTTGATAATTAATAATTAATTAATAATAAAAACATTGCGTAATAAAAAATCACTTATGTACAAAAACAACCTACACGATTTTTTTAATGATTCTAACATGAGTCCTCCTATTTTTTTTTCTATTTTTTTTGCAATTTATCCAATTAATAATAAGCGATTATGGGAATTATTACTACAACTACGCCCATCACAGTAATTTTCTTTTCTTCTAATTCGCCTTGCAATTGTCAAGGCCTATGGAATCTGAAACAAAATATTCGTTATTACATTTGATTCGTTTTTGAAATATTAGTAAATAAACAAACAAAAGCGTTAAAAAAATTGAGAAATTTGTTCTAAAACTTCAATATTTTTATCAATAGACCATTTCGATACATAATAAACGCCATTTCAACAGTTTTTTATGAACATAACCTCAATGTTTCAACATTTCCTTGATTCCTATATTGTTTTTAATATCTGGCAATCACAGGAGGTTTTTATGTGAGGTAAATCATGAAACGACTTGTTTTGATCTATGAAAAAGTATTTTCCTTCGAAAGGGATTTATTTTAATCTCAAATCCCTCAAAATTGTTGAAAAAGAATTTGAACATAGAAAAAATGTTGAGCAAACAAACAAAAGCAATAAGAAAATTGCAAAATTTTCATTAATAAACCATTTCGATAAATAACTAGCGCCATTTTAACGGATTCTTATAAACATAACCTCAATGTTTCAACATTTCCTCGATTCCTGTACTGTTTTTGATATTTGACAACCTTTGCTTAGAGTCATAGGGTTTTTTACGTAGGGTAAATCATAAAACAAGTTTAAACATGATATAAGCCCAAAAGAAACTAGTTTTCTTCGAAAATTTATGAAAAATTAGTAGAACATAGACAAAAGGTTCAATAAACAAACAAAACCGTTAAAAAATGAGAAATTTATCTGAAAACTTCGACATATTCATTAAAAGACTATTTCGATACGAAACAAACTCCATTTTAACAGTTTTGATAAAAATAACCTCAATATATTTATATATAGATTCCGATAGCATATGAGGTGTGTCAAATATATCGTTCGGGTCCCCAAAATTAAACAAGAGTTTGTTATACCACTCTGATGAGACTTAATACCGTCGAATCTAGTCAGTAGTTACAAACTCTCCTAGTAATTGCTAGCCGTTGTTATCGACAAGAAGATCGGATACCAAAACGTCAACAGAAACAAAATTTTGTGACCACCAAGCAATGAGGTAGTATACAGTGTTGATAAAAAAGCCATAAATGATATTTAACTGACGGTTAGTCTTCTCACAAGTCATCCAAAGATTATAGATATGGTAGTAGAAGATAAGTAACTGATAGAACCAATAAAATGACACCATATCAGTAAAAGGTTCAAGTACCTTGAAATAGTACTGCTAGTACCTTGGGAAGTGGAAAAAAGCCTCATTTAAGATGATTTTACGTATTTTGATGGCGATTCAGATTCATATGATTAAATATTAAACATAAAAGTCAATAAGCGTAAACTATTCACATCATTAGTTTTATTTTTGATAAGAATTTTCCTTTAAACTTACTGAAAATTAAATTTTCATTAATCTACCAATCGTCCAAATAGACTACAGTTACGTCCAATTTGTTGGGTATTTTCTTTCTTTGACTTAGTACATTGTACATCAAGTAATTTTGCAAATTCGAACTAACACCCCCCTCGATACTCCTCTTTCTACGTTTAACGATCATTTTAGTTCTTTTTTTATGTATTCTACGAAAAATATGTCAATCAATTTGTCTATCAAGCGTCAATATCGATTTGTAACATTTAAAACTCCGTAATTAATTCCAGACGATTAAGAATACATAAGTGTTCGAAAGCTCGGATATATATATTAGAGTTAGTACACTTCGGTGTTTAATTTTTTTAAGTAATCGAAAGCTCGGAATATATTAGAGTTAGTACACTTTGATGTATAATTTTGCCACAATTCCATTACGAAAACGCTTATATATATTTATATACGAGGATGTACAGATACCGTTCGAATTAATAAGGACTAATGAGAACTGAATATACTAGATCTATTAAAACTTTAGAGATATTCCTAAACCTACCCTCTGTTACTTTACAGCGAAGAAAAAAAGACGTTTAGCCACTTCCCAAGGGATAAACCAAACGAAAATAAAAACAAACAAATTTGATAGGGCATTTAAGGGTTTCAGAATGGATAAAAGTAGAAATCAGTGACAAACCAATGGATCAAATATTTTCATGATGGCTATAATGAACCTTATGGATCATTCCAGGTTAGCTAATGAACCTTTTTAATCATTTCAGGCTAGCTAATGACCCTTTCTAATCATTGCAGGTTAACTAGTGAACCTTTTTAATCATTTCAGACTAGCTAATGAACCTTTTTAATCATTTCAGACTAGCTAATGAGCTTTTTGAATAATCTTAGGCAACTAATTTCCCTTTTAAACCATTCCAGGTTAACTAGTGAACCTTTTTAATCATTTCAGACTAGCTAATGAACCTTTTTTAATAATTCCAGGTTAGCTAATGAACATTTTTAATCGTCCCAGGTTAGCTAATAAACCTTTTTAATTATCCTAGGCTAGTCATTTAACCTTTTTAATCATTCCAGGTTAGCTAGTGAACCTTTTTAATCATCTTAGGCAACTAATGACACTTTTTTAATCATTCCAGGCTAGCTAATGAACATTTTTATTTATTTTAAGCTAGTTAATGAACAGCTCCCAGTTTTAGTAATTGGAAACCAATGGAAATTAAACAACCAAGAAGAATGTATGGAGACATGATACATTTTAATGGTTTTAATGATAAATTTACCTCGTCAAACGTCTTACGAAGAACTAAAAGAATTAGTTGAATTTATAAAGTGTCAGATGCTGAAGAAGATCAAACACTTGAAAACCAGCTCCCAGTTTCCGTAATAGGAAATTAATGGAAAATAAAAGACCAAGAAGAATGTATGAAGACTAAAATATGGGATTAATGTAGAAATAATAGATTTTAATGATAAATTTGCCTCGTCAAACGTATTACGAAGACGAAAGAAAAAAAAATACTTAGAAAAATATCAAGAAGAAAAGAAAAATTGGTCAAAAATGATTATAGGAAGCTAATGAATGAAAAACAGGAAGAATTAGTTGAATTTTTATAAAGTGCCAGATGCTGAAGAGGTTCAAACACTTGATAATGGAAAATAAACGACCAAGAAGAATGTATGAAGACTAAAAGATGGAATTAATGTGGAAATAATAAATTTTAACGATTTTAATGATAAATTTACCTGGTCAAATGCCGACTATTTTCGTGTACCGACATTTCGGAGCTTTTGAATTCGTTCAATTCCTTCCTGATGGCCGCTTTATCTTTAGGTGTTAATCTAGTCCAAGGTTTATCGGCTCTTCGATCGTAATCGTGAGCTTGAGTCACTTCGATGTAATCGTTGAATCTGATTATCTTTTTCTCTTTCAATTCCTCCACGGTCGGTCTAAAACTCAATTTACGTAAAAGGAAACGTTTCTTTTCTTCTTTTTGTTTCTTCTCTTCCGCCGGACTTTGTTCTAAAAAGAAAACAGATTAATATTAATTATTTAATTAATAGAATACAACTCACTTTTTAATATGTTTCTTTCTTCTAATTCTTCTTGCGTCGGTCTCATACTGAGTCTCCTGATCAATCTGGCTCCGATGGCTTCTTTGGCCTCTTGTCTTTCGTTATCCGATTGGATTTGCAAGATGTTTCTGTTGATGAGTTCCTGTCGATCTGGTCTGAGCGCCAATTTGATAGATAAACTTTCTTTTCTAGCCATTTTGAGCGCCAGGCGTTTTTCCACCGACGTGGAATCGTCGTCGCGATAAGGAATCGGACCGTCGTTCGAATCGCTATCGCTTTCGTCTTCTCTTATGACGAGTGGTCGAGCGTTTTCTTTGTTTTCGACCGAAGGTGGTAGACCGAACGTGACCGGTTTGTTGCTGCTGAAATTGAAATTTTTCGTAACGTTTCGTACGGGAGCGAAAATTATCGAAATAGTTACCAGATTCTGATCCTAGGTCTCAAATTCGACCTTCTGTCAGTACGATGAAATGAAAATATGTAAAAATCAGGGTTCAGTTTTGTTTTGAAAATACTTACTTGAAACTAGAATTGTATTCTTGTTGTCTCATCGTCAACGGTCTATTTTCTTGAGTCGGAGTAATTTGCGGAGTCGCTGGTCCGCTATTCGATTTTTTCTTCAGTGCTGATTTGAGAGGCATCGCGTGGAATTTTGGTTCCTTGGCCGGTATCTCGTCGATTCGACTGGTGTCGATCGACGGGTCCGGTTGGGGCATTCTGAAATATTGATCGACGTCGTATTCACCATCGTCATCTTCTTCTTCGTCTTCGTTTTCTGTTTTAAATTAGTACTTTAAATACGATCTACCATCGAAGAGATGAAGAGTTTTTTCGAGTTTTAGTAACGTGGGTAACGGCGATTCTCATTTCAAAATTACAGAAAAAAAACGAGTAAAATTTCAAAAGATGTGTGCATTTCAATTTTATAGAAAAACCAAATAACAGTTCTCCCCAATGTGTGGATTTCAAATCTGATTACCTATATACAGGGCTTCCAAATTTAAAGAATTACTGAAATTGACATTATTTCTAATTTTGCTCGTATCTTCCGAACTAACAGAAATAGGGATTAATAAAAAGTAGTAGTAGATTTAGGAAGAATTGCCTTACGAATCGTGTTAATTTTACTTTATAAAAGTTTCTATTTTAAGAGATATAAGGGGTACAAAAGAAATATTTTTTTTGTTATGATAACACATGATCATAAAAATTCAATTAACTGAAGCTTCTATATTTTTAAACTAGACTCAACAAATTTATTGAATAGTTTCTAGTAGAAAAAAAAGTATAACAAAAATCAAAATCCTTATTGAAAAAACAAGCCATTATAAAATAAATTAGTCACAAACAGTAAATTTACTTTTTTTACGAAAAAACGTTAATCAAACCTCTTTCTCGGATATAAGTTCCTTGGAAACATGAGTAGTTCAGGACATATTTTCAAATAGCAACTTTTAACTTGGGATTAGAACAATGATCACACGACGTATTTTCTTAAAAAAACACCACTATTTGTAAATTATTATATTGAACACTTAAAACTTTATTTGATTTTTTTTAAATTGATTAACACTTAAAAATCACTCAAGTAATTTCTTAAAAATGTACAAAAATTGATCAAAATGTATTTAAAACTCTATAAAATAACTAAATTTGTAAATGATACACCGTACACTTCATTTGGTAAAGAAATATAACCTAGAATAACAATATGGCGGCCGTGACATCACGCTCTGTTTATCCATTATAGCAGACCATAGACGATCAATAATATTTTTCTCAATATTTTTTTCGTCAATACAAAATCAATATGTCTACTACCCTACACGATATTTTCAATATTTCTTCAGTGTTTATTCACGATGAAAGAACGATTAAATTCCATCTGCACCACTACCAGACCTATTTTTTTGTAATTCTTTCCGGTAATTAGTTCTTAAGGATTAATTTTTTTTCGTACGTCTATGCGTTGAAAATTATGATAAACAATCAATATTCCAATTTTTGCTACGTTAATCATGTCTAAAATTAAAAATTTCGGATTTGCATTAATATTTTTCATAAAAACAGATAAATATTATTATCAATAAAAGATCAAAATGCCAGTTTTTTTCCTTTTTTTTTTTAAATTATTTTCTATTAAAAAAGACCTAAAATCAAGATAAATTAAAATATATAAAAAGTTCTAAGTCGTAAAAAATTATTTTCAAATATTAATAAATTTGGTTAATATATTTATCGTGTATGGTCCGCTTTTTTACTAAATGCAATACTAGAGCTACCAACTTAATATTTCTAATATACTTCTTAATAATATATTCGACCAATAGATGGAATAAATATTTCTAACTTACCGTCGTAATCGTAATTGTGATGATTGGGTGGCGGCGATAATCTATTGGGTACGGGACTGGGGGAACTGAACATAGGCGGCGGCGGAATCGGACCAATTTCGGAAACAGGAATGGGCGGTTCGGGTAATTCAGACAACATAAATCCCGGTACCCCGCCAACGGGTAAATGCGGTGGCGGGATATTGTGGAGATGTTTTTCTTGAGGCGGCGGCGTGTTATTCGGATGCATACATTGCGAATCTGCAACTGAAATTAAATATTAATTAAAAAAAAATTAGAAAATTAGATAAAACACGTACAGTGTTCGCTGTGATAACACAACAATCTCCTGGTTAATTTGCCGTGTCCCAGCGTGTTCGGCCTTTCGAGTTTCCCGCCCATATTTTCCATTCCGAGGGGTTGCGTTACGTGCGAATGCGTTTCTCCGTTTGGAGAAAGAGCGCCGTTGTGTGCCGCTCCATCAGTCTTATCTTTTTTCGGCTCTGGAATTGAAGTAAAACGTTTAAATTACCAAGGAAACGTTTTTATTTTTTTTTGTACCGTGTTTGTTTGTGAAAGATTTTCGATGTCCTGAAGGTAAAAAAGCGGCGGGGGGCGTTATGGGAAGGACGGTATCCCATTGAGGTACTTTATCGGGTTCCTTTACATCGTCGTTTACTGGTAATTGTAGTTTTTGTTGTAAATCGTTTGTTTTTCGGCGGCGGCGCCCCGACGAGGTTAGATTCTTAACGAGGGACCCAACACCGCTCATTGTTGTTTATAATAAATCTGGCAGTGATTTTTTATTGCTATTAATTTTGTTTTAGGTTTTATTGAAGCTGTAAATTTCGCGTATGTAAATATTTATTTTATACCTAATGGAAATATTTTTGATAATGTGAACCGCCTCCAATCGAAGTTTTCCCCTCAGGGATTTACGTGTTAAGACCTTAGAAACGTGAAGATGAAAAGTTGTTTGTAAAAATGGAAAAAAAATCGATTCGAAGTATGCAAAAATATATTCGATGCGGGAATTTGAGGTTAAAAATTTGACGATGTAATGAGAGTTGGAAAAAAAATGAGAAAAGTTTTTGTGGTGGAAATTTAGTTGTGAAAGTGATGAGAAATGTATAAAATATTATCAAAATTGGGGGAACATTCAATTAATTTTTTTTTGGAACTTAGAGTTTCTCAATTTTCTTGGAATTATTCGGGATATTCGAAACTAATGATAATTTTAAAAAATAATGAAAAATTTATAGAATGTTTTTTGTATTTTTTCGAATGTACCTTAATTTTCCAGAATTTCAACCAACTTGCCAATTATTAAAAGATTTTTTTCACCGAATTTTTAAATTCCTTAATAGTATTCCTAATTTTGCAAATTTTTTTACCAATTTTTCATATTTTTGCACGATTGTCAAATGTTTTTTCAAGAATTTTCGAAATTAACAATTTTCTCCACAATTTCCGATCAAGAATTTTTGAAAATATTCCAGTTTTCGTAAATTTATATTTGAATTTATCAACGTTTTCGACAATTTTTTGGATTCTAGACATTTTTTAATTTTTGTTTCCGATTTATCAGATCCCATATTTTTTTAATTCGTTCAATTTGTTCAATTTTTCGGGAATTTTCAAATTTTTCAAACTTCCATAAAATTATTTCCCAATTTCTCAAAATTTCCTAAAATTTCTCATATTTTAAGATATTCACAAATTTTCGGGATTATTGAATTTTCTTCACGATTTTCAAATCTTGCAAAAAATTTCGAAGATAATCCAGTTTTCGTAAAATTATTTCTGAATTTATCAATTTTCGTTTTCGATTTCCCCGATGTCAAATTTTTTTAATTCTTTGAATTTTTCGCGAATTATTCAAAATTTCCGTATCAATCTGTAATTTTCAAATTTTCATAAAATTTCTCATATATTTTCAAACTTTCTATCAGAAAATTTCTAAATTATTGAATTTTCTTCACAATTTTCCAATTTTGCTGGAATTTTTAAAAAATTCCAGTTTCCGTAAAATTATTTCTGAATTTATCAGCATTTTCGACAATTTTTTTGGTTTTTCGATTTTCCAGATCTCAAATTTTTTGAATTCTTCCAATTTTTCGCGAATTATTCAAAACTTAAACAATATTAACACACAACAATATTTGTTCGTATTTTTATTTTAAATTTCAGAAAAATTTTCAAAATTTTTGAATTCTCAATGTTAACGAATTGTCACTAATTTTTCAATTTTAGGAAAATTATTCCCGGATAATTCAGAATTTACGATATTTTTACATATTTTTGAAAAATTTTCGAAATTCCATTCACGGATTTTCGTAAATTTTCAAATCTCAAAGTAATATTTGAAAATATTCCAGTTTTTTAGACACACTTTCTAAATTTTTCAGAATTCGCGACAATTTTTGAGATTTTTCAATTTTTTACTAGCATTTGACAAATTTTGGAGAGGGAATTTCTCATAATTTTCAGAAAATTTTGTGGGTTAAATTTTTTCGAATTATATTTTTAAATTTATACGAATAATTCATTTTAAAAAATTCAAATCATTTATCTAAGTTCAAAAATGTTTTTTTCCATACTTTTCTGCTAAAAAATTAATCATCATTATCAACCGCCCATAAATCGAAAAAAAAACACGTAATTAAGTTGATTCAAGTGATTACATAACACAAGGTATTTCAACAAAACCCAAGGTCACTTCATTCTCACCCTTATTTAACCCGAAAATATTCACACCTTGTATAAAAACGATAAATTAAACTCGATATGTTACAAACTTAATAATAGCATGCGGATACGTTCTATTAAATAATCTCGCTAAAACCCGCTAATTTTTTACTGTTTTATTTATTTACTATTTACAAATACGACGCGATCGTCGCGACGCCCAACAGGTCACGTCGTGAACTCTATTTCCACTGACTGGAAGCTAGAAATGTTTCGTGTAAGCGAGCTGGTGAGAAAATATAACGTTGCCATATTTCCGAACAAAATACAAAAACATATAAAAACGTTCCAATCACCACTGTAGTAAAACTAAAAAAACCTCCGTTGTAATATTTCTAAACATTATTTTATTTATTTTATATTTTCTTAAAACAATATATTTGTGTTTTTTTTTTCAAATTCCTCCTAATCACACAATTCTTTTCGTTATAATATTCCTGATTTGAGATCTGATTAATTCACATCCTCATACTTCCATATTTCTAGAAAACTAGAGTAGTGGCAACATCGCCTGTAACGCCCAGGATCGTTACACATAGAGATGCTTTTGCTGCAGCCAATTCTCGTGACGTCAAACTCGCCGTTTGATTGGACGCATTCATTTCAAATAATCCTGTCTATTTACTAACAAAGTTACGATTGAACGCACGTCGAATCTTTAAATTTCCATTTTTTTTGTTACACTAACATTATTTAAGCCGCGTTGATTTAATAAAAAAGAAGAAATGACAGAATGAGGTTTCAAGATATAACTACACGTCAAATATTCAGTATGTTTTCGAAATAATATTTTAAAATTCGATTTCAAGTGCTTCTTCAATTGTTATTGTATTTATTCTTTTTTGTAATCGACTATATATATATATATATATATATATATATATTTTCATCATATTGTACATTATGAACATCTTTCATCGGGTTACACCTAGTAATATGAAACTCCGCGGGAGGTTCACATAAATCTAGTTAGCCCTGGCTTTCCTTGACAGAGAGAATAAAATGGCGGACACGGTCGACGATTGTTAAATAGCTAGACACGCGTTTCTTGGTTGTCTTTCTCTTTCCTTACACGTACAGGGAGGGGATCGATACGTAACTTAGTAGTGCAATTGCTACTCTCTCTCTGTCTCTTTCGTTGTTTGTTATAGCCGCAGGGTTGGTTTAGCCCAGATTTAATTTTATAGAAAACGTATTATGAATTTTGAGTGGAATAGTGTGTTTCGTTTTAAAGAAATTATGTTAAAATAATTGTTGAATTTTTGCAATAATTGAACGTAAGAATGATCGAAAAAGTGCTTTTATTATAAAGAGATTTAAAATTTTGGTTCAAATTATTGAAAATTTTATATTTTCGAATTTTAGAACGATGTTAACTATCAATTTTTAATGCATTTGAGTTTTTTTTATAAATATAATCACGTAATATATTCGGTTTGATTTAGAGTCGATATTTAATTATAGATCTGATATCGAAAATGCACTTTGCAGATGAAATTTGGCCCGTTATGAAATTTTGTTATTATTTCGTACACTAACAAAACCAATTACCTTTAAAATCTATTTTTAACGTTATTATAAAACAATAGGTAGTTGCACGAACGATTTACGGTTAATTGTAGAGACAACGAAATGCCAAAACAGTTCCTGCGATTTAATTCCTGTGATAAAGTACCTAGATGTAATGAGTTGGAAAAAAAATGAGAAAAGTTTTTGTGGTGGAAATTTAGTTGCGAAAGTGATGAGAAATGTATAAATTATATGTATATATTATCAAAATTGGGGGAACATTCAATTAATTTTTTTTTGGAACTTAGAGTTTCTCAATTTTCTTGGAATTATTCGGGATATTCGAAACTAATGATAATTTTAAAAAATAATGAAAAATTTATAGAATGTTTTTTGTATTTTTTCGAATGTACCTTAATTTTCCAGAATTTCAACCAACTTGCCAATTATTAAAAGATTTTTTTCACCGAATTTTTAAATTCCTTAATAGTATTCCTAATTTTGCAACGAAATGCCAAAACAGTTCCTGCGATTTAATTTTTTTGTTTGCACTGTGATAAAGTACCTAGAAATAATAGATACATTTGGCACCATAGCAAACGATATAATGAATAATAATATTCGTTTTTGTATATAATTATCCAATATGAAAATTCAATATTATAATTTTCACGTAATTCCTTGATGAAAAATTAACGAATACGGTCCTGGTTTTTAAACTCTAGGTTATAATAACACTCGTCAAGTGTTTCGCGGGTTGCTAGATTAATTAAGTAGTTATTGACATTAAAACAAATGTTTGTATTCATTTTTTTCCGTTTATATAAAATAAAAGAATGTTATTTTAATTAATATTAATTTTCATAACGTATTTAAATCAATTTACGGATAACACAAATTATAAAATGTTTTACTACAATTTTGAATTGCACGTCGATAAAGTAGGAATCTTTTCTTCCGATCGATTGTGAGAGATGTTTGAGAAGACAATACGTAATTAGAATGTCAAAAAAATGAATTTGTAATATTAATTAATTTAGATAATTCATTGTTTGTTTTCATAAACACAATTCTTAAAACGATTATTTTTTAATAAGTACTACTTTATCGTTGAATACCAATTTGTAACTAACGGTTCGGAATGTTAATTACTTAACCGGAAATGGAGGAAGTAGAGGAACGGGAAGTTCGTTTTCTGGGTTTGCTACGTTCGGGAATGTCATCATTAAGGTCACAAATCGCGGTCGTATAAGTAATTAAAATTGTAAAACAATAAAATTTATAGAAAGCGATCAGGTGTTTAATCAGATCGCGTTGGACAATCTGATCGCCCGCGTATGTTTATCAATTATACTTTCGTTGGCAATATGGCGATATTAATACAATTAGAAAAAAATTTATTACTTTCTAAAGTGAATCAACAAAAAAAAAACATATTTAAAGGAATGTCTTGTATAAATCGCTTTTTTATCACATATAACTTTTTTTTTATAACTCATGATTCATATACAGGGTGAGTTAGAATGCCGCGATTAAATTGGTGATGCAAGATCCCATTGCCATATCTTTATTCGAAAATATCATCAAGTTATACTTATTTAATGAGATTGTAACAAATTTCTTAAATTTTTACAACAATTTGAATAATTGTGACTATGGAAGGGCATAAAGACTTTTGATTATCTCAATGGGAAGTTAAACAAGGGGTGAATAAATCCATTTCGAAATGGGGTAGGTCGCTGAGTGAATTGAGTTTATCCCTTGCACGTTTGTTTATGGAGAAATTTCGGAAACATCAATGGAAATATGTTGGGGTAAGATCAAGTGAGATATGGAGGAACTTTCGGTTACTATCGAATAGAAACCTGAAATAAAATTGGAATATGTGTCTACAAATGTCCAAGATAGCCTCGAAAAGGGACAAAACAAATTTCCCTGGTTAGATCAGTAACTCCCGATGTACTCCAAGTTCCCAAGGGTTCGCGGAAGTCTCGACAAGGTTTAACACAAAATCCCACCCTTATATTAGTTATTTCCGAAGTGATCCAATTCCCTAGAGGTCCATGGAAACCTCGGTCATCTTTTTAGTAGAGCTTTTTACGAACTTCTTTTTTTGTTTAAAACATTTTTTTCTGAAACCAATATTTTCGGAGTTATCTCGACAGGAAAATAGGTTAGGATAGGTTAGTCACTCTTTGCGTCATAACAGCCAAAAAAATAGATTTACTAAAAAAATGTTTATTATCTTTTTTGTAGAACTTTTTATGAACTTCATTTTTTGTTCAAAAAATTTTTTTATAAAATCAATATTTTCTGTGTTATTTAATAATATTGTTATAAATTTGAATGTGGTTTAGGGCAAACGAAGGTCTGTTTCTAAAAATTCATTTAGGGATTATCGTCTCTAATCAAGGATAGAAATTTTAGCAAAAAATTCACAAGAAATTCGTTTGAATTGATCTACAACAATCGAAAAGCATCTAAAATGCTCTGGAACGTCACAGTAATAATTTAAATAACTTCAACGTAAAAAAAACTGTTCATTAAATATTTCCGAAAATATTAATTTTAGAAAAGAAATTTTTAAACAAAAAATAAAGTTCATAAGAAAATCTACAAAAAAGTTGTTATACATTTTTTTCGTAAACCTATTTTTTTGCCTAAAAAATATGTCGGCAAGAAAATAGGTTAGGTTAGTCAATTTTACACCAGACGAGATATTTTGCTTTATAACAGTCAAAAAAATAAGTTAACGAAAAAAATGTATATAAACTTTTTTGTAGATTTTTTTATGAACTTTATTTTTTTTTAATGTTTTTTTCTAAAATTAATATTTTAGTAGAAATTTAGTTATAACTGTAAAGACGTTCGTTAGACTTAATCAACAGGAACCGGGTATATAACATCTAAAACGCTCTGGAAAGTTACAAAAAAACGACAGTTGAAAATTTTCAATTCAGTAATAGAACAAATAGAATTTGTTTCTATTTACGATTAAAATTCAATATAACTATATAAATGTTGACGTCAGACGCCTCCGGGCTATTCTGTCCCTTTTTTTTTCAACTAAATTTGTCCAAATAACATTTCCAAAAAAATTCGAAAACACTAGAAAGTATTTAGAACTACCGAAACATTCTACTTAGTCATTTTACAACTATAATTAGCGCCAAATTATTTATACTTTGAAAAAAAATTCGAAAAATAAAATATGATGTACCTTTAAAGCACGTACACCCCATGATGTAGCCCATCATGGATCCCAGACGGGGCTACCCCGTCTCTTGTCAACGTGGGGCCCTTGTACACCTCGCCCCCATCGAGAGGGCCCTGATAACGAACCACTACAACATCTTTAAAGGACTCACCCACATTTTCGACATTTTCCCGTTTATACGAAATAGAAAATGAACAAAAATAAACGACGTTTGTTTAGGTTAACGACAGATGATAATATCGTTGGTCTCTTGCAGGATCGAATCGACCGGTGGCTGATGACGGCGAGTCGACGCGCCAATTTTGTGGGAAATCTCGCGAGGGCAGCAGAAACGAGACTGCGGGAGTTGAAATCACGAGACATCCGAAGTTGGCGTAGAGCGACCTCAAGCGGTGGGAAGAGAAAGTTTACGAACGCATTAGGCGCCAACAGAAACTTTCTTATTTATATGTAAATATACATGGTAGTTTTTTTTAAAGGTTTTTTATACAAAAATAGAAGTTTAATTATTTGAAAATTAATAAATGAAATATAATATTTTTTTTAGTTCATATAATTTCTAATACTCATTAATTTTATATATATATATATATATATATATATATATATATATATATATATATATATATATATATATATATATATAATTTTTAGGTTATAACACTCGATATAATTATATGGGTTTACTATGTTGCCACGTTTAATTATTTTTCAGATATTTTTAATAATATTTTATTTTGATGAAATTACGTAGATTTAGGTCATTAAAAGGTGGGGGAGACATGTTTTATGAGGTTTTATAAAATAAACGATTTTCAGGTAAAGGTGTAGCTTAAATATCACTAATAAAATGACAAGATGGGAATTTTTTTGGGAGCGACCTAACCTAACCTAAAAATCGTTTTTTTTCCATAAAACCCCATTAAACACATGTCTTTTACCTAATAAAATAGTTTCCAAGCGAAGAAAAAATTTTTAGAGAGTCAATTCTAAATAAATATCAAAAAAATTTGAAAAAACAACAAATAAATTTGATTTTAGATAGTTTTAAGGGGGACAACTTACCGGTATTACTAATACTATTGGCGTTGGCGCTGGCCTGTGCAAATTGAGGATTCTGCAGTAGCTGTTGCTGGAGGATATTGTAATTCATGGGCATCATTTGAGCTATTGACGGCGGTACTACGGGATAAGGGGGCGGTTGGGGTAACGTGCCGGTACCGATTTGATTCGATTGCGGAGTTAAATTACCGCCGCCGTTGCCTGTAGATATATTACCGCCGTCGCCGCTTGGTACTTGTTGGGCGGCGCTCGGAGGGAATGGAGGTTCTTCTGAAATACGATCAAATTGATAACCGAATTTCTTTTTAAACTATGTACAATTCTCGCGAAGCGGTAATTACCGTATCGTGTGATAGGTCCTTAATACGTATCGAAGGTATAAACGTATGTGAATTGAGAATAGGTGATTACCGTATCGTGTAATACACCCTTAAAAGACATCGATTTTTTCTATTTTAGAGTTGTTGAAATGAAAATCATTTTTTTTTCATTAAATGAACGCGCAAATCACCTGTAAAAGACCTTTGATAGATGTCGTTGAAATTAAAAAAAAAATTTTTTTTTCATAAATTTATCGTAAATTAGAAACGGCAATTACCGTATCGTGTGATAGGTCCTTAATACGTATCGAAGGTTTCTTTTTAAATTTATCGTGAGTAAATTGAGAAGAGGTGATTACCGTATCGTGTAATGCGTCCTTAATAGACGTCGATTTTTCTATTTTCCAGTTGTTGAAAAAAATTTTTGAAATGAAAATCATTTTTTTTTTCATTGAATGAACGCGGAAACCACCGTACCGTGTAAAAGACCCTTAATAGATGTCGTTTAAATTAAAAAAAGACTTTTTCATAAATTTATCGTGAATTAGAAACAGCAATTGCCGGCTCTTAATTAAAATCAATGTTTTCATTTTACATGTATCAAAAATATTTTTTTTTATAAATTTGTCGTAAATCGTGACGCGGCTAGTTCCATATCGTGTAATACACCCTTAACTGATATCGATGTATCGAGTCAAATTTTTGAAAAGGAAAAATTATTTTTTCATTAATTTATTGTAAATTGGGAAACGGCAATTACCGTACCGTGTAATATTCCCTTAAACAACATCTGTTTTTATTTTGCATCTAATAAGAATATTTTTTTCATATTAATAAATTTTTAGTTTGATAAACTTAACGTGAATTATATAACGGCATTATTTCCGTACCGTGTGATATACCGTTTAATAGACATCGATATTTCAATTTTGATAATAAATATTGATTCTCATTAACTCATTTTTAATATATATCAAGAACAATAAAAAAAATCATGAAACAACAAAGCTTGAAAAAGATCATTAAATGTTAAATCAATTTAATGGTAGCATCTAGCGGCGAACATTGGAACGAACTTTATAATGAAATTTACAGTGACTGTTCATACCGACGAGCGTAAAATTTCATATCTTGAACGATAGATGGCGTTTCGAATTCGATATAGAGGTTAATGACGTTTAACAACCTATGTTAGTCAAAAATTACGAACCTAGGTCGGATTTTGGGGGAGTCATCGGGCTTTCTGGTAAAAGAATTCCTTTCATTACTAAATCGTCTCTATTGGCTCGGACTGATATTTTTCTTTCTAAAGCTGAAATAACGAAAAAAAAAACAATGTATTATATACGAAAAAAAAGTTTTCTATAAAAAATTGATACTTTATCATAAAAACGCGAAACTTACTTCTGGAAACGGCTTCCATCTTGTCTGATTTCCGTTTCCGTTTCCATTTCCACGGCCTCAGTAATTTACCTATTGAAAATTTGCTTTTTCTTTCCACTGGTGGACTACGCGTACCACTACCGAGACTGTTGGTCCTAAAGGCTGTTCCATTATGTTTTTTAGCTATAATAAAAATTCTATAATCAAAACTTTTTTATTATACGGTGTGAATGAGTTTTCCAAGGAAACACATTATTTAAAACACACTCTCGAATAAAAAGTAATTTACATCATTCTTTGTTATTTTTTCAGGTTATTCACGTCTGTTTATTGTTCTAGTTGATGCAAAAATAATTAAGATCGTCGCTTGTCATTCCAAACATGTTCTATCGGATCTAAATCTGAGCAATGTGGAATCGCGCCTTTATAAAGTATTGTTACGACTTCGTCCAAGTCGTGGCCCGTGAAGCCGGTCCTGTTCGGTCATAATAGAGCTCTAAAATGTGGCGAAGCAATGTGGGGTCGCATGGTATCTACGCCATTTTGAATAACAATTAACTTTGTATGACCTTCAAAAGATGAGCTTCTCTTTATCTAAATCGATTATATTATCTTCCGCCATGTTCAACAAGACGTAAGACAGGACTGTTAAGTCATAGTCAGTGGTTGTAGCGATTGTGAAAGTTTGTAGGTTCCATTATTTTAAAACATCTATGTTATTATGTTTAACTTTTTACCACGATAATGAACAGTTTATTTTAATTATTATTCAGTAGAAAAAGGAATTAGAGCTTATACGGAATCGTCATTAAATATTTACGAGATTCCATATAAGTATTTATAAATCATTAAATTTCTAATATACCCCCAGAAATTATAAAATTTAATTCTTACGAGGAAGATAAACAATTAGAAAAACATTTTCTATAGCTTTATTTAATATAAGTGTATATACACGGTGTCTTAAAAACAATGAACTAAATCATCTTGCTGTATCGATCTGACACATTCCCTCATCAAAATATTGAGAAAATAGTTGCCAACTTTATCTCCCGATTTAAATCCTTTACATTTTCGTCTCCAGCCTCGAGAATTCGCAAAAAAATTATACAACCAGAAGATTTATGTCAATACGTCATAGTAGAATCATGTTTATTGGATCCAGATATGTAAATTATACTATTTAATGATTTCTAGTATTTATTTTAAAAATATTTCTATTATTTTCACAAATTTATATATTTCTGATTAAATCTGGAAGTTTTAATGAAATTCGATTTTAAACGACCGCTGGTGGAGAAGTTTTCTATCCAGATAGCGCCAACTAACAAGATCAGAAACTCGATTCTGTTACACAGTGTTGCCGAACTTTTTCTACAATCTTCCTTCAACTTTATCTTCAAAATAACAAGATTTTAACGATCTATTTCGTTTTATTGAAATAATAATTAAAATTTGTTTTACTCAACTATATTTCAATTGTTGGAAAGGAAAAAACTTTTTTTATAAATTGCGAATAGGCAATTACAATATAATACACCATATACAAAAAAATTTTTTTCATAAATCCATTGCACAATCAGAAATTACCGCAACGTATAATAAGCCCTTAATAGATATCGGTGTTTCGATTTTTAAATTTTTGCACACAAAAACCTCATTTTTTCATAAATTTATTCTAAAATGGGAAGCGGCCATTACCACAACGTGTAATAAGCCTTTAATAGACATCGATGTTTCTGTTTTTCAATTTTTGAACAAAAAAAATCATTTTTTCATATCTTTGTTGTAAAATTGGAAGCGGCAATTACCGCAACGTGTAATAAGGCCTTAATAGACATCCATATATTTACTTTGAGTTGGTTAATTCATTTTTAGTATTCAGTTTGCAGTTCTTGAACTTAATAAAAATCATGTAATGTCAAAACCGTGTAGTCGGCTTTTAATTAACATCGAACTTTTTATTTTGCATGTGTTAAGAATATTTTTTTCACATAAAATTGTCACAATTTCCATATCGTGTAATACACCCTTAATTGACATCGATGTACCTTCAATTCTATGATATACAAATTTTACTTTATGCTTATTTAAGAAAATCATCACATTCTAACAACACTGTAATAGTGTATGTATCTCATGGGGAAGAATAAGTGGAGTGTTGCCTTGACGACGTCACTTGAATCCGCAGATGAAATTCCCTATAAACGCATGCGCTTTAATACGTTTTTACCTGATAAATTAGTCAGATTTACAAAGAATATTCTTTTAATTATTTAGATAAAAAATTTCAGATGATAGTTCAAAGAGTAAAAAATTATTTCAAAATACAAGCTTCGTTCATTTATAGCCGTAGGTTGTTATAATTAATTTCTTGACATTCGACCCCAAGTACATGATGATATTAATCGTAGGTGGAATAGTAAATCGACCGACATCATTCGCTTGTCGTTTCACATTGTGTCACTAGAAAGAAATGAAAATAGAAACGGCGATTACTTTTTTATTTTGGCTCTAAGTGATTAACTGTTTGACGAATATATCTTAGTTGCGTTTCGTTACATTCCTTGATTTTTTTTTCGTAGAAAGAATTGAATAGTGGGTCTATTAACAAATATTCGAAGAATACACATCAATGTTGCCAACTTTCAATTAAATCATGGTTATTACATATGGATAACGATATTCAGAAACTTTCATTATCAGTAGTGTATATGAATTTATTCAAATGTTCTAATCTTGTTAATTATTTATGAATAAGGTTATGAAGAAATGGAGAATTATTATAACAATATAACAAAACTAAATAACTAAAATTGTGAAGTACGTATGTCGTTGATAACTTCTCTAGAAGTGTAAATAGGCAGGACCAACGTGGCTTTAAATTATGGATATAAGTCATAAGAATTGATTATGACGTATATAGTTGATAAAAAAATATTAGTAGTTTTTTACGGTTATTTCAAAGTCGAGGTACAAGGTTAAGCTGCACATATATGCATTTAATTACAAAGATCTCGCGTTGTTTGATGAATTTATATAAAAACTACGAACAAAATTAGTCAGCAATATTAACTATACGTGAAAATTTTCAAATCAAGTGACTATACCAGGACATATTGATTCTAACCCCGACACCCAACCAATGAATTTGCTGCATTAAACTAAATCAGATTGCTCCCACCCCATTCCAGAATATTTTTATCTATTTATCTATTGGAAATTAAGGGGGATCATGTATTTCAATTTATTTCATCTAATATTTTACCTTTACATAGAACTTTGCTTGTTATTTTGGACTAATCAATTTTCTAATCGTACATTGTGTAAGGACCGTACTCGGTTAGTGCTATAAGTTTGTCACAAAATGCTATCTCTACCTTCGGTTTCCGGAGGTTTCAGCTCGGTTCTGCGCATTCTCAAGCATGCGCAGTATAGTCTCTCGAACGAGAGAGACAACGAATATTATTATATATTAATTATACTTTCAGAAAAGTTTCCTACCAAACAGGGAAACTAAACCTTATTTCTATACTTAATCATTTTAATATTTTTAAACGTTTAAAACGTTATTTGTTGATAATTTTTTTCGTTATATTTAAAAATTTTCTCGATAGAATTTGTTTTAAACAAATACGACAATTATTTCGTAATATAAATTGTCGTATCATCTGCTGACATAAATTTACGTTTGTTTTTAAATTGTTGAGGCACGCGATGGGTATTTTTATCTATCGATGTATAAAATCTAATTTTCCATTCAAATGGTTAATATACACAGTGTACCAACCAGAAACCCGGACACAAAAAGGTTTCTTGTATAAATTTGAGTTTTTTTATTGCGCCAGGTACTTCAAGGGTTATCCTCGTACACTAGGTGGCTAGTATAACCGATAAGTTATGATCCACGCGGTAGTTAACGTGTTGAAGATACATCTTGTACGCTTAGTTTATGAATTATTACTTTTTCTAAAGGAAAAGTTGATTAAGTATAATGGTGTTTGCATTAAATTCTACCTACGATGATGATAAACTCCGACTCGGCAACGGAGGTCATCAAAACCAGCTTCTGATGTGTATGTACCGCCCGACCGTGGAATGCGTGACGTCATCGAGGACGTTGGATTTGTTTGCTTGCGCAACAAACACACGAAAAAAATATTTGCCACCTTTTTAAATACTCGATGCATCGGCAACGTGAATATATTATAAATATACAAATATTTAATAAGTTGTTTTACGAGGGAGATTCTAAATTGTCCATCTCATATACTTTTGACTGCTTAAACTCATATATTAATAATATGACAGTTGTCAAATTTATTTACGTGTCTTTTGAGGGTTATAGCCAACTGAAAATCATATGGATTTATTACTAGTCGCGTCATCTGTGTATTACTCACTCAAATTGATTAATTTTTAAACTAATAATATGACAGCTGTCAAATTTATTGACGTGACTGTTGAAGGTTGGGGATAATTGAAAATCATATGGATTTATTACTAGTTGCGCCATCTCTGTATATCTAATATAAACCTTTCCTAAGAAATGGCCAACTACCGTTTTTTACTGTCATTTTTTGTATTGAATAATTGTGTGAGGGCATTCTAGACAGGGACGTCTCCAGGACGATTCGTAAAAAATATTTAAATTTAAAATAATTTAATGAAGGTTGAAAGCTACAATAAAAATTTTTAAGTTTTTTTAGTATGATATACAGTTTATTCCCGAAAGGGCATTCTAGACAGGGAAGTCTCCAGGATTATTTGTAATAAAAATATAATTCTACGATTTGATGAAGTTATAGAGCTATAATAAAAAAATTTTTTTCATGCGGTTTTTTGGAAAACTATGTTTTATTTTTTGATAATTTCGTCGTATATAGATCAAGGATGAAATATCCGGTCATTGAAAGTACAATGTTGTTTATGTTTTCACCGAATTCACCTTGGCGCCATTAAGACGAGGCGTGGGTGTACTGGGTGATTGTAGAAACAGAACAATTTGTTAGTTACAGAAATAGCAAATTTTACACATTTTTGATACGTTCATTCGAAGGTAACAAAGTCAAGGTTAATAATATATCAAACTTCGATCTCAAAACATAATATTCACGGATTTATTTGAAAGCAAATTGAAAAGCGGGTGCTGTTTCATAACTTTCGAAACCAACTCGTTGTTAATTAACTTTCTAGGGGTTTAAACAGGATTTACCTGGAAACTGGAAGCTCTGGATGGACGAGGACGATTTGAAAGGTAACTTTAAGATCCGTTTTAAATCGAAACAATCTCGTTAGTGTTGGTATTCCTTCTCTTCTTCTTTCTTGGCACTACTGATGTTGCGAGTCTTGTCAGAAGCACCGGTCAAAGCTTCGATATCGATACCTTGGGGTTAGTTGTTTACACAGAGCTCTCGGAAGACGAGGAATTTCGTTTTACAGGCATCGTTAGCTCGAGTACGATTGTTTAAATTAAACCCCAAAAAATGTCCTTCGTCCTGTACTGTCAAGATCCAAACGGTTTTAACAATTTTTTAAATCTTTACTATTAAAACTAGTAATGATAATTTGGAAAAGAATCTTTTCTATTATGAATGACATTGAAATAGGAAACGTTCAATAAAACATGATGGGGATCGTATTCATAATTGGTCATGGTCGTAAATTCAATTTAACTTGATTATTTACTGCATTTATATCTATTTATATCTCGATTCTGGTAATAAATCTTATTAATCTTTGCGTTGATATCTGGTTACTATTAGAATTTAATTGTTTATACAGAGCGTCTATAAAATAATAGTAATAGCTCTTCGATTTATTAATAACCAATTAAAAATTTTTAAAACCTAATCTACCAATAACAGAAGAGCTAACAACTACAGAAGTACTTGGTACAACAAAGAAAACACCAAAACACAATTTTTTTAAGTTAAATCTGGTGACTAGGGTGCATGAGGTAGCAATTCAAACTTTAATGCATTAATTTTGGGCATTGCAATTAACAAAACAATCTTTGTTTTCTTTGGGGACGTTTCTCCCTTTTCAGCTCATTGTTTTGATTGTTCTTTTGGTTAGGGGATGAAATGATGAGCCCTCGGGTGTGAAACATTGACAAACATTCGATGGAAACATATTTACGGCTCTATTTTTGTTCCATTGTGACATCCAGTTACTTTTTGTGGATTTTCTTCAACATTTTTGGATTCGTCACTTCATTTGGTCGACAACTGCGATGCTGGTACTGTACCGTCTTGTCTCGCCCAGAGTGGAAACTATTTTAGCTTTTATATTGGTTGGGTTGAGCTCACTATCAATGGCTGCCAAACAAATACCAAACACCGTCTTTCTAATACAGTGATATTACAAGCAGCTCCCGCCATTCCTACATCAGACCAAGGAATAATCTCGTAAATTATTTTATGAAGATATCATATCCTGTCAGGAGGTGATTTATATAAAATTCAAGTCCACAATATCAGATCCTTCACATCAGTTGTTGTTACTACATATTAGAATCGATTCCGAAGATCTTAAGCTCAAAAGCTTGAGTTTGGGAAAGAAAAATCATCACTCGAGGTTAAATCCTTAGAATATTGTGGATGAGAGAACGATTTGTCATTTGTTTGAGTTTGGAAATGAGAAATCGTCACTTGAGGTTAAATCCTGACGATAGTGCGGACGAGAGAACAATTTTTAGACGATTTCGTATATTTTTGCCGTAAAAATTTCACAATGTCTTGGTGATTTGCACGAAAAAGTTCTTCATAGATTTATGGGTTGATAAACATTCCTTGGTGGTCATTGCGATCGATTCACTATAAAAAGCCCACTGTTTTGCCAGCTGTTTCGGTATTTATGTGTTGTGGTGTCATTTTTATCAAAATTGTAAATGAGAAATCATCATTCGACGTTTAAATTGAAGATTCCATTATATAATATACAAAAATACGAGTGTGATACTAATTAAATAATAAACAATGATTAGATTGTACTACGAGGATGGTTCTAGAGGTACCAGAAGCTCCATATACTTTTCCAAGCGATGTATAAGAAGTTCGATACCCTTTCTAGATTAAGAATCATTAACTACAGACATCGCCCTTCATTGTTGGAAAATCTTTGACCACCAAGTGTGGGAACTGAAAATAATCCGATGGGGCTAAATCTACCTTATTTAAGATCAGATTCTGGAGTCATAATCTCATTAGGTTAGGTTAGGAGCAGCCTCGCCCAGATTAGAAGCTAGTTCAGCTTTCATATTGGTTGGGATAAGGCACGCCGAAAACAAAATGGAGGTAGCATCGAATTTGAGCAGAGAGGACAGAAACTGATTGATTACTTACGTTTTGTAAAGTGTTTTGTCTTGATCTGAAAGCCTTTTGTTTTTTTGGCGTTTTTTTTAGAAGTTAGTCGCTAGATATGATCTCTAAACAAGGCGCTTCATGAATCAGCCACGTTTAAATTCAGAAAGAGCAGAGTCCCTTTACTTTCATTTTTGTAGGGGTTATGTCTTTCAAAAATACTGTTTTTTCCTTTTTCACGAAAAAAACGTCAAAAGGTTCAAAAATTGAGATCGTAAACTTTCATGCGATCCTTGTACAATATATAAAAACATTACATCTTTCGGTTTGAATCGTAGTTTGATAAAAAATTATTATAATTATGAACAAAACTTTCTTAGAATTTACGGGATCATCGACACGAATTTTATTTTATTCATACTCCCACCGAAAACAATAACGAAGGCGGCGACAAAAATTACACAACAACAAAAGATTACGAACCAAAAACGTGAGTCATTAATTATATTAGGAATTGATTATGGGAAAATTCCATTTGAAAAAATAATAAATCTCGTACGGACAAACCATAAAACACATACAAAAAATAATTAACTCTGTTTTACTCGAACGATGGTAAATCAACCGTCGAAGCTAAACTGAATATTTTAATGTTTCTGAACCGACTTGATTTTAGGTATATTCTGATTTAAAATCGGTTTTTTACTACTGTGCGTAAAAAACACTTTACGCACTTAAATAATAGTACGGGGAAAAACGTATTATTAAGGTCTCCGTAGTGTAGTGGTTAGAATACGGGGCTCAAACCACGCTCATTCCAATTTTTGTTTTTTTTTCTACTTATGCAGTAAAAATTATTTTTAAGTAACATTTATATATACAAGAGATGTGCGTGAAAAAAAATTTTCATTAATTTTCTGTATTTTGATAAATTTTCGCCAGAATGAGAAATATTTTATGCAATTCGTGTGTAAAGCCGTTTCTTCGACTCATGTGATTATCGTATTCGTCGAGAAAAGGCTACGGTACATACTTATTCCATAAAGAACGTTTTTATTATTTTTAATTTTTGAGAGACCGATAAGAATTTGACATTTGAACCTGTCACGATATTTTTTTCCGTTAAATTTCTCTAAAAAGGAGTTTTTTTTAAACGAGGGGTTCATAAAAATTGTTAACGGCAAAAAATTGGAAAAAATTAATGACAATTAGATTTTCCCGAAAACTATACGTTTTATCCGGAAGTTATCATAATTTTTGAGATTTTTGGAAAAAAATACATAGTTTTTTGCATACTTCCACTAAAAAAATGTATTCTCAACTATTATGTAAAAAAATCCGGAAATTTAAAAAAAATTGACACGTTTGTATAAAAAAATTGTATATTTCCGAAACCATTTGAGATATTGATTTATTTTTGACATGAATCAATCCAGCAAATCAATCTCCAACTTAATTTTTACATTAGATTCCTTCAGTTTAATATTTGTAAGAAATATACAGGATTAAACATTGAGTATTTTTTTTTAAAATTCACAGTAACTACAGCTGTGGAATGGCAACGTTGCAATACAAGAAAATCCGAAAAGAAACGTCGATTCTATCATAGAAATAATATGACAATTTTTTCTTGACCATACAAAGCGAGTTATACATTACAACACTCAATAAGTCTTAGAACTGACACACAGATGGCGCTGTCAGTGTCAAATCCATACGAAGTACCAACTTTTAAAAACTATGTGTAAAATTTCGATTAGATAGAAAAAATTGACAGTTTCTTTTGTTATTTTCAAAACAATGGAGGCAAAACAATTTTTTCGTGTGTTAATTTATGAAAAAAATACTGTACAAGCTCAGCAATGGCCTCGAGTTCCATTTTGATATGGAAATAAAAGAAAAATGTTTCAGATTCTGCTACATTTCTGTAGAAGTTATAGTAGAAAAATAATTTTTTTAATGTATAATAGAAAGTCTGTACATCTCTGTATTTGAAATTTTCCATGGAAATCCATCGGAATAAAAATGTTTTTCTCGTAAATATTATCGTAATTTTCCCGTTATTGTTTTCTCGACGTTTCCGCTACCCACCCGTTCAATCATAGAATTAATTCATCTAATGAAAAGAATAAAAAACAATCTCTGGTATAATATAGCCGTGGGATTTTTGCAACGTTTCCGGTCATTGAAAACAAACGAAAGATTTCTATAAACGATACGTACAATGAAAAGTAACATAGGAAATTCGCTTCTATACTGCGGGGTTCGCTATTAATAAATTATAAGATCGTCTGTATTCTAAAATTAGAAACAACGAGGAATATTGTACGAAACAAACAAATAAATCCATATCTATGACTAACTATGAAAAATTATTGATAGAAATTATCTTGTATCGACCTACAATAACAATTTTTAACATGTACAAAGAATGAAGATAATAAAAAGACAATAGATGATAAGTTGTGTTTATTTACAACAAATATTTAAATGTGATTATTATAACATACGAAATTTTAATACAAAAAAACCTTAACTGAATTTTTTTAATAACATGAAAAAGTTAAAAAAGAAACTAAATTAAATAAAAACTTTTGCCTACCCTGTATAAAAACTAAAATATTTTTCTTTAATTACAGAAATCTTTTACTACAATTGAATCGTTGAAAATATGCGTGTAATTATTTGTAAAAACCAAAATACCTTTTCATATAATGTTTAATAATTTTATAATAAAATATGAAAAACACGAATATGTTTGTAAACAAATCGTTTATTGAGTATTCCTAATAAGTCAATGACACTAACAAATTGAGGTTATGTTTATTAAAAGTTATCGTACTTACCGACAATAACAGTAGTAACTCCATCTTTAAAATCTTTGGTATCGGTATTTCCAACTGTCAAAAAATCTGATAAAGATAAAGAAGAAGCAATCAATTTACGTTTTTCCTCGAAATTTAAATAATCCAAACTATTAGACCTAGTCGGTGCGACGATCGCGACCGTTTTTTGTTTCGGAGGATTATTATTGCCATTTTTTTCGTGCATATTCAATAATTAAACACTAGATCACATAAAATATCGTATACGTTAAACTAGAATTACACAACAGGTAAACACATCCACCATTTTAAATCAAAATGTGAACAACACCTGTAGTAAAAATAAATAATGAACGGTCACTAGTCCAAAACGGCATCACCGTAAAATTAAATATCACTAGAAATTAAATGAACGTTTATTCACTAAATAACCATTTTTGTATTGTTTTTTTGAAATATCTCATGTTTTTGTGTGAAACCTCCCGTTACTCTTCAAACGAAAAGAGATTTCGAACTAATGTCAAATGGAAAATGTGGTTGTATGAAATGGGTAAACGGTGCATTCCAAACGAGAGAGACAAGAGGTCGGGCGGCAAGCTCACGGAGGCCGAACACGACCGAGGGAAATATACGCATGGGACGTACTAAAGCCAAATAGAAATTCAATTTTCAGTACACATACATAAAATATATATATATATATATATATATATATATATATAATTTTTTTCTCTGTTTATGTATATTTTTGTTATCTGTTTACGTTATGTTTATACAGGTATATATACATTATATATATATATATATATATATATATATATATATATATATATATATATATATATATATATATTTCAAATAAAGACAACAAAAATCATTTTTTATAAAAAATATATTGTATTTTTGATAGCATTCAAAAAACTACAGAGGAAGACCCACGTTTTATAAATATTTATGGCTTATATATATATATATATATATATATAATTTATATATACCTGTATAAACATAACGTAAACAGATAACAAAAATATACATAAACAGAGAAAAAAATTATCCGGCGCATTCGCCAAACTCGATTCATATATTAGAACAGGACCGGCTTAATGATATATCAGTGGGCAAGAGAATATAAAAAAATGTCTGTTGCCCCTAGGCTTAGTCTATTGTCATCCTTACTCCCACACACACACACACATACATACATCAGTGGACGAGTTCGTATCGATAGTTTGAATTGACAGCTGCTTATTTCCGTATATAAAAATTTGACAATTAAGAATAGCAAATCCTTGTACGATTAAAGTATATTATTTTTTGACATTAGATCATGTGATAATCAATGTCAAATTATATCAAAACGTCAAAAATAGCCCCAAAATCAAGATTGATAAAAAAAATAATATGTTTATATTTATCTAATTCATTGTTTAATTTATTAGCGTATATTTTATAAATATGAATAAAATTCTTTATTATATTTTAAATACAAAATTTCATTGATTTATTGCGGCCCGTCTCTGTAGCATCATCAATTCTATTTTGAATTCTCTGAAGCGTTATTTTGCGTCTTTGTTTTCTATTACCATTAGACAGAGACAACAAACAATAGGCACGTGTATGATGAACACAAGAATATTATATGCGTACGCTACGTTGCCGGATTTTAAATAATTCAGTGGTATTAAAAATATCAATTCGTTTAATAATAATTATAATTTTATAATTATAAGAATAATATAATGAAGTGAAACTTTTTATTAACAGTTAATCACGTAATTTCTCTTTTATTGTATACAATTTTTTTAATAAATGCAATCAATGACTTTCCACGTCTTCTACGAACATCAATCAGAGTTAGTGAAGTGTTGACAACATTGCCTGTAACTATGGTGATATGCATTTTCATTGTGATGGACCGCCAGACAGAAATATTCGTCTTTCGAGGGGAAGTAAGTAGGAAATACTTTTCACTTCATTTTCCCTTTCTTCCTCTAAATATAGGCACTTGAAACGCGTTTTATGTATCCGAAAGGAAGTGGAAATTTGTCTGGAACTATCACATTCGAAAATAATCATTATTTTAGTACAAACGACCGTAAAATGATAAATTTCCAAAGAAAACGCTGACGTTGTTTTCCATTAATCGGTGACCGTTAAGAGCTACCTTATCGATGGGCGTGGCCTAATAGGATTAATTAAACTAGTATTAGATAGTTCAGTATACGGGGGAGTTGCATAAGTTTTTTTATAGTATTATTATTACACGAGGAAATTTAGTAATTCACCGAGTATACCGGGTGGATAAAAAAACCGGTAATAAATATTAAGTTTCCATAATTTAAATGCGATGTTGCCTACTTCAATTTTTTTTCGGATGTTTTAATTTTAAACAACGAAACGAATAGCTATTTATATTCCAGACAGATATTTTAAATGAAGACATAATAAAAACTTCCACACGTGTTGAAAATATCTAGAAACACACGTACCCTTGTAGAATTTTCCCCATTTCCGCCTGAAATAACTAGTTATATAAGAGCAGATATGCCTTAGGGTAACGAGCTACCCCTAAAAAGTCTACGACCTCGAACGTCGGAAAATAGCTAAAAATCCAATATATAATCCTTATCGTCATTTTTTTGGTTTATAATTTTATACACTACTAGTCGAAAGTGATTGGTAGAAGATTTAATAATAAAAGATTATGTTGAATATACGAAGGTTGTGAAATATACATAAGTGCCTTTGCTATATGGACCTACAAGGATGGTTCGAGAAGTACCTGGTCTTCTTTTCTTAAGACTTGGTCTTGTTTCTTCTATTATTCAGCTCCTTTAGAAGTAGATGTACCATCTCTTGGAAGGACAACCGGAAGATCTCCTTAAAGTTAATTTTAGTTATCACATCGATCTTCCATCATTATATCGACGTAATTTCTCCAATATCAATTTTCAGATCTAATCTTCTAGTTTTGTTTCTACCAGAACTTTATTTACTTTATGTATGACTCTCGTATTAGAATAAAATATTTTATTTCATAACTAGACATTACAAAAAAACGTGTGATTATAAATAATAATAAAAATATGTAATTAAATATGTCGTAAAAATTCTATTTACTAATTTTATATAAAAAAAATTATGTTATCTTCAATGTATATTAAAGGATCACAGATAAGGTTTAGAAATTATATATTTTCTAGTTTTTATGTGGTTTTACTTGTTATATATTTCACGAATTCAATTTCGGGACTGAATTACCACTATTTATTAGGCCAGTACGGTTCTGTTCAATATTCTAATTGGCGCAGCAGTAATTTCTGTCACTTTTAGTCGAATGAATCATTGAAACTTTTTTTTATAATAAACTCGTCTGTAAAGCATCAATAATATCGTGATTTCATATATTATTATAATATGAATTTTATACGTAAAGTGAAAAGAAATTGAATGCAAGTCTCTATAAACAGTAAAAACAAATTCCTAACCTCAAATTTTATCTGATATTTTGTACCTAATTGAACATTGAAAATAACAAAGTCGAAAGTCAGCTGATCTGTTAAGCGAAAAGTAACTAGATTTCTCCCTAGAATTGCACTTGCACGCAATAAAAATAGCACTAAACCGATAATGTTAAGATCTTGCATGAAACAAACAATCAGTTCAACTTGCGCATGCTTTTGATCAAGAAATATCGGGTCTTGCATCATGTCAAACGGCTTTAACAAAAGGTTGTTAACGAAAAGAAAACTCACCGTCTGTTGTCGATGATTCGTCACTACACGTACCTAGAAAAAAAAAAGAAGATGGTTGTTATTATTATAAATAAGGGGATTACGTAAAAAGTTCGATCTGAATAAGAAAACATCTTTGACCAAACAATTACAATAATTAATATATCTTGACATTTTTTTTATAACTTAAAAAATATCTTTTTTAACTGTTAACCCAAAAATATTAGAAACCAAATGTTTTTTATATAATCTATACAGGATGCCCTACGAAGAGTTAAAACTATCTGTATATGGTAAATTACTTATAGTAAAATCATGAAAATTTCTACGTTTGGATTTTCGGATACGATCTTTTTAACTAGAACATATTCAAAGATGGCCGACTTCCGGTTCTACCTGTAACTTTGTTATTTTGAATGGGACAGGAAATTTTAGTATACTTTGGCCTAAAAACTGTTTTCAAAAAATATATAGTTTTTGGGTAATTAATTTTTTTGTAAGATATTTGACCGTTGTAGACCCTTATAAATTATTTTTTTATGAGGATACCCTTAAAAATATGAAAATGGTATTTGTTCGGTTGCTTTTAGCAAGGTCAGACGTATTTGAATCTAGGTTGAAAAATTTTTCATTTTATACAGGGTGTGTATAAAAAGTGTTCAAATACATCTCTAAAAATTTACAGAAAGCATTTAATATCTGGATAACGGTAAGGTTTAGGTATAGGAAAGTATACATGAATTTGCCTTATTTTTTACCCTTGATTGCATTAAGATAGAATAAACCGGGTGGCTCCATTTAAAAAAATGGAGAAATTTGATATTTATGAAGTTAAACTTTGAACACTTTTTATACACAAACTGTATAAGATGAAAAGAATTTCAACATAGATTCAAATACGTCTGACTTTGCTAAAAGTAACCGAATAAACACCATTTTCATATCTTTAAGGGTATCCTTGTAAAAAAATAATGTATAAGGGTCTGCAACGTTCAAACAAACAAATTAATAACTCAAAAAGTATACATTTTTCGAAAAAAGTTAGACAAATTTAAAATAACAAAGCTAATGTCCAAAATTGACGAATTGAATAAATAGTCAATTTTCGATTGCTCTAACCCGCATTTCGAAGCTCCAACGCACGCAAGGAGTCGTTAGGCACGTAGGCCTTCAAATAGGCTCCAGTTGACGTTATTTGAGAAGCCAATCAGATGCTTCGATTTCTAAAACAAAGTTTTAGATTTTATCATAAAAGAAACCTACTTTGATTGATATTAGATTGAGTTTCGTCGTCTAGGGCATCTTGGGAATCGATCTTATTCAAATTTTTTCTACTCCTGGATATCCTCCTCATCAATTGGGCCATTTTTTGGATCACATATCACAAAACACCTGTGTTCACACCTTATAAACTGACACTAAATATTTAATCTACTTTTTTTCATTGTATCTTATCTCGTCGCGAACTATAATAAATGACTCGGTATCTTCGTTCCTTTTTTTATTTTTTAAATTTTATTTCAAGATTGATGTTTGCACTTGACTAGTATGTGGGCCAATACAATAATAATTTGTTAAAATATATTGTTTGTTGTTATTTCGTTGTTTGGATTATGTTAAGGTTAATTACTACGTAATTATTTTATACAAATGTATATAATGAAAACACTTACATAATAGATAACAAAACTTGAAGAAAAAATAAAAGATAAGAAATAAAATAACGAAGATTGCATTCAAGTTTTGAAATATGACAAAACCGATATGAATGTGTCAAATCTGACGTTGCTTTAATGAAAAAAAAAACCAACGCCATGACCTTGCCTACAGATAAACGGTCTGATGAGGTTCAATAACGCCGAAATCGGTTTACTAAAAATAACCTTCTCTTTTTATTGGATTATGTATGAAAATGATGAATAGATCGCATTTTTTTGTTACAATATTAAAAAAATTAGCATTCTATTGATTTTAATGGAATTTAAACCATTCACATTTTTTTAAAATACGAAAATTTACCAAAATAGCAGCGAAGTTCAACTCTAAAACTATTTTCTTACCAAATTAGAAGTTTATTGGGTGAGAATATGCTCTGATGAGGTTCAATAACGCCGAAACCGGTTTAGTAAGAATAGATTTCTCTTTCTATGAAAACATAGTGGAATAAAAAATTAGAAGATTTCGAAAATTTATTGCTAACATAGTTGGAAATGGAAACCAAATTGATAAATAAAACTTTTTCAACAAAAGATAATTTTGCATGTAGCCCATTGACTATAAATACAAATAGGTTTACATATATCATTTAAAAGGCTTCTCATTTGTTTTAGCTTATTTAATTAAAACAAATCTTGTGAAATACGAAGTAAGATCACAAATTTCAGTTTTACAAAATGTTATATTCAATTTTCAATCAGAAATAAATGAAATTTAATGAAAAAATAAAATCAAAAGTGGGATTTGATAGCTATTGAATATTTACCTTCATTTCGAATAATGTTCATATTTTTGATTATACTCTGATGAGGTTCAATAACGCCGAAACCGGTTTAGTAATAATAAATTTCTCTTTTTATTGAATTATGTTATGAAAATTATAAATAGATCGCATTTTTTGTTACAATATTAAAAAAATTAGCATTGTATTGAATTTTAATGAAATTTAAACCTTTCTCATTTTTTTAAATACGAAAATTTATCAGAATCGCAGCGAAATTCAACTCTAAAACTATTTTCTATCCAAATTGAGAATTTATATGGAGATTATGCTCTGATGGGGTTCAGTAAGGACGAAACCGATTTACAAATAATTAACTTCAAAACAAAGTCGTTGTATGAAATCAAATTTCTGTTCCATTCGTCAAATATTTCAATTGAAATACTTGAGAAATTAGAAAATTAAAAATTAGCTCATAATGTTTGAATTACATTGACTATTTCATTCGAAAAATTTAAGCCAACCAAAAAGCTGTAATATTTTATGTTTACCTAGCAACGATCAAATTTCAGCGATAATACTGCACTAGTGCAAATTATCGATAATTTGCACTAGTGCCAAATTTTCGTCTAGGATTAATAAATATCATTTGGTTTTAATTTTATATTTTAAGAAAAGGAACAATTATTGTTTATTTTTAATTAAATTTTTCTCAGGAAATAGTCTGCCAAAATGCCCTCTCGTGCATGTCAAATTGTCTCATAATTTCCTCTCGTGCGCATTCGCGCACTCGAGAAAATTAAATTATCGACAATTTGACATGCACTCGGGACATTAATATTGAAAACAGTCGCGAAAAAATAATAAAAACTGGAAAATCCAGCGAGACAAACCCCGTTTTCAACAACAAAAGAAAGTGATCCAACTTCAGACCACCGTCGCGCGTCGCGACGACGATGCAACGCTCTCTACTGCTAGAATGTGCCGATTACCTCCTCAAGATCAACGTTGCCAAATCACACATATCAATTATTTTGTTAAGAAAAGCATTCACAATTTCTAGAAGTTAATATATTAATAAACCTCGTATGTGTAACCCAATAATAATTAAATCTGTACATTCACTTTTGAAGATATATATAACGAATAGTAGCAACGTCAATAAAATTACAAAAGAACCTAAATTGACTTTCGAATTGGCGACATAAAATTTTTATTCTACTGGTAAAAAAAGGAATAAAAGGATTTTCAATTTCCATAGTGGATCAATGGTAGATGTAAAACATAAATGGGTCGTATAATATAGGTCGGCGATTTAACAATTAGACGTTGCCAAATCGGTTAATTTTACGATAAATCAATTATAAAAAAAATTATTCATTAATCGAAATTACATAAATTTTTACTTACTCGAACCTCCGTTAGTTTTGTTTAAATGAATATCCAAGATGGCACCTGTAGTTCCCGTGCTTGTTGCGTGAGGCGTACTTTGCAAAACGTTGTCAACGGGAGGCGGTTCACTTTCTGTAAAGAAATTCATATGTCACAAAAGTGGCAACTACGCTTAACGATTGTCATCTAAGGAACTCTCAATTTCTCGATAAAACGGTAAATTATATACAAAATTAACGTAATACGCAATGTATTTGCAATATATAAAATTTTAATGTTCACTTTTTATTCGTTAATACCACCGTATATATTATACAAGGTATAATCAAAAACGTACGTTGAATTCATACCGGCTATTATAGTGAAATATTCTTTATAATAACTGTTGCGAAATATTTTGAATATTACACAAGTTAAGATTTTAAAAAAAGCTTAAAAATCTATTTATAATTATTATAATATATTGCTTGAAGACTGTTTACATAAAATATAGTATGAGTTAGAGGTTATTTGTTATGATTACAATAATCCACGATTATTGTTTGGATAGCTCCTCGTATGTAATTCTTCTTTTTCTATATATTCTTAATTGACCTAATTTTCACGTATGTCAAAATTTTAGAGAATGTCATTAATACATTTTCTCGGGTTAATTATATTATAATACCGGGGATATTGAAACGAACTTAAATTCTAGTTGAATTGAATTGTTCTTTTAATGTAATATTTGTATAAAATGAATTAAAATCGCATAAAAATGAAACTAATAATATACAACCTAACTTTCACGTAAGCCAAAATATTACGATTGTCATCAATACATTTTTTTGGTTTAATTATAATAAAATACAGGGGATAATGAAATTCAAGATGAAAATCGAATGATTTTATATAATAATAAATGGAAACTGTTCTAAGGAGGTTCCAGCTCGGTTCTGCGCATTCTCAGGCATGCGCGGTCTAGATAAATTGTCTCGAAAGAGAGAGAGAGAAAGAGAAAATGAATATTGACGGCACCGTAACGGAGAGACGTTTTTCTCATACCAAATGAGTATTACATATATGGATATACCACTTTCTATCTCTTTTTACTTTACTCCTATTGGATCTCGTTGGTGTTGAAGTTTCGAGAGGTGGGAACGACAAAGAAGGATATTCACAAAATTTGATTTGATTGGAGAATGAAGAGAATTAGGGAGTGGTAAACCGATGCTCCCTCTCTCTTTTGTAATAGTACAATCCCACTTACATTTATCTCTTTCTATCTTTAATATCAACTCTGTGGATATTATACAGGAGATATCGAAAATAAGTTAAAAATTGATCAAATTTTTGTATAAAATGAATTAAAATCGGCGGAAAAATAAAATTAATAGCATAACCTAACTTTCACGTAAATCGAAATATTACGAACGTCATTAAAACATTTTTTCAGTTTAATTTTGATAAAATACAGGTGATAATGAAACTAAGTTAAAAATCGGATGATTGTAAATGATAACATAACCTAACTTTCAGGTACGTCTTTAATATATTTTATCGGGTTAATTACGACATAGTCATAGAGATAATATTAAAGATAGAGAGTCCAAATGGGACGAAATTACTGATAGAGAGAGAAACATTGATATACTACTTTTTACTTTATTCTGATTGGTTGAACGTCATTAATACATTTTTTCGTTACATGGATATAGTACTTTCTATCTCTCATTACTTTATTCCGATTGGTTCTCGTTGGCATTGGAAGTTTCGAGAAGTGAGATCAGTAAAGGAGGAGTTTAACAAGATTTGATTTAAAATCAAAGATATACTGAAAAAATAAGTTTATTTTCGATTAAAATATTTGAATAAAATGGCATTGAATTGAACATCGTTTATTGACTAGTTTACACGTTATTAAAATACAAAAAATTAATGGAAGAGTCTTTTCCAAAAAATGGGGTAAGTAATGACGTTATTGTGATGAGATTTCCTCATTTGGTACAATTCGTATATTTGCGACCAACTGATATTCTTTCCGTTGGGAAGCCGTAGCCCCAGATCTCTTCTCATCCTACGATTCCACAGGAAAGGCATTTTCATAATGCTGTTGAACCTTTTGCAAGTCGTACCAAATCGAACGAAACTTTTAGTGTCTAATTTATCCACTACGGAGATAATCAGCTCGTCCGGTAGGGCTTCCAAGCACTTATCGAATTGCGAATATAGTTTTAATATGGCTTGTCTAGCTGGATAGCATATAGCACTTTTAACTTTATACGAGAGTCCGCGCATATTTTGTAGTCTCAAATTTCGCACAGATACACTAGAACTAGAAAAATACGACAACGTATCTAAATAAACGGTGAATTTGGCGTTTTCGATATCCTGCACGTAACAGTTAACTACTAGATCGTCTATCAAAGGACAACATACGATTTTACATAGATGCTGTTTGTATCCGGGCTCGTAGAACGTGAACTGATACGAAGAACACAATTTCCAATCGCTCGGTAATTTTTTTACGTATTCGATAAGTTTGTTCAATTCGAATCCTCTCATTGTGATTTCTTCGTAATCCGAAGGAACAAACCCAGTTTCTAACATTAAAATATAGATCAAGCCCGCTAAGATGTCGTTTCTTGAAGCTTGCGATTCCGATTCTTCTAAAAATTTTACTAGGTATCGTATTGTTTTGGGTAGTTCTTCGTTTTGATAATCATCGATAAATATAGGATCCATCGCTGAAATAAAATGTCGTCATTTTATTTCTACGTAAAATTTATTTTATAATAAAATCTGTGAGTCAACGCGCTGTATATATAATAACAACAGCCTGTTGATTCTGCAACACTTTCAACATCGTATTTTGTTCAAATATTATTAAAAACAGCGTTAAAATAATCTATAATTAATAATTTATTGGGTTTTTACAACATCTATATTCCGATTTAGTAATAATTATTAGGTTATAAATAAATTATCAATTAAACATGAGTCATACAACAATCTAACCTATATTTTTTGTCGACTAATTTATTATTCATATTGGTGTTTTTTATTATTCTAAATTATAAAATACGTAATTGAAAAGATACGCATTGCCTTCCGAATTATACGACGTCCAACTTTTTATTAGTTTTAAAGTTTTTGAAATATCACAAACAAACATCTGTTCGGACAATTATATAGTAATTGAAAGATAATAATTATGTTAATATGTTCTACTTACCGTTATCTGTTTTATTTTCTTTATTTCCTTCCGAATTTTCCACCGGATTTATTTGTTTATTCGTATTTATGTCATTTGACACTACACCAACACTACACGCGGCCATCTTTCATTTAAACTTCCGTATTTGGCAACTGTTCGGCTATTTTGAACATAGTTATTGCTGACTTAAGATAGGGGTCGGCACTTACTAGGTCGTCTTAAAGAAAACTTCCTTGGTATCATTAAGAGGATTGTCCGTTGGAAATATTAATAAAAAAATAATTAATTCACTATCCCATAGGAAATATATCTCAATAAGTGTTGAAGCAAAAATTTCTTAATAAGAAAATATTTCAATGACATATTTATTTATAATTAATTGTTTTTATCTAAATGTTTATATAATATGTACAGGTTTTTAAATATAATAAAAAATATATAATAATCATAAATAATATGAAACAACTGGAATATTTCAGATCATATAACTTTGGTTCGGGGATGAATTTTTTCGTATGACACTTCATTTACTTGTGAATTGGAATAAAGATACTATTCCTCTTAAGAAATGTCGCAAATTGTATGTCCTTTCACTTTTTATTTGCAATTTGTCCTTTACAAAGCTAGTATATATTTTTTTCAAATCGAATCATTAAACAATCTAATCTACGATTTATATACAGTGGGAGTGGTAAGGAATGCAATAAGTATTTTCAGTTTCAAATATATAATTTTCAATAAATATACGTAATTATTTTTCAGAAAAAATTAATCGAACACCATAAAAATGATTATTTCAAGTTATATCTACAAAAATATGATAAAAATGCTTATAAAAAACGTTTCTTTTGACATGAATATTTGAGAAATCAAAATTTTTTTTGAAATCTACTTTTTAAATGATTTTTGCCATTTGGTTCTGAAGGTATATTATACAGTTAAGGAAATAATCTTCAGTTTTTTTGTACATTTCACTAAAATTTACATGAAATTTGGAACTTGATTTTAAACATTCTTATAGTGCTCAATTAAATGGGTTAGTTTTTAGAATTTGTCTAAATTCAAACGAAAAAAATTGACAGTTCAAATTGAGGTTTTTCATAAATTTGATTAATATTTTTTGTAGCTATCTCTTTTCAACATTATAAAAAACTATCTAAAATAATGTACTTCTATTATCACTAGAAAAAGATAGAATGTATAAAATTTGTATTTACTTTTGTTTTCTGTTATTGACGTGACGTAACTGACTCAATACAATAAAAAATTGTTTATAACTATCCCTTTTTAATACTATGCAAAACCACCTAAAATAACGTATGTCATTACTTAAAACATACGTTTTTCTATGGTAATAAAAAGAGATAGAATGTTTAAAGTTAGTGTTTACTCATGTTTCTTGTGTGTGACGTATATACACTAAAAAAATATATAAAAACATATTTCAAATATAATTTTTTTTTATTATTAACATGTTTTCATTTATTTGCAATAAATATTTTCAGTTGCATATATAAATCTTATAGCTAATACAGAAAAATTTTGATAAAGTTTTTTTTCGGCGTGAAGATTTGAGAAATTAAATTTTTTGATCAAATCTAGTTTTTGAAAAATTTTGATCTTCAGTTTTTTTTTTGATATTTCGACGAAACATCAAAAGTTCACATAATCAAATTTTGAATTTTAATCAATAATATAGAGTAGTGATTTGATAAAAATAAAACACAAAAAACTTTTAAAAATACGTTTATTAAATGAAGAAATCAGTATACAGATCATTCCATAAACAACTTCTTCATCAAAGTCTTAAGACATTAGAAATTCCTGAAATAAAATTATAAATTAGTAAAATCCAGGTAACATTTCGAATAAATTTTCTCACTTGGCTAGAATTCCATCTTTTTTGGTTAACCTTACGATACAATCATCTGATTCTCCCATTCTTCTGATAGCTCCACAAAGAGCGTAACTTTTCGAACCATCGGTCATTCTTCCTGTTACTGGGTCTACATCGGCGATGGTTAGTTGGATCGAAGCATGATCTTTAGCGTGAATAATTCTATTACTAGCAGAACTAAAATAAGAAAACGTATAACAATATATCAACCACGTGTTAAAAGTAACCTCACCATTTTCTTGGACAGTATAAATCAACAGTTTCTCCAGCGTCGTTTTCCATATTTTATACCTGAAATTATAACGAATAGAATAAAATTGATAAATTAAGACAATTAAAAGTTTAACTTACTTTTATTTTGTTAAAAAATGGAGAAACAAGGTTACTTTAACTTTATAGACTTCAAAAAGGGATAAATAACTTGCGTCGTATGTCAACTGTCAATAAAAAGTACGTTTCGTTGTGTATTTGAAACACACACTATAGCACATCCAATATAAAATGAAATTATGTTATTATAACCAAGCAACTATTGCTTGTTTATATTTTTTATATAAATGATAATATTTCTAAATCACAAACTAACACACTATAGATATCGTTCGTAAAAGTAGTGAAGTATATAAATTTAGTTTAAGATATTATTACAAATATTTGTACCTCTCATATTTCGTAGTGTAATTTGTAACATAATAGATATAATCGTATTCAATATTTTTGTTTATTTTTGGTACTAATTATAAAAAAAAATTACTCCCAGCAATACAATGAACAATAGTTATAAAAGTTCAGAGCTGTCATCTACTATCGGATGGTTAAAGCAAGGTTCCATGTTGTGGCATCCATTTTTAATCCAAAAGAAATGAAATTTTTTCGATAAAATCTCGCATGCGCAAATTATCTTTGAAAATACGCGCGCCGTGGACTTCAGTTCAATACGCACGACAAATTTTCACATTCACAACACGATATTGTACCACTACTACGCGAAATACTATCCTCATTCACCAGTTTACGTGGTATAAACATACAAATTGCGTTTATTCTTAAAAATTGTAGTCGAGAGTTTACCGTTGCATAAGAAACAACGAAGAAATTGGTGAAACGTAACTTGGTGTTATTGTAGTTGTATTATATTAGCGAGACGTGTAGATCCGGTAAACCTAAGACATGAACTAAAGAACACACAACTGGGTCAGATATATTTTTAATAAATATGTCGCTAAAGGTTAGTTTCTTCTTAGTTTCTATTTTTGTTTTATTAAAGTTTATCCGCGTTTAAAATATTAAAATAGATATTGAAGGAAGCCCAAAGTTATTTGTAGAAATCATAACATGAATAGTGAAAGTTTTGTTGTGTATTGTTTTTAATTTAAATTTTATTTTGCACTATTTTGTTTTACGTATGTAATTTTGGTACTTTACGTGAAGGGTGTTCATATTTAGACAGGATATGTTACTCATTTTTGAAATACAGTCTATCCAAGGTAAAAAAATGAGTAATAACATTTAAAGTTAAATCTCGATCGAACTCAATTTATAATTTATGTTACGAGTTGCTATAAATATTAATCAAAACGGAATTAATCATTGGATTTATGCACACCTTTCACCGCAGTTTAGTTGTGAATAGATATTTTTAGAAAAAATTACATCATATCATCAGTTTTGAATGTTCTAAACAAACTTCGTTAATAATCGTATTTCTAAGGAATAATAAATATATTGAGGTTATATCGGCTTAAAAACATATTTAAATAAAAATAAAACATTTTTTCATATTAAAATATTTATTATGTTTATAATTATAAATGTAAATCGAATCAAAATAAATATTTTGAGGTTATTATTTCAACTTAAAAAAATAATCTATTTCAATTCAAACGAGAAAACATTTTGAAAATTTGACAGCTGAAAGTGACGTCTATCACAAGTGATACATTTGATTAAGATTCTTTGTAGCTATCTCTTTTTAACATTATAAGAAACTATCCAAAGGAACGTACGTAAATCTATTATCAATAGTAAAAGATAGAATGTATAAAGCTTAAGTTTACTTATGTTTTTTGTCAGTAACGTGACGTAATCGACTGTATACACTGAAAAATTGTTTGTAGCTATCTCTTTTTAAAACTATACAAAACCATCTAAAAGAACGTATGTTTTTACTTGAAATAAACGTATTGTATGTACACTATTGCCAATAGAAAGGGATAGAATGTATAAAGTTGGTATTTACTTAAGTTTCCTGTTTGTGACGTGTATACACTGAAAAAAATATATAAAAATACATTTCAACTATAATTTTTTCATTATTAACAAGTTAATTTTGATTTATTTCAGAAAGAATCTTTATCAGATGTACAGTTGCACTTGGCCGCGCTCAATGGAGACATTTCGTTACTTAGAAAAATTTTAGATAGTGGAAAAGTCCACGTGGATTCCAGAGATAAGGTAAATTTCAGTCAACATACGTTTAAATTGTTTTAAATTCCACACTTATACATGAATCACCCTATATAATAATACTTAAATATTCTCTTAATATAAAGTTGTGCAACATTACATCGAAACTAACTTGATTCAATCGTTATTTAACATAATAACATTTTTTTAAGTAATGTGCTTAAAAATTATCAATTATTATCATACTGTATGACGTTAAAAAAATAACGATTTAAATTTACTGAATCGTCTATTATCACCCCGTATATTCATAGAATCTAGAAGCCTTAGAACTGTACTTAAAAAGATGGTTTGTCAATTGTGAACTTTGACCCCGTTAAATTTTGATATTGTACCTGAACTCAAAAAACATTTAAAGTTTTATTTTATATGTTTATAATAAAAAGTTTATTTGTTTTATACTAACGTCAGTTTGTTTACAATATCAAATTCAAGGTTACAATCCCATCTCTATTTTTAAATATATTTTATAGAGTTCAACTAAACATTTCCGAAACGGTGAAACTAGCCAGAATAATGGTATTCCAAATAAATACATATATAAACACATAAACATTGCCTTTAATCCTACAAAGGCACTTGTAGTTCACTTAATTCATTACACAAATTACGGATGCAGAGTTTCCGGGCATTTCATTGTCCTGTCGGCCATATTGCTTTAAACTTGACATAATGGAATAAAACTTAAAATTTTAATATACCTTGAATCTGTATTAGGTTTTCATACTAGTTTAAGTACATAAAAAAATCAAAGTACGTTTTTAGTTTATGGTATTGATGAAACAGAAAATTTTTAAAAATAAGACGTCAATAACAGGGTTGAATTCTAAATGTTGCCGCGCTCCGCGTCGTTAATGTAGAAATCATTTCGCACGGCTAAGAAAATTGTAAGGTCATAAAATGTGTACATATTTAAAGAATGAATTAGTTGAACAAACTCGTTAATAGAAATTGGCAAATTAAGGAATAAAATGTATTTGCTTTTTTTTGTATTTTGGAGGTACATGTAGATGATGAAAGAGAATATTTTACATAGCAACACAATGTTTATGTTTTAAATAACACTAGACTCAGAAAAAAAATCTATACAATTAAACTTTTATGCTCGTGACGCACGTACAGGAAGCGTTTTCTCAACAAATAAACGGCAATTGATTCTACTTTCAGTCGATTGCGTGTCAATAATTGCGGATTCAAATGAAAACAATTATTCATATCGCCTCTTATACCTACTTATGTAGGTTGTTTTATTATGTTTTCGCTCCATTGATTTCTCTAGGATGTCGATCATTATTTTTGTACATTCTTACACAGAAAATAATAAAAATAGTACAGCAAATAATACCAGTTGTATCAGTTCAGTAACAATAGGAATCTTTAACCTATTCCTTAAATAATTACATTACATTTTGAAATTCAGAAAAAATAAAAAAGAAACAATCAACCCTGTATAACTTTGATCATTATAATAATTATTTTTATCCATAACTTCTAAAATTCAAAAACGTTACGTCTATACATATATTTTAGAGCTACAAATCATTTTTTTGCGTCTATCTATAACTGGTTATTTTAAGACAACTTTCTATTGTTAGTAATTAAGGAACCATAAAAGTCACTATTTGTTTACGAATGTTTTATTTGCTAAATTTATTTCACAAATATATTGTATGTGAAATCATTTTTATCGAAAAAATTGATAATAAATAACTGTATACTCAATTTGGAAAGTAAAAATTGACGATTTATGGAGAATGTAAGTTAATTAATACTAGACATCGAAAAAACAAACCTGTTTGATAACAAATTTTATTACGCTGTTGACCTTGTTACTTTCGTAACAACAATACATTTACCATATTTTTACGTATAACTGTTGAATATATTTTAATTGTTTTCAATTAATTTCTGCATATATTCCACAGTTAGTTTATTTTAATAGGTAGGCAATCAATTATACGGTATCCTTGACAGTTGGAAATTATAATTCATCTTTGCCAGATTTAAATAATTTCCTACAATATGCTAATAATTTAGCCAACTGATTGTACTCAATTAACTAGTTGCACAAAACAAAATACGAAACGCCACTGTAGGTAATAAATTACAAAATGGATCTTTGTTATCAAATTATTAAGTGTCGGTCCACCTGCCACGGTTTTAAAGGATGTGAAATGTGAAAGATTTTTGTTCCTTGAAAAGGACGTCGTCACAGAATTCTGGCAACACTAGTGTAATTTCTAAAGTCAATTTAGAGAGATTTTTGTACTTTGTATTTTGTTGATATAATGTCTTGACGTCCTTTGAAACGAAATAAAACGTTTAAGATTATAAAAATATTCACATAGCAGTATGTGGAAAGAGAAAAATTTTAGGGAATCAATTGAGAAACACAGCACACTGTTTAATGTATTTTAAACAGGTCCGTACTAGCCTAAAACGATACGCTTATTTTGAAGCTGGAATTTTTATTGAAACTTTTTGATTTGTCGGTTTTTCATAGGATGGAACGACACCGTTGATATTAGCGGCTGCCAATGGACATTACGAATGCGTAAAAGAGCTTATAGAACAGGGAGCGGATCCAAAATCAAAAAGAATAGTAAGCTTTTTGTAGACACTTTTTTATGTTCAAAATGTATACAGAGGTGGTGAATTTGTGAAAAATAATTAAATTAACATGTAAAATACTTTTAGACAGGCACAACTCCATTATTTTTCGCAGCTCAAGGAGGATTTCTGGATATTGTCCAATATCTATTGGATAAAGGAGCTCCAGTAGACTCTTTAAGCGTAGTAAGTATATTTTTTTAAAAATAGACCCGTGCAAAATAATAAATAAGATAGTTAAAAATATTTGTATGTGTATGTGTAACCGCTGTATAAAATAAATTTTTCACCTCGTTTTTTATAAATTCTTTATTGCATTGAATGAATATGTATTTTACTGTTCATTTTTTGGCGTTTCATCTGTTTCTTTGATATCTTCTTCTACTTCTTTGATTATTTTTTCTTTTATATACTGTTTTTTCTTGTTGTGTAGTTTCTTTCTTAAATCTTCAAGTTGTTGAGCAGTTATTTTCCTCATGTAAGTTTCCTCGAAAGCTTTACCTCTTTTTTTAAACGAATCTTCACTACATTGTTGATTTCTAAAAATTATCGCTGGAATTCTTCCTATTACGACCGATTTAAAATGTTTGCAAACGATGTTGTGCATGTGGAATGAATATTTATGACATAATTTGACAAATGACTTCCATACTTGAAATATTTTCATATCCCTGAAGTCAATTTTTTAATTATCGGGAAAAGGAAATGAGTAATTTCCTTCTAAAAAGAAATTTCTAATTATTTATCCATTATTTAATATATAATAATGATATAGTTAGAAAAAATTCCACGTCATAATACGCAGCGCTACCGTAGCGCCACGAATCGAACGTAATGTAGAGTAGTCATAATTACCTATATTCACTTCTCTTCTGCCATCTATGTATAACTAGAGGAAGTTTTTGATTTGGTTAAAAAAGGATACTACATGTTGATTTTAATTATAGGATGGCGGTAGTCCCTTATTTGTAGCTTGTCAATGCGGTCACATAGACGTAGTTAAAGAATTGATCAATAGAGGGGCCCAAGTTAATACTCATATGAAGGTAAATAATTTTTAAATTTTAATATTTATTATATCGATTATTTATTTTATATACAGGATAAAGCGAGTCCCCTTTTCATAGCTGCTCAAAACGGTCATTATAAAATATTAGTATTTTTATTGGCGCAAGGAGCCGAAATTGATTCGAGACGAACGGATGGTGCGACGCCATTGTGGATAGCGGCGCAAATGGGACACGATCACATAGTAGCGCAGCTTTTGAGGGCCGGTTCAAAAGTTGACGCTGCCAGGCATGTAAGAAATAAAATATCACGATTTATGCTTATTTGTTACGAAATTTTTTTGTTTTCACAGGATGGAGCAACGCCTCTTTTCAAAGCATCGCACAAAGGTCATTCGGCAGTAGTAGGTGAATTATTAAAATACAAACCTTCCTTAGATGTCCTACCAGTAAGTACACGTAATAAATCAAGTGATAATGTAACGCTGTTGCCAAACTTCTATTTTTTTCTACCTCTGGGGAAATTGACAAGTACTATAGTGATGATTAATTGATAGGTATATAAATATTTTTTTTTTCAGAACGGAGAAACGGCTTTACACGCGGCCGCTTTTTCAGGTAGCCTTCCTGTTTGTAAACAGCTAATAGCTGCCGGAGCTAATCCTTGTCAGAAAAATCAAGAGAATCACACTCCTGCAGAAATAGCCTTGAAGCACAGATACAACGGTGTTGCCGATTATTTGAGAAATTGTGAAAATCGTGGCCACACTAAGAAATAACAGTCATGTCTTGTTTTTTGTTTAATACGCATGGGTCATTAAGCCCCCGGACTAATGATTAAAAAATAGCACTGCAGTGCCATCTTTGTGTCGGTGCTGGGAGTTGATGATCCATGTTATACGTCAGGGAAAATATTTTTAGGAGAAAATGTTCATTTTTTGATGTGAATAACGAAAATTTTTAAATTAGACTGTACTTAAGATTTAGTCATCGTGCCTTCCCCATACTAATATCAGTATTAACAAATAATTTCATGCACTCTCATAAAATTTATATAGCGGTGCTGCCGGACTTTTTTTTATAAATAGTACAGTAGTATGAATATAGGATTTTTTATTCGGAAGGATACAAAGATTAAGATGTTGCCAGATGTAATATTTCGTAGAATTACGGGAAAAATTTTGCAAATTTTCCACGTTTTGGAGAATTTATAGATTTTTTAATCAAATGCACAGATATATCATGATGTTGCCGTTGCCGTTGCCGTTATAGTACTTCTTTCAAAGATCCGAAGAAATATCCAAATATAAACTTTGCGATGTTGCCAAATGGAATTTTTGATATTATATGGGGAAAAATTGAAATACATACTATTAAACTGATGAAATATATAGATCGCGGTGTTGCCGGACGTACTTTTTCATAATATATTCGGAAATCTAGAAATCATTATACAGAAATAAATAGGAATTGCGGTGTTGCTGTAAATCTTCGTACTGTTGCCAAATGTAACTTTATTCAGATCTAGGGAAAGTTAGAGACAGCCGTATAAATAGAGGTTCCGATATTGCCAAACTCCCATTTTCCCCGAATATGGGGAAATTAAAACAAATGTGTACAAACGTATATATATATATATATATATATATATATATATATATATATATATATATACATTGCGGTGTTGCCAAATGTATCTTTTAGGACAAATATGTTTAAACGCCACGTTGTCAATTCCCAGTATTATTATTGTTACTTTATACACTTTATACAATATTCTTTCATTCAGCCAGCTGTTTTTACATCACGGAAATTTATATATTAATACTTTCGACGTCACACTTTTTTTCAGTTACTAATACTGTTTCGAAATAAATTTGTTATGAATCTATATCTACATAGGTTAAATATTTTTTTTGTTATATCCATAAAAGTTGTTAGTTATGTAAATATTTGAATTATTTTCGGTGCTGTTATTTATTATGCTAAATAGTTTTATTAACGCAATTTTGTATTAAAAACGTTGTTTACTGACTCATTGCATTTTCATTTTACACGTACCCAAAACAATATTCGTCGTCAAACTGTGTCATACAATGTAAGTGATAACAAGTAAGGTCCGACCTCGAAAAAAGAAAAGTTGTTTCTTATTATAATTCATTAATATTTACAAATTTCGGTGTTGCTTTCCTCCAGTGGTCTGGAGACATTATCCAATTATCATAGATAAGCATATAAAAATTGCAATTTTGCCTAATTTCTATCCTAATAAAAAAAATTGCTAGTTTGCAGATTACAAACAATAAGTAGTATAATAAAATTAATATGCAAATTTTTTTTTAAATATTAAGACTTAGACATAGTAGGTGATGTATAGTTTTCCACACAAAGTGACAACGTCGTCTTTCAAAAACTAAAACGTTTTTAAAATATGCGAACTTACCTACGAACAACTTGGACTGATCCCAAGCGAAGCCGCGGCGGTGTCAAATTGTTTTAATGATTTTTAAAACTATGAACGTTATTTAAATAAATTTATTGAGTAAACTAAATGATTTTTGATTAGTCTGTTTTTCTCATTATAATCATTTCATTAAAGCAATTAAATTTTACCGAATTTAGGTATGTTATTAGTATGTTTTCTATTAAACAACATGACAACAGCGCAAACTAATTTATGACATTGGTAACATGCGAACTTACCCTTAAACAACTTGGATTGTTCCAAAGAGACGTAGACTTTTATTAAAAACGATTTTATTTGCTTTATGTAACTTTTGAGAATATAAACGTTATTTAAAGATTCAATAATTCCACTATCATTAATGGATGATAATAAAAGATGTACAACAGATATTAACTGAATTTATAATACTCTAACTTTTTTTTGTAAATTAATAATTATTAAAATTAACCTAAAAAATAAGAAAAACTATCGACTTAATAAGACAACGACTAACAAAGTACGAAACAATCAGTATTATTACGAGAAACTTTTTAAATAATCAATATTCTATTGCAATAACGTTTCTCAATCGAATACGTTTGACGAATCTAATAATATTTTAATGTTCCGATATTGTGAAGGAATGGGATTCCTCTTCTAGGTCAAAGAAATCAATTAGTTTCATTTTGTTTGTAACCAGGGATGAAAAAACTTTCTTTTCAAATAATCTAAAATCGATAACGAATCATTTAAATCGTAAATGAAATTGTCTAATTTCAATAGTTCTGGAAATGGTTACGAAAAGACCGATATCGAATGGAGATGCTACAAAATTTTCATGTAAGTTTTAATAAGTAATAATGTCACAGTGTTAAATTTATTGAAGTGCGGTATTATTAGTTATATTTTTTGTTATACCCTTGTATATATTTACATACCGTATCTTTACAACATTTATACCAATACGGATACAACTTGCGTGTTAAATCTGTTCAAGTGATCCAAAAATTTTAATTTGCCTAAATTACGAATATATACGAAGCAATACTTAAATGAAGTATGTTTGAATGTTTAAAAGAAGATGACTAACTTGTACGAAACATGTAAGTACGAAATATCTATTAAATATGTTTTAAAATAAGTTTTTACTTATTTACATTTATGCTTGAACAAGGTCGTACTATTAGAAATCAATTTGTTCAATAAAGTAACAAATATCAAGGTTTTTCTCTGCATAATTTTTATTATTCTAAATACGTCGTACTAATCATTTTTTATACACCAAACAAAAATTAATTTACGAAACATTTTCATAATTAGATTTTTACAAATACCTATCGGAATAACTAAAAATATTTGGTTTTTATTATTAATTAGTTTGTATTCTCATAAATATCCTTGAAAATGCATACAATTAAAACATTTATTAGTTCTGGCATACCTTGCGGAAATTAATCAATATATCAATTTCTTATTGACACATAATGGACCATTTCTTTGAGAACATAATTATATAAAGATGTAGGTTATTAAGCAGGGTTAGGATATAAGAGATGTTACTAAAATATTGTTAATTATTACTAAAATCAAAAGTTAACGTTAACTAACCTTAAATTTTCTAAAATACTGTCTTTAGATAAAAAGAATTTGCTTTTATTTACACTGTTATTTAATATGCTGATTTGGTAAAAGCAACGTAGACAAACGAGAAAACTTTTAGCGCCTAAAAACTGACCAATCAAAAGCTATTAGGTTTGTTCTTGTTAGCTGCACTGGCAGAACTAGTTCGGGAAGTGTACACTTAAGCGTTCTTTGTAGCAAAACCAGCCCTAGTGTCACTGTTCTTAGTAGCAGTGCAAGAGAACTAGTTCATCCACTACACTATACTGCTTGCATTGGATCTAGAGTCAGTTCAACCAGTGCAGTCCAAGACAGTGCAATAAGTGTAATCTGGAAACGGTGGCACTACATCTTCGTCATCAGATGAATGTACAATCAACAAATGCTCAATTGCTCTATGCACTATACCGTTCTTTGTATCCGATCGAACTAATTCTATACACTCATGAACTGGTCTACACTGGTCCAGTGCAGCTACCAAGAACAAACCTATTTGTTTTTAGTTGGGGAAAATAGGGACATTTTTATGCGGGATATGGTATATTTCAGGAATTTCCTTGATATAGACAAACTCATCTCTATGAACACAATACCCTGTCGATATAAAAAATTTTTGGATTGTATTGAGTAAGGTGTAGTGTGTAAGGAAAGTTATAGCTTCCGTTGCATCAGCCATTTTACTGATAAATAAGTTTTTCAGGTTACAGGTAAACCTGTAACACCGATGAGACGTTGGCACGTTTTTTATTGCACACATTTTTTGATATATACCTTTATTTGTTTTTGTGGTTAAGTTAGATTACGTTGCACAAAGAAATTTTAAGATTCCGTGTGTTTATATTTGCACTTAATGCTCTATTCAAGATCCGTTTGACATAACCATGAATATTTTTTCTTTTTGAAAATGGTTACAAATATTCAAAAATTGATTTTGATAATACCGTTATTTTTTGAGGTGATTTTTTATTATAAACTAAACGAACTAGATTATGAAAAAAATATTTAGATGTTTGACGTCATAAGTGTCAAATTCATTGCATTGACCCTTCCGATTTAAATAAACTTGGTGTTCTTATTTGACATATGACAGTATAAATAATTTGACATTTACGTTCATTTTTTTGTGAAATGGGTTCAATTTATTATAAGTAATTGAAGGGTTTTAATCGAGTAATTACATTTCAAAATTATGGCACAGGAAACGCCAGAACCGACTAAAACTAAAAAACCATCCGGTGAGTACCGAACTGGATCTTATAAAATTTGTAAAAAGCCGAACCTATATTTTTACTCCCATTTATTGATTTGAGAAACTAAGCTTTACATTATTCAATAAGGTAGTAATATCATTATACAGGATATCTAAATTTTATTTTAAACACGTCGACCGCTAGATACGTTCGTTTGGTATAAATTAAAAGGTATTACTTATTAAAATTATATCTGATCAATAATTTTTTCGTACGTACGATTTTGTATATAAAGAAATATTTAATATAGTACATTTTTTTTTAATTTTATTAGATAGTGCGTTTAAACAACAACGGCTTCCAGCATGGCAACCTATTTTAACGGCAGGCACAGTCCTTCCATCGTTTTTTATAATCGGTATTGCGTTTATACCTGTAGGTATAGGTTTATTATATTTTTCTGACGAAGTAATGGAATATGTCATCGATTATACAAATTGTAATAAAACCACCGGTTATATTGGAAATTGGAACGAATCTAATGAAACTTGCGCTGACGCTATTAATAATAATAGCAGTGAAACTTGTATTTGCAGGATTAAATTTAACCTCACCAGTGATTTTAATGTAAGATAATTATTTCCCGATGTTGTTTAAAGATTATTTACAGTTTCTTTTAGGGTACAGTTTATATGTATTATGGTTTAACTAATTATTATCAGAATCATAGAAGGTACGTAAAATCTAGGGATGATAGTCAGTTATTAGGTATATTAAGCAAAGAACCATCAAGAGATTGTTTACCTTTTGTTTTCGATGGTAATAAAACCCCTATAGCACCCTGTGGAGCCATCGCCAATTCCATGTTTAACGGTTAGTAAACATATAATTAATCATTATTTATTTTTTTTTTCAATTTTTTATATATTTCAGATAATTTGACTTTATATATTTTGAATAACGACGAACCTGAACCGGTTCCTTTGTTAAGGAAAGGCATCGCTTGGGAATCTGATAAGAAGATCAAGTTTCACAATCCACCGGGTGATGATTTGGAAAAAGCTTTTGCCGGTTACGCCAAACCGAAAGCATGGAAAAAACAAATATGGGAATTGGATATCGATCCTGATAATAACGGTTTCCAAAATGAAGATTTCATAGTTTGGATGAGAACCGCTGCTTTGCCTACTTTCAGGAAATTATACCGCAGGGTCGATCATTCTCAGGCAAATTTTACCAATGGTTTGAAACGAGGAACTTACATTTTGCAAGTTGAATATAGTAAGTGAATTCTCTTAATTGTTATATATAGGGTCAATCATTTATGTTCATACAGTTTCTACTGGGGATTCGAAATTATTTTCAGCTATACAGGATATAATTATATATATATATATATATATATATATATATATATATATATTAAATATATTAATTAAACGATTTTTATAAGTGGGACGCTATAAATTTGATTAGATTGAATTATATATGAAAAATTAGATTAAATTTGAATGAAGTTATCGTATCGTTTTTTAGATTTCAAAAAATTATTGGATTTGTGGATTTATGAAAAAAATGTACTTTTTTTTTAAAAAATAACTTATATAAAGCATCTAATGAATTTCATACATTTTTTTGTTAATCTACTACAAAAACGAACATCTTTGAAAAAAATCGTTTTGTTCTCCAATTTTTTAATTGCATTAAAGTTTCTTAGAATCAATTTTTTTCTTCGTTTTTTCGGATATTAATATAAAAATATCACAGAATTATTAATAGAATAGTGTTCGATTGGTGGGACATTTGAACTACTCGTGTCTAATAAAACAGCGTTGCCATATCCATCTTTAATTTTTCTTCTCATTTTTTATGTCTAATTCATCTATCTACAATAACGTCCCCAAGCATTTTTCCATCAACAAAAAGCAGATTTTCGTTTCTTATTTTATATTGATCCTTGCTCAAATTGCTCGAGATATTATAAAATCATTTTTATCCGGATGTTTTGCTTTGAATTTAGTGTCGATAGGATCTACTTACTTTAAATTTTTCTTCCATTTCGTAGCGTCCAGGTACACAGTAAAGGTTGTAGTCATACATATCCATAGTTCATAGTTCTGGGCGGTCAAGAAGCCTTCGGATACCCCACTTGACTTTAACAAAGTCCGATGTCCTTTGAGAAGCCGATCAGGCATTCTGGATCATCCGTGATGCCCATGGTTTGAAGGTGAGGTCATAGATGACAGTGTCCGGTCACTAGACGACACCAAGGACGGGTTCTGGTCCCATTGGTTCAAATCCATGAGACGGCTCAGCTTTTAATTTTATCGGACTCGATGTTATTTTATAGTATCTTCTTATTTCTCCCTTCTATTATGGGAAAAATGTGTTATAGTAGTGAAATTTTTTACAGATTATAATGTATCTACGTTTAGTTCAACGAAACGGATGATCCTTAGTACAACTTCCATATTGGGTGGAAAGAATCCTTTCCTCGGTATAGCTTACATTGTTGTCGGTTGTGTTTGTCTACTTTTAGGTATCGGATTGTTGTTTATACACATCAAATGCGGAAAAAGGTAAGTCCGATACATTTTTTTTAATAAAATCTACAAGAATTTTATAAAAAATCGTCATATTCAATTAAATTTATATTTCTTGTTTAAAATCATGATTAAATCAAATTATTTTTCACAAAATTTCATGTATTTTCGTTAAATTATCAAAAATTTTAAAAAATATATCAATAAAGTTAAATTATATAAAAAAAATTTCTAGGCCAGTATCGAAACAAAAAATTAAACCTGTCAAACTTAAGAGTGTCAAAATTTTTAATTTAATCAATTATAGGGTATGTTCCATTTGATTCTGATAGATGACGTCACTTTGATAAAATAATGGTGGGTCTTGTAAAAGATGGCGGCATTTTTGTAATGGCGACGAAAAAAATCGTTTTTTTTTATTGTCTACTAGAAATGACGTCGTTAACGCCAAAAATTCGCTTTGAATTAAATTGTATACGACTATACATTGTCTTTGAACCGCCATATTGTAAAAAACGAATCGATTTGGATATTTTGAGGTTATAAGTTTTGGCTTATTATAAATGAATTCTGGAATTATTTTTAGTTTTTTTTCCGTAAAATTTACTCAATGTGTCTTATATTTTGGAAGTTTGGCAACATTGTTGAAATGTGATTTTATAATCGTTTTCGATGACGTGTATATATATCTCATTTCCTTTCTTTCTTCGCGTGGGTTATTGACCTTAGCATATAAATTCCCAAAATAAAATTTTGACGTTGCCACATCTACTATTTTTACGACGTTATTTATACATATTTTTTTTTAAGTTAAATTCTTGTTAAATTCATATCAAATAACCCCGTTTTTTTAACATTTCTTCAATTTCTCATAAATTTTGAACTTTGGCAACATTGTAGAAACATTACTCTATATTTTCCTTTAATGACGTGTTTTTCTCTCGTCCTCTCTCTCTCTCTTTCTCTCTCTGAAAGTTTCCGCCCTTATCCAGAAGGTTATTGACCTCTGGTCAATCTTACTACATCTAAATATTCCTAAACTAAGATTGTAACGTTGCCATATCTACTATTTCTACAACGTTATTTATACATATTATTTGTGTGTCAATATTTCGTTAAATTTATTATTATCAATAACCCCATTTTTTATATTTGCTCAATTTCTTATATATTTTAAAAATTTGGCAACATCGTTAAAATATTTCTTCAAATTTTTTTCCATTGCTTTTCTCTCTTTCTCTCTCTCAAACTATTTTCGCCTTTATGAGAAGGTTATTGACTTTAGCATATAAATTCTTAAAGTAAGAGTGAGACGTTGTCACATCTACTATTTTTACATATTTTTGTGTGTGTCAATATTACGTTAAATTTATTTTCAATGACCCCATTTTTTACATTTACTCAATTTCTCATATATTTTAAAAATTTGGCATTGTTTAAGTATGTTTTCATATTTTCTTTCATTGACGTGCATTTCTCGCCCAAACTATTTCCGCCATTATCCAGGTTATCGACCGACACATATAAATTCTTAAAATAAGATCGTAACGTTCCCATATTTACTATTTTTACAAAGTTATTTATACATATCTTTTGTGTGTCAATTTTTCGTTAAATTTATTATCTTCAATAACCCCATTGTTTTACATTTACTAAATTTCTCAGTTATTTTATAAATTTGGCAACGTTATTAAAACAGTACTTATATTTTCCTCTAATGACGTGTATTTCTCTCGTCCTCTCTCTCTCTCTCTCAAACCCTCCGCCATTATCTAGAAGGTTACTGACCGGAACATCTAAATTCCTAAACTAAGATCGTAACGTTGCCATATCTACTATTTTTACATCCTTATATATACATATTTTTTATTAAATATTAATTTGTAATTAAAATTCCACAAATTATGTGAAATTTATGGAATAATTTGAATCAAGTCGTAATGTTTCATCAGTTTAATATAAAATATTTTTAAAAAATATATCGAATTCTATTATTTGTGACAATTTATTTCCAAATAATGTTAATAGTCAAATAAAACTGACAACGACGCAATAATCCGAACTAATCGAGTATGATTTATCACAAACAATTTCGTTTTTTGTTTATACGAATTATACCAAAGATTTTATAAAAAATATTTGTTTGAGTTAACAATACGATTGTTATAATAATTTTATTTTCTCTTTCAGTACTAGTGAAATGATAAACGTAAACCCTAGAACGCCATATCAATAGAAAACTTGGAAAAGTTTTTATTTTCGACTTTTTTGAATATTTTTCTGTTATTGCCGCGCTTTTTTACAAAAAATTATTTAGGCCGGTATCGAAAAAATTTATAATTCCGACATGAACTAAAATGATTCAAAATTTCTTTATTTTAAAACTGATATTTTGTAAAAAAACTGTTGGCAACAATATTTTATTTTGAACTTGTTCTATACAAATCTTCATCCAGACCTATTTTTTAAGGTACTAGATGGAAGAATTCAATTTTTCATTTCACTTCGATAGATTTATTTAATTTTTTACCACAGAAAAAATTTTAGTCAAAAATGAAATAACTTCCATTACAGAAAAATTTCCAATCAATTTTATCTCAAATAATCCTACTTATACTTGGTATTATTTATTTACCTCCAGCGACAATACCAGCTTTCCATCATATTTGAATCAATTGTATCCCAAAACCCTCTAATCTACGTTAATTCCTAGACGGAACCCAAATTTTAATACCTCGATCAAATTTTTTTAAGAAAATCGGGCTATTAGACAATTCCACTTGCCTTTTGTTTCTCAAAGAATAGTAATTTTCTTCTTGTTCCCAAAAACGCGGAAAATAAAATTCTCCACGGTTAATATGGCGTTTTTGGAGGGTCTAGATGTTTGTAGTATCCAATTATTGAATTATTCATCTTTTGATTCGACTTTTTGACATTTTTTATGAATTCCGTGCAACGAAAGTTCCTTCTGTTTATTAAAACATGGAATTCCATAGAAAAATTTCTATTCCCCTCGTTATTTATCAATTAACTAACCTAACCTGAAAATTGATCCATTCCTTGCTATGTTTAACAATATCAAGAGAAAATTTCATGTTCAAATGTGAATAACTGAATTTTTTTAATGTACGTTTCAACTGAGCCACTATTTCTCGAAAATAGTTCTACCAAAATGAAACTTTAGTTTAATTAGTAACCCCAGTTAAAAAAACCGACCCCTAATTCCAATAATCAAATTAATAGTAAAATCTGAGATCTGTGATATCAATAAATGGATTTTCCTACCTCGAAAACATTGAACTAACGTGTTTTTATAACAAACCAAGCCCCGTCTTCTTAAAATGGCATCCTCCAAATAAAACTTTCGTACAATTCATAACTCCAGCTTAAGAATCAAATTGTTAGTAGAATGTGAGTTCAGTGCTTTTGATAAATGGATTCTGCTACCTCGAAAACGTTGAACTAACGTGTATTATAACAAACCAAGCCCCATTTTTTAAAAATGGCATCCCCCGAATAAAACTTTCGTTCAATTCATAACTCCAGTTCAAGAATCAAATTGTTAGTAGAATCTGAGGTCTGTAATGTCGATAAATGGATTCTGCTTCCTCGAAAACGTTAAACTAACGTGTTTTTAGTAGAAATTAAAATAAGAATCATGTTTTTTAATATTTTAAGCCAATAGTTTCCATTAAATAAATTTATCGTGAGTTTAATCTATATTTAAATCGCATTTCTAGGTTATAGATAACACAAAGTGGCCTTTGATGTTAGATATAGGTATAATAAAAAAATACTTTATATACAGTTTACATTATAATTGATCTCGTTTTTTTAAAAATCGGTCAACAATTCCTGGTATAACTAAATATCAAAATTTTTGATAAAAAAAAGTTTCCTAACAATTTTAAAACTAGTTATAGATTCAGTACAAATTATAAAAAAAATAATTAATATGGTGAATTGTTGACTTAACTACAATTTTATTTTTATTACAACAAATAATGCAAATCTAACATGTACTTGCCTGTTATCTGAGAAAATAATTTTTATTTTAAGAATAAATTATTTTCAGTGTATTACTAATACTTCGATAATTATTTTCATCTGCATTTTCTATCACTTTATCCTGTGTTTCTTTATCAAATTGTGAAACTATTAGATTTACTTCAAACTCGTTAGCTATAGTTTAAAAAATGTATTTATTATTAGCTGTAGCTGGATTCGTTTATGTATTTGTGATTTTAGATATAATATTTTTTGTTGTACATATTTTGTATATTTTATGGAATATAATTATTAAAGGTTACAATGCTTTTTAACGTGTTTCAATTATCCTTCACAACAATAACCATATAACCTAAAAAAATCTTGGACGTTTTAACTACTTGATAGTGTGGAGGGGACGTGCTAATACGTAGTGAAGTGGCTGCAACAGGGAATAAACAATTTATGATTCTGTGTAGATAACACAGCGTTGTCATATTCACTTTTTATTACCAACATTTTAATACAAAGAAAGTGTCCGTAGAATACGAGTAATAATTAAATCAAAATTATTTTCAAAAATATAAACATTAACTTTTGATAGATTTATTAGAAACGATATAATAAAGATATTTATACAAATAGTGTTAAAAAAATCATATCTACTAAACTAATTGTAGCATTGAGTTGAAATTATAGAGAAGTCTTACTTAAGGTAAGGTTTAACTGGAGAAAAATCAACAAGTCGCTAGATCAACCATTTTCGGAAATACGTATGCACAACTATCGATTTAAAACATACGCATATTTAAAAAATCATATCTACCAAACTAATGGCTGGATTGAGTTGAAATTATAGAGAGGTCTTGAATAAGGTAAGTTGTAGCATGAGAAAAATGTCATTCGTAATACTTTATTTTAAAAAATATAAACATTAACTTGTAATAGATTTTATTAAAACCGATATAATACTCAACTCTAGGCAACGCTGTGAGGATTGTTTTTTAATCTACTTTTTTCCAATTCTCATTGTTAAAAGAACTTCATTTATGATTAATAAAACAGTGTTGACATATTTCTATTCATTTTCTCTATTTCCTAATTAGACAATCCAAAAAAAGCTGATCTACGTCAAACTAGCGGCCGTGGGGTAAGCAATTGATTTTCTCATAAATACCCGTATTAATATTTTTTTTTAATTAGTGTGCAAAAGTGTATAAAACATGAGTAGGCTGCACAAAAACTTATGGTAAAAGCATTTGTTTATCCCACGGCTGTTGATTATGACAATTGACATTATACAATGAAAATGTCAATCAGTAAAAATAAAACCAATTATAAATAATAAAAATTTTAAATAATACTATTTATGAAAAAATCAATACTGATCTATATACATAATTTAGATGATTTGAAATTTTAGAATTTTAAACGTTTTGCAATTATGGTCAACGTTTTAAATGACGTATTATATATTCTGTGCCACTAAAACAATGTTGCCATGTTCCTATTCCATATCCCAATAAAATTTTCCACACTACCAAAAAAGTTGTAACAAGCTATAAACAAATACTCAATATTATTAAATTATAATTATTATGAACAAAAAAAGTGAAACTATTATATATTTATATATAATTTTTTTCGTTTAAATGATTATTTACAATATCATTTCTTTTTACAACTCATGGCAACACTGTAAATCTATTCCGAGTTCGAATGATCGTTCATTTCTCATATCAACAAGAACATGTGAAAAATATTATTTGACTTGTCAATAAAAAAAAGTTTTCTTTTAACTTTATTGAAAGTAAAAATACAACTTGTACAAAATCAGTTCTTTAGTAAATTATTATAATATACTATATCCTATAATTTTTTCTTTTTATTAGGGGACCAATTAACGATATTGTATATTACGCTATCTTCTTCATCAGATACGTCTGGAATAATGTCTACTACTTTATTTGTACTAATTTCAGGTGATCCAAACATTATTTCATATAACACATTTTTATCGTCATCACTATTTTGCACTGTACCTAAAAACTGTTCTTCCCTTTGTGACTCATTGTGTTTTACAACATTTAAATCAGTTCTGTTTAAAGAATTTTCAGAATTGGAACTTTCAAATATTTCATAATTCATATTTTTCTCCAAAGATTCTTTTCGTTTTCCGGTTTTGAATAATTTAGGTTCCACAGATTGATTACTTGGTGAAACATTTCGTATTTTTAATAAATGATGTTGAATGAGTTTTCTTATTTCATTGTTTATACTAACATCCTTATGTTCGACACATATTTCGATATCTTTAGGTTTTAGAAAGTTTATTAATGCCACGCCTTCTTCGTACGAAGCATGCGTAGAATAACATATATAGTGTGTTCCGATTTTAGGTTCGTAATTTCTATTTTTATTCCACATCATTGCCGATAATTTAACGGTTTTTATTTCGAGTAGTTTTTCATCGGAAAGGCAGTTATATGCAAGTTTTGTACCGCAATTACCGTGTATTCGAGTTTTAGTTGGGTCTAAAGTTACAGTACCATCTAATTCAGGGACGAGATTATAAAATTTGTAAACATCTTTGCTTACATGTACTGGCATGCCGATTTTTTTAAATATCTCTTTATAAACATATTCAAAACCGTAATTAGCACATGTTTCTACGTGTACAAAAATACTGTCATTTTCTTCTAACCACTTTTTTAAAATATCACACAGTTGCTCAAGACTTTCGTCGCGTTTAGGAAAACTCGGATAATTTTTCAAAAAAAACGTAGTATCTAAATATATTTTATCCATTATTTTAACGGAACCATATGTATTATAAAAAGCGGTAAATTTTTTTATATCATTAATATTCACTCGATAATCCCCCGTATATAAAATTTTTTTATCATTTTCAAATAAAAACATTACAGAACCAGGACAGTGTCCTGCAGGTATGAGCGTAACAGCAAAAGAATTATTTTTTAATTGAAATATCTTAGGGGTATTTAATGGTAATATTTTCAAACAATCTCCATACTGAGGGTACATATTTTTTAATATTGCGCACGATATTTCCGAAGCGTATAAATATTTTTTATTATCCATCAATTCGGATCTAAAATTATATGAATCTAATCCCACCATATGATCAGTATGACAATGCGATAGAAAAAAAATTTCAGATTTTAGATTTTCTTCAACAAATCTATCGACGCTAATATTTGGAATTTCTTGTATTTTCCCGCTAAAAGTGCTCATCCTGTAGTTTGAAATTACCGCGTTCGTTACCGGAAATGAGCATTTGTTTTGGCGGTCGTGGATAAGTTGTAGGTTATTTATCCGCTAACCTATTTTTATTCCAAACTTCAGAACTAAAAAAATCGTGTTGTTGATAACGAATTTTTATTTACGTGCGTTAATTACTGAATAATAAAATTATACTCACGGTCTGTATAAATTTCAAATAGTGATTTTATGTGTAAACTTAACGAAGGTTTCTGTGTAACAGCGGCCATTTGCCACCAACGAAGTGAAGGTCGACGTTAGCCTATCGCAAAGCTTGGTTAGGTTGTCAAAATCATATAATTTTTAACATGTAAGTATCTAAATTGTATATTAATTTAGTTTTAATAAGAAAAATAACATAATTTGCTTATAATATTGCCCATTTGAGCTGTTATTACAATAAATACGTAACGTGATGTAATTATATGTTTCCTTTCCTTTTGTGTAATGGAGGTTTAAGGTGCGTAGCAGTTCTAGAATTAAAAACGACAGCGTTCAATGGCGCAATGATTCATCAAATCATATAAAATTATTAACATAATTAAATGATTTTTTTTTGTTTACATTTCTAGAAATTTGTAAACTTTACTAACCTCAATTTTTAGCATAACCTATACTTGTCAAAATATCAATAACCTTAAATCTAGTATTAGGCCATTAATATTTTATCATTATTATAAATTATTATTGCGGTATTTTAAATTATACATAGAAGTTTTTGATACGTGCGTTCAAAGACTTTCGCCAGGGTGTGTTATAATGTACGCGTTTTTTATTTTCAATTTGCTCGTAAATAGTAACTAATCACGAAAAAATATGCTATTTTTAGCTTACATTGGGTTGAAATATCATAGATTTTTACTAAATGAGGTTTATATTATGCATATCAAACTTTTAAATCCCGAATCTTGAACTCCTTTGTCAATTTTAGCTTATTGATTTGTATCTGAAGTGAAGTTAATAGATGCTTCTGTTTAATTTGAAAGATCTCGAGAAAAAACTAGTCAATTTATATGTTTTCAATAATTTTGGTGTAACATTTTTATATACATTCGTCTTTTATTACATTTATTAGTAGTAATTTAATCAATATGACATTTTTTGTTGATTTTAAGTTGTTTAATGATTCATATTTATAAAATATATAAGTTAATTTCTTTCTTATATATCTGTATTATCTTTAGTTAAATAATGCTTCTTATAACTTAACGTTAAAATGGAAGAATCATTTGACTTAACATGGGAGGATTCATCCACAGTAGTACAAACCGAAGAGGTAATTTGTGGTATAGAAAATGAAATCCTCCCATCGGAAAATGTCGAATTCACTGGAGTTCAAGAAGAGACAGTTACAGACGAAGTTATAGAAATACAAGAAAAAGAGGAAGTCATTGAATTACCGGATATACAAGAAACACAGGTATAAAAAGTAAACAATCAAATATTGTTACTTTTTACAATTGTGGATTGAATTTTAGGAAGTACAAGAAAATGTTGATCATGGTATTATGTACCTACCAGATGGTAATATGCTTGTAGTTAATGATCAAGGCAGAAGTGATTATCAAGGACAGATAATGGATTGTCAAGTTTCTGAAGAGATCATTACTGGGGAATGGGGGGAAAGTTGTGCAGAAGAAATTGGTAAGTTTAACTAAATTCCTATCTTTAAATGATTTCATTTGAAACATTGAGCAAGTAAACAGTTATTAGCCATTAGGAAGATATAATAGATATCATAATAGTTTCAAAGGAGTGCTACAAAACTTTGAAACCAATAGGGGTGTAAAATGACATATTTACACATGATGAATGAATAATATTATTATTTATTAATTCCTGTTTTAAACTGAAAATATGTTGTTGAATTTACTTTATGTAAAGTAGGGATTAGATTGGACTGTTTTTAATGTAAAAATGATCCGCTTTCTTAATGTTAACATAATAGGAGCCCTAGATTAGTTAAATGCGTTTGATGTATTGAATTATGATCTTTATATAAATCTGCAGTATCTGGGGTTCAATGAGCCTTATTTGAAGGGAAGAAACCAAAAAGTTTGAATGAACCATATAATGAAAAAATAAGATTCTGCAGAGCATGAGGCAGCAGCTACACTCCCAAATGCATATTTGATAATTCCACAAAGCCGAATGTGGATTAGATTGTTTTGTTCTCAGAAAAATTGAGGATGTTATATCTGATGGATTAATCAACGGCATGTGATGTGTGGATCATGATCTTTGAGTAAATCTGCAGTATCAAGGATTCGATGAGCTTTATTTGAAGGGAAGAAACCAAAAAGTTTGAATGGATGGAAGCTCATGTGAAGTTGGTGTACCACAGGGTTCAATAGTTGGCCCATTTTTGTTTTTGATATATGTGACACCTAATGTTCTTAGAAATGTCTACAAATATAAAACCAAGTACACCTATCCCCCGATTTACACGCTACTTGTTTTACATGTTTTCGCTTTTACATGGTTATCCAAATAAGTTTTTTTTGTTTTTATCACACTCTACTAAATACTACTGTGATTGAACACGTACGCTGTGTACACATCTAACAGGGAAACCCGAGCTTATGTGCTGACTTGCTGTACACGCACTCTGTGTCTGTATTTCTTCGCAAGAAATTAAAGATTTATCTACGGAAAATTTTATTTGAATGAAAGTTTCACAGTTTCTGAAAGATTTAATTTACCATATTCGTAAATTACAAGTGAGTGCATAATTTAGATTATTACAAATTAACGACTGTGATTAAAATAAAATTCAGAGGGAAAAATGCGGGAAATTTTGGAGGGAAATGATGGAAATTTACCAAATAGGTTTAATTAAAATAAAAAAATTAAAACATTTTAATTTGAATAACATTAATTATTAAACTTTTGTAAAACAGTCTAGTTATGGTGAATTAAAACAACTGACTCTTTTATTAAAGGTATAATTTTTTTCTTGTTTGGCGCTTAGTTCTTGTAATTTAATGAAAAAAACAATTATTATAATATATAATTTGTTGATTTTCTTTAGTTAACCAATAAACATTAGGTAGAATTCTCTTACGCTTTGATGAAGTTTTATTCAAAATATAATAAAGAAATAAATATTTAATATTAATAATTTAATAAGTTTTTAATTTTTCCTCCAAAATTTCCCGCATTTTTTCTCTCTGAATTTTACTTTAATCACAGCCAAATTAACATTAATTAAAAAAAATAGGCTTAAAATGAAGAAAGAAGTTAAAAGAAAAGTTATTTCGATCGAAATTTTGAATCGCTTACGAAAGGGAGTTAGAGTAGTAGATGTTGCAAAATCATATAGCATGAACGAAGTTACAATAAGAACTATTAGAACAAATGAAAACACAATTAGAAAAAGTGTTGCAGCTGGCAATACCACGAGTATGGGCACAACTTCAAACACCAGAAATATCGCAATAGAAAAAATGGAGAAAGCGTTAATGCTTTGGATAGAAGATTGATACAAGCGCAATAAAAAATAAAGCATTACGACTTTACGAAAAAATTGTGGAGCAATTACCACCTTCTTCTTCAACTGAAAAGAAGCCAAATATTTTGGCAAGTCATGGCTGGTTTGAAAGATTTAAAATAAGACATTCTTTACACAGCTTAAAATTAACAGGTGAACTTGCTTCTCGCGATGTGCCCAAGAATATCCAGCAAATATTGCAGAAATTATTAACGACAATTCATACACCCCTGAAAGGACTTATGTCTCAAAATTTTATAAATCGGCGAGTGGTCATAAAACAGCAAAAGATCGCATAACAATTCTTTTCTGTAACAATACTTCAGGAGATTATATTATGAAACCATTAGTGATTAACAAATCAAAAATGCCCCATGCCTTTAAAGGAGTAAACATCATTAATCTTCCCGTTTATTGGAGGGCTAATAAGAAAGCGTGGGTTACTGCTGCAATGTTTACTGAATGGTTTCATGAACGTTTTATCCCAGATGCCAAAAAATATTTAAGTTCAAAGGGATTGCCTTTATTACTTTACTTTATTATTACAACCATTGGACCAAGGCATAATTTCTACTTTTAAAGCTTTGTACATAAAACTAGCCTTTACATATATTTTGGAACAAATGGAGAACAATGAATCTTTAACAGTTATTAGTGCTTGGAAAAATTTTACAATATTAGACTGTGTGAAGCATATCACCTTATCATACACTGCGATTAAGCAAACAACGCTCAATAGCTGTTGGAAAAAATTGTGGCCAAATGTAGTCAAAAATGAACTTTCCATTTCAACGTTAAATGATGAATATTCGCAAATAGTACAGATGGCGCATTCATTGGGGGGAGAAGGTTTTGATGATTTTACTGATGATATCGCAGAGTTAATGGCTCATACAGTGAGGATGATTTAGTTAACTTAGTTTGCGAAAGTGAGCCTGACAAATCTGATGAAGAGGAATTAGTACCAGTAACATTCACTGCTAAAGTCATCCGTGAAGGACTCGTATTGGGAAGAAAGCTGGGTAATCATTTGAAAAAAATCACAACTGTTAAATAGCAAAATTATGCATTTTCTGCAAGCTTTTCGATTTACACGGTTTTGACTTGAAAATTTTTAATTTTCGATTTACACGTTTTTCTCAGAACGTATCTACCTTGTAAATCGGGGTCTAGGTGTATATGGAAATGGGTAACGACAACCAGTAAAAAATCACAACAGAGCAAAACGATGGAAGTGACAGTAAAAAATAATGAAAGAATTCGATAAGAGATTGGCAAGAGACAATAAAACAGTTGGAGTTCCAGGAAACATATTGAGGTCCAAACATATCTCAAGGGTAGCGAATCTTAGAATTTACAGGACAGTTAAACAATTTATGATATTATACGGTGGTGAATGATGGGTCCTGAATAAGAGAGAATCAAACAGACTAAACGTATTTATAACTTTTGGTGGGATACGAGAGGAACAAGATTAATGGAGAAGAACGAATACGGTCAAGCAGAGATCCGCTATATAGTGGGGGAAAAAGACTGCTTTTGTTGGGGCATATAGCCAGAAATGGAAGAAAAGAGCCTTAACAAGAAGAAGAGGATAAATTCATGTAAGGAAGGCTTACATAACCTAGAAATAGTAGACTGGCTAAATGCAGCTGTAAACAAAAGGAATTGAAAAATAAAACAGTAGAGAGACTTCAAGCTATGCGACTATATGGCCAATTTTTTATATTTGATGTGAATTTATAATTAAAACCATATAAAATTCTTCTACATCGTTAGCAGCAAATCTAGTAACTTCTGTGGATATTATATATCATAAATCCAATTTTGGTAGTACCTTTATCATTTTTTGTAGTTGTGGGTTCTGAAGAAGCAGTAGGTACAGAAGACGGTAACCGGGAAGATTTTGATATACCTCTACCGACTGACCAAGACGAATATACAGCAGCCAGACCTTACCCTTGCGATTTTTGCAGTAGGAGATTCAGGAAAAAGGCGAATCTCATGAATCACATGGTGGCACATCAAACTGATAGACCGCATGGTTGCAATTTGTGCGGTGTTCGGTATATAAGAAAATGCGATTTAATGAACCATCTCAAGGTGAGGTTTTTACCCATAAACATGAGACTTTTTTCATATTTTTTAGGAAAAATAGTGGGAAAAAAAATAGATAATTTATTACAGATTCATGCTTATATACCAGACGCAGACGGTCTAGAAGAACAAAATATTCAACCGATGGACGAAATGGATGATAATACAGATAAAAAGAAAAAAACTAAACAGATTAAGAAAAAGAAGAAAATCAAAGAGGAATATGATCAATACGAAGATGATTTAGGTAAATATCAAACTTGTTTATGAATTTAATGTTATTAATTAAAATTAATTTTTTTTAGGGGCGTCCAGTTCTCGCGGTTACAATTACGTCGAAGAAGACGTAAAACTGATGGAACAAATGTCTAATAATATAAAACACGATTACGATTATATACACGAAGAAGAAGAAGAAGTGCAACAACCTAGTGAATCCCGTTACCCCGTTACGGATCCTAGAAAACCGTTCGTTTGTCAACATTGCGGCGTAGGATTCGCTAGAGAGAAAGCCATGATGTCCCATCTTAGGATGCATTCGGAAGGTGACAGTCCTTTTGAATGTCAAAGATGCGGTGAGATGTTTTGGGACTTGATTCAAATGAAGGAACACGCCAAAGAGAAACACGGCGACGTCGAAGGCTTCGATGACGACGAAGACGACGACGACGATTATTCCGAAGAGGATACCAAATACGGAACGTATTATTGTTCGACGTGCGGCTTATCATTTCACAGACAAGATAATCTTCGTAGACATCAAAGGATACACGTCAAAGAGGAATTCGTCAATGAACACGAATTCGGTCACATCTGCAACGTGTGCGGGGAATCCTTTCAGGAAGCTTTGGATTTGTTGGCGCACGCCGAAATACACGCCAGGACACTCGAGTATAGGTGTATGATTTGCGGAGAATTGGCAGAGGATGAGCACGTTTTGGCGGTTCACGTACAGGTAACTGAGCAATTTATTTATCCCCCCTTTGTTTCTAATTTCCCTATAATTTTTCGAAAAATTTTTATTCCTTTAAATAATATTTCCTCTATCTATTTTCATCCGTTTCTCTTTCAATGTTATTTTTTTTCATATTTCCTCCTTTCCTTGTCTATATCTTTTTGTTCTATCTCCGTATATTATCTGTGTTTCTTAATTTCTCTTTTTCTTACTTTGTTTCTTTCTCTTATTATATCACCATTTTTCTTAGTGTTTTTTGTCTTGATCTGTTTTTCGTTGTGTCTTACTATTTGTATTTTTTCCTTTTTCAATCTGTCTTTCTTTACTTTGTCTTTATTTCTCTCCATTAGTCTTGGTTTTTCAATTTCTTTCTTTCTATCTATTTTTCTTTTGTTTCAATCAATTCCTACTCATATCTCGTCTTTTTTGTTTATCTTCCCTCTTTTCAATCTCTATTCTCTTTCTATTACTTATTTTTATTCTCTAAGTTTTCTTGTTTACTTCTTTTTATCTATGCTCCTTTTGTATGGTTTTATCAGTTTGTTTCTCCTCGCCCCTCTTCAACTTTTTATCTGTTTCTATATTTATTTTTCCCTCTTCTCCCCTTTCTACTTTCTTTTTTCTTATTTTTTTGGATTTCTATCCGTTTTTCTTTGTGTTCTTGTCTTGATCTGTTTTCCGTTTTTTATCTTTTATTTTTACTATTTCTATTTTTTCCTTTTCCAATCTGTTTTTCTTTATTTTATCTTCATTTCTCTCCATTAGTCTTGGTTTTTCCATTTCTTTTTGTTATCATTTGTTTTTATTATCAATTATCTCTTTCAGATTTTTTTGTTTTTCTCTATCCCTATTTCATTGTTTATAAATCTTTATCAGGTATTTTCATTAATATTATTTTTGTTTCAATCAATTCCTACTCATATCTGGTCTTGTTTGTTTATCTTCCCTTTTTAGTCTTTCCTGTTTGTCCTTTCTATTTGTTACTTTTATCTTCTGTTTTTCTTTTTGACTTCTTTTTCTCTATGCTCTTTGTATGGTTTGTTCCTCTTTTTACCTGTTTCCATATTTATTTATCCATTTTCCCTCCTTTCTACTATCTTTTCTCTTTCTATTTGTTACTTCAGGTTTATACATTTCTGTTTCTATATGCTCCTTTTGTTTGTCTTTGTCTATTTGTTTCTCCTAGTCCTCTTTCCCATTTTATTTGTTTCTATACTTATCCATTTTCTTGATTATTTATCTGTTTCATTGTCTACGTATCTTTATCCGTTCTTTTTTCTGTATTTCTTTGTGTCTATTTATTCCCGTTTGTCTTTTTTGTTTATTTCATCTTTTTTCAATCTCTTTTTTTCTTTCTATTTGTCACTTTTATTTTCTGTTTGTCTTTTTCCATCATTTGTTTTTCGCCATTGTTTCTCCTTTTATCTGTTTCTATATCAATTCATCTTCCTGTATATTTATTTGACTTTTTTGTTTATTTTCCCTCTTTTCAAACCCCATTCTCTGCTTATTTGTTATTTTTAGCCATTATTTTTCTTGTTTACTTCTTTTTCTCAATGCCCCTTTTGTTTATGTTTGTCTATTTGTTTCTCCTCGTCCCTGTTTCTCTTTTTATCCGTTTCTATTTATATTAAATTTTCCTTTTTTATTTTCTCCTTTTCCAATCTCTATTCTCTTTCTATTTGTTGGTTTTTCTTTGCTTCTTTAAGTTCCTTTTTTGTCTTTGTCTATTTCGTTTCTCCTCGCCCTTTTTCTCTTTTCATCTGTTTCTATATCCATCCGTCTTTTTGAATGTTTATAAGTTTCATTCTTTATGTATCTGTTCTTTTCTGTCAGTATTTCTTTCAGTCTGTCTTTTTGTTTATTTTATTCACTTCCTATTTGTTACTTTTATTCACTATTTTTTTTTCGTTTTTTCTCCTTTTTTTGTTTATTTTGTTTGTCTTTTTTCATCATTTGTTTTTCGCCATTGTTTCCCCTTTTATCTGTTTCTATATTTATTTGTCTTTTTGTATATTTGTTTGTTTAATTTCCTATGCAACATTATTTATTTCTTTGTCTATCTTCTTTATATAGATCTGTTTGTCTATGTCTGTTTTGATTCTTCCGTTTCCTTTTTGATCACTAATTTTATTTGGTTCTGTTTGTTTTTATCCATTTAAATCTGTTTCTTTTTAATTTTCCGTATTTTGTTTTTGTCACTATCTATTCTTATTTATTTATTTTCTCTGTTCGGTTTCTATTTATTACTTACTATTAGTCTTTTCTTTGTCTGTTTCTCTATGCTTATTTCGTTTTATATCAGTTTATTTTTGTTCTTTTTTTCCTTTTTTTAATCACTTTTCATGTTCGTACTTCTTTCCGTTTTAATATTTGTTTATTTTACTTTGTTTATAATTTTTTTGATTCTTTCTGCTTCTTTGTTCGATTGTCAGTTCCTTTTATTTCTGTTTTGTTTCATTATCTTCACTTATAGTTTGTTTTGTTTGTTTTTTGTTAGTATTTATCAGTTTTCTTTATGTCTATCTGTATATTCCTGTTTTTATTTATTTGTCTTTTATGTTTTCCTCTTTGTTACTATTCCTGTTCGTTTTTTATTGTGTCACAGCTTTTCTTATTTTTATTAGTTTTTTTTTCTAATTTTGTTTTATTTTTAGGCTAAACACGGTAAAAATCTACCGCCAAATACTTGTATGTTGTGCGGAAGGTCCTGCAAAGACCGTAGGACCTTACTTAAACACTCCTGGGAACATTCTAAAGAAAAGGTATGTAAAAGTAAGTTTATTTATCCTAGAAAATTAAAAATAAATAAATTTTCAGATATTCGCCTGTACGAAATGCGACAAAACTTTTCATAATAAAGCTCGATTGAAACGTCACATGTTATCGCACAGAAACAAAGTGGTAACGTGCGACGTGTGCGGCGAAGATTTCCCCGACGGTCGTTCGTTGATGAATCACCGACACAGTCACAGCAACGTTTCCGGTAGGCAATTTCCTTGCAGGGAATGCGGTAAAACGTTTGGTTCGAGAAGTTCCCAACAAATACACATCAGAATACATACGGGCGAACGACCGTACGGTTGTAGATTTTGTTGGAAAGCATTCGCCGATGGCGGTACGTTACGCAAACACGAACGCATACATACTGGCGAGAAACCGTACGCGTGCGCTGTTTGTCCTCGAGCTTTTAATCAACGCGTCGTATTAAGGGAACACATAAGATCCCATCATTCCGGTCCCGATCCGAAATATTCCAATAGTATGACGCCGTATTGTTGTTCGGTTTGTTCGGATATGTTCACCACTTCGCAAGATTTGATATTACATTTGATACATCATTGCGATATGAATACAGCAATGAAACGTCAACCTCAAATCGGTCCTAGGAAATATAAAAGGAGAAGGAAATTGAAACCGCACGAATTGGAATTAATAACTAGAGTTGAAGAAGGGGATAACGATCAATCAGAAGTAAGTTCATTCCCATACCGATTTAATTATATATTTTTTTCATTTAAACGTTCGTTTCTTTACAGGATTTAGGCGATAATTATACCGATTCGGAAGAGGAAAAAGAAAGAAAAAGAAGATATATAAGAAAACAACAACCGACGAAAAAGTCGCAATCGCCGGAATCTTCGAAGGAAATAGTTCCTGATACTTATGCCGAATTATATCATAGCGTTTCGTCGACCATAGGTAAATTGTGATACATTACCGCACAAATTTTATTGTATTTTATATTTCGCTATGTTCTAAAACAGCTATCGACGAAAATCGGCCCGTCGAGAAAAATCCCGCACGCATTTTTTTTAATATTTATTTTCTAGAAATATAATAATAAATTGAAATAATGTATTTTGTATAAGTATTTTTAATCTTTAACGATTACCGGGTACAAATTGTTAGCATGATTATGACCAGCGCTTACAAATATGTTCTAGAACATAGTAGAACCTTTCAAAGTATCTAATAATAATATTAAAGAAACATCTAGAACAATAGTAAAATGGTTTTATGAGCTATAAGACTCTTGTTAGTATATATAGTTTCCTCTAATAGTATTTGCCTGTCTCAACCCCTGTACTTTATCCCAATAATTGGTTTACCTCTTATATATCTTCTTTTATGTATTTGATACCTTAGAAAGGCTTAGGGCTCGTCTGCCCTCACTTTAGCGATATTATTACGGTTCCCTTCACTCCATTGTAGAGTAATTTTAATTTTCTTGTCTAGATCGTTTAATTTTTCTAGTTAATCCCAAACGAATTTGGATTTCATACAATTCTCCTTAAAAAAAAACGCTTGTGTGTTATACAGGTTTGATTCTAGATGCGTATATTCCTATTCCAGTTCTGTTTGTTATTTTAGAAGAGGTCTGTATACAATTCAACGGTTATTCAATAGATTGAACCACCTTCAATTTTGTTTATAGTTTCCGCTGCATTAATTTATGATAAGCGCCGTTAAACGGCGTGCGGTTGTGTACCTGTTGTAATATCAAATCTTGAGATATCTGTCAAAATCATCGGTAAACATTGTAAAAATAGGTCAACTGGAGAGAATTGCATTGAACATATTGATGGTTTTTGACAAGGTTTGGCGTAACAACCTTTTAAATAAGTTCGGTTTGTCTTCCCGATTTACCGACTTGATTCTAATTTCCTGGTTAGCGAGAATTTAAAAATTTATTACTGGGTTTATTGACGTTCGTTTATCGGTTTTAGAAAATATCAATTCTTTGGTAAATTCGAAATCGTCGACACCGAAGGCGAAACAGCAAATGAAGAAATTGAAAACGGACCAATCGATACCGAGCCGACCGAAAATGATACATACGCAAAAGACGCGCGTGCCAGTCGAAGCCGGCGAAGACGGTCGCGTAAGACACAAGACGAAAACTCTAATCACCAGAACCCAACCGGCGGAAATAAAATCTGCTACCGGTGAGTTAAAAGAAGAAGATTAAGTTTGATTAGAATGAAACATATATATATAGAAAAAAAAATGAAAATATCGGAATTTTTTTTTATTTTCATGTTGTAGACTAAAGTCAGTAATATAGTTTTCCTTTTATGACATTGACTTGTATCAATTAGTACCTGGGAGCGTGTTTAATTTAGAAATAAGAAGTGCGTTTATCTTCTTCGTTCAGATTTCGAAAAATATCTTCGATTCATTTATCGCTACTTTTTAACTGACTTGAATCTTTCTACTTCACCCTGTACGCTTCCAGGTTTTAGACCCCGATATACTGAAATGCCTTCCAATCAATGGACTAACCTCCCAAAAGGCGATCGTCTTCTTCTACCAGTTGGAATGTTTTTTGTCCTTTACTTGGTAAAATCTTCGGTTAATTCATTATTTCAATTTCTTCTTTATGTACTCCCCCTGTAAGATCCACTGTATTGCCCCTATACTCCAATTTCTTTATCTATTCCTCTTCTTCATTATTTATCTGTTGTATTTTCCACTTATCTTTTTTTCTCTGTATTTCTTTGTGTCTATTTGTTCCTCTTTGTCTTTTTCTGTTTATTTAATCCCTTTCCAGTCTCTATTTGTTATTTTTATTCTCCATTTTTCATGTTTTTGCCCCACTTTCTCTATTCCTTTTGTTTTTTCCCTCTTTCCTCTCTCTATTCTTTTTCTATTCCTTTGCAGTCACTATTCTCTTTCTATTTGTCACTTTTAGTTTTTATTTTCCTTATTTACTTCTTTTTGTTTGTTTTTGTCTATTTGTTTTTCCCTTTTCCTAATCGTTACTTTAGGTTTATATTTTTCTTGTTTTTTTTTCTATCTATTTTTTTCTCTTCATCCCGTTTTCTATTTTATCTGTTTCCATACCTATTAATCTTTCTGATTATTTATCTGTTTCGTTCTTTATGTTCCTTCTGTTTGTCTTTTTTCATTAGTTGCTCATCGCCGTTGTTTCTCTTTTTATCTGTTTCTATATTTATCCGTCTCTCTGTATATTTGTCTCGTGTCTGTCTTTTTTGTGTCTTCCGTCTGTTTCCAGTCCCTCCTTGACCACTACTTTTATTTAATTCTGTTTTATGAAAAAAAACTCGTGTCTGCGTTTGTATATTCAGAAAAAATTCCTCGAAATTATAATTTCAATTAAAAACAATATGAACAATCAAAACTAATCAATTTTATCCTTATCAGAAGGTATTGAAATCAAAATCCTTTGATTATTTCTTTGGATAGTTGAGAAAAACCTCCAATTATTACAGTTTTTTATGAAAAAATTAATTATTAATTAATTATTAATTGCAAAATTGACGAAGCCGGATCTGCTTTTATTTTACGTAAAAATGAATAGTACCCAAGAAAAATCGTGTCCGTGTTTGTGAATTTACTAAAAATTTCTCAAGATTATAATTTTCACTAAAAACAATACAAGGGTGTCCCTAAAAATATGAACTATCAACACAATCACTTTTATCACGTTTTAATAATACCAAAAAAATCGTGTTTGCATTTATATATTCATAAAAAATTTCTCGAGATTATAATTTCCAGTAAAAACAATACGTCTGCAAAAAATTCGAACAATCAACTCAATCACATATAACCTTATCAGAGGGTTATGAAATTAAAATGTTTTGATTTTTAATTTGGATAGTTGAGAAAAAACTTTAATTGTTACAGTTTTCTATTAAAAAAATTATACAGGGTGATCCAAAATATGTAATATTATATTGTAAAATTGACGAAGCCGGATCTGCTTTAATTTTAAATGAATAGTACCGAAGAAAAATCGTTTCTGAGAAATTAATCCAACGATATTAAGTAAAAATTGTCCAATACGTCTCAGCCAGACCTACCTTTTTTTGAAATACCTCCCTCCGAAATCAAAATTTCTAATTTAATTTATGAATCCAGCTATTGTAAAAAACCGGAAGTACTGATTTTTGATAAGTGGATTCAACGATACCGAAAACGCTATACTAACGAGTTTTCAGTAGATACGGAAGTATATATAAAAAAATAATAATATAAAAAAAGTGATTAGACGACGAAAAATGATCACATTAAATTTCAAAAAACTTTAATTTAGGTGAACGTATTCGTCCCCGAACGAAAAACGTCAACTATCACGTTCTGCAAGAGAAATTTCCCGTCGCGACGTTCGGCGACGTCGCCACCGATAAAGATACCACCCAAGAAGCCGTCGATAATCTGTTGAAACAAGAAAACGTTATAGTCCAACCGGAACACGTTATAGAGGAAACCGCAACGCCGCAACACAATAACGGAGTCATATATATGGATCAATTCGAACATCCGACAGAAGTCGGCGCCGAACAGACCGTCGAAAGCGAAACGGTTCCGCCTCCGCCGGTCGCACAGGAACCGGAAAGATTTTACGAAATACGGAGAGTAACGACGAGATCGAGGAGTGGGAATCTTGGTAACAGTAATAGTTTGAAACCGGGTAGGCACGTCATCGGACCCGGAAGTAAAGTAAGTCGTAGTTTATTTATTATAACTAGCTGTACTCTTTTTGGATATTCCAGATCATTCTAGAAATTTCTAGAACGTTCTAGAATATTCTGAATCGATCATAATGAATTGCAGTCAATTTGGAACTTTCCAGATCATTCTAGACATTTCTAGAACGTCCTAGAATATTGTGAATCGATCATAATGAATTTTAGTCGTTTAAGAACTTTCCAGATCATTCTAGAATATTCTGAATCGATCATAGTGAATTGTAGTCGTTTCAGAACTTTCCAGATCATTCTAGAAATTTCTAATAACTTAGAACAAAATTCTTCTCACTAATGTTGCTATAAGAGAACAATGTCGAAAAAAAAGGAGAGATTTTCTTTTTCTTGTACAACGTTGAACTAGGAAAAATTTCAGGTGAGACTCGTCAAAGAAGGTATGATAGTATCGAAGGCTCGTAACAAAAAATCCGAATCGGAAAACGAATCGCCGGCGGATCAGATCCAATTACAACAACCGGTGAAACAAGAAATATTAGATCCGAGTCCGTTGCACGAATTGGCCGAAATATCGATGCAACACGCCAACGCGACTTCGCAGAGTCTTTTTAAATGCGAAATGTGTAGCGAAGTGTTTACAGATAGGGCTCAATTACTCGTCCACGTACCGATACACATTTGATGTTAGGCGTAACGCAAAAAAAATTGGGAGACGATATGTTGGGTAGCGCATCCATCGAAAATTTTCTTATAAATATGGAAATTAGGATAAAGAGCACCATGATATGTATATATACATATTTAAATTGGAATTAAGTCTGCCGGCTATAGATTACGAGCGGTTTCGTAGTGGGATTGTGGCAAAATTAAACATCGAACTGCACTAACCCTAATATATTCCGAGCCTTCGAATACTTATGTATTCTTCATCTTCTGGGAATTAATTAGTTAAAAATTTCGTTGTTTCCTTTAAAACATATTAAATTCGTTGTTTCCTTTAAAACATATTAAATTCGTTGTTTCCTTTAAAACATATTTAATTCGTTGTTTCCTTTAAAACATATTAAATTCGTTGTTTCCTTTAAAACATATTAAATTCGTTGATTTCAAACAACAATATTCGAATTAAATCGTTGAATTTAATATTTTTTAAGGAAAACAACGAAATTTCTAGCTAATTAATACCCAGACGATGAAGAATACATAAGTAATCGGAAGCTGGGAATATATTAGAGTTAGTACACTTCCGTGTTTAATTTTGCCACAATCCCACTACGAAAACGCTTATAATCTAGTTGGCAAAGACTTCCTTCTAATTCATATACATATTTTTAAAATTATTTTGTTGATATTTCTTGTTTTTTTTTTTTCAAAAATATATATATGAAATTGCGTTATGTACAGCAGCGTATTTTTATTTTTTTTGTTCTAATTAGTTTGGTGTCTAGATTATATTATACGAAATTAAATTTTTAGAACCTTACATTCGTCTTTTTTTATACCACCCTGTAATATATATACATATTTTCAAATATTTAACTAATGGTAAAAAAATATTCTAAAATCGAACCACCTAAGAGTTTCATTATTATTCGTAATTGAAATGATTTTTGACTCACCTTATTTAAAAAGAAATTATGACTTTCATTAGATTTGATCAGTGTTGATACTAAAAAAATTTAAAAAACTACGAAAAATTTCTGTTTTCACTTTAGTTTCAAAAAAAAAATTTCAACTGAATTATAAACATAAGCTCTACAACATTCCGAACGACGTTGATCTATGGACAACTGTTATTAAGTTGGCGTCTTCACGTTCTTGTTTTTCCTTGATACATATTCATTTGAACTATATATCGTTATAATTCTTCTTTTTTATATAGTAATCTACTACTTTACTTGAAAGAAAAAGACCAAACTAACCTGTCATTAATATTATATTACCAGGAGCGTAACATATTTTCTTATAAATCAAAATCAGGATTAAAATTATTTATATAATTCTATCGTTGTCTATACAGGGTGATATTTTTATATTGTTCGTTATTATATACAAGGTGGTATTATATAGTTTTTAATTCAAAAATTTTGTTCTAATATTTTTGTAAATAGAATTCGCTTCCCATATATATTGTCTCTCTTTATTTTTAAATTACATATACAGTGTTTTCCGAAAAGATTAAAAAAATCTATGGCACTACATGTTTAGATGATTGTAAATCGAGTTGTCACGACGATTCTGGATCTTATATCATTCGAAATTTTCATTTTACTATAAACGATAAATAAAATTATATAAATGGGGGTTTGGAAAATTGAAAATACTTTTTTTTTATTAAAATAGTGCCTAAAACTCGATAATATTGAAATAGGAGAAAAAAGTTTATTTGAACTCTTATAAACTATCACAATACATAATGACGTTTTGTGATCGAACTACTAGTTTTGTGAGACTTTCTTGTGATACCTTAAGGGCGGTTTAATGTTTTCTTAAGGGATACCTTGTACTGTACTTAGAGTACCATATTTTTCAGGTGTTATTTTTTTTTTTTTTTTTTAGAAGGAACGAGTAAAGCTATTCGCTTTGATTTTTTTCCTTTTACCGTTTGGAACTTAGTTTTCGGGAAACCCTTTATATGAATATTGTATATTTTATATATTTAATTTTAATTGTAGAAACCTGGTAGTGAAAGCTTCGTGTTTATATATATATATATATATATATATATATATATATAAATATATATATATATATATATATATATATATATATAAACATTTATATATTTTTATATATTTATCTGGTTTCTTTAAGAAACGAGAATTATTTTAATCGGATTACATTTTTCTTTACGTTAAAGTAAAATCGCGACGTTTCTTCTTGAATTAAATATAATCAATATTATCGTAAACATTAAAAATTATCTCTAATTTTCATTTACCAAATACCAAAAATCTTTCAGTTTCCACTAGACATCACATTTTCATATTTATTTTCTTACTCACCCCGTATATACGTTATTACCTTTTCTGTTATTTATTTGTTTCTATTATTTTGTACATATCCGAAAATATTTTAAATTGTAAAAAAAAATAATAATTTTTAGTGTTTACGATAAATTTAATCAATACCCTGTACATAATAAATAGAATTTGAGGCGAAAATAGTGTATTATGTAATTTTTGCCTCCTTGCTGTATCTTAATAGAAAAATAAATATTTGTATAGGTATAAACATATAAAGTTATTACAAAATAATACTCCAATGCCCATCGTATCACAATTAATAATAAATTATGAATAATTCCTACAGAAAAAACTAGGATGCAATTAACTCTAACCTTAAAAAAAAATCTATTTAAAATTGTTTGATTCTTGAATTTTTTCGTATAAACAATTTTTTTTTGGAACATAATTTTTCTAAGTCTGCTGATTTTCTTAAAAAAAAACTACGTCAACGTCGCACCATCACTCGGAAGATTTGAAAGGTAACTATACATTTTTATTATTAACCGATTTAATTCTGTTTGTAAAAAATATTTCATTAATTTCGTATACAAAAAAAAAAATTAAAAACTTTGTACATAGTAAATAGAGTTTGAGCTGAAAATCGTGTATTATCTAATTTTTGTATCCTTGCTGTATCTTGATAGAAAAATAATATTCATTTGTTAATCAAATTTAAAAAAATACTTCGAGTTATTAAAAAATAATTATTTGAAATTCTCCCCCTACCCCTTATAATAAATTATGAATAATTCCTATAGAAAAAACTAGGATGGCATTAACTCTAACATTAAAAAAATTACTGCAACGTCGCACCACCACTCGGAAGCTTTGACAAGTAATTATTTATTTTCCTATTTAATTGTGTTTGTAAAAAATTAACGTGATAATTTTTTCTCAGAATATTATAAAATCATTATTTATCCATTTAATTTTTCCTCATTAGTATAAAATGATCATTACAGAATGCAAAAATTCAAATTTTATAAACGTATCACCATGAGACGTGAAAAGACACGTCCTGGATTTATCGAAGTCCAAACAGAGTAGTGGTTGTGTTTTGAAACAAAATCCTGTTTATTTTTGTGTTCTTAAATGTTTTTAGATTCTGATTATCCTTCTGGCATTGATAATCATCTACGACGATGACTGAAAGTTATTTTATGAAAGCACTCTTTCCAAGACTTTTATCATAACCTTAAATGTGTATAAACTAATTGTCTTGAAGTAAACAAATACTGGACGTGGCAATTGACGTTATCCAAACCTCGTGAAAAATAACGGCGTTCTAAACAAGTCAAATTCAACTTATACTTTTTAATTTAATAATTATTTTAACTTTTTTGACAGAATATACATTTTCTATAGAGTTATAGCTACGTAAAAACTTAATTAAACATATAAACGAATACGTGCATATACCACCACAAACCACCTATAGGTAATCTATGGCATATTTCCTAGAAACGAACTGTCAAAATTACCTGATGCATATTTAAAAATGGCCGCTGTAGGGTGACCAAATGCTTTTGTCGTAAACTTCTGTGTACAAATTTATTTGCTTTGTGCAGTTGTTTGTTAGTTTTTAATCCTTATTATTTCCAGTCTTATTTCGAGAGGTCTTTTTAAATAGTTATCACTCAAAGAAGTGAGAAATTTCTTTCCGGAAACGTGGATTTGTTTGATTTCTTTCGATTATATAGTATTGTGCTTAGTGTTGTAAATATAGTGTGAAAACCGGGTTTCAAAACACGATTTGAAATTTTCTGGATGATCAGACGTAAAATGGTAACAACTATTTCCAATACTCTTTAAAATTAAAGCCCGGCATAACTTTATTTAGTTCGTTGGTTCGAATCAAATATATTAGGTATAAAATACCATTGACTTTAAAAATCCAGAATGCACTTACACGTCTCTAGTAAATTCTTATTTTTGTTGTCTAGTAAACTATAGTACTACGTTGAAAAAATTTTACTTTGAACTCAAAGGGGTAAAGATAAAAATCTTTTAGTTTCTTTGCCCTTATCTCTAACCTTCAATTTTTCCTGATTAATCTGATTATTTGTATTTTGTATCCTATTTCAATTGGAAATCGACCTAATAATTATCCATATGAAAAAAAAATCTAAATCTTCAATCATGAACAAAGATTCATGTTACAGCTGTTTAAATGACGTCCCAAGTTTTTTCTAAAAATTCTATTCAAATATTAGCTCTGTTCGCGGTTGATGCTGTGTCACAAATTCATGCGTTCGCGGTGTTAATAAAACAATTCAGGATTTACAATTCTATGTAACGTGGAGCACACGGGTAAAGACTTTTAATTGTGCATGTGCATTCATCCTTTTTGTGCTATTTACCTACTGTCCATCCTTATTAGGCAACTAGTTTACAATTATATAACTTGTGTTTTAAGGTTAGTTAATCTTGATCTTATTTATTCTGTGAAAGATGAATGAAAAGTGAGTGACAATTGACTTTCGAATTGTCTTTTCTCAATACTGATTAAACATTGTTAATTATAATAATTAAACACATAAAAAATAAGCATTTCTTAATTTGATGGTGCTTCGAACACAAGTACATACGAGAAGCTCGATTGTTTACTCCAGAGCGCTGTTTTTTTTTTAAATTGCTTTATTGAAGATTATTCTTCTTTTTTCAATAACTTGGCCATTGTCTAAATACTTACTTAGCAACGAAAATTTCAGTATGTGATCATAACTTACCGCGCTGTTGTCAGTTTTTTTATAAATCCGTGAATTATAAAAAGGAAATTTAAAAAAAAACGATTTACAAATATTTCATTTTATTCATTAATATATTTTTACAAATAAAAATTACACAATGATAAATTTAAACCAGTAACTTCATTTAGTTACACATTGAGATCACTTATGACGAAGTATCAAGTCAAATAATCAATTCCAATATTCAAAAATTATATAAAATAAATAATAGAGGGTTTCCTATTGTTTTTGATTCCGGGAAATACGTTAGAAATAATGTTCGTTAAGACACTTTTGAAATAATAAAATACAAAAAATAAAACAAATTATTGTAACGGTAATTAAGATAAAGCTGGGTTTACACGAGATTACGATTTCCATTGCAATAAGTCAGCCAGTGGTAGAAACCTAGTTTTAGATTACGATAACTAAATATTGAATTTAGTTGATGGTAATGAAAAAAAAAAGTTTAATTGGGTCAAGTTTTTAGTATTGAAAAAAATCTGTCAAATAAACATTCTTATATATGTAGATATACGGCTCTTACACTAATAAATATATACAATAAGCTATATATCACATCGCTACGTTTTTTTCCTCTTTTCAATATGCTATTTAATTTATTGGGGACACCATAGTATGTGGTACAATTAAAAAATGAAATAATTTTTTCCAGCGAGATTATTTTCAATAAAATCAAATATTGGTCCAGTTAGTTAAATATACTTTTTATATGAATTGACCACTAATTAGTGTTTCAAAATAATTTCTCATGTAAATATCACCAACAATTAGTTTATCAACATTTAAAAAAAATTTCAAACACCCTGTATGTTACAGCAACCATTACAATAAATGTGAAAGTAAATTGACAATTTTTAATGTTTACCTAATATTTCTGACTAAGAATTTTTTTTAATTTTCTGCACCCCTTTTGAAGACAATAAATTACCCTTGTAATGCCTATGTATACGCTCGACGTTGGTATATGAAGTCATGAGTATCGATAAAGGTGTTTATAATTAATTTGAGATGGCGCTCCAATCGAAATTATATCTCATGATCTCATTTGACGTTCTATGCTAGCGTCGAACGTCAACAGGAAATTGCAGCGTAAAACTACTAACTTTTGACTGGTATCTCTCACTAACGACACCGCAGATAAAGTTGATTATTCTATGTTCAGATTGTGAACGTGACTGTGACAGATGATGATCTGTGATTAGACGCTAAACATCCATTTAATTAAACTTTTATATACAGTAAAAGTTCCTTATTCGCGCATCCTTCATTCGCGGAGTAAAAAAATGTAACCCAATTCCTATATTCGCGGATCTAATAAGTACATACATAATAATAAAAGGATTCCAATAGGTATCCAACCCAAAATCCTTTGTAAATACCGTCAAATGGACTAATAAAAAAGTAAAATAGATCTTATAAAAACTGCCTAAAATATGTTGTTAACCTTTAACTATAGATGCGCGGTCTCACAGACCGCTCTCGTTTCTGAATATTGTATATACCCTACTTCCCCCCACTCCTCGCTCTTGTGACGTTTAGTAGCTTCGACTTTAAACGACTGCGAAGAGAAGAGGTTGCGTCGATGGCTGCAATTTGGGTGAGTAATTTTGTTTTAAATTTCGCCTGCGGTCTGTGAGACCGCGAGTCCACGTTTTCAATACAAAAATTTACTGACTGCGATTATATTTTTTATAGGTTATAAGTAATAAAAATGTCAAAAAACATAAAACCGAGTACTTCTGCGGCTAAACGAACTTCAAGGTCAACGTGGCAGTCCCAACAGATGTCAAAAAAAATACGCGTTGATGATCCTTCATTTGAAGATGAAATTAATCGAATACTTTTCGAGTCAGATTAATCCGAAGATGAAAACAACATTGCCGATTGTTTAGCATTTGCTGAAGACATCACAGAACGTAATTTTAGTGACCAAAAGATTGTAGAAATAGATAATACTCATGACAACGATTTAAGGGATGATAGTTCGACAGTGACAGCTCAGACAGTGACGTGCCACTTTCAGAACTTCAAAATACTCTTAACTTCACGTTCACAACCTAATTATTTCTACGGTAAAAATCGTTTCAAATGAGCTGCTAATCCGCCATCAAACAGGGTAAGAACGCTTCAACATAATATTGTCACCTGCCGATCTACTTCAATTTTGACCGAGGACGATAACAAGGATCCCACCAGTAATTGGGATAAGCTTTTTGACGTGGAAATGCGAGAGACTATTTTGATATGGACTAACAACAAAATTGACGACATCAAAGCAACGTTCAAACGACGAGATAGACCGGAATTGAAACATTTAGACATGGTAGGATTGAATGCATTTCTCGGATTACTGTACTATTCTGCTGTTCTAAAATCCAACCACTAAAGTTCGAGCTATATTTTCGCAACAGATGGTACAGGCTGCGAAATATTCAGATGCAGCATGTCAGACTAGATTTTTAGTCATACTATATTGCCTGCGTTTTGACAATCCTGATGATCGTCCAGAGAGGCAAAAGACTGATAAGTTAGCAGCGATCTCTTCACTTTTTGAGCAGTTTGTCACCTACTCTCAAAAAATATATGTTGTTGGCGAATCTGTCACAATTGACGAAATGTTGGTAAAATTTCGTGGAAGGATCCATATGATCTCATACATGCAAAAAAGCCAGGAAAATATGGACTCATTGTGCGCGCTTTATGTGACGCTAAGACATTCTATTTTTATAATGGTTATATATATTCTGGTAAAGGATCCGATGGGATAGGACTGTATGCAGAAGAAAAGAAGTTTCTGGTTCCCACCCAGTGTGTTCTGCGTTTGACGAAACCAAGTCAAAGCTCTAACCGTAAAGTTACTGCAGATAATTGGTTTTCATCCATTGAGCTTGTTGTTGACTAAAAGAAAGCTGACGTATGTTGGAACCGTGAAAAAAAATAAGAGGGAACTTCCAAAAGAATTCCAGCCTCAAAAGTGTCGAGGAATTGGTTCCACGTTATTTGGATTTACCAAAGACATATGTGTTCATATGTCCCAAAGTTGAATAAAGCAGTTGTCTTGGTTTCCTCCATGCATCACAGCAACACCATAGATGACAGCACCAAAAAACCTGAAATGATTCTCTACTATAACTCAACTAAAGGAGTAGTGGTCATTTTCTATAGGATACTGGACTTGTGTGGAGTGAATGCTCACATTCTACATAATCAGCATCTGTGCAAAGCAATAGAAAGAGTGAATTTTCTTAAGAAATTAGCAAGATCCTTGGTAGTACCATATATGCTAAGACGTGTAATCACCTCAAATTTGCCAAAGGAATTGCATATGACATTGAAGCGCGTTTTAGGAGCAGACCTGCCTATTGCGAAACCCCCCGATTTTTTTATGAACATTCATCCGTCTATGGAATGAAGTCTTATTTTTAAGTGGCAAATTGCTAATGCGACTGCTACGTGTCAGTCTGAATTGAAGGAGCTTTTAAAAACTGCCAAGCAAGAGAAAATTACAAAATTCTTCAAACCATTGCCTAAGTCTAAAGATAATTAATCAAAATGTTCAAAAACTTGAATAAAATTGATTTTTTTATATATTTGTTTTTTATGTATTTATTTATTTTGTCACCTAGGAACGTATCCCCCATAATCCCATACAAATTACCATTCCGTATTCACGGTTTCTGTATTCGCGGCATATTTTTGGAACATATACCCCGCGAATAAAGAGCTTTTACTGTATATATATTTCGTTAGGTTAATTATTATTATTAGATTCACCCCTCAGAATTTATACTTTTTTATAAAGTTAAATAAAAATTGATTCATAAATGGGGTACGGATTGGTTTAGTATTGTGATGTATACAGGGTAGTACGAAAATGCGGATATACTAATTGTTTGACTTTCATGAAATATTACGGACATAGGAGCGTTAGTCCCTGTAAAATAGCATTTTAAATATATTTTTTTCTTTTTTAGATAAATATCTCAATACGATATGCTTAATTTTATACAATAGTCCAATGAAATGAAGATGAAAATTAAAATAACAAAAAGAAAATGCGCGTTCGGTGTAAATGAAGAAAAAGTTAACCTAACAAACAATTTTTTGAAGATATCTCGAAAATTTGATGAGATGTAGAGAAAAAAACGCGAATAAAATATTTAGAGAATGATATTTTCTATGAAGGTGTCAACTTTGACATATTTGTAATAGTAAGTGATATATTTCCAATGAATAATTTAAATTTATCACTAATTCACGAGAATAGTTGACAAATGTTAGAAAAAATTTGGAATTTTGTAATTTCTATCGATTATAAATATAATAAATTTGTTTGAAAATCATTAATATATTGAAAATGGATTTTTTTTGCAAATAAAAATTTATGAAAATATAAATTTTTTTAACCTCTTTTTTAATACAAAATTGTTTAAAAAAATTAATGAAAACAATATAACTCCAACAAAACTTTATAGGTTAGATATAAATGACGAAAAAATGGAAAAAAATTACGTTTGTCAAGTTTTTTTTATTATTTTATGAGGGTTAGTTATAAATTTGAATAATTTATTGTGAATATCTCGTTTTATATTGCAAATATATCAAAAATGATTTAACCCTAATTTATGGAAAATTTTAATCTTTTCGTTTATTATTAGTGAAATTTTTCCATATAGGTCGAGTTTTTAATGGTAAAAAGCGTTTTATCTCGATTTCTGGAAGAACTGCGAGTCCTATGTAAGAAAGTTGTAGATAATGAAAAGATCTACAACTTTTATATTTACACTTTTTTTACATAATTTCAAAATTTATATGTAAAATTGATATAACCAAGTTTTTCAGGTTATGTGTGTTTCTGGCAAAACTAAAAGTCCTATGGGAAAAAGTTAAATAGCAAAGTTGTAGATGATAAAAAGATCTACAACTATTTTATTTACACTGGCAAAACTATATGTGAAAAAATTGAATAGGAAAGTTGTAGATAATGAGAAGATCTATAACTTTTGTATTTACACTTTTTCACTAGCGCTCTTAGTTTCGTCGGATATACACATAACCTCAAAAGTTTGGTTATTTCCATTTTTCACATAAATTTTGAGGTTATGTAGAAAAAGTATAGATACAAAAGTTGTAGATCTTTTTATTATCTACAACTTTGCTCTCTAAGTTTTTTTCATAGGACATTTAGTTTTACCGGAAATATGCATACCTCAAAAACTTTGTTATTTCAATTTTTCACATAAATTTTGAGGTTAAGCGAAAAAAGTGTAAATACAAAAGTTGTAGATCTTTTTATTGTCTACAACTTTGCTAATCGACATTTTTTCATAGAATTTGCAGTTTTTCCAGAAATCATGATAGACCGTTTTCTACCCATCCACTTCCTGACCTCTGATCTCACGTAAATTATCTTTCCTTTCATTTTTTTTATCCTCCTTTCCTACTTTTGTTTTACTTTTTATCATTTTTAAAGGCTTTTGCCCTGGTTTGATATCTTCAAATTTTTGAGATATTTTCGAAAAAGTTATTTTAGTAGTACTTTTATTCAATATCCATCCAACAATGTATCCTGAAAATAGAAACCTACCTTGAATATAATAATTTAAATCTTCAATTTATTGTACTATATTAATTGTATGTGGAAACGAAAAAAAAAATTGTATACACAACTTTTTACAAAAATGACAAAAAACTGTGTAAATATCATAAATAAAGTGAAAAATGTTGCTCTTTTAAATATATTTACATAAAAACATGTATGTACATTTTGTCAATAGAAAAAAAGTAAATTAACAAAAGTGAATTTTACGATCCACCCTGTATATATATATAAGAGTGACGTGTAAATAAAGCGAAATAAATATACATATAGATAATATCACAACAGCAGCCACGGTTCAAACTAAATAGAATATAGAGCAACATCCTTTTCAAAAATAATTTCACCTTCATTCTAGCAAGTACGAAAATCTTTTATTAAAAAGTATAATGCCCGAGACAATGTACAAAAAAATCTCATCAACTTTTCTGTACCGTTCCTAAAATATTTTATTTTTTTTTCTAATAAAACATAGTAGAAAAAGTACGGAATTTTATTTTGTAATTTAGATAAATCTGCTAATATATATTTTTTTAATTTCTATATTGACATTTCTACTTTTAATAGTCAATACATGTACATATTTTTTACTTTTACAGCAAAGTAGTCCGAAGCACAAAAAAAAATATTTTATTTAACTAAAAGTCATAGAACACAAATAGTCAAAATCTAGTTTCGAGAAAATATTATTTTCTTGTTATTCGGACCGTTTATATACCGGGTGGGTAACTAAGAATAGCGAAAACCGCATCTCGATATCTTTTTTCTACCCCGAGATATCTTAAGAAATGTATAAATGGCGGGAATTTCTTTTAAAACTTCTATTAGTTTAGTTCCCACTTCCCCTACATCATATTTAAAAAGATCAACTAAAAGTTATTAAATGAAAAATTTTATTATATATTTTAATAATCTCTATAAACTATAGGATAAATATTAAAAAAATTTTACTTTTTTAACTTCATATTTTCGATTACGCCTTCTAGAGGCGTAGCTGTTAAATAATCCGTTCGTTATTAGTTACCCACCCAGTACACGTTTGCAACGAGTATCTATATCGGAAAAGTCTTATTTTAACACACATCTAGCCTGCCCGGGTTGCCTCTTCAGTCTCACGAATCACTCATCCCAAAATACAAATTTATTTGCAATCGTCCGAAATTAAATACCCAAAAATAAACAAGACGTAAATATATAAAAAGTTTTCCGATAGCTTGTAACGTATTTTGAAGTTAACTATTATTAGTATAATATAGTTGAATCTGTAATATTTACCGATTATGACAGATATCTGCATAACTAGATATTTTTATGTCAACCTTATAGATGGCAACACCATAAAGTTCATTTTCAGGAATTAAAATTGTTTTGCATTGAATATATTTTTTATTCCCGTCGTAAATTTCCAAAATATTTTCATTGTATTTAATTTAAATTCGATACAGTGTCTGAAATAATTTTTAATTACGATGTTAGAAATCATTGATAATTTGTTGACAATCAACGAGTTATGGTATGATATAATGACCGCTAAGCAGTGTTGCGACTATTTTTACGTCAACTAAAGTAAAAATATATATTGTATATATGGAAGAATAAGTATTATTTTATGTTAATTCGATGGACTTTTGTAAATAAATTGGTAAGTAAAAAATTGTTAACCACCACAGAAACGATTGACTGGTAATATCTTAACCAGGCAACTAAATGAACAAAACGATTCTAATCAGTTTGATTCAATTTGTAATGCACAACGACATTTTTGTGAAATGAATAACGTCACGATTTTATTTTCCAATTCATAAATTGATTCAGCATGAGTAATAACAAATTGTATTTGATATGAGTAATAGTTTAATACAAAGAAAAACCTCGCATTAAATTAGAATTTCCCATAAATTACACAGTGATTGGGAATATATTTGAACAAAGTAAAATAAATACGTAGTAAAGAAGTACTAACTAATTTTGATATCCCCCTCGTATTATTCACACTGCAATTCGATTTTTTTATGCGAATTTAAATTTAATAAACGGTAATGAAAGATAAATACCCTACGAGAATTGTGTTTACGAATGATTAGTATAAATCCAACCTTTTATGATTAAAATGACCATTTGCAATTTATTTCGGTTGTATATGAAGTCGTTAATAGAGGGAGCAGCGATTCGATTTTATTATAACTTAAAGGCAGATCCGTTCGTTTGCAAATTGTCAATAGAGAGCAGTCGCGTTTAATTGTATTATAACTCGTCAGAATAGTTCCGTCAATAGATGACATACTACTCGTATTTCTTAACCAATATTGAGAATAACAAATTTATTATTTACTACCAGTCAATTATATTGATTACACGTATGAATATGAATAATTTTTCAAAAACTGTAAAGAAATGATTTTTTTATTTTCTCTTGAATCGATATTTTATTTAAACGAATTTGTTGATGAGACATGTTATGTAACATATAAATTTTCTATTTACATGTAAACATCAATTTTATCAATACGAGGTTCATCTGCAAAGTTCTGAATGTGGTAATCGTTGTTTAAATTTAAATTTAAAGTTGAAAAACGTATTGGATTATACTAATTCGAAATTTAGTAGTGTTTCACTGCCAATTGTCAAAATAATTTGAAACGTTTTGAAAAAAATTACGCGTTATCAATTAAATAATAAATCGTTTAAATTCGAATTAATTATTTCAAAATTACTTTTTAACCATTCCTTGAATATTTACTTTGCAATTATTTATACAGAGACAGTGGCAACTAGAGAGAGAGAGAAAGGTAGGGAGATAAAGAGAAGGAAAAGATGTAAAAAGAGAGAAGGGAATAGAGAGAAACATAGAGGAAAATTGTGAGAGGGAAAAGGAGGAAAATAGAAAGTGAAAGGGGAGAATAAGGAGGGGGAAATATATAGATAGTCAAATAGAGAGAGATAAAGGGAGGGACAAAAAGATGTAAAAAGAGGGAAATAGAGAAAAATATGTAAAAGAGGGATATAGAGAGAAACATATAAAGAGAGCGGGAAAGAGATTAAGTTAGAAAAAGAAAGAACGAAAGAGGATATAGAGCGAGAGAGGGAGGGGGGGGGAGGTTAAAAAGCGAAGGAAAATGGTGGAAAATAGGTAAGAGAGAGAGGGGGGGCATGAAAGAAAGGGTGGTGAAAAAAGATGGGACAAGGGCAGGAAAGCAGAGAGAAAGAAATGAAAAGAGAGAGGGGAAGAAAGGGAGATAATGAATTACTTTGATGTGATGTCAATTTTAGTAATTTTTTTATTCGAGGTTGGTAATATTTTGTGGGTTGCCATAAAAAGGATGCGCAAATTAGGAAGATGTCGTACGCGATGGCCGAAACGAGATTTTTCAAATTTTCCGTTATATTTCGACATTTTTTTATATTATTAATCGCACTGATTAGTTTTGAAAAAAAAATTATATATATATACATACATAAATAAATAAATGAATGGTTTTTTTTTCTCGAATACATATATCAGTCAAACACACTAAATATCATTCATACGAATCGTTCATTCATTGGACACTCTCTGAAAGAAGCGATATTACCTCTATTAAGATCAGAGAACAACATCGGGCAGACTATGCGGCCACTAGGCACGCGAATCGTTATCGTGCACGATTTTTCTTTCTTTGTAATAAATTTCTTCGCTCTCTTTGTCGCACATCAATAGAATAACGGCTCCGAAGAGGAAAATGGCGGCGCCCCATCCAACGCCGTACGCCCAACCGAACTCCCATATTGTTCTATTACCTAAACATGGAATTTAAAATGAAATTTTTGTTCGTCCCTCGTATAACGTATGATCGTCAAATAGAAGCACCTAATCAAAAATCAATCAAAATCGACGATAATGATTATTTTTCTCATTAAAAGTATATTTCTGATAATCTCCGAAATATATTTGAGCTCGGCAACATCGCATATCGTTGCGATTATTTTCTGTTAGCTGGTACAATGTAATAAAATGAAGATGAAAGGACATTTTTTGAAGTAATATGTCCAGGATAGTGAATCAGAGGAATTTATTAAAACATTTCGACTTCCTACGACAAAAAATTATCGAGTGACATAGCACCGTTCGTTTTTCAAGATCTGGTCATAGAAAAACGCCACGACGGTGTAAAAAACTCGAATAACGAAGTCCACGGACCAAAATCCAGAACAACAGAGTGACGATAACCAACCAGAGTCGATGGAGTTCCAGGTAGAAAACGATGTATCAACTTACCACACCACCAGCAGCAGGAAGAGCTTAGATTATGGAGTGATCACGTTAAATGCCCTGGCATTTAAAAACAAAAATAAAACGATGATACGTCAACCACTGACGGACCAATACCTAACTCGTAACTTTCCTAATGTCGAAATAGCATAAAAATAAATTATTACTTCGCAATATACCTGACTTAGGGAAAAATCAAAACCTTCTACCTGATCTTTGTTCCATAGGTAAACGAATCCTGGCAAGGCGTTTGGGGACTTAGCACGATGTTCACATGTTTCGCGATCTAAATTTCAATTACTTCACAGTTGAATTGAACAAAAAAAATAGTAGACGAAATTTTCACGTTTCACTTGGAAATATTTGAAAAGTTTCTAAAATTTTGAGTATTTACTTACCTAAATTGAGTTCGGCCGCGAAACAAACAGGATATATGATGAGAGCTATAAGTATCGAAACCACTGGAAAAAAAATTGAGTTTTCGTGAAAAATTCGATATTTCGAAAACTATTTGACATATGAATTTTTTTCTCGCGTCAATTCATCGAGAAAAGATTAATCTGAAACTTGTTCGTATGTAGTTTTTCAATTTTATTTTTGTAAGAAATATACAGGGTTAAAGTAGAAGAAAACATTTTTGCTAATAGAAAAATCAATAGCGACTTATAAAAAATCAAAATTGAGCTCAATTTGTATTGAAAAGGTATTTTAAAAAAATATAATACATAATTGTAACAAATAATTATAATGAAATCAAAAATTGTATTGTTTTTTGTAATTTTCGTATCTAAAATCCTTCCTGAAAATTATTTTTTTTATCCAATTTATCATTCGATTCTCACTAATTTCAATGTTACCATTATATAAAAACAAATATCAAAAATTCGTACTACAATTTGTAACAAAAATGTTTATTTTAACTTTCATCCTGTATATTTCTTACAAATATTTAAATGCATGTTTTCTTTATCTATTAACGAAAAAAAAATAGAAATCTTGAAAATTATACATTGAATAAAGAAAATTATATAGACTAAAAAGAATTTCCACTATTATTATTGTAAAAACTTATTTAATACGCACAAATCGTAGATTATTACTATTAATGTCGAATGAATTTTAAATAAGAAAAAAATCCAAATAAATTAAAATAAATTAAAGACGTATAAAAATTAATTTACTTACACGCTAATCCCATAACTATGACAGCGAATCTATAATATTTGTATTTGGTATGATGATCTTTTGTACCGAGTCCTAGACCTGTTAGAACCGTAGCTACCAGATCTGTTAAAAGCGTTATCACGCAAAGAGCAGCTGCTGCTTTGATATAACCTAGAAAAAAATCTCACGTAAAGTCATAGTGAAATAGATTATGACGGAAAATAAAGAGGGAAAAAACGACTATTTCGGAAAAATAGATCGTTGTTCAATATAATTAGGAAATTTAGAAAAACTGAAATTTTTCATTTCCATGTATGTGTTTTGGTGGAAAAGTATCGATCTGTCCATATTTTCATACATCGTAGACCGATACTTTTCCACCAAAATTCAGCTAAAAATATTAAAATTTGTTAAAAGTTTTCAAAACATTATTTTATTTCGTATACAACAAATGGTTAAAAACGACTATTTGGAAATAATAGATCGTTGTTCATTATAATTAGAAAATTTAGAAAAACTAAATTTTTTAATTTCCGTGTTTGTGTTTTGGTGGAAAAGTATCGATCTGTCCAATGATTTATAAAGCGTAGAGACAGAGACTATTCCACCAAAATTCGGCTAAAAATTTTTAACACATTTTAAAAACATTATTTTATTTTTCATAAAACGAATGGTTGAAAACGACAATTTGAACATAATAGATCGTTATTCATTATAATAAGAAAATTTAGAAAAACTGGATTTTTTAACTTTTAATTTCCGGGTTTGTGTTTTGGAGAAAAATTTTCAAAATATAGATCTAAATGGAAAAAAAAATAACCAAAATTACTAAAAACATTAATGAACAGTACTGAATCTTTCAGAATATAACAAAAAATATACGACAAACAATTTACTGAATTGATTTAAGATCGTAAAATTCATATTTATATCAATTATTAAGTACATTAAGTACACAATATTTATTCCAAATAAAAAAATCATTATATACGAAACTATTTTTTTTAAATTGAAAATAAAATTATACGTGTTATAACTACCCCTATAACAATTTTAAATGAAAGGGGGTAACTTGTTATACTAAGTTAAGTTTTGGCATCCTTTTTGTCGGAATTTTTATTCGTTTATTAACATTTATAACTTAATTGGTTTAATCTTAAATGCAGTATTACCAGTTCTTCGTCTCCTATATTTGTATGACTTTCCACAATATACAGAATTATCTTTTTATAGACACGAAAATTATTTTTTTTATTGTTCACACTATAATCAGATTTAAATTGAAATCAACATAATTAAATAATAATTAAAAAGTACCAGTACCAACAGATCGTTATTATTATTGTATAGTACTTTATATTATACAGGGCGTTAAATCTGTAATATGGTACGTAAAGATATAATTTTATTAAAAAAATTATTAAATTCGGTTATTTTTACCTGCGTCTCTTGATTGATAACATCCCACGGGAGCCTGTATACTAAAAGGTAAAGGTTGCGGCGCGTCTTCTTCTATGCAATGCATAAAAAGTCCCTGTCTCCATCCGGCCGCCATCAACCAATCAGTTGACGCGAGTCCCATTATCATCAAAATAATAACGATAAGTCCGCATATGAAAGCAATCACCTGTAAAAACAAAAACGATATAAAAATAAAACTTTCGAGATATCTTAATACGTTCGAATGATCGCACAATTTAGAATCGATTAATACCTTTCTATATTTGTGTTTTTGTGCCGCTAATCTAATCACGGTTTTTTCACCCATATCACGTAATTTACGAATGACCGATCGAATATACTGCAAACCGAATCACGTTCTCACCAGATCGCGATTAAACGATACCCAAACATAAACTAACCCAATGGGTTGATAAAAAAATGTGAAATGTAGAAAGTCGTGCTCGTATTCCAAACAATACGCATCGCGGAGGAACAAACAATAATCGACGTGTAATATGACTCCAGTTTACAGCGTTGCCGCGGTTTGTAATAAATTTTAAGATACCAAGAAAATTATACATAAATCGAGTGAGTTTTATATCCACCTCTAAATTATCTCGGAAACGGCTTGTATGATTTTTATAAATTTTTATGTACAAGTATTTTATGATACGATATCATGATGGTACTTACATTGTTGTCATATCTTTTATTTTACCGGAAAAATAATGAATTTTGTTATTTCAAACGGATTACCCTATATATATATATATATATATATATATATATATATATATATATATATACTCGTTCAATTTGAATATTTTTTAATTGTATCTTGTAACAATTTATAGCACTCAGTCGGAGTTTTTTTCAATTTAACGAGAAAAAACTTGAGGGTACGATTATTTAAAACATCCGTAGTGGAATCGAATTAAGTCTAAAAGCTCTTAAAAAACACGATTCTTCTTTCTGTGACACATTGTGATCGCAGGCCTAATTGATACGGCTCAGGGGCCGGAAGCGGCCCGCGGGCCTTATCTTTGATATGACTGGCATAAACAATCAATTTTATTGCGCAATATTAGGAATTGTGCATTATTATTGACCGTTTAGGGTTAATATTGAAGATTGCACAATGATTGAACAAAAGTTTGAGTGAGTTTAATTTTTATTGCACCATATTTTTTCATTGCATTGCGTAGGGTCAGTATCAAGCTGAAAATTGTTTGAAATACAATTGAAAATAAAATTTTAATGTTCCCCATCATTTTCATGTATGGAAAAAAATTTATTCAAAGTCAAAGGTTAAAAAAATGAGTTTTCCGCGATTATTAGCAAAACTATAAGTTTTATCGTGAAAATACCCCAGACGAAAATTGTAGATAATAAAATTATCTACAAAGTAAGTGTTATTTGTCTAAATCTCAAAAATATTAGACCCGACTCACTTAAACTTAAGAAATATAATTTTTTTAGTGGAGGGCAGCATGTGTCCAAAAATTTCGAAAATGTGAATTAATTAAAAATGGCGGACTTTAGGCATACGATGCTTTATATAAAGTTATATTGAAATTTCCAGTAGAAACCAAAAATTTAATAAAAACCATAGCATTCCGTTTAAAATAACGAAGTTTGCGTCCACTTCCGGTATAACTGGAAGTTTCAGAAAACTGAAAGTATTTTAGCTGAAACGACTATTTCAGAAAATGCAATCAAATTTTCAGAACACTAGTCGCAGTACTTTCTCATATACATAACGATTCAACTAGTCGTGAAGGACCTGTACAATATTATTGTAGGGTCTAAGGGCTTATTTGTACCATTTCGATAATGTTTTGTTTGTCCTCGTCGCGTTTGAAAAGACAAGGTAAAAATTCTAATCCGAGATCGTGGGTACGGCACCATTGTCGTTAATAACAGGAAGTTGTTTGTTTTTTTTTATCATCATCCGCCGTTTAGGCACAAATTCGAAGCAACACTGTATTTTCTACAAAATGAATGACAGTAAGGGCCACGTAAATCGAACAAATAATTTTTGTTTAGTTAAGTGACGTGTCGAGAGGATGAGTAAATTGATAAGGTACTCATCAATCACGATTATGTCGGAAATTACACCTTCCCAGACAATATTTAAGACAATAAGTCGTAAAAATCGTTGGTGACTATAAAATAACCTTCAAATTGACGTTGACGTGGAATTTTTTTGTGTTACCGTCCAATTAACAAAAAATGAATTGTTTATAATCCAATATAGACGAGGATGTGCATAGTCCAACAAAGAAAACACCAAAAATTAAATTAGGTTAGGTGTATAGCCTTCAACTGCCGATTTCACCTTTTCGTTCTTGGAAAATCTTCGAGAACATAAAATCATCCGAGGGGGTTAAATCTGGCGAATAGAATGGATGAAGTAGCAGTACAAGCTTCAATTTAATGATTTTGGTTATTGCAATTACGGATATGTGAGTGGGTACATTGTCTTGATAAAACAACACCAAATTCAGTCGTTTTTGCTCAATTTCTTCGTTCAAACGTTGCAATAAACTCGAATAATATTCGCCGTTGATAGTTTTTTATTTTTTAAGATTGTCGATGAAAATTATCCTACGCGTATCCCAAAAAACCGACGCCTACTAAAGGAATGGTCTTAGTCTTCTTTAGAGCCGGTTCTTCCTTTTCAGACCATTGTTTTGACTGTTTTTTTTTGTTTCGTAAAGTGATAAACTCACGATTTATCCATGGATGATGAGACGTTACAAAAATCAGACAAAAACTCGCTGTTTTTGCTCCAAATTTTCTGTTAATATCGATTTATCGAACTTCACGAAATGCCTATTATGTCTAGGCTCGCGCATTTTCAGTCGACCATCATCTATTGGATTTTTTTTTCGTTCAGACATTTTTTAATTTTCAATTTCTATATTTGTGTTTTGGTGGAAAAGAATCGATCTATCCATATTTTCATACATCGGAGATACCAATACTTTTCCACCAAAATTCAACTAAAAACATTAAAATTTGCTACAAATTTTCAAAATATTATTTTACTTTTCATAATACGAATGGATAAAAACGACTATTTCGAAATTATACATCGTTGTTTATTATAATCAGAAAATTTAGAAAGACTGAATTCATCAATTTGGAATTTCTTTGTTTGTTTTTTTGGTGGAAAAGTATCGATCTGTCCAATGTATCATACAACGTAGAGACCGATACTTATCCACCAAAAATTCAACTAAAAAGATTAAAATTTGCTAAAACATTAAAAATATGAACTAAATGGAAAAATAAAATGAAAAGTTACTAAAAACATTAATAAACAGTACTGAATTTTTCAGGATATTACAAAAAAATACGACAAACAATTTACTGATCGTAAAACTCATATTAATATCAATTATTAATTAATATCATATTAATATCAAATCACCATTAATCTCCTTTTATATAGTGAGGTCGTAAAATAATAATTTCATAAGTACATAATATTTCATGCAAATAAAAAAGTCGTCAATTATTATATATGAAACTATTTTTGTTAAATCGAAAATAAAACTATACGTTTAATAACCACTCCTACAACAATTTTAAATAGAAGGGGGTAACTTGTTATACCAAGTTAAGTTTTAGCATCCTGGAGATATTTCTGGAGTCGTCACCTGATTTGGTCAATAACTGCGTTGTTGGTCTTCGCATTTCGTACGGTCTCGTTTAAATATTGCTATCCAATATTTTACTGTTAGATAACGAAGAAACAATCTCACCCAGAGTAAAATCGCGTTTAGTTTTTATATTGGTTGGACTGGAAAGTAAATTTGTTTTATGTAGCCAACAATTCATTATTTGAGAACGATAAAACCTAAATAAATAAGACGCTACTGATTCAATATTCAATATCTTAATAAGGTTACAATCTAAAAACAACTTAAGTACAAAAAAGCACAACAACGTTCGTAAACTAAATTTTATGGTTACTAGAAGTATGAGACTTTGTTAGAGAATGAGCGTGTGTATATAGGGCATAACATTAAACACGAACGACGTACGGTATGAGCTTGAACTCTAAGAAACTCTCGACCTACGTACAATGAAAGTAAAATACAATAAGAGTCTCTTTGTGTTGTTTAAAATCTATTGCTGATACGTGGAAGTCGAAGAATGTTTTTAACCAGTGTAGTACTTTAAAAAGAAAAGAATCTCGTCTTCGTACTCTCTCCGAAACTTGTTTCGCGAGTATATTTCGAATTATCATTGGTAATGTGCACAGTGTATATGCGCACCGCGTGTTTTCGTCTGGAGCCCCAAACATTTCGTTCAGACATTTTCGCGTATTGACACCTCGGTTCAAACTACAAGACGTCATTTAAATCGTGTTCTAGTCAGAAATATTATTTAACCAGTGTAGTACATTAAAAAGAAAAGAATCTCGTCTTCGTACTCACTCCGAAACTTGTTTCGCGAGTATGTTTCGAATTATCATTCGTTTTGTGCACAATGTATATGTGCACCGCGTGATGTAGTCTGGAACCCCAAACGTTTCGTTCGGACATTTTCGCGAATTGACACCTCGGTTTAAGCTATAAGACGTCATTAAACGTAAAAAATTAACTTTACCCCGATTGGTGTATTAAAATCATTTTTGAAGTGGTATTTGTGATTAGAAATCAAGATAAAACTTTCAGATGAACATTAGATCGAAATAGTAAAATATAAAGATGAAACATCAGTAGATTTGGTACGATAATTTATATAAAAGAAGTGCCCGATGTATTCAATACTGTACGGCGGAAGACCCTTCAATCCGATGTTTTGACTGTTCAAAATCGTTTTTGTTTGAACTAATGTGTAATGGAAAATGATTCTTCTTCTGCGAAACAAATGCTGGTGTACCATTCAGTATTGAACGTTCTACGTCGCTTTAATGAAACTGTATTGACAAGTCCAGTTATTTCAGATCATTTGGTTTGAAATGCTTTTGGCGCGAACAACTTTTGTTGGATTTGGTTCGATTCGTCCCTTATAGACGTCTTCGAAGCGGTATCCAACGTGAACAAATCTTTTTGACAGCCAAATGTCACACGATCTTGCAATATCAATTTACGAAATTTATCCTGCAGCGAAGTGCGATCCGGATTAAATTCGAGAAACCAGCGAAAAACGATGAATAGCGATGATGCTCAATCACCAAAAGTTGAAGCTTCCATTCTATGTTTTGACCCAGTATCTATAAACAATTCAAATAGCACTCGTATAAAAACACGTTGACGTAAAAACGTCAAAAGTCATGTAGATTTGACGTATTCATATCATTGTTGTCATATCTCAACATTTACGTAGCAACGTCCGTAAAAAATCATTATGACATCCACTTTTGTACACGATGTTTTTAACTATTATTTCATCCTTCATTATAAGAATTTTTAATCCTTGGAATGAAATAACACAAAAGCGAACGAACGTTAAAGTCCATATGAACTTTGAGCGGTTTAAATCGAGCTTACAAAAATATTAAGCCTCGTAATCGGATTGTAGGAACGACCGATAAAAAAAACTTCTAGCTTAGTGTATTGGTAAAAATTGCTGGCGTGGCGTGGCGTGTTGCTAATGAATTTCGATATTTAGTCTAAAAATACTGATGAGTTAGAGCCTTGTTATTAAAAATCCCTATAAATACGATTCCGCTTAACCGAATTTTATAAACTTGATGTTGTTTGAAAAAACATTTATCTAGTAATCCGAAATATATAAATTCCAGACAATTTAATTAGCGACGTGAATGCTAGAGGGCGTTGCGTGTACTGAAAATATTGATTTGGAATTTACGTTGATACATTAAATTAATTTATCAAATTTTTACCAATATCGTATATTCAAAATCGACATATTGAATTTGAGGTTTGAAACATAAAGAAAACGGCGATGTAATTTGAACTAACCATCGTCAAGAAGAAGCAATGTCGGTTGGAAATTAGGGGCAGAGATTCGTCTTGGTTTGACCGGGATGAACAGGCTGAAATTGTGCATTTATACCGAGAATTGCGGGAAAAGGTCAAGTCTTGTATTTAACGAGGGTTAGTTGCTAGGATACGTAATCTAAGTATAAAATGTGGGCTTTTCGAATTTGGTTAGATATAATTCGACAGGGGGTTGATAAACTCGAATATAAATGGAAATGCGGCAATAATTTTCAGAAGTAATAATCCTAGGACAATAATAATTATTAGCAATACAGATTTCGAAAGCTTAATGCTTAGAAACCCGGAAATTGCATAACATCTATTCGAATAAAAGAACTGGCGCAGTCGGCGGTAGGATCCCTTCGATTTCGAGTTGACATTTACCGTTAATGCACACGTTGATGTTTATAAATAGACTATACTACCTTGCATTAGCCATTTTACGTCTAAGCTACATTTTTGTTTAATTCTATAAATCCACAATTCCCTTACGATTGCGTTCATAAATTCAAATTGATTAGATACATTTTCCGCACTAGCCTTCAGGAATCGGCCACCGCCAGTGCTATTTCCCGAAATTACAGAAATTTATCTACTGAGATGCCCCCACAAACTGAAAGAGATATTCTCGATAGCAAGAGGGTTTTGGATGTTGTAGCGAAAAAGCACGAGGGCTTTGGAATTACCCAAAATTATTTAAAAACTTGGTTAGAAAACAAGTTTATTAACGAGTTTACACTTAAATTATTAAAATGAATGATAACCTATTCTTGGTCTTATCTAGTTAATGGAAAAAAGTATAGATTTTCGATTTTATTGAATATGGATAATCTTAAAAGACCTATACAGTCGATTGCTGTTTAGTTTAGTCTATAACGAGCTTATAGACGTCTTTGGAAGCACGGCTAGTGAATTTTTCCAACATTTCCTCATACCAATCGACACGAGCTTTTTTTTGAACGACGACGTCGATGGTTTTTGGTACAACAGCCGATTTTGGACGACATTTACGAAATTCAAAAAAAGTCGATGCTAATTGATCAGAACACTCCCCTATTCGTTCAATCCACGTGGAAAGTCATAAAAAATCCATTTCTGATAGCTCGAGATGATGCTTCATCGAAATAGTCGAAGCTTGTTGAACAGCAACCAACTGCTGGTTTAATCTACGTAGAAACTCATAAATAATCCATTTTTGATAGCTCGAGATGATGTTTCAACAAAAGTCGAAGCTAGTTGATCGATACATTTTGCCGGTGGGATTTTGGATTTCTTAGTTTCGGTTTATATAAATATCGGATATTTTTCGACCTTTAATGTGAACTCCATTCGATAAAATCGATTCAGCTAATGGTTAATTAATTAATTAAGTAATTTTATTTTGTTAATATTGTTAGAAATGTCGCATGTCCGCTACCTATGAACCTTTCTCTGGAGAGTAAATTACCTGTCCGTGAAATGAGATAAAAGATTACAAGAGGAAAATAGCGGAAAATGCATTATGCACCAACGTGAAACAGGACGTAAAGTTTAACTGATTATCAGAAAAAACTTCACGTAATGGCTCTCATAATCTAAAAGTTAATGGTCGAACTACCTTTATAAAACGTTTTTTCATACTAATATTATCCTGCTATTATCCTGTGTCTAGTAATTTTTTTTGTCTAAAATATCCTTTATCCTTTGGAGTGTACAATCCTACTACATCCAAGATTTAGTCCGGATTTTGCACCATCAGATTACTACATAATGTTTCTTTTTCTTGTACATTAAGACTTTCTTTTTGTATGATTATTCAATGGACAAAATGAACATTGAAAACCGATATTAGATACTTGAAATAGCTTTACAATCTACTATGAGCTGGAGATGATGCTTCATCAAAAAAAGTCGAAGCTTGTTGAACAGCAACCAGCTGTTGGTTTAATCTACGTAGAAACTAGCAGAAAATCCATTTTTGATAGCTCGAGATGATGCTACATCAAAAAAAGTGGAAGCTTGGTGAACAGCAACCAGTTGTTGGTTTAATCCACGTGGATAGTTCAAGAAAATCCATTTCCAATAGCTGGAGATGATGCTTCATCAAAAAAAAAATGAAGCTTGTTGAACAGCAACCAGCTGTTGGTTTAATCTACGTAGAAACTAATAGAAAATCCATTTCCAATAGCTGGAGATGATGCTTAATCAAAAAAAGTCGAATCTTGTTGAAACAGCTACCAGCTGTTGGTTTAATCTACGTAGAAACTCATAGAAAATCCATTTTTGATAGCTGGAGATGATGCTTCATCAACAAAAGTCGTAGCTAGTTGATCAGAACACTCCTTTTGGTTTAATCCACGTGGAAAGTCATGAAAAATCCATTTTTGATAGCTCGAGATGATATTTCATCACCAAAAGTCGAAGCTGTTGAACACCAACCAACTGTTGGTTTAATCTACGTATAAACTCATAGATAATCCATTTTTTATAGCTGGAGATGGTGCTTCATCAACAAAAGTCGAAGCTAGTTGATCAGAACACGTTTAATCCACATGGAAAGTCCTAGAAAATCCATTTTTGATAGCTCGATATGATATTTCATCACCAAAAGTCGAAGCTAGTTAAATAGGTCTACGTTTATTATAGAGCGTTAGTACGAAAGATAAAATTATGGTGGATATCCCCCAACTATTTAAATGATGGAATAGGATTGGATTTAATAAAAATGTGATTTATGTGGGTTTTGAAAGGGGCTATAACAAATTTCGATGTATGGGGGTACCCACATCGCTACCAAAGTCAATTATTTCTGATGTTAATTACGGGTATAAATCAAAATTGATACATTATTATTTCATGTAGAAGAAGTTTCTATATATTCGGTAAATCATTTTTTTTATTTTCACTTCGCCTCGTTGTTTATACGTGGATGAATCCGCAATCTCTTGAAATAATTTTCGATTTGAAAGTTGAGGTACTAAACTGCATTTAGTTACAATAACTGAAATTAGCACTATAATTTCCACGTGGAAATGGATACATTTGACACTTGACCAAAAAACCAACTTTTTCAAATATTTCAATATAAATTTTCAAGTCTATTTACAGCTAATTACTTATGGTTTCAATGGACTCGTGGAGTGTTCACCGAAATGGATATTTGAACTAAGAAAGAAGGAAAAACTCCCTGGGATTCAAATATGGTGAATAAAGTGGATGAGGTATGGCCAAAATTGATAAATTAAAATTTGAATTACTATCTCATGTACCCTATTCGCCAGAATTAGCCCCCTCGGATTATTTTGTGTTTTCGGACTTAGTGGTCAAAGATTTGAAGAGGCTTGAGGATTCTTATTACAAAAAAAGCTTCGAAATAATTAAATATCGCTGGGAAAAGTGTGCTGTAATAAATTTTTGAGTTTTTTGGTACTTCTTGAACCATCCTCGAATTAGCTCCTTATTTCTTGTAGTAAATCGTGTTTGTTGGCAAAAATCCTTATGCACGCGTCAGTGACAAGTCTTAACAAGGCTTAAACAAAATTTCGGCTTGCAGCTTCGATACATTTTATTGTAGTAGAGATCTAACGACCTTTTAGTCAAAAGGTTAACACCAACACCAATCAAAATACAGAATTTAGGCTGTTTACGGCGCCTTCTATCTACTTCTATCTACTTTTAATGTGATCACCTGCCAAAAAAAGCAAAGGTAACGAAAAGTTCTAACATACTAAAGCACGTCAAAAGCAACCGGATTTGCGTTTGCGTAACAACGCTTCAATTCAAACTTCTTCGCTTTCTTTTATACACAAATGTGGTTTCACGGATATTAAACATCCACCATATTACTCCGATCTGGCCCCATGACACCGTTTTTTGTTCGCAAAGCTAAAAACCGAGTTTTAAATGGTGAAATATTTGACGGCGACGATGAAATTGACCAAAACACAGTTTTAAATGGTGAAATATTTGACGGCGATGATGAAATTGACCAAACGATACACGAATATTAAGTCTTTTCTTTTTATGTTCAGCTAAGAACTTACAGAGATCACTAGGTATATTTGAAAATTCGGAAACTTTTACGAGGGTTATCCAAAAATTAAGGCACGTATTCTAGAAACTTTTTTATTAACGTTCATAATGAAAAACGGGCCGTATATTAATCATGTGATCTTTTTTAGCATTTTTCCGCTCCTCCCCTCTCCCTTGGTGATACCTAATGAGGTTTAAGACTACCTCTTATCCCTAACATCAAGTGTATTTTTAGTACTCATAAAGAATCTTAAAATTTTGGGTTTTTTTTTCATTTCTTATAGTATGCGAAAAGGTTTTTATACAGATCAATGTTTTAATCCAAAACGTATTAACCAAAAAAACCGAAAAACTGGTGACTGTATGGTGAGCATCACGTGATTATTGGACAATCCCAAAGTAAAAGCTTCAGCTTCAAACAGAACTTGAAAGCACGAAGCTTTAAAGTTTATGTGCTTTTTATTGAATTTTTCATGATGAATAGCATTTGTTTAGAAAAAGTTTGTACAACTAGAATGGATATGATGTAGATTACGAGGTTTCCAATGCGAAATCAACACGACTGTTTATTATATCCACGACCCGCTTTTCAGGTAAATCTCAGGTATTATTTAATTGATATGAATGAATGTTGGGACGCTACTGATTCGCACCTGATTTCTGTGGTTTCCTATTAACTTGATGATTGGAAACGTGAAGAAACTCGTTTGGGACTATGCGACTTTCTTATAGAACATCGGCATTGGATTCGTTAGAGTTTATAAAATGACATCTTTAGTTTCGTTTCCAAAGATTTTTCCTTTTCTTTCTTTTCGTAATATATTCGAATGAATACGAGGGTTGTTACAGTTTTAAGATAGACAAATAAAAACGATTATCATTGTTTTACAAAATCAATACACACTTTTGAACCAAAAAAAAGTGATTCAAACGTTTCAACCGCTTCTTCAGATGTAGAAAAACGTTAATCTAGCAATTTATTTTCGATCTGCAGGAATAAGAAGGAATCATCGAGTTCCAAATAAGCGTTATACGGCGGATCATCCATCAATTCGATGTTTTGACTGTTCCAAAAAGTTTCGTTTCAATTTATGTATGAGAAATCGCTCGAAGAAATGGCTGGAGATGATGCTTCATCAACAAAAGTTAAAACGAGTTGATCAGAACACTTCTATTGGTTTAATCCAGCGGTTCTTAACCTATGGGTCACGAAGCATATTTCTTGGGTCGCGCTGAGTCGAACCAAAAAAGTTAGTAATACACCAAATAATAAGTAATACCAACACCTAGAAGAGTTATTTCCTAATACAAGTTATTCCCTAATACAATGTTTCGGTTTTACCGCTCTTCGCGAATGGTCTTCCGGAAGTGACGTCCAATTCCTGTCCTTAGACTTTCTCTTATACTTATAAAACCTTCTGCCATTATCATATGATACAATTCGTTTACGAATTAAAGATATGTCATTTGATATTAAGAATCAACTTATTTCTGCTATAAAAATTGCTGGTTTATTTAGTATTCAACTGGATGAAACGGCAGATGTAAGTAAAGATGCTCAACTTATGGTTTACGTGCGGTATCCAGGTTTAACAGATATACAGGAGGAAATTTTAGTGTGCAAACCAATGTCAACAACAACTAGAGGTGAAAATATTTTTCTTATGGTCGATTCGTTTTTTAAAGAAGAAGGATTAAATTGGAATCAGTGTTTCAGTATTTGAATCGGCGGTGCAGCTGCCATCACAGCATCTCCAAAAGGGATTTTCGACAAGAGCAAAACAAATGAATCCACAAATTATTTCGATTCATTGGTTGTTACATAGACAAAATCTTGCTTCAAAAAAATTATCATCCGAAATATGTATCGTTTTGGATGAAATTGTTGCGGTAGTCAATTTTATCAAATCAAGAGCTCTTAACTGTAGTATTTTCCGCGAACTATGTTTCGAATTTGGTGCAGAATACGAACATTTATTATATTATTCTGAAGTTAGATGGCTGTCCCGGGGCAAAGTTGTTCAAAGAGTTTTATCATTGCGGACAGAAGTCGAATTTTTTTTGAGAGAAAAGAAACATCCATTAGCATCTAAATTCTCCGAGTTGAAGTGGATTACTCAAGTTGCTTATTTGTCAGATATTTTATTTGAAATAAATAATCTAAATACGTCTATGCAAGGACGTAATCATACTATTATTGAATTAACTGAAAAAATTACATGTTTTGAAAATAAACTCAAATTATGAAGAGATAAGGTTGGAGTAAAGAAACTTGCTCCATTCCCGACTCTTAATTTACTTGTTGAAGACAATAATATTGATATCACAGATTTTGAAATACAGAAAATTATTATTAATCATTTAGAAAAACTAATAGCAGACTGTTCCCCCAATTTCAAGAACAATTAATAGAAATACAAAGTGACCAAACACTTCGATACAATTTCTACAAAAACACTGAATCTTTATGTGCTTCTGGTTAAAATTAAAAACCGAAAAGCCAATAATTGTTAAAGAAGCCCTAAAAGTATTATTGCCCTTTTCAACAACATATATGTGTGAGGCTGATTTTTCGGCTATGTGTGTAATCAAAAACAATTACAGGAACAAGTTAAATCTTGAAATAAATATAAGGTGCTCCTTGACAAGCATTCAACCGAGGTTTGAAGATCTTTCAAAATGTATTCAAGCACAAGGTTCTCATTAAAACTGTATGACTTGCATTTAAAATTTAAAAGACTTTTCATATGTATTGATATTTCTTTTTTTTATGAATAAGTTAAAATGTCAATTAATTTCCAAAAGTTATAAATATATTTTAATTTGATCAATAAAAATTATTAAAAACACTTGATTATTAATTAAATTTTACTTAGATCGAAAAGTAGTTTTGTTTATCTTTATTATTAAAAAAATAAATAAAAAATTTGTAAGTTAAAAAAAATCATCATCGTAGGATTGAATTTTTTTTAAAAATACGATCCAAAATAACGCATTTTGACTTTTTTTTGGATCGCGACATGAACATATTCCTCAAATTTGGGTCGCGGCTTAAAAAGGTTAAGAACCACTGGTTTAATCCACATGGAAAATCCCAGATAAAGTTAAAGCGAGTTGAACAGCAACCACGTTGAAAGTCATCGCACGCAAATTTCGATAATCAATTTCATTTTTCGACCAAAATAAAGTAAACAATTCAAATGGCCCACGTATAATAAAAACGCTTTGCGTACGTTCACCAAAATGTCAAACAGTGTTGCCGTATCTCGAAATTAAGTATCAACTCTCGTAAAAGAACGAAAAAATTTTATTATAACGTATTTACTATTTGAATTCAAAAAAAAAAAATTTAAATCAGTTATCGTTGAAGACCCCTAATCATCTCCGTATTTTGATGGAAGCGCCCGTTTTAAGCTTTGCCTCATCGTCGATTGTGAGGGTTCGACAATAGAAAATCAAATCGGCTACGCTCAGGTAAAATTTGTCGGATTACGAGGAAAGAAGAGATGTTGGTGATTGTCAAAGACGCAGGGTAAAAATATTTTAAAATTATTTAAAAAAAATGTAACTAAACAATCTTATATTTTATTGATTCTGTTTGAAGGATTTTATATTATAAAAAGTGTTTTTTAGTGAATTGTTTTATTTTTTTATTCGTATTGATGATTTCTTCCTCTTATTACAAAATATTGAAACGTCTGTAGTATGTAAATAACTCGAAATAAGCTAAGTCCATATTGAAACGTAGCATATCAAAATGTCCACTGTCCCCGAAGATGTCTTCTTAAATAGAGGTCGAAAGTCGGGGAAGATGCGTGGTCCTTGAAAAGGCCTCAAAGAAAGAGATCTTAGACAACTGTCTGAAGCACGAATATGCTTCGATCAAATCTTTTTCGACAGCGTTGCCAGATTTATAACACGTTGTCGAACTTATACCGATTTTTCGAGAGCCTTAACTTTAGACTTGGATCTACGTGATTTGTTCTGACAAGCAGTTTCTATACCAGACTAATACCTCTGGTTTAAGTTGATGAGGGAAGTAAATGTTTTTAGTTTTTTTACGACAAAATCGGCGTTTCTAGCACTAAAAACGTTGAATTATTATCAGGACACACATGCCACGCCTAATTTCGACACGAATTAGAAAAAATTCTTTGCGTTTAGCTTGACTCGTCTTAGCAAAATTGCGGGATACATAATATACGAGGATTGTAGGATTGTTGGAAACTTTTTTACCACGAGTTAACGTTTTGAGTCTGTGAGAAGAAAATAATCCGAGGGGGCTAAATCTGGTGAATGATGTATCAAATGAAACACAAAATTATTAATTGTGGCCGTTGCAATAACGGATGTGTGAGCTGGTGAAACAACAATTTTTTTCTTAGACAAATGCAGCCGCTTTTGCTTGATATCTTTGCTTAAACGTTGCAATAAATAATCGCCGTTGATAGTTTTTCCTTTTTAAAGAAAGTCAATGAAAATTATCAAAAAAAAACCGACGCCCTGACCTTGGCCGTCTTCTTTGAAGCCGGTTTTCGCTCTTCAATCCATTGCGAAGAACCTACGATGATCAATTCTTTCCATACCTAACCTAACCTAACAAATACCAACCAACATGGCGTCTTCAAACTTGGAACATATGCTTTCTGATACAGTGATTTTTCAAGCAACTACCGCCATCTCTAGATCAAATCAGGTACTTCTGAGAATTTTTTAAAACTGATTTAATGTACTACAAAGTTTTCTATTCGATTGTCGACCATTACAGTCGATTCATGTCAGTTGTCATTTGATGATTAATCCGTAGATTTAAGGAAAAAAATCATGGAAAACAATCGAGTTTACGAGGGTAGTAAAATCGTTTAAAAAGTCTTTGTGTCATTCATCCGTGAATTCTTGAAAATTGATTTAATGTACTACAAAGTTTTATATTCGATTGTCGTCCATTACAGCCGATTCATGTCAATTGTCATTTGATGATTAATCCGTAGATTTAAAGAAAAAAATCGTGGAAAACAATCGAGTTTACGTGAGTAGTACAATCGTTTAAAAAGTCATTGCGTCCTTCATCCGTGAATTCTTGAAAATTGATTTAATGTACTACAAAGTTTTATATTCGATTGTTGTCCATTACAGCCGATTAATGTCAATTGTCATTGGATGATTAATCCGTAGATTCAAGGAAAAAAATCGTTGAAAACAATCGAGTTTACGAGAGTAGTACAACCTTTTAAAAAGTCTGTGCGTCCATCATCCGTGAATTTTTGAAAACTGATTTAATGTACTACAAAGTTTTATATTCGATTGTTGTCCATTACAGCCGATTCATGTCAATTGTCATTGGATGATTAATCCGTAGATTCAAGGAAAAAAATCGTTGAAAACAATCGAGTTTACGAGCGTAGTACAACCGTTTAAAAAGTCTTTGCTTCCTTCATCCGTAAATTCTTGAAAACTGATTTAATGTACTACAAAGTTTTATATTCGATTGTTGTCCATTACAGCCGATTAATGTCAATTGTCATTTGATGATTAATCCGTAGATTTAAGGAAAAAAATCGTGGAAAACAATCGAGTTTACGAGCGTAGTACAACCGTTTAAAAAGTCTTTGCTTCCTTGATCCGTGAATTCTTGAAAACTGATTTAATGTACTACAAAGTTTTATATTCGATTGTTGTCCATTACAGCTGATTAATGTCAATTGTCATTTGATGATTAATCCGTAGATTTAAGGAAAAAAAACGTGGAAACCAATCGAGTTTACGTGAGTAGTACAATCGTTTAAAAAGTCTTTGCGTCCTTCATCCGTGAATTCTTGAAAATTGATTTAATGTACTACAAAGTTTTATATTCGATTGTTGTCCATTACAGCCGATTAATGTCAATTGTCATTTGATGATTAATCCGTAGATTTAAGGAAAACAATCGAGTTTACAAGGGTAGTACAACCGTTTAAAAAGTCTTTGCGTCCTTCATCCGTAAATTTTTGAAAACTGATTTAATTTACTACAAAGTTTCTATTCGATTGTCGTCCATTACAGCCGATTGATGTCAATTGTCATTTGTCATAGATTTGATGTTGATTGATGTCTTTTGACGTCGATTCATGTTAATTCATGCGGCTCCAATCAACGCAATAAATTTCGTTTCAATGAAGAAACAATTTTGTACATTGAAATTTGTAAATTTTTCTAACAAACAGACATTTTGGTATTGACGATTATTTGTATTACTTCCCGGTAATTTAAGAAGGATAATACTCGCGTCTCCTTTCCGTAGTTCTTTCAGAACTCTTTGAAGAACACAGATTTGAATTATATTTAAGTCCAGGAACAAAAATTTGGCCCTAATTTGGTATTCAACGCGAAAAATTCGTTTATGCATATGGAAACGAATATCGTTCATAGATATGTGTTTACATGATATATAAACAACGAGCCTCGTATTTTAATATGAATTATAGAAATTTTTACCTGTGCGATTTGATTTTCAGCCATCAGGCTGGTGGAAACAGGTAAACCACCCTTATAAAACGCACTTCACAAACACACTCACAGACACTCGATTATTCTAATAAAACAAGTTACATGGCACGTGTAAATAATATTTTTTTCTTTCTGGTTTTATTTTTTTTTGTTGTTTGTGTATTCGTTCACGTGTTCGTATCGGTCTCGATTGGAAATTTGAACGCACGGCTTTCAAAGGTGAACTAAGAACTGTCGAACTGGGTGCTTCATTCGGGTTTCCACGTCGCTCCTCCCACTATTTCGGAAAATCGATCGGGTTTGAGGGTGAGGGAGCGACTGTTTTAGGGGGTTTCGTCGTGTTCCACCATTTATAATTTCCAGAAAATATATATAAAGTTTCTATATATCGCTTTATGTTAATAAAAACAAGGTTAAACACCTCTGAATTAGAAGCATCCCCAAAAAATTTCAAATAAGAAAGGGGGTCGTGTGGCACCTTGTTGGAAAGAGATTTTAGTTCTCTATTCAAAAATATGAATTTTTTTTTAATTTGGTACAAAGATAACTGAGAAAATTTATTTTTAAGATGGAAAATTTTGATAATTTCTCTATCACTAAACTTTACGTAGAATGAACATAATAATAATTAAAATGTATTTTATAATTAATTTAAATGTTCAAAATAACCATCATTCATTTCTTGACAATCATCGAAACGATTTTGAAATTCTAACCTAACCTAGCCTAACCATTAATTTCTTGACAATAATCGAAACCATATTTTGTAAAACTCAAGAGGTTATTTTATTAATTTTTTCCGTTTTTCTAACTTTAAAATCAACAATATTTACTGGCCTATTGAAATATACTTTTAAATTTTGAATAACCCCATAAGAAGTAATCGAGAGTAGTCAAATCAGAGGGTTCTAGCCGGCCATTCGAGTTTTGGGACAGACACTATCAAACTTTTACATTGTGGTTGAACCAAATTAAAAAACTTTATATTGCTGAACAGAGTTTTAAAATCCCTTTCCAACAAGGTGACACACAAATATGTAATACTTCTATATAGACAGTTGGTATGGAAAAAAACGTCCCCACGTTCGAGACACTTTATCTTACTGCGCATGCTTGAAAATGCGCAAAACCGAGTTGAAACCTCGGACGATAAAGAGTTATCATTCTATCTTCGTTAGTCGAAATAGTCCATATAGGGGGATAATATTGAATTTATTCCATACATATGGATCGCATATATTATATATATATATATATATATATATATATATATATATATATATATATATATATAATATATTTGTAAAGTAATGTATTCGAATGAAATTAATTTGGTATAACTGGATTGATATTTACGCAGCAGTGTAAACTAGACTCCGTGGCGCAACGGTAGCGCGTCTGACTCCAGATCAGAAGGTTGCGTGTTCAAATCACGTCGGGGTCAAATAGCTTTTTAATTTTTTTTATCATTTGCAATTAATATAACGAGTCAATGTAATTTGAAAATGACGATACTAATAAATTGATTGAGGGTAACATTCGGATGTAGAATAATAAAACTCTTTTTCGTAACCAGTCTCGTTATTTCATAACCAGACCTCGTAAATGTTTATTGATTTTAGTTTTTTCAAATTAGTTTTTTATAATTTTTAAGATGAAAATTTTGAGGTAAAAAAAAATCGGAACGTCAAGAGATCCAAATAACATGAGAAAAATCTGAAAAAATAAAATAAAACCATATTTAGTATACAAGGTGTTGTATACTAAATGACAATAAGTTGCGCAATGGCGGTCGATACTTGTCGTTCACTCATGATCGCAGCATGCGCGATAAAAACTGTTAGTGAGGGACCTTAATAACACATAGTCAAGCCGCGACCTTGAAAGCATACAAGTGCGCTATCTACAGCGTTTTGTCTCAATCAATTTTGAATCGTCCTTGTAAATAATTTGGAAAATCGCGATTTAGAACTGTCGAACATTAAAACGGAGTATTGTTAGTAGTTTTCTCAATTGAAAAAATTTAGTTCGTAATTTCTTCAAAGTCTAGAGAAAATTCAAAAATCGTCTATCAAAAATGAAAGTTCGATGTAAGAGAATTTGATCTGTCAATGTCAAAAATAGGAACGTCTCCGAGGGAATAAAAAGAAATGAAAAAAAAACTAGAAACCAAACTCAAATTTAGAATTTAGCTATAAGAAACATTTTCTCAGGAGTATAGACAATTTTTGAAAATAAATATACGAGGTTTGTTCATAAAATAAGGAGCTGCGAACGCTAGGAACATTGTTAAGGCCTGCACACACATACTATGCATCGTCCTGATTCGACTACGATCATTTAGAAGAACGAGATTCGTTCAATTGCTACAGGTCGCGTGTCGGTTGGAATTTCTATTAATATTTTTGAATTTTTGCAGGTTTTTTTTTATTAAATTATTAATTATATCGGGTATAAGCCGGAAAAGTTGATTGAAAAAGTATCCAGTACTGTATGACCAGACAAACGAGCAGTACCAACGACTACAAAGATAAGATCTGGAAAAAACTTTCGAAAGAATTAAATGTAAAAGAATAAACACAATTAATTAAAATCCGTATTTTCCTTTGATCTACTTGTTAGAAATCAAGCATTTCGATAACCTTACCAACTACAACGTTACGGCTCGATACAAGTTTCGATGAGATGTAGGTATGTAAGCAGCGAAGACATTATATGATATTGGTGAATCAATTTAATAAATTAAATAAAAACAAAAGTTGAAAATCATTTTTTTAGAACTAAATTTTTAATAAATAATTCGAAAGATAACGAATCGATTTGTATTCATTTCGATTATAAATCAACTCGATTGTGACGGTGAAATAAATTATGCGAAAATCTGATATTATCCTGTCGAATCTACAACACGGATTTAGGATATTCGGATGAATGTATCGATGATTTTTTAATCGGGTTCAAGCTCAATTTAGTTCATACATCAATTCATACAAAAACTTTTTTTATGGGATTTAACCTTATTCGTATTAAGCGAAAAACTTTATATTGAAAAATCTCTTGATAGAAAACTTAAAAACATAAACGTACGGATAAATTAGAAAGAGAAGTAGACTTAGATATTGGTTGCCATTTCGACGAGTGGAATTCACTAACCAAAGTAGCGAAAATTACAACTTGATGATGATAGTTATCGAAACGCTTGTTGGTGTTGGATTACGTCAAGGATTGCTTCATACATGCATCTGAAGAAACGTTTCGTGATTTCAAAAATTTCAGAAAGCTTGAAAGAGATCGAAGATTCGCCATTTACTAAAATAGTTCAAGAAAAAATAGCTTCAAATGTAATATGCTGCGTTATAAGACTTGTCTTCCCAAGATCCAAAGGAAGAACTTCTAGGATGCCGTGAATTCGCCATTATTAACATGGAGGCGTCAGCCGGCGTTGTGCTACAGTTTGTAAACTTCGCACAGTAAATACACGATATATTTCGGTTTTAAAAGATGCTTAAGAACGTGTCCAACAAATTTATTGATGATTTTTATTTTTTCAACTTACAAGATATACAAAAAAGATAAAAACACGAGTGACATTTGTTTTTTCAACCTGCCATCGCTCCGTGCAGACGCTATGCGGACAAGCGCTGTAGATGACAGTGAGGTTCTCGCCACATATTAAGGCATCAGTCGGCGTTGTGCTACAGCCACGTAAACATAATTGATGCTCCCGCCAAGTGTGAATTGCGAAGTGTGATTCCTATCGGAGGTTGAAAAAAAAACGGCCCTTGTATATATAATATAACATTATATATAAGAATTTTAAGATTTGGGATTTTATTGAGATGTATGTATTTGCAAGACAATTTATATGTTCATTAAACGTTATCCCTACTGTCTGTGAATGTTGGGGTGACACGCCTACGTATAAATGAGCCCCTGATAATGACACGTCGGTTTTAGTTGTTTGGCACAACTGCAATTAAGTCCAATGAAGAGAAGGGTGGTTAGATGAAGGTAAAGCAGCGATTTCGTTTCGGTTTGAGAAACACCAGATTTTTTTTATTTTTGAGGGCTATTAACGCGTTGGATAATGAATAGATTATGAAAACCTTATAATTTGTCAAATTTTCAAACCGTTTTTTCACGCTTTTTCCCTCTTTATGGTAAATATCTTCTTTAATTTCGTTTTGCTGGTCGTTTATTGTTGACAGGAAAACTGTCAACATACTGTAATACACTACACAATATACTTAAAATAATTTACTTATAAACATCATTTAAATCATTTTTGCGATCAATTTCACTAATTCGCTCTTTTCCCTACAACTATTTATTTAAAATTGATTAACTGCGTTTACACAAATCATTTATATACCTAAATAAAAATCTAGAATAAAAAGAAATAAATAAATAGACTTTTCTAGAAATTTATTAAAGAAATACTGTAATAAATCGCTTTCTATAATGAACAGTTCATCAAAGGGGCGTCTGTTATTTATGAAAAACAGACTAAAGGCGCCGCGCGAATTCGCCGAATTTTAAAATTCCATTTTAACTTGACAGATGTAGAACATCTTTTTTGTTTTTCGACGGAATTAAGTGATTTAATACTGTAATAAGGTTTTTATTTCTAATTTTTTTTGTGTGCTAATTTAAAGGACATATGTGATGCGTATATAATTTAGCACTGACACAAAAAGTTACGACGCGACGACGGAAAAACTTTTCCCAATTTCTTTCACTTCATCTTTCTCCCTCTTTCCCCAGAGGGGTAAAAACGTTGACAATGGAAGTGGAAAGAGTCTCTTGTCTGCAAAAATACACCCTCTCATTAGGGCGTGGGTAGTTGAATGACTTTGAGGTATTTTGACGACGAATCATTTACACAAATTGGGAGAGAAAATTCTTCTAGCAATTTCGAGTTTTTTTTTTTTTTGGAAAATACTTTTTGTTTTATTATTATGAAGAAACGCTCTGATCTGCAATTCTGATCGAGCAGAAAATTTTTAACGGTCCGTTTTTGTATCCCGGAAAACATTTCCTTATCGAAAAAACTTATTTGCACTCGCCCAATTTAGCGTCGACGTTTGAAGCGGAAAACGAATCATCACGAACGTTTAACAAATCCTTAGAGATAGTGCCTGTCGAAAATTTTGCGTAGAGTTGACACAAGCGTAGGCGTTGGAGGAAGTTTCGTTGAAATTTATGTGAATGTTTTGACGAAATTGTATTGTTTCCACAAACACTGATGGAAATGATTCAATTCATCCAGATTCTTCCGTCCAAACACGCGACGAAAACGTCGCGTTTCTGCCACTCGTTCACGACGTATTCGTGGGGCGCTCGCTCCGTCCCACAGCCGCTATATTATAAAACTGTAAAATCAACTGTAGGGGAGGTGTCTTATAAATTTATACGAAAAGTGAAAAAAGAACAAGTTTTGAATACTTGCAAAAATATAAAATCCCTAAAAACATTCCATTCCATATTTTTCCCTCTAAATTTGGGGTAAAAAATCCTAAGTTGAGAACCCTGAACAAACGTCAATGTTTACAACTACAGCGACATCTATTGTTCGATTTTAATAACTGGTCAATTCGAATTATGAAATCATATGTAAACTATGAAATATTGGAGAAAAAGAAATGAATTCAAATTACAAAAGGTAAAAATTTAAATTAAACTTTAATTAAATTTTGTACGTGTCGTATTTATGAAATTGTCTCTTGAATATTTCGCCAACAGGAATTTTCTTATCTATATATGAAATCTCGAAAACTACCGAAGGTTTGGTAAATGAGATTTTTATATTTGTAAAATTACATAAAGGACGATGATCTGCACCTACAAATTATTACACGATATGAATCATCATTATATTTTCGAATAATTTATTAATTTATATGGTTATTACAAACTTTCTACGATTGACATTTGACATAGAACTAATTTAACTAAAACCATAGATATAGTAAGAACGCATTCCATAAAATTCGTGTTCCAATACTAGAACGTTTTTTGATTATCTGCGAAACAAAGATAGATCTATGTTAGACCACAATCAGATGATCTAAGTAAGTTTTATGATATTAATTGGTGTGGAAATGGAGTGCTAAGACATTTAATTTAGTTCAGTGATAGAGCTCGGATATTGATATATGTTTTTTAGAGCAAAGTTTTTATATCATTCCGATCGTAAACCGTCGATATTTCATCAATTCTTTCAGTTGGAGGACTTTTGTTGCTTGGTTCATGTCCTATTGAAGCTTCTTAAAACGCTTTAAACCCCTAAAATCTTCACAATTCTGTAGACCTACTCAAGTTTTGTTGAAGTTTCTGTCGCAGTCTACCCAAAATGTGTTAATTCATCATGACAATGTTAAATTGATTCTTAATGTTTGTTTGATCTGTAATTCATGGTCAAGGAAGATCATGTAAAATCTGATAATGAAATTAATAGCGAAGAAAACGTTAATAGAAGTAAGTTTTGGATTCTACAATAGAAAATTGTTTGTTGATGAGCCTGTATACTCAAATATTTCGATGCAATTCGATTTTAATTCACCAAGCTACGACAACTGCTGATAATAACATCAAAATCATCATCCAGAATCGATATAATCATGTATCTGATCCGAATAACGAATCTACTATCAAATATTTTTTTACAAAAGTTATTTACATTTCAAACTAGTTTATTAAAGTTGTAAATTCAATCCTCGTAAATGCCATTATAATAAATTATTCTTATTTCCCCATCCAATAAATGTAATTGTTAATTTTCTCATTTCCCGAAAATAAATATATATATATATATATATATATATATATATATATATATATATCGAAAATTCCCAAGACGAATTTAGTAAACTCTAACTTATTATTAGCTCTGGGATGGAAACGCGAGGTAATTTTCGTATTCTGGATAAACCCCAAAAAAAAGTAAATAAGTGTAGATGAATTAATAACATCAAGTTTACAAGAATTATCAACTGGTTTGCTAAAATTTTGTCAATAGAAAATTTACTGACATAAGGGATCATCTCGGTAAGTTCACACTTCGATATATCAAAATTTCTTCTTCTATTTTCGCAATCACATCGTCCGGTCCATCTCTGCACCATTTTACACTTTTTCCCTTACATCTCACACATTTGGGAATGATTTTCTAAAGTAGGAACGTTTTTTGGACACAAAAAAAAACAAATCGAAGAACCAAATTCGCACCTGGCGTGGATTTCACAGCTACCAAGGCAAGATTCAAGATTATAGACAGCCCACCATGACAAGAACTGGGAGAAACTACATGCCTAACATTGTTCTTAGCATCTGCAGCTCCTTAGGAACCCTCGTATAAAGACAAGGTCAACAGTTGGGGCTTTCAACCACCTTATCAGCACCAGGACAATCCTAAATCAGTGTTGTAGATAGAATGAAAAGATGATGATGATGATGCTTATATTATATCCTGATTCTATGGTCAGACCCCCAACTGAATATCAAAGTAGTAGCCTCAATTGGAGAACTGAAAGTGAAATCAAACTACTTGATTTTGGATATACTCTAAACTTTTTTCATATCTTTTTGAAAAATTTCCATGTTTACCATTTTGGATGACGACTTTTAACTGTTTTGTCATGCCCAAAATCTGTCAACAGCCGTCGTGTGTTCTGTCTTATCTATGATCTGTCGTGTCCACCATTTGTTGTGTGTTCCATTCATCACATGTCATATCTGTCAACTGTCGTGTGTTCTGTCTTATCTATGATCTGTCGTGTCCATCATTCGATTTATGAAAAATGTTCAGATCTATCGATGCGTATTTCCTTTACCATTTTTTTACGTCCAATTTTAATGTATACATAGTTGATTTTGTAAAAATGGCAACATTGTTTTTTTTAGGTACTGTCAAATATCAAATTTATATCGTTTACAATTTAGTGAAAACGCGAATTCAAAATATTAATAATAGTGTTCAAACCGTTTTTTTTTTCAACACTCTTTTATAAGTTTTACCTCTATACTACTAATTGACTATTTGACCTGGATTTTGCCCTACTTTGAACGATAAATCTCAATTCAAATTTTGTACATTAGTCAAAAATGGTCGAAAATCAAGAAATTCATAAATTTTCGAATGTATCGTTTGCATAAGAATAAGAAACGTAGAAACTAGCAGGCGAGCTACTTAAACGGACAATCCAAACTTACAAAAACAAGGTGCAACCATAAACACATCTGTATACAGGGTGTCCCACGACGAGTTAAAATTATCTGTATATATGACAAAATATTTATAGTAAAATCATGAAAATTTCTACGTTTGGATTTTCGAATACGATATTTTTAAATAAAATATTTTCAAAGATGGCCGACTGTAACTTTGTTATTTTAAATAGAACATCATGTATATTGATACTTTTTTGAAATCTACGTAAAATTTTATTATACCTTTATCTAAAAACTTTTTTCGAAAAATGCATACTTTTTGAGTTATTGTTGAAAAATTTGTTCAAATTCACATCACACCCGCATCTCTAAAAATTTACAGAAAACATTTAATACATGGATAAAGTTAAGGTTTAGGTATAGGAAAGTATTCATGAATTTGCCTTATTTTTTACCCCTGAATGTATTAAAATAGAAAATACCGGGTGGTTCTATTTAAAAAAATAAAGAAATTTAATATTTATGAAGTTGGAAGTTTGAACACTTTTTATGCACACCCTGTATAAAATAAAAAAAAATTTTAATATAAATTCAAATACATGTGACCTTGATAAAAGCAATCGAACAGAAACCATTTTCATATCTTTGAGGGTATCCTCGTAAAAAAATAATTTATAAGGGTCTGCAACGGTCAAATTTTTTACAAAAAAATTAATAACTCAAAAAGTATGAATTTTTCGAAAAAAGTTTTTAGACAAAAGTATACTAAAATTTTACGTAGATTTGAAAAATGTATTAACATACAGGGTGTTACAGTGACGTAACTAAGTAAACTGATTCACAAAATTTTTTGTTATCTGTTTGCTATGCTCTTTCAAATGCTTTTTACTCAATTTATGTTTTTATATCCGGACTGCGACTTTAAACGTATCTGGAAAGTACATTTCACGAGACATAAAGTGAATTTAAAATTACAGTAAAATGTTTTCTATGAAACAAATAACACGGAAAGCGTACTAAGATGTGAACGGTTTTGATTAGTGTATTTAATCGTAAATGCGAAAGAGACATTGGAACTAAAACATGCAAATGCTAAAAGTGGGCGTTAAATTCAGACTGCGTCTGTCTATCAACAAGTTTAATTGCTAGAAATTTGCAATTTAGTTGCAACGAATTGCAGTAGTCGATTTTAGTACCAAAATGTCATATGAAAATCTCGTATAATATCGTTTATATACAACCATCACATAATCTAAAGATGATTAAATAATCTAGGTATCAAACCTTTTATAAATTAGAAAAGGATTCTTGTATTTTTACCTTTTACAAGCATAAAAATCCTGTAGTACATTTTCCAATGCGAAAAATCGATTTTCTTTCGAATGAATTTAATGAAGCTATACTAATTACCTTCGTAATTACATCTAGTACGATAATTTTAATTTAAACAATAATTAAGATGAAATAACGATATTGAAGTTGTAATTCTTATTTACAAAATTACAAAGTAAAAATAAAGTATCTCGTCGATCGATATATTACGTATCAGTTTTCGAATGAAAATCGATTATTTTTCGAAAACGTCATGTTGTCTATTTACGTCAATACAATACAATATTCAATATTAATGTCCCGAGTGCATGTCAAATTGTCGATAATTTAATTTTCTCGAGTGCGCGAATGCGCACGAGAGGAAATTATGAGACAATTTGACATGCACGAGAGGGCATTTTGGCAGACTATTTCCTGAGAAAAATTTAATTAAAAATAAACAATAATTGTTCCTTTTCTTAAAATATAAAATTAAAACCAAATGATGTTTATTAATCCTAGACGAAAATTTGGCACTAGTGCAAATTATCGATAATTTGCACTAGTGCAGTATTATCGCTGAAATTTGATCGTTGCTAGGTAAACATAAAATATTACAGCTTTTTGGTTGGCTTAAATTTTTCGAAGGAAATAGTCGATTTAATAGGAATATTATATTGAAGATATCTCGGAAAATGTTTTTCTAGTATATTTTTTTAATAAACTGACATTATTTATAAGTCAACAATACTAAAATTTATATTCAAAGGTTTTTGATATTTCGATCTAATTACGTCATAAATATTTTCTAGAATGTAAAAAATTAGTTGTTGAATTGAATTAAAACAAGATTAATTATTCACGAGAAAATAAATATACAGAAAGGTCGAAAAATAAATTTTCGATATTTCAGATTTAATACATTATTAGTAATTATAATCGTAAGACTCTGTCTATCAACAAGTTTAATTGCTAGAAATTTGCAATTTAGTTGCAACGAATTGCAGTAGTCGATTTTAGTACCAAAATGTCATATGAAAATCTCGTATAATATCGTTTATATACAACCATCACATAATCTAAAGATGATTAAATAATCTAGGTATCAAACCTTTTATAAATTAGAAAAGGATTCTTGTATTTTTACCTTTTACAAGCATAAAAATCCTGTAGTACATTTTCCAATGCGAAAAATCGATTTTCTTTCGAATGAATTTAATGAAGCTATACTAATTACCTTCGTAATTACATCTAGTACGATAATTTTAATTTAAACAATAATTAAGATGAAATAACGATATTGAAGTTGTAATTCTTATTTACAAAATTACAAAGTAAAAATAAAGTATCTCGTCGATCGATATATTACGTATCAGTTTTCGAATGAAAATCGATTATTTTTCGAAAACGTCATGTTGTCTATTTACGTCAATACAATACAATATTCAATATTAATGTCCCGAGTGCATGTCAAATTGTCGATAATTTAATTTTCTCGAGTGCGCGAATGCGCACGAGAGGAAATTATGAGACAATTTGACATGCACGAGAGGGCATTTTGGCAGACTATTTCCTGAGAAAAATTTAATTAAAAATAAACAATAATTGTTCCTTTTCTTAAAATATAAAATTAAAACCAAATGATGTTTATTAATCCTAGACGAAAATTTGGCACTAGTGCAAATTATCGATAATTTGCACTAGTGCAGTATTATCGCTGAAATTTGATCGTTGCTAGGTAAACATAAAATATTACAGCTTTTTGGTTGGCTTAAATTTTTCGAAGGAAATAGTCGATTTAATAGGAATATTATATTGAAGATATCTCGGAAAATGTTTTTCTAGTATATTTTTTTAATAAACTGACATTATTTATAAGTCAACAATACTAAAATTTATATTCAAAGGTTTTTGATATTTCGATCTAATTACGTCATAAATATTTTCTAGAATGTAAAAAATTAGTTGTTGAATTGAATTAAAACAAGATTAATTATTCACGAGAAAATAAATATACAGAAAGGTCGAAAAATAAATTTTCGATATTTCAGATTTAATACATTATTAGTAATTATAATCGTAAGACTCCGTGGCGCAACGGTAGCGCGTCTGACTCCAGATCAGAAGGTTGCGTGTTCAAATCACGTCGGGGTCAATTTGGAAATTTTTTTTTCAAAATTCAAATTAAAAATATTAAAATTAAATTATAGACTTTGCTATAAAGTAATTTCGCTTTCGTACTATAAAATAAAACACTTTTTTTAAACAAAGAATAGTTTTTAATATCTTCCATTTTGTTTAATGATCTTTTTCCATATTTCTCTCAGCTTCATGATTCCGCGCTAATAAAATTTCTAGTTCTTATCAGCAAAAAACTGAACCAATTGCGATCAAAGATCTTCTTCATTTATGAAAGTTTGACCAATCGAAGAATTCTACAAACTTCGAAATAAATAATAATCAGATAGTGCCAAATCAGGGCTGTTTGTAGGATGTGCTATGACTTCCCAGCCAAGCTTCAACAGTTTCCAAAGATGTGTGAGGACTTGGTACCTTAGAAGCAGCTCAAAAACCACAAAACCTTCGTAATCCGACCAAACTGACAGTATGAGATGGTTTTGTTGTTTTTCAATTTTCGACGTGGTTTCTGCTGGTTCATCGTGATTGCTACATCGTTTTCGAACTATGTTACTGTACATTTTTCATCACCAGTGATGATTATTCTCAATAATGAATCGGTTAAGGTGCATATCGCAATTGTCTTTAAATTCGTGAGTTACCCAAATAACAAGCTTTCCAACCAGCCCAAGACATTTTAAATGTTTTTCAATCATACTGCGCAACCTTCTGAACAGTTTTGGCCACCATCAACTTTATAATCAACCGACCGAAACGTCGCTCGTTTTTGAGGAAAAAATCTCCAGAACGGAATTCTGACACGTCGATAAGTTCAAATGACATATTTTGGAGGTACCTCAATCGGAATTGGTTCAAAAGTCTATTGATCGTAATGGAGAATAGTTTCAAAAGCAATAAAACCATATCCAATTATAAATATTGGATGGGCAATCAATTCCTGAACCTGAACCAAATAAAAATAAATAGAAAAGCCTCTATACCTTTTTTTTTTACTTTTTAACTTATCTATTGTGGAGACAACAAAGAAACGTCGTTTCTGGTGTCAAGAAAACTGATAAAAGAGCCACATCTGAGTAGGTCGTAGCCTCCGGCTGGTCGAAACGATCGATTTGAAGTTTACAAAGACATTTTTTCAGATCACCAATCAATCGTTTCAATTTTATATATAAAAGAATCTCAAAAATAACTTCCATTATCGTATTATAAGATGTTTCAAGTTTCCTCCATTATATTTATCGATATAAAAACGTATTTCGGATCCGTAATTTTTTTTATTGTTTAATCCTTTTCATTTCCAGCTTTTTATATGATACTTTTTCAATATTTAGTTTTCGTGCAGCACATTTCATGTCGTTGGTTAGGTAATTTAAGATTATCAAAAGTCTACATGCAAGTTTCGGTCTTTGATACTTTCCAAACATGTTTCTATCTAAATAGATAATCGAATTTTACCTCAAAGAACTAGCAAAAAGTCCAGCAGCATCAGTTTGTTATAAAATGCATGGAAGACCAAATGTACTACTAGAAACCTCCATCTCTCTTTCATTCCTGAATATATCTCTAGTCTTCTACATCCGATGCAAACCTCTTACTTTCTTAATATCAGGATTTCCTGATTTCCTTGGTACAAATAATATCTTTGAGCGAGATTTCAGCATTGCCATTTAATATTGTGAGCAAACGCAGCATCCATCTTGTGCACAGCTCTTTCGTGTCCAAATTTTCAAGTACCGCATTTTTTATTTATTTTATAGATTTTTTTTCGAAGGATTTGTATCATAGCCACAGCTGGGAAGGTTTTGGCTTCAGTATTTGAGAATACGCATGGAATATAGTTCATCGACTACCTCTAGAAGGGAGAGACAATCAATAGCGATTACTACATAGCGTTGTTAGATCGTTTGAATGCAAAATCAAAGAAAAGCGTCCTCATAAATCGAAGATAAAAACCAGACAATGCACCGATTCACAAGTCGATAGCAATGATGGTTAAATTGAACGAATTACACTTTGAATTGCTTATCCACCGTATAGTCCAGATCTTGTCTTTAGTGACTACTGACCTGAAAAAAATACTCGCAATTGTTGAAACTGAAGCCTATTTTGAGGCAAAAGACAAATGCTCCTGCAAAAATGCATCGAAAAGTTAGAGAAGCGTTGAAATGATTGTATTGAGATTAAATTGATGAATAAAATCGATTTTTAGCAAAAAGCTCAATTACTAACTAATAATATAACCGTTTTAAATTGTTAAATGAACTTTAATTATCCTCGTCCTTAATAAACGGATTTTTCGTAGTAATTCCGAAACCCAAAGTTAATCTCTTGTCTAAATAAATCTCGAAACTTTTCCAAACTATCCCGTTTCAACTATGTTAAATTAACAAACACATTTCCTGTCCTAAATTTTGTGAACGAATGCGGACAATTGTGTATATACAACGAACATAGAAAATACTACGGAATTTACGTCCTGACAGTTATATTGAGATTATTTTTAACTATTAATAGTTAGGAAATTATCTTTTATAAATAATTTTGAGTTGAGTAGCTTCAGATTTATCCAAATCATCTTCACCAGAAGTCGAAGTTTATAGGCACATCCAAAAATGTCCAATTTTATAATGGAAATGTTAAATTTGACATACGAGGATTGTCTTAAAAGTACTTGGCCTAACAAAGAAAACAAAAAAAATCCTTTTAGTTCAAAACACTTTTATGATGTTCAATAAGTTCGATGCCTTCACCTCTTCATTTTTGGAAAATCTTTGACTAATTTTTTCGAAACTGGGAACAGAAAATAATCCGAGAGGGTTAAACCTGGCGAATAGGATGCTCGAAGTAGTAAATCAAAGTTTAATTAATTCATTTTGGTCATTGCTTAGTTTGTGTATTATCTTAATAAAATAACATTTTCTTCTTAGCTTAATGCGGAGGTTTTTGCTTGATTTCTTAGCTGGAACGTTGCATAATACCATCATTGATAATTTATCCTTTTTCTCAAGATAATAAATGAAAATTATCCGACGCCTGCAGTTGGAACGGTTTTTCTTGATACCGCGGTATTTTTCAAGCAACTACCGCCATCTCTAAGTCAGGTTAGTTATTTCTGTGACTACCCTCGTATTTATAATATAATATTTGTTGTGTTCTGTTGTATCACGATCGATTTCTAGATTTCGGACTTCATTTTCTCGACCAAATTCCGGAACTCGTTTTGACGTGTTGAATTAGTTCGTTTTCTGATTAAATTTTCCGAATACCGAGATTTGATAGGGATCTAATTAAGGTTAAAACACAACCGCTATCTATATAATCGACGCATTGTTTATCCTTGGGGTTGATTAAATTCCCTTGACCGGATCAAGAGAAATGTCATCCCCTATTAAACAATAACCGATTTAATAAAAAAGTTTTATATTCAATATTCGAACGGAATTAATATGAAATTACCTAAATTGTTATTTTATACAATGAACCCTCGTTATACCTACCCCCGTTATAACCTCCTAGTTGATTAAGTCTAACTAGGTCGAAGGATAACTGCAGGACTATAGGTGCATGTAGTCGGTTTTAAATGAACATTCTCTTAAGCTACAAAACGAGTTAGTGAAGTTTACGACTTCGTTGTAATGTCCTGAAAGTTTATTCCGGTGTCGGAGTTGTTTATACTGGCAAATATTATACGAGAAATATCCATAAAGTACGTTTCCTTTTGATACATCTATTTAACTATTAGCTAAGCTCCACTCAATAATTTTTTTAATCTCGTTGACTGTTGACGCTTATTATGATAATATTGAATAGTGTACGGCAAAAATTTCAATTAATATAGCGGATTCCAAATATTTAACATCAGAAAAATTAAAAAATTGTTATTGAAATTGTCTCAGCCCTTTTTTCGAATATTCTGATTCGTGTTCAGTCTGCAAACTCTTCACGTCTATCAAAATCAAACTCTTCACGTCTATCAAAATCAAACTCTTGAATCAACGTTACTTTTTATGAATGGAATTGTTTGCGAAATATTAAATCCCTTGAATATTTGTCTAGTACTTAAATTTGGATCGTTTTCTAACAAATATTCGTTTTTGTTGACTTCTATGGCTACCACCTAATATTATTAAATTATCAATTCGTATACCCAATGGATAACTTTTACAAGGACAACCTGTACAATATAAAAATAGGAAGAATGAATTTTTTAATCGAGTAAAAAAAAGATAGTCTATTTAACTCAATAAAATTTATGATTTAGGAGATATATAGATTTTTAGTACATGTCAAGGAAACCGTTTGCTACAAAGAGACATTATCAAAAAAATTATCAAAAATTGTAATTATTTATTAAAACGCATCGAAAATTTCTTGAAGAACAATGAATAAATAAATAAACATTTGTCGTACATACCAAAATTGCAAGTGACTTAATTTGTTCATGTTGTTTCGCTGTAAAGCTTTTCAAAATCTGTCATCAATAATTACACTGATCGACAAAAAAAATTTTTGTAGTAACACAAGAATGAATTGTGATAAAATGTATAAAAATACTAAAATATGAAAAAAATAATTGTAACACGTGAGGTTTTTATATTTTACATTTATAGAACCAAAAAAATAATTTCACGTTTGTTAAATCGTATATATTGACATTGGTTATAGTTTATATATAATAAACATGCCTCACAGAAAGTATAAAAAAATCACTTTAAATATCAATTAGCTCTTTTTTTATGACGGGTTGTACTCTCTCTTTTTACAATCCAACAGTGACTTTCATAAACAAAGAAAAGGTTGTATTACATATAAACGAAGTTATACAAGAGTCGAGGAAGACTTGGAGATCCCAATCCTTCAAACTCTAACCAAGCTATGTACCTAGTCAGCTAGACATAAGATCGTGCATGTTTCCACCACATCTTATGAGGTCCTCCTCTAGAAGGGTTCAAACAAATGCCTTACGATTTTTATTGTAGATCAGTACAATCCGATCGAAATACTTGAACGCTTCCTTATTCCAATTTCGTTAAATTTCTATAAACTAATCGTAGGGGGCACTTAGACTGAAAGTCCTTTGAGAACGTAATATTTCCAAATAACGTATACATAATTAAAAAACTATTTGTCCACTTACCTTTAATGGTCTTTTTATGGTGACAGTTTCTACAGTTGTCGTCGGCTGCGACACGTTTCTGAAACGAAACGTTTATCGTGAAAATATTCAGATATTCGTTGAAAAAAAAAATCGAACTACTAGTAAATTACAGATTAAATTCGTTATTATCGTTTGCGCACATCCTCACAAAAATTGGCTTAGGAAGTAGTCATTTGTAAGGTGTTCGATGCCTATTAGGCGTTTTGTCCACTGTGCTTTCGCCGTCTCGTTTTTCCATCTTCCTTGTCGCGTTCTTTTTAGCCTTCATATATCATTAAGCAAGTTTTGAGGTTTTCCCAGGTATTTCAATCGCGCTCTAGTGAATTCATGGCACTAGAAGATAACTTGGTCTTCGATTTCGTTCACCAACGGCACTCGGAATCGTCCTTGATGCCTATGGCGTGGAGATGAGTTCTTAGATGTTTAAAATCGTTCATAGTTCGAATTGTAGTCGTCCAGGAAGTCGTTGAGCCTTTAGATATATCACTAGGCTTGTCCAGGTGTTTAAACAACGCTCTAGTGAATTCATGGCACTAGCAGATAACTTGGTCTTCGATTTCGGTCACCAACGGCACCCGGAATAGTCCGTGATGCCCATGGCGTGGAGATGGTGTCTTAGATGTTTAAAAGCGTTCATAGTTCGAATTGTGGTCGTCCAGGAAGTCATTGAGCCTTCAGATATATCACTAGGCTTGTCCAGGTGTTTAAACAACGCTCTAGTGAATTCATGGCACTAGCAGATAACTTGGTCTTCGATTTCGGTCACCAACGGCAACCGGAATAGTCCGTGATGCCCATGGCGTGGAGATGGTGTCTTAGATGTTTAAAAGCGTTCATAGTTCGAATTGTGGTCGTCCAGGAAGTCATTGAGCCTTCACATATATCACTAGGCTTGTCCAGGTGTTTAAACAACGCTCTAGTGAATTCATGGCAGATAACTTGATCTTCGATTTCGGTCACCAACGGCAACCGGAATAGTCCGTGATGCCCATGGCGTGGAGATGGTGTCTTAGATGTTTAAAAGCGTTCATAGTTCGAATTGTGGTCGTCCAGGAAGTCATTGAGCCTTCACATATATCACTAGGCTTGTCCAGGTGTTTAAACAACGCTCTAGTGAATTCATGGCACTAGCAGATAACTTGGTCTTCGATTTCGGTCACCAACGGCACCCGGAATAGTCCGTGATGCCCATGGCGTGGAGATGGTGTCTTAGATGTTTAAAAGCGTTCATAGTTCGAATTGTGGTCGTCCAGGAAGTCATTGAGCCTTCAGATATATCACTAGGCTTGTCCAGGTGTTTAAACAACGCTCTAGTGAATTCATGGCACTAGCAGATAACTTGGTCTTCGATTTCGGTCACCAACAGCAACCGGAATAGTCCGTGATGCCCATGGCGTGGAGATGGTGTCTTAGATGTTTAAAAGCGTTCATAGTTCGAAGTTGTGGTCGTCCAGGAAGTCGTTGAGCCTTTAGATATATCACTAGGCTTGTCCAGGTGTTTAAACAACGCTCTAGTGAATTCATGGCACTAGCAGATAACTTGGTCTTCGATTTCGGTCACCAACGGCAACCGGAATAGTCCGTGATGCCCATGGCGTGGAGATGGTGTCTTAGATGTTTAAAAGCGTTCATAGTTCGAATTGTGGTCGTCCAGGAAGTCATTGAGCCTTCACATATATCACTAGGCTTGTCCAGGTGTTTAAACAACGCTCTAGTGAATTCATGGCAGATAACTTGATCTTCGATTTCGGTCACCAACGGCAACCGGAATAGTCCGTGATGCCCATGGCGTGGAGATGGTGTCTTAGATGTTTAAAAGCGTTCATAGTTCGAATTGTGGTCGTCCAGGAAGTCATTGAGCCTTCAGATATATCACTAGGCTTGTCCAGGTGTTTAAACAACGCTCTAGTGAATTCATGGCACTAGCAGATAACTTGGTCTTCGATTTCGTTCACCAACGGCACTCGGTATCGTCCGCGATGCCCATGGCGTGGATATGACGTCTTAGCCTAGATACTCATTCAAATGGTGTATTCATATTCGAAAATTCATAATCTCATGTTGCAAGATCAAAAAATGAGGAATTTATAAATAGTTAGAGATTATTGTCTCTTATACCATCTAGTACATACCAACGCGTAAATATCTTTGCCCATTTCTTTGTTGTTAGACAGATTCTGTAATTATTATAACAATTTAATGACTGAAATGTCATAAAAGGATTTCAGTTTTTGAATATACGCATTGTTTTTTTTTCTTTTTTGGTTGCAGCTTTTGTACTTTTAAACATTTCAAAACGATGCCCAAATTTTATCATAATTAGATAATTCCCGCTCCCGTTTCTCAATTCTGTCTGTATAAAAGGGATAATAGCTGGAAGGTAGGTAGATAAAGAAATTGGGTTAGAAACTTTATTACATTTAAAGGAAAATTCGTCCGTTATCGAAGTGTTTTCTTGTGCTATAAACTTAGCAATTTAAAATAGATTTTATTAAGTTTTTAAGTAGGTAGTGTCAAATTCGAACAACTTCAATCCATTATTTTCGAAGTAATTGGAATTAATTTCGATAGTTGAAAAATCGAATTTTTTAATACTGCACTTGGAAAATGAAAATTAGTTCGATTATTATCTACAAAACAAAAAAAAAACGAAAGATCTGGAATCAATGTAAATATACTTATAAAGTAAGAGCGGAATGGTTAAAAATCGAGGGCAAAAAGCATCGAAAAAAATCACAGGATATCAGTTCACATGACCAAGCGGGCCACTCAACGAATCCTCGTCTGTCTATCTATAATCAAAAATTAACGTTACTTTGGCCCGTCACATACCTGCCCACACACACACACACACCGGATAGGTTTAATTCTTGTTCAATGAAGACGTGAGGAGTACCAGTTTCAATCTGCGATCGAAATCATCCTCGTGGAGCGTGTGGAAGAGACGGTAAACTCGATAGAATGAAGTTAGTTGTTATAGATACCGGTCGGAACGCGGCGCGTCGCCAACAGAGCCCGGTACGTTAAACTGTTTGAAGCACGAACATACTTGGTTTTAATTTTTTGCCTGACTTATGCCGACCTTTGTCTTATCAATATATAATTTCCCCCACCAGATCTTTCCCCCGACGACTTCCGTCTTTTCTTGTTTTATAACCTTAAAATTTCACTTGAAGAAAATAATTTTTATCAGACGTATACGTTAGAATAATATATTGAAAAATAAAAATGTTGGGTACAAAATTTTACGTTTCTATATTAAATCGGTAACTTTTGATATAACCCTGTATAGTACGTCAATAATTAAATTTGTTTAATTCTCATTCGAGTACAATCCGTTTTTATTTCAATCTCTAAGTTTGTCGAGATATTTCAACTGTTTTTAAATTCGTTTCCCCGAGTCTGGGAATACTTCAACTATACATCGTACGCCTGTAGAGTGTCGCCCCAAACGTCTAGAGTTGTTTGAGAAGTGAAGAACTTGAGATTAGTTCATCAAAACATCGAATAATTCCACTCCGGTATGAATTTCGAAGTTTCGTAGATTCTTCAAAGGGTTCGAATACTTTTTCGATCCTTATAATTTAAATTCATATCATTAAAAATTAGCTTATGAAATTTCCATGGGAATTCATAAAAACCTGTCAATATTTTTTAGATCTGGAATTACGATTCCGTCAAATTGTTGTTAGGTTAAGTTAATTAAATATAGATCTATTTTTATGTTAATTTTCTATTTAAAAGTTTCTAAAATCGATAGTCATTGTTATTGGGATACCCAGTATAAAAAGTGTCTTGTTTCTTATGCCGTTTTTAACACTTAAGTGTCTGTTAATTGCAAAAACAAATACATCCCATTAAGAATCACGTTTCTGGAATTTGACAGTTGTTACCGCCCCTTTTTACAGGACAGGATTCACGTATAGTAGATTTTAAGCTTTGTTTTAAAAATATAATGAATTTTCAATACAGTTTCGAAGTCTTTAATATATAAACTAATCTTGGAATTTATCTGTAAATTTTTGAATCCGAATCTGTGAATGAAATGGAAAAGCACGTTTTATAATTTTATTCTACAATAATTTATAGAAGGTACCCATTGAGGGTACAGAAAGCTTTATAACCGATGTGTTTCAAGTGGAAAAATACGAAAAGTTCGTTGAGTAACTGCACTGGCACATAAATAACGAGATGTTTCAAATGAAGCCCTTTTTCAAAATGAAAAGTTGATGAAGGTAAGGGTAGTAGGGTCTAATATAAACTATATTTACGAGAGCGGGATATAGGTTTAGATTAAAAATCTACGTATTTATTACCATCGGAAGAATTAATTATTTAGTTTAGGGTGAATAGTAAATTTTAAGTACAAACAAACAAACCACTGAAATCGCCATCTTATGACTCAACTATAAGAAGGAATATTACTCAATGTTATAAATATTTTAATATAAATAATAACATCACCGCTGAATACATTAACAGCTTACTAATGCAATTTTTATGTACACTTAATAAATAAATTTTATTATTTAATTATCGATAGGAAATGTCACAGATTCATTTTACGAGGGATTTGAAGATATTAAAAAAAATGATACCGTTAATACTGTAATAATGTAATTTCAACATTTTATATTCCTATTAATATACGAATTTTTTTAATAAGATACAAATAATATGGAATATATTTTTTCGAAAACCCCTATAAGTTTACATGTTTTTATATTTTACAATTAACAAGTGACGATTCTAGTGATTCAACCTGTACAAATTGAATTAAGTGACATTTAAATGCTTGACCTACAAAAGTTACAGACATAATTAAGTATTCAAGTATCAATAAAATTAATATTTAAATTAAATAAAACGCTATTTTGTATATTATTTACCGATAAAAAGTAACAAAGACAAATAAGGTCTGCTAAAGTAAAATAAAAATATATTTTGAGTCATTTAGTAATTATCCAATAAATTTACTTTTAATAATAATTTGGCGCTTACTAGATTCCTATAAATGTTTTGATTCGTCACTCATAAATTTTATTAGGTAAAAATAATTACCTACCCATTATAATAGGACATAGTTATTAGATCAATAAACAACAAAAACACTGTCAAATCACTGATAAAACACAACACAGATTATAAACGCGATAATACAACGGGTTCGCGGTACAGTTTAGCGATAAGTAATGAGATAAAACGATTTTTTCTTATGTTAGTAATCTAACATTTGTCATTTGTTTGGAAGTATAATGCCGAAGCACAATCTGGACCATTAAATGTCAAAACTTTGACCAGCTGCCCAATGCTGCCACCAAGCAGCAAAGAAGTAAAACTCTATAATAATACAGTTTTCGTTTTAAAATAGAAGTATATCACAATATTTTTAAGTCATTATATGTTATAATAAATTTTGAAAGTACATATTTACAATTTAAGAAAAAAATCTACGTTTTTTATATAAATTATAATTCGGTTTATTATTTTTTTGCGCCATCTTTTATAGTCAAATGATATTAAATTTCTCTATGCTTTTAAATCATCTATGCTATTGTATCAATGACAGCCGCTAAATAACCAAAAAAGTCTTGAAAGTGATTTGTATAAAATAGTTAAGTTTCATTATAAGGGATTAAAATTAAATTGATAATTGATTTTAGTTTGAGTTAATTTATAGTAAAATGTCGAAACAATTTAAATTGAGTGCCTCTCTTTATGGTCATTCAATGGATGTGCGTGCTTTAGCAATAACTGAAAGTAACGATATTATAAGCGCGTCAAGAGACCGAACTACAAAATACTGGAAGTACAATCCGTGAGTAGAAACTTTTTAATATTAAAGTATCTAAAATACGGGTAAAGACTTTTTTTAAATATATCTAGAAATATATTAAACTTATTAGGCTTCAAAATGTATATCAAGATGTAATGACATATAAAGGCCACGAAAATTTCGTCGGTAGCGTACTATATTTAGAACCAACTAAAGAATACCCCGATGGTTTAGTTATTACAGGAGGTTATGATAAAAATATTTTAATTTACAAACCTGGTGAACCATTCCATACATACGCTATAAAAGAAGAACATTTAAGCACAAGTAAGTTGTTATAATATACGAATTTGTGCTTTGATTGTCTTTCTTTTATATTATAGTATGTGCTATAACCAAAGGGAATGGTGTAAACACGTTTTTGAGCGCTTCTTGGGATAATACAGCGAAATATTGGTGTTTATCAACGTCTACTTCAAAACCAGTTCAAACATTCACCGGTCACACTGCCGCCGTTTGGCACGTGAGACAAATTAGCGATGGTAGAGTTTTAACTGCATCTGCGGATAAAACTATAGGAGTTTGGTCACCGGAAGGGCAAAAATTGAGTAATTTATCAGGTAAGTACTAATTTCTGATTTATTTGGTTCACACTGTAATTCATCCATAGGTCATGCTGAAGCTGTGAGGTGTTTGGAAGATTTTCCGGAATTAAAGTATTTTATGAGCGTATCCAATGATGCTTCCATAAAAATATGGAATTACGATTGTGAAAATATTAATACTCTTTATGGTCATAATAATTTCATCTACAGGTAATTACGGGTCAATTAACGATGATTTAATCGTTAATTTGAATTTTTTTAGTATGTACAGGTGTAGGCCTCATGGTATGGATAGTTTTGTAACTTCGGATGAAGATAGAACTGTGAAATTTTGGCAAAATAACGAAGATAGATGCACGATTGAATTACCAGCGCAGTCAATTTGGGCGGTGGCATGTTTATCTAATGGTGACATCGTAACCGGATCAAGGTTAGAATAGAATTTTCTACTATTTAAATTGATTTTATTATTAATTACGAAATATAATATAAATCAATCTGATAATGAGTTTTCCAATAATATTTTCAACTATTTTTATTATGAACTTGTTAAATAAGTCTAGCTACGACCCTGTTAAAAAGGTAAATGACATTTGAAATCTTCACCTCTGTGTAAAGTTGGGTTAAGTTATTGGTCTCTATCTGTCACATAAAACAGTCAATGAACATAAAAAAGAATTCATATTCCATAATGATCAAAAGACATAATGTTTACCAGTGTTGCCATAAATATAGAATTTACTTCAATTTGAAGATTTTTTTAATCTGAATTTACTTTGAAGATATACAAGTAGAATTTGTACATTTAGCAGAAAATTTACAAATTAATTTTTATTAAATTTAGTTAAGTTTATATGAAGTAATAAAAAACGCCGCATCTCTTTATTAAAAAATTGTTTAATGAAATATTTTATCTGTTTTTCGTGTTGATTTATCATGATTTTAAATCTCTATTAATACAAAATCCGTTAAAATTACAAATAAAAATTAGTCACTTTGACGTAATTTCGTTATTTATTAAAGTATTTTTAATTGTTTTAAACTGATTTGCTATCAAAATAGAATTAAAAACAGAATAAACCATTGCGAAAAACATAAAAATATCTAAGAAGTGAGCGTAACATGAAGTATTTCAATACCATTTTGAAGAATTTCTGTTTTTCGTGTTGATTTATCATGATTTTAAATCTCTATTAATACAAAATCTGTTAAAATTACAAATAAAAATTAGTCATTTTGACGTAATTTCGTTATTTATTAAAGTATTTTTAATTGTTTTAAACTGATTTGCTATCAAAATAGAATTAAAAACAGAATAAACCATCGCGAAAAACATAAAAATATCTAAGAAGTGAGAATAACATGAAGTATTTCAATACCATTTTGAAGAATTTCTGTCGCTCGTAGTTGGCAACACTGTGTGGCTCTAGGACAGTAGTTCAAAAGAACATTAGTAGTGAATCTGTAATCGTGAGAGGTTATGTTTATCAATTGTCAGTTTGAAGTTACTCCAAAGATTTTACTTTGAAAGCTGCAGACTAATTAAAGAGAAGCAATTGAAAATTTGTAGTATTGTGGTAGGACGAAAATCAAAATTAATTAAAGAAAATATGAAAAATATAATACTTTCAGCGATGGTATAATAAGAATTTTTACTTTGGATGAATCTCGAGTTGCAGACGAAACAAATCTACTAAAATTTACGGAAGAAGTAAACGCTTTGAAAAAACAGGCTTTACAAGAAATAGGGGGTGTAAAAGTATCAGAGTGAGTAATAAAAATGTTGGTATAAGCAAACACCGATACTGAAAATGTATTTTAGTTTACCGGGAACGGAAGCTCTATACGAACCGGGTAAAAGGAACGGTCAAATGAAAATGATCAGAGATGGTAACAGTGTGTTTGCTTATACGTGGATAGAGGATGGAGAAAATAGTCGTTGGGATAAAGTCGGTGATGTCCTGGGTGGAAAGGATAAAGATGAAACTGGAAAAACGATGTATGAAGGACAAGTTAGTAACTAACGATAATTTTATTTATTTGTTCAAATTTTTTAAATTTTTTTTTAGTATTATGATTTTGTATTTTCCGTGGATGTAGAAGATGGTAAACCACCATTAAAATTACCTTTTAACAGAGGAGACGATCCTTATCAATGTGCCCACAAATTTTTAGCTAAACATATGCTACCCGCGGAATATTTAGAACAAGTTGTGGATTTTATTTTGAAAAATAGTAATGAGCAGTACGTACCGTCTGTTAGTACTGAATACCAGGATCCTTTTACTGGAGGATCGAGGTACACTCCGAATTACGGTGCTAATAACCAGGGACAAACCGGAGTCAATTTGGATCCATTTACAGGTAAGTAATATAGTTTTTAATACAGGATGTTTGTTTATATGTATCATAGATTAATATTTTCAAAATTTATTGGTATTAAAGTTATATTAGAAAAAAAACTAAATATAAATGTTAATCAATGTCAGGGTTGTCTAAAATTGATCGTTATTGTGACTTGGTTAAAACAATAGGAGTTTCATCATACTTTTTCTTTAATATACAGTGTGTTTGAATATAACAAGAATCAAAATTTGTACAAGAACTTTGATTTTGTTGCAATTGAATGAAAATCTGATTATAAATTCCAAATTACATGTAATACATTTGACAATTATGAAAATATTGATAATTTGCGGGGGTTGTTTGAAAGTTTTTTTCAATTTAATCAAATTTGTGAGCAATTTTTCCAACTTTTATAGGTGGAAGTAGTTATTCGACGTCCGGAAGTAGATTGCAACAAACAGCTGGTCGATCTACGGCGTCTAATTCAAAGTCGAAATCGAATTTTTTCCCCGTTAAATCCTATCATTCCTTCGACGTAGGAGATTCCAAGGTTATTTTAAGGAAATTGAAGGAATTTAACGAAAAATGTGGCGATGGTGATAAATTAGAAGATACGGATCTTGAACAAGTAGTTGATTTGTGTTGTAATCCACCTACAGATGGAAATACCGTCGATATTTTATTTAAGTTATTAGAATGGCCTGATGGTGAGTATTTGTTATATGAAAAAAAATGTGATGTATTTTGTTTATTTTTAGATATAATATTTCCGGTTTTGGATGTTATAAGATTAGCGGTGAGGAATAAAGTGAATAATGAATTGATATCAACAGTGAATAATGGTGTTATATTCGAAAAAATCAAATCGTACACTAACAGTGATTGTAAAATAATCAATAATATGATTATTGCTCTTAGGACAATGACTAATTTGTGTTTACACGAAACCGGAGAGGATTTAGTGTTCAATAATCGATTCGACATATTAGAAAATTTTACATCACTGAATAACCTCAACAAAAACTGTCAGGTAAGTAGAAATCACTTTTATTATCAAATTTGTTTCTATTGCTTGTCAATATTTAGTTCTATCATCATTATTTTATTTGGTTTTTGTCTAATTTACATTTCAGATTCATATTTTTATTTTTTGGACGCAAACAATATGAATTTAGGTATAATTAAACTAAAAATATATGAAATTGCAGTAAAAGAATAATTTTATAATTTTGTTAAGTGTCGTCTACACCCTACGGCAGTTTTACCGTTGCCGTTTACTATTTGCAAATGGTTCATTTTGAGTATATGTATAACGGTAGTTTTGCAGTTTCTTTGCAGAAGTGTAATTTTTTGTCATTATTTTGAATAAATTGATTATATTTGACAATATGATTGTTGCACATATATTTTTTCAATTGTTTAGTATAAAATTTGGATTTTTTGTGATTAGAATCCGAAAAATTTATGAATCGATGATAAAAAACACAGTAAAACAATTATTTTCTTATTATGTTAAGTCTCCCTTACACCGTACGGCAGTTTTGCCGTTCACTACTTGCAAAAGACTCATGTTTGTATTTGACAATATAATTGTCGCACATATTTTTTCAATCATTTTAGTCAAAAATTTGAAATATTAATTATAAATATCCAAAGAATATACGAATTGATGATAAGAAATGCAGTTATACAATCATTTTCCAATTCTATTAAGTCTCGCCTTCACCGTACGGTAATTTTGCCGTTTTCTCATTACATACATTACATTTACTTCTCGACAATTTTTAATAATTAATTAAAAGGCGTTTGATTATGCTTTTTAGATTGCCTTAGCGACGACGTTATTGAATTTAACGATACTAGTAGTTAAACGCAATGACGAAATCGGTATAACGGTATTGGCTCAAGTGATACCCGATCTCGTTACAAAATTAACCGAATCAGAAGCGCATTTTAGGGCGTACGTTGCTTTGGGAACTTTGATAACGCGCGCCAACGTGTACAAATTGATGGTGAAGGCCAAGGTACAAGAAAACTCTAATTTTATTTCTACTTTACAGTTACATTCGTTTTCAAGTCAAACGGATATAGAAAATAAGAGAATGAATTGTGTTAAAGAATTACTCAATATATTGTAATTATTTTTTTATTATTTGGGAGTGTATAAGAAAAAAATAAATGTTTGCTTTGATATAATTTGAGTTTATTTTCAACCTTTCAATACAAGGGGAGTCCAAATAAAAACATATTTTGAGGAAAAGCTGGACGCAGACCTAGGTTCAATGTCCAATCATTTTAATGGGGAGTTACCTGTGAACATCAATAATAAGATAATTACTGAAAGATAACAACGGTCTGGTAACTCCAAGCCTGCTATACTAAATAATGGAGCCACCTGATACACACGGCGCCAAAATGAATGGCTTGGCCGGAGTAGAGCTCCTATACAAATGGTGTGCTCAATATTAAAATAAAATGAGAGACAAAATGTTACAGATGGACACAACCATAATTGGATCTAAAAGTTATTTATTATTACATAATTTTGTACAGTAATTTTTTCAACATACGATTGAAAATCATTGTATTGGTAATGTCAGGTGGAGCACGATGGGTCTATATGCTATACGACCCTTGACTGAACACAACACTACTAGAACTATGCCATTTTATCATAAATGGGTTTGGAATGAATTAAAATTTTGGTTTGCCATATAATAATGCTACTTTTCATATTTCTTAGAATCAATTTTTCCTCAAAACCCTCTTTTCACTGCATTTTTTTGAAAATAATGTGTTAAACAGTGGAGAAATTCTAAATTTACTGTCCATATTCATTTAATTTAAAAAAAAACACCCTGATTCTTATTATTTATTTAACACTTATTCACAAACGATTTTACTACTTTTTTGTATAAATTAACATATTTATTCACTCTTCTCCATTGCCACCTTCTGATAAATTTTGTTTTTGTTTCAGTACTCTCAATCTCCTTTCACGTTCGTATTCTTTCATTCGAATAACAAAACTAAAATATACAAATGATAAGTAATGATTGATAAAATTAAAAAAATTATATACTCACTCATCATATTTGCAATTAAGAAAGTCGTGTTTTTCATGATGGCATTTTACTACAAAAGGCCAATTTTCTTTTCTACAAGCTTGAAATTTTAATAATAAATGTGCGCAATAATCCCTATCTTCTAGAGGTAGTTTCGCAGACCTCATTTCCTCCTCTGTAGCTATCATAACTGATAAAATATAAACGATTCAGTATTAGGAGTATACAAATTTTAAAACAATGTGAAATTATATTTATTAATTTGTACGAATTGGTAAATTAGTTTAACGTACCTCTTTGTTTACGACCATTTTCGAAACCATATAAAGGATCAAAAGTTGGTTCATCGTTTGGACTAGGTGTAATTTCGGGATGATAATATAAATTTATACCGTTGTTAAAAGTATTTCCAAAAGTTTGGCCCATCGTAAAATAGACTCAAAATATGAAAAAAATCTTCATAAAACAAAAAAATAGGGTTATATTATTATGTAATGTCATTTAAGATGTCAAAGTCACCAAATCAAGGTTTGCTCAATTTGTAGCTCCGAACAAAAAGTTATCATCAAAATTACTATTTTTTCCAAATTTTCTAATCACGATTTCACGTCATTCAGCTTGATATATTCATATAAGTAATTTAGATTAGTTTTTTATATATTTATTCAGTTCGTAATAATAAAAATAAAACGTTATTTCTATGATCAAATATCGATAAAAAAGCCTGAACCACACCACTAAAATTTAATAAAGCTTCAACATGAAGAAATAGAGATGGACGTAATCTTAATCGGTTATCTTTATAAAATAATTCTTTCGAATAAACAAAACTTGAAACTAGATCTAATATATACATTGGGGTAGGAAGAATCAAAATTGATATAGTAAAACAGTTTTATTCAAATTGATAAATAACAGTATCAATAAATTATGTGATCACAATTTTGAAGATCGCCTTCTTGCGTGTTCCAGAGATTCTTTTAAAACTTTCAGAACATAATCCACAGTGTTAGGATTGGCATTATAACCCATTACTCCTATTCTAAGAATTTTCCCTGCCGTAGGTCCCAATCCTCCTGCGATTTCAACATTGTACCTGAAAACAATAGAATAAATAAGAATTCATATAATTTGACAATTTACAATAAATTCACAACATACTTATTCATGGCGTAGGTTATTAATTCTTTCCAATCAAAATCTGTAACTTTAACTGATGTAACTGTTTTCAATCTTTTATTTTCATCTTTAACAAAAAAATGCAAGCCGAGCTTTTCAATGCCATCTCTTAATCTTCTATAACATTCATCATGTTTTTTATGCCAATTTTCTAATCCTTCTTCAGTTATTATAGCGAGGCTTTCACGGAGACTACACAGCAATGTGGAACATGTGGTATGATGATATCTGAATACATAAAAGTTTTAAAATAAACAGAGTTATATAATTCTATTACATTATATGAAGGATTTGTAAACTAAAATGATCTGAAAATATATATTTAAATTTTCTTTGAGTAAAAACTTACGGTCGGACATTATTATAACAGTTCCATTGTTGACCTAAAATTTTCATATCCCAAAAATAGACTTTGCTCGGTGTTTTCCTTTCAAATATCACTTTCCTGGAAAAAGTATATGAACGAATTTATTGGCTCCTTTCATATTGTGAACAGAAAAGGACTAAACCTGTAATTTATCTCAACTCGTTTATTGTTTATTATTACATTATGCATTACGTACGAAATAACTTATCTATAATCGTATACTTTGTTGTCTAATTTTTCTGCTAGGATACAATCGTACCTTTTATCGTAATATTAAAAGATTACTGAAAAAATGTTAATGTTTATATAACCTAAAAATTGAATTATGTTTTTAACGTCAATGTCAAATTTTAGTGTTTGTTCGATTTTAGTTCCCACTACACGATCAATGTTTTGACTATCCAACAATAATTTTTACAAATCGAAATTACTTTAGTTCAATTTGTTATTAGTTATTAATATATTGCATATACGTATATAGTCATTTTATAATTATTTTCATGATATTAAGAAATTATAATGAAATTAAAATAGTGCGTTTAGTTCTATGATCTATTTATAATTAAAAACCTGAATTACACCACTAAAAATAAAATAAGAGAAGTGACAAAATATTAGAGTTGGATTTACTCATAATCGGAACTGAAAGTTATTTATTTAAATTCACGGATCATAATCAATTTTTGTAGTCTTTTTTTTAAATACAATTTTGAATCATCTTATATTGAATTATAAACACATTTGTTTATACTTACTGAGCATTAGGACTAAATGATATGATAGTTAAACCTGGTGGCGCTCCAATAGCTTTTTGAACACCAGCATAAGCAGCATCAACACCCCATTTGTCCATCAAGAAAGGTACACCAGCTACTGATGCAACTGTATCAACAGCGAGCAGACAATTATATCTAAACCGAAAGATATGTTACCTATATTGAATTTATTTTTTTGTATTAAAGAATATTCTTACTTGTGACAAAGATCTCCAATACCTTCTATTGGTTGGTATACTCCAGTTGATGTTTCACCTTGTACTATAAAAAGTAATTTTGGAGAATATTTTTTTAAATTGTTTTCGATTTGATTTAAACTGAAATTATCACCATAATCGGCCATCATTTGTATCGGTTTTGTATCTATAAACAAAATACAAACACAAATTACGAATAAAATTACCCAAAATAACTGATATATAGTCAGTTACATCAACGATAAAACTATATAAAAAAGTTTTATTATTTAGTATATTTCGTTTTATTTTAATTTTTGATATGTATACCGTATCTTTTTGCCATATCTGCAGCTCTAAAACCCCAAATTCCGTTAGTAGCGATCAGTACAACATCTCCAAGTTCGAGGAGATTGCTTAAAACAGCTTCCATTCCACTATGTCCGCTTGCACTTATAGCTAAAGACAGTTCATTTTTTGTTTGAAATATATACTTGATACCTGCTTTAATTTCATCCATTATCTGAAAATAATTATTAACATCGTGATATTTTGCGTGTAAAAGTGTTATTTAAAAGCACTTACTTGAAATATTTCTGAATTCATGTGCCCTAAAATACTATTAGTCATTGAATGAATTACTCTAGGTGAAATATTAGCAGGTCCGGCACCCATGAGTATTTTATGTGGTACTATTAGTGGTCGCTTCAAAATATCGGGTGGAGATATTATATCCATTGTAAATCGAATTAAATAATTTGTCTTGTTTTATATGGCGTATTCTTTTATTAACCTATTTTATTGATATCTGAAGAAAAAGTTTGATTTTGATTATGCAAAAAGATTGAAAATACATTTTATACTCACAGCGGTCATGGTAACAAATTTTAACTCTAGAACGGATAAAACAAATATTAAATTATGAATATAATTAATGTTATCTCAACTATTCCTGATGAATGTCAATTATTTAAGATTTAACTGTTACTTGATTTATTTCTTGAAATTACCAGATAACAAAATTATCAAATTAACCTTCTTTGTTTATTATTATTTTGAATTGTAAACATAATAGTCATGGAAAGCTTAAAGTGATAAGTTTAATTAAATAAAATATATAGTGTATGGACATTTATAGATTAAATGATCAGTATTTGCCGTAGCAATAGATTTTTTTGTAAACCTAAATTTATTTATACAAAATTAATTTTGTATGTAGAAATACAAGGAGGACTAACAATGGAGGATAGAAAGGTGGTGCCCTCTTGTGGATATCGTCGTTACCTATTAATTCCTAAATATGTAATAGATGTCGTCAGGATTACTATATTTATAAATAAGTAGGAGGAAGTAGAGCAAATTTAAATTTTAGAATAAAACGACATTGAAATTTAGAACAAACAAGTCGTTTAAATAAAAATAAGTGATTTGTTGATAAATCGACTTACATACTTTTTTATCAAGATGACTATCGCCTAAATAAATAGTAATTAACTTTTTTCAGATGGAAAAACATAAATACGAGCACTAAAAACGTTTAAAATGATATATTTTATATTCGAGGTTCAAAATTACGTCACATAAATCAAGTTAAACGTTCGATGATAATGAAATTCTAACGAAAGTTTATTAATTAATCGAAGATTTACAAAGTCAATCATTAATCAACGGCGATAAAATCAGAAGAGCGTGTAGATATTTAACGAATATTAAATATTTGGGTTTCACGATCCTAGTTTGTGATACCTGAGTCTTTACTATCACCTCAGGTGATAACTTACGGATTAGGTAATAGGAAACGTGTTTATACGAGTCGTTTAAATTTTAATTGAAAATATTAGAATTTATTATTATACACGAATTAACAACATCCCAAATATCTAAGTATTTTTTTTAGTTTAAAAATCCGTGTTATGTTCAAAGTAATAAATCCGACAACATCGTAATTCTCTATAGGTGTAGATAGCATACCAAGACTATACGATATAAGGATTGAACTGAACTTAATCACAAATATCGATCGTATCACTTACAAGTTGTCACTTAATCTGTTTTGTCATCGCATTATTCAAATAATTTTCATGAATTATAATGGGATCTTTTGTAATGGGTTACATGATAGCCATTTACCTTTACATCATTATAGTATGGTAGCAACGAACAATTGGAATTATTACCAATTATATACAAAAGGTACGCGTTTTAATTCTTTATTTTACGACTAAATTTTCACAATTAAGTGTTAATTGAAATAATAATTTTATACTTTATAATTTGAGATTAGTTTTTACGAAAAAACTAAAACTACAATCTACATCAATCGTATTTTGCTCCCTTACTAAAATCGTAACTCACGACACATAAAATACTTTTTGATTTTTGTAGCCTGGACTGACCAGGCTGGTAAAATGTAGCGATGTCTTTTTATTTCATTTTATAGTGAGGAATCGTCGTGACTGAAAATTTTTATTGTCTACATTTTACGTATTGGTCTTAACAGGGGGTTTATATACTGTGATTAATTTTTTATTCGATTACGATCAAAGATTTAAACCTCAATACCATGTTGAGGGTAACCACTGAGAAAATATATTTACATATATATATATATATATATATATATATATATATATATATATATGTATGTATGTATGTACGAGGATGGTTCTAGAAGTATCTGACCCGAGAAAACATAAAAATTCGTTGGATACCCTTTTTATAATAAGAATCGTAAAGTTCCTCAATTAACCGCCGAAATAGCAACTTCATTATTGGAAAATCTTTGACCACTAGGAACATAAAATAATCCGAGGGGATTAAATCTGTTCATTAGGGTGCATTATGTAGCAATTCAACCTTAGGGCCATTGCAATAACGAATGTGTGTCTTGATGAAACAACAATGTTTTCTTAGTCGGTTTTTTTTGCTTGATTTCTTTGCTCAAACGTTGCAATAATTTCGCATTATACTCGCTCATTGATAGTTTTTCCTTTTTCAAATTAGTCAATGAAAATTATTCCACGCGTATCCCAAAAAACAGACGCTATAATATTGAAAATTTACTAAAAAAATGTTAATGTTTATATAACCTAAAAATTGAATTATCTTTTTAACGTCAACTGAACTTATTTATATTGAATTATAAATTGCGGGGGTTTGGAATCTATTTCAAATTCGCTGCAGTCTTCAGATTCTTTAAACTTCTTTTGATATGTTTCTGTATCTAAAGCAACTGTTCAACTTATGATTCACTTTTAGAATGTTTAAAACTTTTATATACGTAGAGGTATAAAAGTATTATTCACTGAGTTTACAAAACGTAAATATTTTCAACACCATCTGATATAATGTTATTGTTTTTATTTGAATATATTATCTAACGACCTTTTTAGTTTCCCCCTTATACAACTATCGAGTTTATCTCAAAAATGTACAAAGAAAGGTATTATTATAAATTTCGTCACGTCCCCCATTTGCACTTATTACATTAGATGCGCTTTATACCGTGACAAAATTAATTTGACATTATCACTTCTAAATATAGGAAATGTATCGTTACTTTGATCCATTTTATTCCAAAAAAATTGTTGTAGCTTTCAATGAAGGCATTAGGCTCCGAAAGATATTCCACCAAAAATTAAAAGTTGAATCAATTAAGCTTCTTTATTAAATAAATTTATTTTTTCAATTTAAAAATCATCCAAATTTTCACTTCTTTATAATTTTAATATGTGATAATTACCTTGCTTTGAAAAATGTAAGATTGTTTGAATTTACTACATAATATAGTAGGTATTTATAAATAAAATAATAAATTAAAATTTTTAAGTGTACTAATCTAAAAACTCGAAAGAGAAATTATTAAATTTTTCTATTTTTTAATAAAAAAGTTTCGTTTCATTTTGATCTGTGGTGGAATGTATCATCAGTCAAAACAAGGAGGTCAAACAACGGATGCTTTCAGTAGGTGGACATTATTACCTGTACTTTTGAAACTAATCAAGAGATTCTGAGGCTTAGAGTGTTTTATAAGCTTATTAAATGTAACAATGAAAGTTATTAGATAAATCGTGGGTTGAAAACAGATTAATCTCGACCAAATTTCTAATTTAAATTAATTTCCTTATTTTAATAATGTGTAAAAAGAGGTGGACCAATTAGAGGACGATTAAATTGAAAACTGGATTATTTTTTATAAATACGAGGTGTAAATATCTTCATCTTTTCTTTATAGATTTATACACGGTGTGAATGTTACCAAACTTGAATATTTTCAATAATTTTCACGATAGTGTAGTTATACACAAATATCTATTAATAATAAACTTTGATGGGCTATCAGTTATTGAATATTGTCATTATTGCCATTATGATCGAGCCATGGGCCACAAAGTCTTAATTAATTTACGTTTGCTTTGTTTGCAAATGTTTTATTACATTGTTCGCAAAAAACCGTAATTCCACTTCTCTTATTACACGTTCCTAATTTCAAATTATAACTCAAGCCTCAAATTTTAACGATCTTGGCGTGTTCGCAAACATAAACTTCGGGTGGTCCATTTTTTTTCCGGTACGTGAAACCAGCTTGTCGGACACGGCAGCGCAGAAACTGAATATATATGACATTTTAAAGTTGGATTCGTCAAAACTAGAAATCTAAAACGCTTTCAAACGAGTCGTAAATTTATTTACGTCAAGCAGAGTTGTTAACAGATTCAATGAGTTGAGTTAAAGTTAGATTGACAATTTTCCTTTGCCGGATTTCACCATAAAATTACAACATCAATTGTTCAGTGTTGCCATACGTAATTTTTTCCCAAAACTAAGGATAAACGACAAGCTGTCCGCGAAGAGTTTCAAATTCTTTTTCAATTGCAGTTCGGAGATCAAGAAGGGTGCGTGGTCTTCTTGAAATAACGTGGTTCTTGAAAAAGTCCAACAGGAAGAAATTACAGAGTGTCACGTCCCTCGACTGCATATTCATTCTGGATCGTTGTCTATTTCCAGATAACTTTGGCCGGTCACGTGTCCCACAAAAAAGTAATGACCATGCACGAGATCTCTCGCATTGATACATACTTGCCTACACAAACACGTTTTAATCTTTTTCGACAGCGTTGCCAAACTTACGACACTTATACAGATTTTTCTAGAGCGTTACGACTGATCTTCAATGTAGTTTTTCTTTAAAAATTCAGGAAAATTCGATAACTTTTTATAGGAATACAAATAAATGAAGATTCCTATCATGAAATCTGATAAAATTGGATTTATGTTATAAGAAACGGTTGATAAGTAGTATGTCAAAACAGATTCGAACCGAAATTTAATTAGAGCATTTTTAATATGTCCCGTTTCATTTCCAAACTTAAAACTCTGTAAATCACTATCGATTTAGAATCGAAGTTTCAATTAATGAAAACGAACAGTTGTTCAAATTCAATTAGATCCCTAGTCTGTTAAAATTTGGATAATTAGTGGTCGGGATTGCTTTAAAAATCCGCCAATTACACTGGGAACAAAGTGGAAATTAAATTTTAATTGGCCCCTAGTTCGACGATTACCTCAACGCAAATTGCCAATTACGGTTTTTTTTTAATAAAAAATGGTGGAGGGTTATCGTATGTCGAAAAGCTCAACGATCAGGTCTGGAATTACTGTACACTATTAAAAAAAATTTCTTCGATTTCATTATATAAAAAGCTGGATATTTAAACGACGAATTGAAACTCATTTATCTTGTTTTCTTTCCGAAGTGTCAAGACAATATTACATGCGATGTCCGCATCCGACCCTTAAAAACATTAACTGATGGAGAACTATATATAGATTAATCAGAAAATGAATTTAATAATTTTTCTATGCTCAAATAGAGAAAAAATAATTAAAATATATTACATTCTATGTTTTTATTGATTTTGGTAAGGTATTATGTGGCCTAAAGTTTGTGTCTACAGACGTCAGGTATAACATGCGATTAAAATTAATCTAAATGATGTAGTTGAAGATTTGAAATGCATTTGTTCATGTAAGTACGGGAGAAAGAGACTTAAATCTACACGAGACTACCAAAAAGGTGTACAACAACTTTTACAACGTTTTTATTATTTTCGAAGAGCATCTCTTATGGATGTGTGGTTGTTTTTCTATCAAAAAAGCACTTTAAACAGGTGTGGTATTTTACTATTTATACTAAAATTTCAAAAAACACTTTCTATTGTTTATAAAATAACGAAACTAGTTCGTATTCTGGTTTTATTGTTCACTTCTATCGAAATTCATAGTTTTAGCGAATATAAAAATAGTTCTTTCGAATATTTTCCATACTTGATGATTATTTTCGCGAAAACATGTGATTAAACGTTTATTCTTTATAAGCTGATTATACAATACGGGCACTTGAGTGATTACAAAGATGAAGAATATCTCAAAAGGGATGAGAAAACTAAGCAAACTAAGATCGAAAACGAGCTCCATGATAACTTCTTTCGAATTTTCTTCTCGTAAATATTGACTGTAACGTTGAGTTTCGGCGAAACTCAAACCTTTAAAAGTTAAATCGTTGTTGAAGTAAGAAACTTGCAATTTGGTTCCTTTTTGTAAGAGAATAATTAATTTAAAACTAGGAACAATTAAAACATATAAAATCATATGTTCATAGCTTTATTAGTACATTAACAAACTTTAGAACCAAGTTATTGAAATCGTTTTCTCGAAATTTCTCTTTCAATATATTATACAGCAAACAAAAAATTATTACCGACAAACCATCAATTGATTTGGTTTTTCTTTTTTAATTATGTTTTTTTATTACTTCTATTTTCTGATTAACAATCAAAAGGACACAATGTAAGACACAAATCTTACATTTCGAAAAGGGAAGCTTCTGCTGTTTTTGAATGTAAATCATATACCAAACGACAAATCCAGCTGGAGATTCTATCAATATCAGATATTTAAAAATTAATATTAAAGCAAACTCTTTGCTACAAGCAAGTTTGTTGTTGCGAGAAGTTAGCTGAAGGTTTGTTGAAAGTTTGAACGAAATCAAATTTTACGTTCACTATAGTGGAGAGCAGATAAAAGTTTGAAAATTATCTATAAACTGTAGATTTTGGTTATGAAACCATTTTAATATTTGAAAGCTTTAAGAAAAAAAACGTAATAATTTAAAGAAACGTGTAGTTATTCTCTGTTAAAAATTATTTTATTGATAAATCTTTCGAAAAACGTGTAGGAAGTTTCAAATTGAAAACATTTTGTAACAAGTTTATTATATAATTTTGTACTTTAAATCAAAGATTTATCACAAGGATTCTAAATTTACTATGCACTCAATTAACTTGAATTCAGTTTGAAAAACGAAATATTTTTTATTCACTATGTATCAAATGTTTCCATCACAATTTATTTTTGAAATTCTACATTCTATAGTAAATATAAATCAAGAAATATTTTTTAATCTTCAAACAATGTTATTGAAAAATAATAACCAAGTAAGATTTAATTTAAAAAATCGTAAAATTACACCAAGTCTCAGTAAATTTTCTCGATTGTCTAATAATTGTAATATAATTTGAATTCACTCACACTGATTAGTAAAAAATTCGATATATTTGACGGTAATTTATAAAATTTTCATTTCTAAAATATATTGATGTAATTTATAGACCGAGACACAAACTATTTGCAGTAAAATTTGTCGTTCAAAGTAAATACAGAAACAATGAAAAAAAACTCTAATTTCTTAACGCTAGTTTTAAAACTTAAATCGTGGAACTAAAGCACCATACAGGAAATGAGCAGAAATGCCATTAAATGGTATACGGAAGGATAAAAAACAGTAGATGGAACTGGAAAAGGAGAGTACGGGCCCAGAACCAAATACTCTAAAAATATTGAAAGCGCATTTTCTAAGCAGACATTTATGCAATTGTAAAACGTATCTAGTTCAATCTGGAAAGGAACTATCGCAAAAATCCAAACTCGTTTAGGATTGCCTAGAAAAATTAAACGAGCTAGGCAAGAAAAATAAAATTACCCTACAATAAATTCCGGGATATACCGGAACGAAGGGAAATAAAAGCTGATAAGCTCGTAAAAGAGAGGGTAGACAATCCCTTCAAAGGACTTTAACCCTTTTGAGGTATCAGCTACAAAGAAATGGAAGAAGCTTTGGAAAAGAAAGTAAATAGGAGGAAAACCAATTATTGGGACAACTTACAAAGGATGGAGACAGGCGAAGACTTTTTTAGGAAAGAACAATCTAGGAATACTAACAGGAACTCTATGGGGGTACTGTCGCCTCAACAAACACCTGAAGACGCTAGATTTAGAAGATAATGCGACGAAACCTCCAGAGCACTGCACCTGGGAGAGCATGAAATAGAAGAATAGAAATTAAAGTAATCCCACATCCTACACTTTTTAAAAGGAGTGGGATTAATGGATCAGCTGTTAAACATAGGATTCTCCAGTAGCAATAACTCCTTTGTGTCGCAGTGTATACGAGAGACACTTGTAAACACTTTCCTCAGATTGTAATTTATTTTCATGGTATTAACTTTAAGAAGAGGACAAACTGAAAATATAAAAATCAATTTTAGTATTAGTTCTGTTGAGGTATAGCGAAAGCAGCAGGTGTTGATTAGGCCAGGGCACTTACGTAAAAAAAGACTTTTGGTGACAAAATTAATAGTAGGAAAAAAACAACGACATCGTGTTCTAGGGGTTAAATAAAAGTTATGTGCATAAAATTCAATATTTTTTGTCTATGCGTTATTTTTTGAAACAATAAAAACATCAAAAAATCGGTACAAATTTTGTTTTTTGCGTTTTGCGCTGAACGTATGTAAGACTCGATTTTGTTACTATGGGCAATATTGTAGAGAATTGAAAAGTATTCAAAATAAGCTTTTATAAATTAAATTTCGATAATTTGTTGCTTAGATAATTTAACTGAAAGGAGAAAATTTTTAATTTTTTAAATTGTTTAATTTTAAATATGAAAGTTTCTTATTCACTGAAAATTGAAATTTCAGTGTACTTAATCAATGTTCTAAAGATGGGCCCTGTGGCCCCAATAGTTTTTGCAAAATGGTAATTAAACTATAGAAGGCCTTTTCTTCAAAGGGCCATTCTTGCTCACCGGAGTCCTATCATCATTTGGAAAGTCGTGTTGGAAAGAAGAAGAGTTGAACTAAAAATCCCTCATTCCCTCATCCCACAATTTATTGTTTTTTAAACATTTTATAAAAATATCGTAATACCAATGTCATATTCGGAAAGCTGACAGTTTTACCTACATTAAAAAAAACCTATTTTGGTCAATTTGGGGTGAAGCTAAATTCATTGTGGCTTTGTTTTTCAATATTATCTTATCTTATTTATCTCAGTAACTATTTTGACCGATTTTGATCTTTTTTTTTCAACTGGTCTAACTCGTTCAACTAAAATTAGCTGTCACATTAGTTTTTTACTAAAATTAATAATTTTCTCAGTATTTTCCCCTCTATGAGTTCTGCAATTTTTTGTAAGACTTATTTATTAACTAAATAAACAGTTATTCATACGGGCATAAAGTACTTTACGTTCTAGGTGAACATTCTCAATTTTATGGGGAAATATTTCGTATTTACTGCTTTACCTGAACGCATTTATAAGTTTTATACAAAAAATTTAAAAACACTCCCTTTTTTGTATGTTGTTAATAAAAATATTTTTATTTGTACCCTAATACTGTGAAACAATTATTTTTCAGCCTGAATCTTAATACTCCGTATAACATAAACGAAAAATTAATTTTAATTATTAAATAAATGAAATTATTGAAGCTATCATAATTTTTTTAATGTTTCTATGTAATACATCATTTTTATTCAAATAAATCTTTACATTAAACATCGTCGCTTGGGTTTTACAATTTCATCATCATCGTTTATATTATTGTGATTTAATTCAGTCTCATTTATATCGTGGACATCGTCATTAAAAATATTTTCGTCATCATTGACGTCTTCTTGATCATCTACACCAGGGATGGGGAAACTACGGCCCGCAAAACGTTGAAATCCGGCCCCCGACCATCAAACAAAAATCAAGTACAGCTTCCTTATTATCAGAAATTACATTATTATCAATTGGCAGTAATGGTAGTGCACGTCGCACATAAAACATGTGCGAGCGCGGACGGCGATATGAGCGAAAACCGAAAATGAAGCTCGAGTAGGTGCGTCTGTCGTCGAACGCACTACCCATTTGAAGCAACTTTTTCTGAACACCAACAAATTGGAATTTTATAAGTCCTTATCTAGGACACAATACCCACATATAGTTGCCCACGCCCAGAAAATAATGGCTATGTTTGGTACAAGCTATTTGTGCGGACAAACGTTTTCAATAAAGAAACTAAGAAAAAATTGTCTTCGTAATAGGCTTTCGGATGACCTCTTTTTTCATTGTTAACAATTCAGCATCACAATGGAGCCGACTTATGATGAAGTCATGTAGAAACCAAAACAGTTCCACATGTCACATGTTCCCACAAAGTAAATTTTAGTAAATGATGTAAAGCTACAACTTGGCCAGCTATATATTATGTTAACAAAAATTAGCACGCGAAGAAAAAAGTTTCCCCTTATACTGATAAAGCTATCACCGTAATTTAATATATAAGAGAAATTAGTAAAATGTTGAATTTTTATTTTTGTTAGTTTGGAGTAGAAACATGGACATTAAAAGTGTATACCATGAATAGATTCAAGGCTTTTGAAATGTGGATCTTCCGTAGATTACTAAAAATATCATGGATTCAACATATACTTAATGATGAAGTGTTTAGACAAGACTGAAATTAGTAATAGAAGGAAAAATCTAAGGAAAACGTGGACCTGGTCGCAGGAAACATTCATGGATTAATTCGCGTCACTCAGGACCGAAATAAGTATGACGAAATTGTCGCCAACCTTCATTAAATGGAGATGGTACCTGAAGAAGAGGAAGAAGTTTTTTTGATGTACTAATTCAACTATAAATTCAAAGATTTATTTTTCTTTTGATAACGAAATCAATATTTTATAGAGGTACAGTAGTCATTGTACAACCCTATTTGTAAAAGAAAAGCTTGTGAAATTTCATTCATCACAATATTTTCCTAATATGGTTACTACAACTTTATTTTATTCCCAAATTTCACGTTATCGCTTTTATACAGAGGATTTTAAAGATAACTAAAGTGGAGTAAATATTTTAAATTAGCTAATATTGGATCTTTTATTAATCTAAGTAACTAATACATCAACGTCAGTGCTCCATTTTTTTTTGGAATATCCCAGTTCGGTTTTTACGCGACGATAATGGCATTTCATTTTTATCGACTGATGGATCCATTAGACACCCAAAAGGAATCACAATAGTTTATGAGGTTAGTGCAAACAGATCTTATTTGTCACTCATAATAGGCGCCGAGGGTGGAAAGGTGTAAAAAAAGACAAATCACGTTAGTTTGTAAGGGGTTTATTGAAACTATTTGATGGATTTGATGTTTATTTTAACGCAATTGAGTTAATTGTACCCTTATTGTAAAATTCATATGATTTGGATACTAGGTATGGAAGAAAGAAAACTAAGATCTTTGGTATTGGATCGGAACACTTTTAAACGAAATTAACGAAAAGAAAACACCTCATCCATGCATTATTTCATTAAGAAATCGATAATATAAATAACAAATCAATAATTTTCCTTCATAAGATGATAATGTGGTAATACGTTACTGCGCTTATCAAATTATAGACCACTAACTTTATTATGCTTAACCCAGTTTTTGTCATGGTTCGCAACTCTGAAAACCGCAGCTCAGGTAAAATATAAACCGATTTATTATAAATTTGCGCGCGGAATGATTATGTGGTTGTAACATGTAAAATTTATTTTATTCCTTGGAAGAATTCTCATCGTAATTAACTCCGAAATATAGACAAATTAGAAATTGTTATATTTCGAACGAAAATCTTGTATCTTTGTTTAAAGGGTGTTGAACGCCAGGGGTTAATAATCCGTAACTTTTACTGGGACAATTTATACAATCTAAAGATAGTAAAAATAAATTATCTAATCGATTTTTAACAAAAAGTTACTCCTTGTTTAACACATAATAATAATTAGCATATAATTATTACACTATGGGTTGTAGTTACTCACATTGCAGTAAATATATCGATATCATCATTCATATTGATTCAACACCTGTTTGTATATCTAGATAATAACGAAAATAATGATATTCAGTCAATATATGCTTACCTAGATTGAATTAGAATAATTGTGGGTGAATGTTGGGTGTGACCATATTTTTTATTAGAAGGGTGCATCTATAATTTTATATATGAATACACCTTTAGGAAACGTATATCATTCATGTATTTTTTCGTATTAATTAATTATACATTATCGTTTTTAGCTTTTTCTTATTGAAATTGGGGTTAAAAATTCATTAATTCAACATTTTTCATGAGATTTGAAAAACAGAAAATGCAAAACAATTAAACAAAATCGTCGTACCCTCGGTGCGAGAGTTTTTGAATGTCTTACCTTATGTATGGATAGATTTCTCTAATTTTTTATTTCTTAGACCTTTTTTTGAAGACAGGTGAAAATTGAACTGTTGCTGCGATCTATCTCAAAATATTACTGCATCTAAATGTTCTTGATTTTAGGTCTCCTGTTTTAAAATTAGTTTTTTTTGATAATTTTTAAAAGAAAAGTCGAAACATCTTTATATATATTTCGTCCTAAACAGAAGAGATCTAAAATCAAAATATTACTTGATATTGGCAAAAATATCAAGTAATAATTTTGATGTTTTGACCGCAACCAGAAATCGAAACGTCAAATTTTTACCTGTCTATACAAAAAAATTGGTAATTATTTAGTTTAGGTTGCTACGCCCGATTTCCTTGAAATTTTAGTGTGTTATACAGTTTTTTATGCTGAAAAAGAAGATATATAAATGTTTGAACATTAGAAAATGGTACATTGTCTTGAATAGTTGATATTTTGCAGATACTTAATGTTGGAGAGGTTCTGGATCCTTTAACACCCTTCCTCCGCCCCTAAACTTCTCCAACATTAAATATAATTAGTTACGACTAACGTAATCGCACAAATCAATTTCTAACAATAATCATTTATTTAAACGTACAAATAATCATCAATTTGTTTGAATCTCTGGAGAATTATTTATCTTCTTCGATTGGTTTCCTTGATTTTTTCTAATACTTCTGGTAAACAAATTCTGATGTTACATTCAGAATTAACCGTTTTACGTTGCTCTAATGGAACGTTGGTGTCACGTCCAGGACTGTATGGCAGATGACTAATCAATTAGATATTTTGACTGTTCAAAAACGTTTTGTTTGAACTCATGTATGAGAAATCGCATTGTCGTGGTGGAGAATCACAACTGAGCGATTTTTAAATTGAATTCGAAAAACCAACGTTTGAGGTCGAATAAGAATTTTACGGCAGGTGTTTTTACTGTTCAAAAAAGTCTTCTGCGATTGGTTTCCCTGGTAAACAAAAGCTGATGCTACATTCAGAATTGACCGTTCTACGGTGCTCTGGATGTGTTCAGTTATTTCGAAAAAACAGACGACCATTTGCTTCGTGCGCGAACTAATTTTGTTGGATATGGTTCATCTTAAAAGACCTATACAGTTGATTGTTGTTCATTTTCTGGTTCATATGCTTAGATCTATGATTCCTCGCCTATATTAGAAGCACCACGAGTGAATTTTTTAAACGTTTCTTTGCCCCATTCGATGCGAGCTTTTTTCGTCAAATTATCCAATGTGTATTCTATTCAACATCGTATTAAAGCTGCTCTCATTGTCTATGCAACCCTGTTATTTGTTTATGAGGATATATTAAGTAAATACGAAATTATTTCTGTATAATTGGGATTTTTGGAATTGTCGTCAATCTTATATTGTTTCTAATTTTTTCAAATGACAAAAAAGGCTTTTTGTTCCACTTGAAATACACAATTTCATCTGAAAAACAAAATTTGAAGGACAAAATCATTTATTTTTCAATTTATTTGTAAACCTGCGGCTATGCGGGTTACATGAAATGTCATCTACGTTCGTAAGAATTCAAAGCATCTACTTCTTGCGAATATTTTTTTAATATAAAATTATACATTAAAAAAGTCGTATTTTATATTTTAATGAGTATTTTATCAAAATTGATGTTTTATTGTAACAAAAACGAAACATGTATTCTAATTAGTCGGAATTTTTCGAATTTGCATGAGATTTTGAAGAAAATTCGGTCTTTGATTCGTGTAACTAACATCATTGTTTAAAACACGGAATCCAAATTGAAACTTCTTCATTTCTTTTCTCTTTAATTTAGGTTGGCAGATACTCGATCTTTTCTTCTCACTTGCAATACTCGTAGTTTTCTATTAACACATCTAATTGCAGGACACTATCTTCAGAATCCTTGTCCCATTTTTTGCAAGCCTATCTGCTTTCGATTTCCCTTATATTCCATTCAGTATCCAGGTTATACTTTAATATCATCACTCCCAAAGAATTATTTCCTAATTCATTTAAACTGTTTTTTAATGGTATTGGAATTTTACAGGTATATACACTGTCTGTTACTAACTTACACTAGATCTAACCAACTTATGTGTTTAAGCAAGCTCGAATATATAGCAGAAACAATATTTCTAGGATTCTAGAAAGTAAACAAATCACCGCTTTAATATTAACATATATAAAAATAAACATCAAACGAATTTCGCTTTAACCAAATTTTATAAAAGGACAGAACCGAGTTCACGGCTTATGCCGAGGACGAGTTCGTTACAATAATATTTGAAAAATCGAATGTCTTGTATTTTCACAGTTTACGTTTCTAATTTCTCCTAGTTATTATCTATATTTAAACTTGTTTAATATTTCAGAGATACGTTTAAAATTAGCATTTATATTTTTGAATAATTGAATATCATAATAGTTCCTGGTAAATTATGACGTACCAACGTGTCACTCGCTCTCTAGAAATCAGTTATAAGAAAAAACGAGGAGGTGCGACAGTTCCGCTACCTAATTTATGAATTTTCTCATGTTTCGTTGAAGTATTTATATATATAACGTCATGGGCGTATCGCTTTGCATCTACATGGAAAAGGACACTGATTTTTAGTATAGATTAAAATATTACAAGACATTCCAGTAATAACACGACGACCATTATACGCCCATGGACCATGAACGTGATACAAAAAATAGCTACCATGTTTAAAATGCGGTTGTTGTAGACGTACATACATGAAAAAACTTTCTTTTTCTTATAATACATTTTTTTTTACTTTGAATAGTAAAATTTGTAATTAATTGGAATTTTAGAAAATTAAAGATCATTCAATCAATCAAAGATAACGAGGAGGGCATCATACTTACGAAGAAACGAATGCATAAATCCTTTCTATGGTTTAAGAAACACCTACAAGAAAGAATTACTGAAAAAAATTATTATGGTGGATTGCTTTCTGGACTGGACCCTCCTAAAATTCTTCTCCTCAAAGAGTGCTGAACCACCCAAATACAAGAATGATCCCAGAAGTACCTGACGCAACAAAGAAAACAAAAAATATAATAATTTTCCATAAACTTTCTCCAGCGATGTTCAATAAGTTCGATAATAATGATAATAAGACTACCTCAAAATAGACATTAACTGCATCGCCTCTTCATTGTTGGAGAATCTTTGACCACCGAGACATTTTTTTTAATCTAGGAACAGAATATAATCCGAGGGTGCTAAATCCAGAGTGCATGATGTGCATGAGGTAGCAATTCAAACTTTAATTAATTAGTTTGGGTCATTGCAATCGACGCCTGCAGATGGAACAGTCTTTGCCGTCTTTAGAGTCGGTGCTCCTTTTTCAATTTGCTGAAAACGTTCATCAAACAAATACTAAACATCGTGGCGTCTTCAAACTTCAAACATATGCTGTACTTTCTATTACTGTGGTACTTTTCAAGAAACTACCGCCATCTCTAGGTCAAAAAAGGTATTTCTATGACCATTAGAGTCTGCAATTAGGGGGCTGTAAATGATATTCGATAAAATCAGCTCTTATGGGGAATGGAATCGACCTTAAAGATGATTTTGAAATAAGTTCTCTGTCAGTTTTGTATATTTTGATTATAAAATTTGTATGTCGTTGTTCACCCTTCAAAAACCGCACGTGAATGGCTAAAGTAACTGACAATTTATTTTTAACTTAATTGTGGGAGTAATGAAAGGCCCCGAGTCAAGAGTCAAGAACGGCAGGGTGTGAATTACATATTTCAGCTGAAATTAGACGTCGAGATAATTATGAATACAATCGATTATTTAAAAAATTTCGGTTGATTTGCTAATTCTAATTAACAAAATTATGATTAAATGTATATAACTCTGATATATTCAAGGGCGGATACAGAGTCTTGACAAATGGGGGGTCATTAGTATTAGGACGAGGCATTTTAAACCTTTTACTCACAAACTAATAAGTTTATTACGTTGTTTTTAACAGTATAATGACGAATTTTACGCAATTTTTACTTAAAATATCAATTCCTCATCGACTTTGAAACAAAAAAGTTAAGTTAATTAATCAGGATTTAGGGGGGGTCATAACTCACATCACCTCCCCCTGGATCCGTGCTTCGATACATTATATTTGTATTTTATCTACTGATTTAAACAAAGTTATTTTTCAAAATAGTTTCTTAGCTAGTCTGGCATATTATTGTAAACAGATCAATGTCAAAACTTCTCCGAATACGATCACCATGTTAGAACGACTCTCTAGAGGGATTTAGATACCGTAATTAATTCCGGGGAATAGTGGATCGATAGTTACTATAAAAAGTTTATTACGCCATTTACAATTAAAAACACGGGGGTAAATTTTATCGATAGTCAATTTCTAGTGATTCGATTGAATATGAAAGTTATAAAGCAAAAAATGGAATTCACATTGCATACAAAATCACCGCTGATGAAGAAAATCGTTTAATTATTAAAGAAAATTGAAATTTTTTGAAATTCCACTGCCCTCTTTTTATATAATTGATTTGTGGAGTTTTTACTAAACTGGATTGGTTTCAGAGAATATTCATTGCACTGTATCGGGCTGTTCCTAATCGATTTCCGTTGGGTGGACGACGATTGGCAAGTACAAGCGACCTCAAAAGGGTTAACAAGGGTCACAAATTCTATTTGAATACTTCTCGATTCCTACAAGGACTAAAGTGCAGTTCTACTGTAATCGATGTATATGCTATTTACAAGAAAAGAATGAAATTATAATATTATTCTTATTATTCTATGTCTAGCATATACATAATTTTTAATATAGGAAATTATTTATTTATCTCATCTAAGAAAATTCTCGGATCGTATCTTCAAAAATTACATAAAACTATACAGAAAAAGTCAATAAAAGCTTACAAATATATTTATTATACTAGGAGATTCTCGTGGATTATCGTAATGTATCGTAATATTGCCCATTTTGAATGATCTAAGTGATAAAGCTTCTTCATGGAACATAACCTCAAAAATTTATCAAATTCTCTAACTACTACTCATAATCCCTGATGCTAATGCTAATTTACAATGTTTCTTTTTCTCTCTCGTAGTTCAATTAATGACAACAAAAGCCTTAATCAATTTTAAAACGTCTGGGGGTTCGCGCAGAGCCTGCCGTCTGCCGCAGGAAGGACGCGAAAAACCCCAGTTGATATTTTGGTATCCTCAAACGAATTTTGATAAAAATTTATTATTTCTAATACAAAATATAGTGTAGTATTTGACATATTTTTTTTTGTTGAATTAAGTAATTAAATCAATTCAAATACGAATAGATGTAATCAAGATCAATATTATACAGGATGTCACGGGATTTAATAGAAGGTTACGTATATCTATAGAATGAATAATTCTACACAATTATCTGAAGGCCATGGGCACCTCATTCCCAATGGTTAATAATCCGTAATAATTACAATTTATGATAATTTTCTTCAGAATATCTCTTTATGGCGAACGATTCCTTTGGCGTGTATAACGTTCTTTAAATCGAGTTAAACAAGGAGTATCTAACCTAACCTAACCTAATTTTTGATATCTTTAGATTATACAGTGATCATACATTAAAAATTCATAATGTTCGAATGTATAATTTCGAAAATATACTTAAATATAAGTTCTGATTATGTAACTTTAAATGCCTAACTCAGAAACGAGAAACGTTGTTCTCACGTCATCTACTCACTTCCGAATTTTTAGTCCCGGAACACCCTGTATAGGTGTAAGCGCAAAATTATCCACGTACTGAAGTTTTACAACGAATCAATGAGATTTTTTTCAAACTGTGGTTAATAGCGTCTATACCTCAACAAGACACCGACTATTTCAAAATTTGGAACTAAAGAGACCAAAAAATGTATTTTTCGTATTAAAATCTAGCTCGTTTGACATATTTCCAGCAAGTTGTGACGAATTAGTTTGAGGAACTGATGCGAACTGAGTTTAGTCCAGTTCCCAGAGACCAAAAAAGTGGTTGACCTTATAAAAGGTGGGGTAGAAGATTTTATTCTTTTATTTCGTTTTGATGGGTATAAAGAGTAAAATATAAAAAATGTGACTAAATCTGGGCTCGGCACAACTTTTGGTAGTCGAAAAACCTCGAAATTTTTCGTTTTTTTGCAATATATCGAAAAGGAGTAGTTCTAGCAAAAAATAGTTCCTATACAAAGTGGTAGAGCATTAAATTTCCTACAAATATTATATGTAACTTTTTCTTCTACGACCAATAGGGAGCGAACTACAGCATCTCAAAGATGAACCATTTTTCTCAAAATAGTAAACGTCTTCTTTTGTATGTGCTAGTGCGACCCATGCATTATTTGATTCTATTTTTGACTTAGATTTTTGTCGAATAAGGTTCTCCAATCTCCCCCCTCTCAAAACATCCCCATATATAGGCATATTGAAACCCTTACAGTCCAATGCAATGTGAGAAAAAGCACTTCAACCTAGTCGCCGAGCTATCGCATTATTTTAAAGCTTAATCAGGGCCTAAAGTCAATACAGTGAAACAAAACTATGGTGCTTAGCAGAAAATTCGAAATAGGCGTTATTGTTATGGTTTTTTGATATTTTACTTTTTAAGCCCATTAAAACGAAATAAAAAAATAAAATCTTCTGGACTAGTTATCAGTGACTGGAAATTACTTTTATATTCCAATATATCTTATTTAAAATGTATCTACTAATATATTTTCAACTATCAAATCGTATATCCGGTTATAGTGACGGTATGAATAATAGCAAATTTTTTTTATAAAAGAAACGGCCAAAATTTCTATTTGGAAGCGTTCACTTTTCATCCGTAAATGGCAACACCTGCTCGAAGATTTGACGTTAACCACAGACAGTGAACGAAATTTCCTTCACGGATAATTTTTATACAGATAAAATTGTATATCGAAGTCAAGTAACTCCATCTTATAATTTTATTTTACGTGGTTCGTGAAAAATCAATGATCCATTAATAATTATTCTATTCTTTCCTATTATTTCGATACTATTCGATTATTTTCTTAAACTTGACAGTAGACAGGTCATAGATAAACTAAGAAACCGGAGGTGAATAAAAAGTTATCGACTAATATATAAAACTACAACTCTCTTCGCTACAAATTGAAGATAATCCTGTAATAAACCTATAATACAAGTTAAAAGTTCCCATTAATATGAAAAATTACTAAATTAATAGTAATTACAATATATTTTTCTAATAAATCTTATATGTCATATGTCAATAGTAATGACAGTTTTAACTAAACGAACGTATTTATACTAACATCACTTGAAATACATTACAATTATTGTTATTGTTTGTTAATAATTATTATTGTGTGCAGAAATTACAAATTTCATATTATTTGTGATTAAAATTGAATTTTTTCATAAAATCATAATGGAACAGCAACCGAATATATACAGAAAAATGATAGCAGCTGAAGTTTCGAGTGTTCTATTACAACACGGTTTCGAAGCTGTCGAAACAGATAGTTTAGGTTTCCTCACAAAACTTTTTCCCATGCAGCTTTTTATTTCACTTTTAATAAATAACTCGCAGATACAAGTATAAATAAATAAAACCGAAAATTTCAATTCGTCTTCAACGTATTGTCACCGATATATGTTTTACGTTGTGGCCATAGGTGACACACTAGATTCAAGTTAAAGTACTCACGGTCTAATTTACTTTATCCATCCCCTTTTGTGTTTTGCTTATAAATCAAACAAAGCCGTTGAAACCCTTTGGAAAAACGGTAGTTGATTTACATATGGGAGTGAGTCGGGGAGATCGATATGTCCCAGGTGAATTTTACATAAAACATGTACGGGCGACTAAAATCAATTAAGTAGTCTTTGACGTGCGTCTTGCAGTTTCACAGCCGTATTTATTTCATATTGTTATTGTTTAATTATGCAGATATCTTGGGGGTATTTCGATAAATATGTGATAATCGAAAATTTATAATTCTAATTGTTATGATATAAAATATTTGTCATATTGTGAAATGAAATTTTTTGTTGCCACAATTTTTTGAATCATTTTACGATTACCCTTTCTCGAATTGCTTGATTACAACATGGATGCTTCAAATACTGAAGTTGAAGTTGGATTCTCTGTAACATCATAAATGCCATAAAAAGTTTGATTTATCCAGGTCACACAAGGTTAATCAATGTCAGCATCTCCTCTGCCGAATTCCCAACGTTGCCACACGAAATTGGTAATGAGGTAAACTACGACATGAGACGTCACCGGATTGGTATAAAATCAAACTTTTAATAACTTCAAATTCAGCTTGTGAAGTAATGAAACTGATTCAGTTTCCTGGAAAAAAAATATCTTATTTCCAAAATATAATAACTAGTTATTAGATTGTAATTAATTAATGTATTGCTCCTCGTGCAAATGGTCACAGTTGTCACTTGTCACATTCGCGTTAAATTTTTTTTCAAGCTTCAATGAATCAGTTTATAATATTGTGACTTTACACATGTCGTGACAGCTACTTGTAATAAACATAAAAATGCGTTCGAAATCTTGAAAATTCCTTTTTAAAACAAGTGGAAAAGCAAAAAAAAAGAACACGAAATAAAGTGGATATTCATTTGATGCTAGACTTCGTCGTTTCCAAGCGTCGGCATTGTCTGTATGATATAATATATTTTGACAGATGTTCACTCTTCACTTTAGGAAAAATTGAGGATTCGCTCGTTCTGTCTAACAAACACAGGGATGCAGGAAGCATAAGTCATGTTGTCTCAAGTGTGTTTGGCATATTCGGGAAGATTATATAGAAGTAATGTCATAACAAATGGCGCCTTCCTTTCCCGAAGAAAATATTATATTTATAGAATTTTAAAACGACGTGTTTTTCTTAAAAAATAACTAGATTACTTCATTTGATTAATGAATAACACTTTTATACATAATAATTTAATTTTTTACAAATACGATCCTGAAAAATCAGTTTTTAATATTTTTGAGAAAACCAATCCCTTTTCTTTTAACTGTATGTGTGTATGTGTATAAAGGTACCACATTTATGACATTTCTACGTCCTGTTCTTAAACAAAAGCTTTTCATGTTCTCTACGCCAACTTTTATAAGCATTCACAGGAACAATCAGAAATAAAACAAAAGTGGGAGGTAATTTGATGTCCTTTATTACTGCCAGGATGCAATATGGGCTAATAGAAGCAGACATTAACTTTTTGAATACCGGAAGTCTATAAACGACCCTTAAAATCAAATCACAACTACAATAGGCTTTCAAAAAAATTCATAAATAACTTTCGCTTATTGTGAAAATAAATTTGAATTTATAAAATGTTTTGACTTTATCTCATTATTGCAAAATTTTCGATAAACCTCTTGGAATTTGTGAAACAAATTTTTTTCTTTCTATGTACAATCTCCACAAGGCAGATATCAGTTGTTGAAATTATCTAGAAATCTTAAAGCAGACATATTATATCTTAACAAACTTTCAATCCTCCAGAATTCACTGCAAGGTGATCCTAATAGATGACTTCAGCTTTTTAAACATATTATGAATCAACTAGACTCAAATTACATCTTCAGACCACGCTATCTGAAAGTTATTCATTCTGTATTTATTTACATATTGAAAGTTGCGTTTTTAGTGTTCCATGTAGTGAAAGTGACAATTCCGTACTGTAAAACACTTTCGGAACGCTCTGGAGTAGACAACTTCAACATTTCAATGTTGACAGTTTCACTTCGATGATTTTGCATAACCTTAAATTTTCTGAAATTATTTGTTTTAACCGAAGTTAATAGATAGAAATGAATGATGATGGAAAAGAAAACATCAATGATGAAGAGTTACTCGAATCTATCAACATTCATCTGCATCCAATCCATTAAATATTAATAACTGTCCTGGAGGTACAATCAACATTTTTTTGCAAATAATTAATAAATTAATATTGTCATTGCAAATATCATTAAGTACATTATATTGTTCAATAAATAAAATGTTTAAAATTCTCTATTATTTATTTTCTTTTCTCAGTGTAATTGAAAAAGTTTTGGATCTTATGCGTCGTCTAAAAAATGTTGTGTACGCCGCGGCTAAAATACTACTTTGTTGGACTTGTTTTCAGACTAGTCCAGCAAAGTAGCACTTTCAGTCCTTGGCATACAAATAACTATTTAGTAGAGATTTTGCAGCCCCTGTCCGTATTTCGTACTTTTTCCAGATATCAATTCCTTAAGCAAAATTAACATTTTTAGCTTCACAATCCAGAAATAAATAAAATAATTGTAGATTTGGTTTAATAAGGTAACCTTGACAAGATCCGCTGTAAAGTCATGAAGAATATACAGGTAGATTTACATACTTACTTCAACAGCCCTGCATAAATCTAAAGTTGATTGTGAGCTCACCGACGACACTCTCAGAAGTTTTTCTTCGGTTGTTTTATCATAAGTCTCCATCACAATTTCATATTGATTTTGGTTATCTTCATTGTTTTCTGTGATTCCATCACAAAATTGTATACTTAGTTTTGTAGCGGAAACTCCGGTTTGTCAAGGAATTAAAACTCTACAAAATCATAAATTGTGTCGATCTGAAATTAATTAAGTTTTGTTGTGTTCTGAGATCAAAGCAACCTAGACGTGACTTTGAAGTGCTGGTTATCCTGTGTGTTTTGCAATTGCCTCAAACCCCAAACAGTTAAAAGGTGCTGAAGATAAGCAAACGCGGAAATATCGTGTATGATGCGGCAGAAATCGTTGAAGATACCGGAGTTTTCATCCGAAGTGAAGGCTAAATAGACGTCTGCAGCTCAAGCTAAAATAATAATTTATCAGTGCGTTAGTGACGATTTCACCGTTTGACAACAAAGCTGTAGATCAGTTTTATCGTCATTGTTTTAATTTTTTTAGTATGGAATGGGATGATAATAGACATGCACTATCCGTTTTATGTTGTGTAAAAACTCAATACCATGAGTTTGGAGCCGGCTTGAAAAAGCGTAAGATAGAAACCATCGATGATTTTCTTGAGATGTTGTACGTCTCCAAGATACTAAACATTTTACGTAAGCCTTTTGAATAATTCAAGACGAGTTATCTAATAAATGAAATCTGTTGACGTTCTGTGTGCTACAAACAATGACAGACAGAAGATTAAGAAAACTAATCGTTCGAAATGCAAGAATCGTAGTTTGGATTCGTCAATGTTCCAAGTGGAAAGCTGATTGGAAGCCCAAATATCCAGCAAGAGCAGGAGGAACTTATCAAATTCTTTTCTTCTGACTCTTTCTTCAAATCTGTAACTATCAAGAATAGGTAATGGGTAATTTTCTGATACGTCGCTGCAAGCTGGCTTACCATATTAAGATTTTCTTTTAATTTAACAAACTTTTGTAATCAATGAGGAATTATCGGGATAGAATCGATTAACTATTAAAAATTTCGAACGATCGATTGAATTTAGACGAGATCCGTCCGGTAGGTTAGGAATGTGCAATTACCTTCTATTGACGGAAGAAAAAAAGTTATTCGAATATACGTTCGAGTTACCTAGGAAATGAATCGCTCGACGGTAGCGAATCGTGTTTTACATAAACAATAATCTCCATATTGGAAAAATCGTGTAGCAAAAACGTTACCAATACCATAATACAGAGTTTATATTATGAAACATTATTAACTGGGATAATAGCTAACGGATCATATCGTATATTTAACAACAATTGAATAATGGATGCCTTCCTCAAACGCTAACTGATATTTGTGGCTATTGATCTATATTGCGATAATTTTGTAATGGTATATTGATGTTAATATTAATGTACCTAGGTAAATAATTTTGATTTACACAAATTTCATTAAGTTGATTATTTGTGCAATTAAAATTTCTCTCTCATCATCATATTTAAACTATTTATCTTCGTATCTTGTTTTTCATCCTCCATCTTATGGTTTTCCTCTGAACTATAATATAAATGCAGGAATTTGTTCTTTGTTTTGTGTTGGCAAAAAATAAAATGAAAACATTGCTTGTTTATTTGTGGAACTTCTCCGATCGCTCTGGTAAAGAACAGTATCAGAACTTTTACGAATAAATACCATGCAAATGCGTCCCTTAAGGATGATTCTACCTTTCCTGTTTTTTTAACGTTCTTTTTTTATGTAACTTCCTAGTCCTTAGTGTGCAATCAAGGGAAATTTCCTAACCTTTGTTGCCTAATACTAAACAACTTCTTTTTCAGTTTGTTTTTATTTATATCACGTATTTAGTTATATTGAAATAGTAATTTTTCTCGACGATATTTTTTAATCAATTTCAGGTGTAGAAAAACGTTGACCTCGCAATTAATTTTTGATCTGGAGGAATAAGAAGAATCATTAGGTGTCAAACAAGAACTGTACGGTGGATGACTAATCAATTCGATGTTTTAACTGTTCAAAAACGTTTTCGTTTGAACTGTGTGAGAGCTCGCATTGTCGTGTTGGAGAATGATTAGTCTTTTGATTTCCCTGATTTTTTCGTATACTTTTTCCAAAGGAATGCTGGTTAACTATACAGGATTAGTCGTTCTAATGGAACGAAAAAATAGGCGACCATCGATTTTTTCTAGCAAAACAGCCGATTTTGGACGATTTTTACGAATTTCATCCTGTAGCGAAGTGCGACCACGCTTGAATTCGAAAAACCAGCGAAATATTGTGATTCAAGATGGTGATTCATCACCAAAAGTCAAAGAGAGTTTGACGGCAACCAGCTGTTGGTTTAATCCACGACGAAAGTTATAGTAAATCATAGTACGCGATTCAATCCATTTTTTGACCTGTAAACTTCTTATTTGGATGGCCAGAATAAATGCAAAAAAACTTTTTCAACATGATCTTTATTTTTATTTTGTTTACATCTGTTTGACCCAAGTCTCGATCAGTGTTACCAACCTAACCACACAAAATTCCCTTTCTAGAGCGCGAAATTCGAATTAAAATATAAAAATGCTTACAGACCAAGATATCAATTATCTATGCAAACAACTCAAATCTGAAGGTATGCTTGATATTCTACAATGAATATGCATTCAATAAATAGATAAAATGTTGTAGTATTCCTTTCGTACTCAAACCAAATATCCAACAGTTTGAAAAACAGGAAAAATTTTCATACGTTGTACATCAAATGTCGTGGTGTTTTGGTTTAAATCACCTTGTACATAAAAAAGGTCATTTCTAGTTTCGTTGTTACTTGAATAAATTGAAAAAATGTGTTCGAAAATTTAAAAGGCGTTGTTTTATTTCGTTTTCGTGCAAATGTCTACCGAGTTTCAGTTAAAAAAAACTTTTTAAGTACCATAGAGCGTATGCTATGTTAGAATCTGATAATGCGAACTTTCAATGAGATGGAAACTTTTATGCATACACGTTCTGTTTTCGTTACAAAAAAAATGTAAACAACGTGACGAATAAAAGGTTGTGACTACGAGGGAATATTGAAAAATAGAGCTTCCTTCCTGCAAGATTTTTATCCAATTCTATGGAAATAGCTTGTTCACGTTTGGTTCAACAACTAACCAAATGTCAGTTAGATCAGTTGATTGATTGAATACTTTTTCAAAGATGAAGGAAACGGGAACACAGATGGAAATCACTAAAGAAGAAACGAGTAGGTGAAGCAGATTTGAATAAAAAGGTACTAAAAAAAACTGAATTTATAGTTTTTTAAAATATAACTAAACAGGAATCTGTTCTATTTTATTAGTTCTGTTTGTAAGATAGAAACCATCGATGATTGTTTGAGATGTACGTCTTCAAGTCGAGTAAAAAAAATCTCTCATCTGCTCACCTTCAAAATCTGGTGACGTTCGAAATGCAAGAATCGTAGTTTGGATTCGTCAATGTTTCAAGTGGAAAGAACATTGCAATTTTCTTTTCTTTTGACTTGGTGTGGTTGAAACTCCAAATCTGGCAGCTGTAGAAATGCGGAAAAAGAATAAAAGATAAAGGAAACGGGAACACAGATGGAAATCACTAAAGAAGAAACGAGTAAGTGAAACAGATTTGATTAAAAAGGAACTAAAAAAAATTAATTTATAGTTTTTCAAACTATATCCAAACAGTAATCTGTTCTATTATATTGTGTTTTCTAAATAAATAGAAAATGCGAATTTACTTTGATTTAAGCACTTTTAGAGTGTAAATAGATAGAGGAGGAAGTGAATAGAAGTCACAATACGTGAACAAAGAAATATTCAAAATGTTTGAAGAAAAACGTAACGAGCCGAATGGCAAGTTACATCTTCCATGGTTAATGTAACCTCATTGGTAACTGAAGTTATTATTATCATTATATACTTTACTCATCATTTTGAGGAGATATTTTGAATAACATATAGAATATAAAATCTTTCTAGTGGTAGGACACAATGCAGTAGCTAGAGACTTGCATAAAATGAAACAACCAGCAAGATTGATTTTTTTGAAATATTTTGACCTTATTAGAAAGCTCACAAATGAAAGTTTATAAAATCAAAGTTGTAAAATAGCAAATACTTCGAGGTGGTAGTAAATTCATATGTGAGATGGGATTATCTTTTGTAAATAACAGTGCTACAAACTAAATTTCAACCTTTCTAATGAAGAAGCAACAAGCGAAACGCGTTATTTTTTATATTAAAGAAAAAATATAATATGATTCGTATATTTATACAGAGTTCTACTGTACGTACCAACTTTCGTTATAATGTCTAAAATCGATTGAGACGGTAAGCTTTTCATTTAATATTGCATTTTCCGGAGTGTGCTCAATAGTTTCATGCATTTTAAGCGCGTCTTCAAGATTCGAAAACTAAATTATCAAGGGATTTGGTAAATTGGAATCTTTCAATTTAGAATTTGCATTGATGAAAAATTACGGTATCAGTTGCCAAAAAAGAGAAATTTTAAATAATTCAAAAGGAATTTATAATATCTGATTAATTCAAATTAATCTAATATACTTAAAAGAGAATCTAAATGTCAATTTTTTTAATCAGGTAGTTTATTTTTGACAATAATTTCTATGCCGAAAAAAGTATACCATAAGATTTAGGTGCGCAGGAATTGAAGCCACGAAACGAACATGGTATCACGATTGGACTTTATTTCAGCAAAAATAAAGCAAAAGTTCCTATTATGATTAAAAAGTTTATTTTAATATGTCATTGAACGATATTGATAGCAAACGGTCAAGAACTAACAAATAATACAATTTCAATCTATTTCAATTCTCGTTTCTTATATTTTTTTATTCTACTGTTCTGATTAAGCACTAATCATCCTGGGAACGTTTCAATTTCTACTGACAGACTATCTACAGATAATTACAGATAAAAAAACAAATAACTCATTTCGAGATTCAAGATATAAAATGTGTTTGTACTTAAATTGGAAACAATAGAAAAATTAGAGAAGTTCTTATAAAATTGCTCTTAATAAAGATCTTTTTGAGCCATGAGCGTAGATCTTTAGGTCTTTTTAGCATTGGTGGATTTAGAAAGGGGAAATACACGATAAAAACTCGCGACATTTATACAACTACAAAAAAATTGATTTATTGAAGGGAAAAGATAGAAATTAAAAACAACAACAAATGCTTCTTAACCAGGGAAAAAAACTGTATCAAATTCTTCTTTTCATATCAATTGGTGTTTTATGCATATCACGGAGTAATCAACTAGTAAAATATCATGGAAACAATTTAGAAGCATTAAAAGGAAGAAGACAGCAAGAATGGAAAGCAATACCATTGCAACAAATAACAGATACAGTTCTTTAACAATAGAAGAACATTCAGCTCCAAATAAAGATAATTTCGAAGTACAAATAAGTAAACTCTACAAACGTATATGAAGTAATCAACTACAACCAAATGATAGAACAGATATAAGACTGTTTAAAACAAAAAGAATACACCTCAAAATACCTGGCTAACAATGTTGTCATAATAATTTGTAATACCATAGACAATTATAGAAAACTATCCCATTACTTGAAGAATCAACACATCTACCAACTAAAAGAAGAACGATCCTAAAACTCCATTCTCCTAAACAAAACAGGATACAAAGTCAGAAATATATGTACCAAGGAATGTTTTTCGAAGATTTGGAACAAGCGAATAGTGTACAAACTCGTAAACCACAAACAAAAATAAAAACAACATAGTACAATGCACGAGATGCCAGCAACGCTCAAAAACTTAGCGTAACAAAATATTTGTATGAGTAGAATGTGGACAAGGATATAGCACTACAAGCTGTAAGAAAAAAGACCTCCAACTGATCTCGGAAGATTTTAAAGAAAATTGAATTAATGACAAGATTTCTAGAGACGATTGGATTGTATTTTAGTCTTCCTAGATTATCTACGTTTAACTTTTTCTTGTATATATCTGGAAGTTATTCAAGGTATGTTTGATATTTATTATGTTTATAAAAGACAAACATTTTAATCATACTAAAAGCCATCCCTGTAAATTTCTATTGTTTTTTATGTCCCTAAAATATTCCTCTTTGTATACAAATACCCGATTAATCCTGCACACAATGTAGAGTATATTATTTCTATTTGTATATTATCCAACCCTTCCATCGCCACGTTTATCTGCATATGAATTAACCCTTGTCGCCAAGAGTGCATTATAAAACCCGAGTTTGGGGTTAATCTAATACATATATCTAGATTTAACACTATTTACGTGGTTCATTTGTCATCATTATGACATTAAAATGATATTTTCGTATGATAATATTAAAGTAGAATTGTTATAAATAAATATGTGTATGTGGGTGTTTTTTTTATCTACAAATTGTGATTATAAATGAATTTAAATGAAAATTCTTTTACGTTTAAATAGATTGGTGCACATAAATCTTGATTGAATTCGACGATGACCCTTTTATTTGTTATCCTAACCTACCGTCTCTGCTTGAGGCTCTTTAAATGAAAGTATTTTCAATTTCTTACAATAGTCCAGTCAAATTAGACCAAAAAATAAGAGTGAAGCTACATAAATTCCCATCAAGCTGAAAATCAGTAAAATTGTTTAAAATACAATTTAAAATAAAATTTGAATGGTCCCTTTCATTTCCGTGTATGGAAAAAATTTTATTCAAAGTCAAATGTCAAAAAAATGAGTTTCTCACAATTTCCAGCAAAACGGTGAGTTTTATCGTAAAAATACCTCTGTCAAAAATTGTAGACCGTAAAATTGTCTATAAAAAACGTATTAATACTTTTTTCCTACAAACCACCGTGTCTGAGATATAACGATTAAAAAAATTGTAAAAGTTATGTTTCAAATTTACTGTCGTATTTAAAGGCTACAATGATTGCATTTTCGTTACATGATAATTCATTTGATGAACTTATGACAGTTCCAACCAGTCAACAGAAATTTCTTACAAATACTCACAACATGTCTCAGTTCATTTCAATGTTGTAAAAAAAGTTATTGATGAAACCATTAAATACGACAACTTTTACAACTTTTTGAATCATTATATCTCAGAAACGGTAGCTTGTAGGAAAAAAGGGTTCATAAATTTTTTGTAGATAATTTTATGATCTTCAATTTTTATCTAAAGTATTTTTTTGATAAAACTCACCGTTTTGCTGAAAATTGCGAAAAACTCATTTTTTTGACCTTTGATCTCGAATAAAATTTTTTTCATACACGGAAATGGTAGGAAACATTCAAATACTATTTTCAATTGCATTTTATACAATTTTACAATTTATGTACTTTCGAATGACTAAATTGACCGCATTACAAGAATAGTGCCTTCGTTGTTGGTAAGACAAAAAGATCCTAAAAAAGCGGCTACCCGTCTAATGGTATTGAATAAATTACTAGGTCGATTAAAGAGTGTCTTAGTTTGTGTCAAAGGAACATAATTAAGATTCTTCAACCGTGTCTTAATTGTAAAACATTTATTGACTTTGCTAAAATAATTTATCTGTATATTTATGAGAAATATATTTTCTAACCTTGTTACTACGGTTTAAAATATGAATTAAAATCTTAATCTGTATTTTATTTATAATTATTTGTATAAAAAACTTTGCTATCTCCACCGAAACCCACGAAATTTCCCCAGATTAGTAAGAAAAATACGAAAATCGGCAACACCGCGATTATATCGATTTCCGTATTGAACAAACTTTATTCCACCAAAAATCGTTCTAAAGAAATTGATTCAAACTAAAACCAAATTAATAGTAGATAGATAGATAGTAAATTAAGCAATAACAAATCATAACCTTGAATATACAGGGTGCTCCGAGATTCGAGTAGATGACGTGAAAATAATGCTGAGACATAACAAAAATTCTCGTGTGAAGATTTTTAGATCGTTGTACATGCCAAGGAAACCGTTCGCCATAAAGAGACATTCTTACTTAATAAACACAGTCTTTTACGTTCTTAATTTATTTAAACACTATACATTCAACTAACTTATCACTATCACTTAACTAACTTTATTTATATTCTTACTTTTAATTCGTTTTGTTTAGTACGACTATTTAATATAAAGTGGGCCAAACGAACCCGCTTATATATATATATATATATATATATATATATATATCCAAATGACGTTCTTAATAAAAATAAAGAAACAAAACAAATAAATAAATAGACCTTTCTAGAAATAATTCAAAAGAAACAATTTAAATAAACCGGTTGCTATAAAGACAGATATAGAAAACAAACATCAAACAGATTCCGCCATTTATAAAAATTAAGTCAAATGGACTACGGGCGCCTTCGCCGAATTTTAGAATTTCAATACATGTAGGTTGTCTAACAGCGTGCTACTTACGTAAGGAAAAAATTGAAATATAGAAAAATTTAGTTGGTTAGTCTACAACTTATGAAAAACAAAACAAAAAATAACTTGAATAAATTTTAGAAGTGGGCACTTTGCACTCCTACACTGACGTTTACAAAGGAAATTTCTTTGAACTTTTGTATTTATTCATTAGTTCTCCAAGAAATGTTTTAATATCTCTTATAATTATTTACTAATAAATAATCACAATTTATAGAAAATGTTTCTTTATGGCGAACGATTTTCTTGGCATGTACCTACCACGATCTAAACATCTACATATCTCCTAAACTACAAATTTTATCGAATTGAACAAAGACAAACTTTTTGTTAAAAAATCGATCGAAAAATTCATTTTTGTTATTATTAGATTATACAGGTTGTCCTTGTAAAAGTTACGTATTGTTATCCATTGGGCATGATTCACTCCTGGTCTACAATTAATAATGTAGAATTATTTATTGTGTAAAACTTGTAGAACACCCTGTATGTATGCCCTGGTATACATTACCACCTTTTTCCATGTAGTGTAGTGTGTATTTGTATATTTGAGCTAATATCAATAACAGTAATAAATAACAATCACAGACGCTCTCATGCCTTGTTATACGAGGAAATAAAATTTTTGCGGTTTAATATAACCGAGATCATTTTTCACAAAGCGATAAATAAACGACTTTGGAAAAAACATTCATCAAAATTGTGACACTAAAAGACCGACCTGTATTATACGAATTATAATTTTCTACGGCCACTTCGTGTTCTTCCTTCTTTTTACTTACACGCTGTGCTTTCTTCGGAAAGGCTAATTTCGTGTTCGCCGAGGTCGAGGATGGCCTTAGTGTCCGTGGTACACAGCTGCAGCAACATGTGGATAAAGAGGTATAGCGCAAGACACTTCTTTTAAGGCAGTGTTGTCGGATTGAAATTTCAAACAAACGACCCCCTATTTTATATGTATATACTGTCTTTATCGATCAATATTTTTTTCGATAAACGCATATAATAGTCTCTGAAATTAAAATGTAATATCATACGACCTCAAGACACCTGATCTTTTCCTTAAGGGATTAAGTATCTACAACAGGAAATTTGTAATAGTCATTAAAAATATATTATGACGTAGGTGTAGGGAGGAAATTGTCGTCTGATAAGAAAAGTCAGCGGCGTAGGTAATACTTCCAAGCTCGTATAGCTCATTTTGAGAAAATTGTCTATTCAGTTTTATATTCAGCTTATAAGCCGAATCGAGTAGAATTGACCAACGAGGCGAGACTAAGCATTTACGTTTCTCGTATTTACAATGCATATTATCCAATCCTGACATCGCTGGATCATTTTGCTATTCCAGAGAGCACAATTCGTCGGTGAAAGAAGTTCAGAATGAGCTTGAAGTAGTAAACGTGGGTTTACACCAACGTGATCCTTTGCACGTCCTTTGGCCTATTTACCACACTAATTTAATAACGCCGTTTATCCATGGTTAGATACTTTGTTATGAAGGAATAGAAAACTCACCATACGAAAATCTGAAGGATTTTCTGCTGTACGTTCGTTCTTCTTATTTCTCAATTTTGCAACTTACATTGATTGAAAACTATTTGATGAACAAGGCTGCACACATTTTAATAAAGGGCTTGCGATTAAACAACTGTTCTGAACATGTTGTTGCCGTCAAAGTTTCGTCGGTTACTTCACTAGAGAAAGGAGAAACTATCTCGGTTATCGTGTGTTGTAACGCAAAGAGGTAAATAACTCGAATAAGAAAATAAAATGCCTCCAACGACGAATCAACGGGTTATAATTTACTGGCTACTGCATGGGAAAAATCTGCTACTATAAAAAACGCAGCGTCTTCTTTCAAAGCAACGTTCGATTTCTCAGTAATTCCTGACTATGATTATCTAAGAAAAAACATTTTTGGTACAAACCTCTACGAAGATTGCAGTTGACTTTAATACCAAAGAGCTCATCAGATAAGTTGTTTATATGCACCCGTTTCGCCTCTACAAGATCCCACCTCAGGATCAATTTTGGATCAAATATCTCCAATACTGTTCAATCTAAAATTGCAGTACAGCAGCTTGCTCTTGTTTCAATAAAAAAATTGATTTCAAAACAGAAAAAAGATGAAAATCGAAATTGCATACACAATAGATCTAACGGAAAATAAATTTTCAAGAAAAAAAAGAAATACTGTTCTTGAATCTTCATACGATGAAGAAAAATTACCTACGATGATATGGGGATGAATTCAAAAAAAACTACAACGAAATAAAAAAAGAAAAAGGCAGAATCAAATACATCGAATGCAATCGGTGGTGTTCAAGTTCTCACATTTCTGTGATTTATATGATAAACAATTGAATAAGAAAAAATTAATGTGATGAATGTTGAAGAATTTTGTTTTTGATTTATTATGTATAATACAGTCTTTTAAGATAGTTCACCTAGGACAATCGAGATACTATAAACTCGTTTAAACTTGTCTATTTTACATCCTAAAACTTCTCTCGAAACTCATATATAATTCGATGTCAGCATTTTTTGCATATAGCTGGTTTCCTATGGGTTTTACTCTAAATGTATTTATTATCAATAGAGCATTAAATTTTCTAAAACTTTTTCGTACGATCAATCGTTTCTGAGATAGAGGGCAGAGCGCGAGCGGTTAGAATCCCGTTTGAATTCAAAAATTTTAATTGTATTCTTGTTTATGCTAATTACATAGTCTGTACTTGCAAGAGTGGTTGCGGCTCAAGATGTGGATGCAGTGTTCTTTAGCTTGTGGCCAGTGTAATGGACAAGCTTGTCTTAATATTGTACCATATGAAACTGATGTTAATGAAGACAGGATCTTTGATCCAGAAATCATGGAAGAATTGGAAACAAATATCATTCAAGACGATAACGACCTTGGAATTTTAGAGCTGGGGGAAGAGGACGACGATGAAGAAGAAAAAAATTGAAATTAGAACTCGTTGTCCTTATAATTATTTTTTATTTTTTTTAACAATTACAAATATATTGAATGACATTTTTTAATTATCATTAATTTCATTTTTATTTCCTTCCTTCTATTTTTTATTTATTTAAGAATAATTATTTTAAAATAAGATTTGAGTTATAATATGATTAAAATTTTTCTTTCTACGATTTGAAACTACACGTACAGGTGAGTGCTATTAAGTGAATTAATACTTGATAAAATAAATAATTAAGCAAAAAATATTTAAATATAATGTAACTGTTGAACTAAAGTTATTTATAATTATATATTTTTGATCGGAACTACCAGTTAATTTCAAACGGGATTCTAATCTTCCTCTATTTCAGAAACGATTCACCGTATGAAAAAATTTTTGAAATAAAAGTTGTAGAAACTTTAATGCTCTACAATATAGTTAATAAATACAAATAGCATAAAACCCATAGGAGACGAGTTATTTGCTAAAAATGTGCAAAAAATCGATTTTTTTGACTTTTGACCCCCAGATTTTTAAAGTTACTCACATCGAATTATATGTAAGATTCGCGAGGAGTTTTAGGATGTAAAATGAACAAGTTTAAACGACTTTATAGCTGGGTATCTCGATTTTCTGAAATATTTCCCTACTACTGGACTAGTATACTTGGTTTTGCATTTATGTTGGCAGTATTACTTTTTGTTCACGGTTAAGTTTACAATTAAAGGTTATCATCATATCAGAAGAGATGATGCTATTTGCAAAAAAATGATTTTAAACCTTAACCAACACTTCCATATCTCATTAACTTAATAAATTTTGCGTTTCACCCTACAGTGCACTATTAAAAAGTTTGACTAACATAAAAGTTTATGCTCGGCAGTGTATTATACATATTATTCTTTATATCTCTGTGGTTACCACCAAAATAATCTGGTGTATAAAAGATTCTTTATTGGAAACTAAATATACATCATTAACAATGAAACTACGTTATTTGATTAAAATTATTGTCGTCCAGGAATTTTGTTTATTAAAATATTTGCCATACGGTTTTATGTGGAATTTAATTTATAAAATGGCTGAAAACTTGTCGTTATTCTGACAGTGACAGTTCCAATATATTTATCTGTTTAGTTATTAACAATATAACCAATAAAATGGATTAAATTGATTAATTTTATTGTTCAAGCAATAGTCGAACATTCTACGAATCGAGAAATGCCTTCTCTCCTAATAAATGTTTGTTTGGTTGAGCTGGCAACCATGCGAATTGAACCGACTTGCCTTCGAGTCGCCAGTGCAATGCGCGCTTTCGAATAACAAAGTACGTCTTGAGAACGTTAAGAGAATATCTTTTGGAGTACACGAACCAAGAAGAGCGAGTGTTGAGTGTGTGTGTGTGGAAGCGCAGAGCCGGTCAAACTTAAACTTTTAAATTATTTTTATTTATTTTGTGTAACTATTTATTTGTTACGCGTTGTTAGTTTTTATGATTCTATACGAAACTTTTCGTTATTTTTGTATGTTGTGGTTGTTTTGTGGACTGTGGTTTTCGCTTACTTTGAAAAGGATACGCATGAATAGTAAGTGGAAATAGTTTGTTGCGGTAACGTTCAAACTTGAAAAATATCATATATCTCGATTTAAACCAAAAAAAATTCACTTTTTAAAAGTATTAGTTAATACTTATAAATAATAATATTCAATAGGGACATTCGGTAATTCAAGATAGTCGACTTCCTGTTTCTTTCACGCTCATTGGCTCTACAGAAAACAATTACCATCAAGATATATACAAAAAAGGGCTCTGGATATTATCTTCGATAATAACGGATTTAAATTATATCCGGTTTTCAAGTTTTCGAAATTGTGATTTTAAGGGAGCAGATTCATTGATGATTTAATGGATTTTGTATGGCAAGAAAGCACCATTTTACAAAGCTGCCTTTGTACGAAAAATCTGTATATGAACATAACAAAGCACAGAATTAAATAATGGATTTATGAGATACCGAATGTCAGCTTAAATTTGTTGCTTGAAATTATGCAGATTTACTAAAGCTAAAATTATGTTCTGTGACAGAATTTTTTTAAAACATAATTAATGTATCCCAACAGTCAATTAATTATTTCTTTTTTTCTAATTTTCCATAAGAGCTTTCGATAGGGATGTATTGAATAAATTTGAACGTTCTAATAATTTGAATGTGATATAATTAAATAACTCAATTCACAAAGTTGGATTTAATAATTTGAAGTTACAATTAATTAAACTAATCTGACTAGACGAATATCAAATTGAATGAACGAAGTATTAGTTTTTTTAGACTTTTTTATAAAATAATTATAAAATTAGATATATTTATGGTTCATTATAGTCACAATAATTAAATAATAAATAATTGAAGACGATACCTCAATAGGGTTGAAGTTGAATCTATAAAACTGGCAGAAAGTTTAAACACAGACAATTTATAGCAATGATAATTTAATGAGGTTAGAGTTCATAATAATTAATAAGTGATTGATGATGGTGCGCCGCTGTGAAAAGGATTGTTTTGTATTACTTGTACGTGTAATGAAAAATATATAATTTACATCTGTTATTCTAGCTGGACACGTTGAAAATATATAAATTCGTATCTCTTTAGCGAAATGTCGTCAAGTTGACAAAACCTTTTCATTCTTATACCAGTAAAATTATTTAAAATTCTACAAATGTTGAAACTAATTATTGGGTTGGCGACAAAGTTTTGTATTAAAAAATTTTAACAAAGGATAGTTTCTAATCAATTATATATCTTCCATTTTGCTTAATGGCCTTTAGCCATCTTTCTTTCAGCTTCATGATTCCGCGCTTATAAAATTTCTGGTTCTTATCAGCAAAAAACTGAACCAAGTGCGATTAAAGTTCATCGTCATTTGTGATTATTCAAAGAATTCTGCAATCTTCGAAATAAATAATAATCAAATAGTGCTAAATCCGGGCTGTAAAGGGGATGTGGTATCACTCCCCAGTCAAGCTCCAATAGTTTCCAACGAATTACCAAAGATGTGTGATGCCTTGCATTATCATGGTGGAACAGTAAACCTTTCCGGCCGTTTTTCCTTGATTGTTACATCCAATTTTATGAATTGTAGACAGTATATATCAGAATTGATCGTTTGGTATCTTGGAAGCAGCTTAAAAAACATAACATCTTCGTAATCTCACCAAACTGACAGCATGGTATTGTTTTGTGGTTTTTCAGCTTTCGATGTGGTTTGTACTGGTTCATCGTGATTGCTCCATGAACTATGTTACTGTACAGAATCCATTTTTCATCACCAGTGTGATGATACTTTCTTTCAATTCGTGAAGTACCCAAATAACAAGCTTCTTAACTAACTCAAATGTTTCTTAATTATTGTGTGTGATACGTGTAGCCTCTGTGCAACAGTTATATGACGATCCTCTTCAATGATGACTTTGATTTGATCATCATCAACTTCAGTAGGCCGACCAGAACGTCGATCATCTTTGAGAGAAAACTCTCCAGTACGAAATTTTTATATCAATTCTAACACGTGCACTCTGTTAAGCAATCACGCACTACTTGTTTTTAAAGTTACGTCAATGCGACCAGTATCACGTGGCAAACGGCAAAGTACAGCACTAACATAAGTTATTCAAAAAATGAAGCAACGCTCTCTATCAGTAAAAGGACAAACTTATATAAAAGCGTTTTCGTAATGGAAATGTGGTAAATTAAACACCGAAGTGTACTAATTCTAAAATATTCCGAGCTTCGTTATGACATAAATTTTGTAATATCTTTTAAAAAAATATTAGATCCATCAACTTCAAAATTATATATTCAAATTGACGCTTGATAGAAATATTTTTTCCGGGTGCAATTTTTTTGAGAGTAGTACAATTTTTTCCAAAACATCTTGAATGTGATGAGTTTTTTTTTTCAGAATATCACCTTTTTTAAACAATGTACTTAATGTGTCATTTTAATGTTTTTTTAAAAGATATTAAAACATTTGTGACGCCGCAATTCTTAACTAATCGATTCTTGATTATTCTAATTAAAGTTAATTACGAAATTTATTTTTTGTATACAATATTCCACGACATAAACATTTCATGGTTCATTACGAAAACGTTCAAACCAATATACTGACGGGCATGTTATGAAAATAAAATTCAAGATATAGTCGGTCAATTCCAGGAAAATTTAACCCAGGTCAAGTTGCCGAGAGGCTTGGGAATATTCCGTAGGTGGTAACGACGTTAACACAGGGTACAGACATATGTTTGAAAAGTCATCAGATTCTGTATTCGTTTCGTGTAAATATGATGGTGACTTTTCGGAGTAAAAACTTTTTTCGTATATTTTCCATAGAACTTTACGGAAAATTGATGGTTGTTGTTGAAAGTATTTAATGGTAGCGTAAAAGTGAAAGAACACGATTTTTCAATTTACTTGAATAATTATATAAAAAGTATGTAAACCATCCGTAAAAAGTACCAAGTAAAACGAGACTTTCGAAGGTAGTAAGGTCTTTCTTGCCTGAGTGCACAATAATACATCACATTTTCTGTTCTTTTCGTTAATATTTGCTTCGGCCACGCTTTTTTTACCTTTCCTCTATTAAATGCCATGTTTATTACATCTAAATAGTAGTTTGTCAAATTGAAATGCGTCATTTATAAAAAATATATATATGAATGAGAAAGTAGGGCGTATGAAAAAAAAACACGACTTTCTGATAACAGAAAATAATTCAATGTGGTTAAATATGGTGAATAGGATGCTTGAAGTATCAAATCAAACTTAAATTCATTAATTTTGGCCACTGCAATAATGGATGTGTGTGCTGGTGCATTGTCCTGATGAAACAAAATTTTTTTTTAGCCAAATGCTTAGCTTCATTTCGTTTGATATTTAAGAGCAATAAATACTCCTCGGGGCTCAGTCCAGAAAATATGGTGTATAAAGAAACAATATATGTCCTTATTTTTGACGAAAAGACTGTACATGTTTTGTTTTGCTTTGGACCTGTGCAAAAGTTTTTCTTCTCGAGAAAGCGCGATCTATCTTGCAACAACGTACAACGAAACTCGATTATCCGGCCATCAGTTATAGAGATTCGCGATTATCCGTCCCTCATTTATACGGATTCGCGATTATCCGGCCCTCAGTTATACGGATTCGCGATTATCCGGCCCTCAGTTATACGGATTCGCGATTATCCGGCCCTCAGTTAAACGGATTCGCGGTTATCCGGACTATCAACTGCGACCAATTAAATTATTAAGTAATATTAAACCAATTTACAAAATGTTTAACATACATACTAAAAGTTGTATTTATGCAAGCACGAACGAGTCGGAACAGAGTACTTATTCGGGAAAATGAAAATTCAATAACCAATACCGATGATTCTATTTTGGAGGATATGATTGAGTTAATATTAAAAATACAAATATACCAGGATTGTGATGATGATGATATCAGAGAATGGGTCACTTGTTATAGTAATGATCAAGGCTTTCAGATTATGTCTAGACGTGGACGTTTCCATTGTATTTTTTTTAAAGAATAGTTGAGATATATGTGAAAATAATAATTTAAAACACACCAATAAGAATATAGGAAATTTTGTTTTAGTTTTTCGACTTCTTCGTGAAATGATTGTGGTTTCAAGGACGCCCTGTCGTGTCGTAGAGTATAGACCGCGTAACAGTTATTTCTGATTATTTAATTTGATTTGTTGTATAACTAGTAATCTTTCTTATCGACTATAACAATACTTTTTGATTTATTTGATAAAACTGAGAGATAAAATTGTATTAAATAATAATAATCGTGCGATCCAAATATTTATGGAAGAAATACTTTCAATATTAATAGAAAGTTATACAAAGAGCAAATAGACCGGATAACATTTATTTTCCATTAACATGGATGACATATTTAGGTCAAACTCATTGTATACTTTTGAGTTTATTCCAACTTTGTCGGACTTATTTTAAGTTGACTGGTAAACAAGACAATAAAACGTTGAAGTAGTTTTTGTTGTGTGTTGTGTGTGTGTGTGTGTGTGTGTGTGTGTGTGTGTGACAAAACTCAACCGTTGTAATAAAACAATTTGTTGCTTTATTGTTATTGTAAGGGTAACGGAAATAGTTGTATAACAGTTTGATAAATACGAGGTTTGGTCAAAAAACATAGATAATTAATTCCCTTACTTTGCATCTATTTCATGTCTCCTATATCATTATGTCACAATATGTTTGAACCCATCAATTTCCTACTATAGTGACATCGTATTTGCTGTGAAACGTCTGTCTTCCCAGGAGAATTTTTTACCTATCTTAGCTCCTGTAGATTGTCCTAATAATTATTTTTGTTCTTATCTATCGTATTTTCCAATTATTCTTCTGTAACTAATGGAAATGTTCAAAATTGAGAAGTGCAAAATAAGCCAACGACTTTCTTCTTTATCACGACAACGCGGCTGGGGTTTGGACTTTCTTTCGATGGGTTTTACGTTCTACATGGGTATAAAAATGGACGTGATGAGGTGAAGCTTCGTCTTTAGATTCTGATTGGATTTTCTTTTTATGAATCCTCCACGAGGTGGATCTTGAACGTCAACTCTTGGTTTTGGGGCGCCTTTTTGCTGTTTTTGAAAAACACTTTGGATTTGAATGAAACTAGACTAGCAATTGCCCATTTTGTTTGTTACATATATCGCTCCGTTGATAGAAAAGTGACACAGGTCAAAATTCATCATATTCCAGATAATTAATTGAACATAAAATCATAACATATTAAAGTGCCGTCAAACTTTTGCTTTTATAGAAAAGGGATAGTTGTGATTTTAATCCCATGAGAAAACGTACGTCGTATTTGTGAAAATTTTATCGAAAAACACTTTTAGGATTGTGGATTGTGTCATGTTTCTATATATATATATATATATATATATATATATATATATATATATATATATATATTAATTTTTAACCTCCAATAAACAAACATTTATAATTTGTACACAATTTTTCTATGAATTCAACTGAATTTTTTGTATATTTTTATATTAGGGTTAAGATTTTCTTAAAATTATCAACTAAAACAGTTTTTATTATAATTATACATAAATTAAAAAAAATAAGTCAAGTAATGAGTAGTTTTTATGAAAAAGTGTCACAACTCGAATAAATCTAACATTTTCCTTTTATTTAGTGTGTACTATAAATATTTCAAGTAAAAATTAAACCATATTAAATAATGTATTATTACTTAAAGTTATAATATGAAAAAGTGTCGGATGAAATATTTTTTAAACCTTGTTAGATGCTGTATTTAATTTCGAATTCTTAAACCGCCCTACTGAACATTTACTAATTTTGACTTGTGTCAGTTTTCTACCAAGCGATATATCATCTCATTTCCAAACCTTTGTTCTTAACACCTGATTCAAAGAATTGACAGAATGGTTAAATAAATCCGCAGATTCACCATTTTTGTCCACGGAATTCCCAACTTTCTTTGAAGAGGGTATTGACAAGCTTGTCCACAGATATGACAAATGTCTCAATCTCTTCGGCGATGACCAATCCTTTGGTAATAAAGTTATTGTTTTAATATGAACTTGTCTTTTATCTCGTAATTTAAATGTACATTTTATTGATCTAACTAACGGTTATTTTTTTAGGGTTAATAAACAGACTACGTTCGTTATGTGTACATTTTAAAAAGTTATTATCCATATCCAGACATACTTTTGTGCATGAAATAAATATCAAATAAAGGAAAGGTGTGTATACGTTTGTGTGTGGATTATGTGAATTATTTCATTCTATTTGTACGAACAAATACTTGTAGAATGAAACAGCCCATTATCATTTATGATTTATTGTCTCTTTGTGATACTCAGTAGGTGTTACGTCTCGATAGAAACGAAAAAAAAAAAAATGAGGAAACCGTAACGAATAAATAACTAATATTTTACATTTTTTAACAACGTGTTGACAAACTCAATTTCGATTGCAAGCAGGTGTCCTGATAATTTAACCCTATCTCCCTTAAATCCTTCTCGATTCAATTATTAATCTGTTCTTTGCCATTCGATCTAAGTTACAACTGTTAAAGTGTGTTAATTAATATTACACCTTAAATAGAAAAATTAAATGAAAAATATTGTCCCTTTCGTACTCTTTTAGTAGTGGCCGCTTGGTTTTAAGAGAATTCCTTCTTATAACTTTGATTTCAACAAAAATCAAATTTTTAAACTGAAAAATTTTGAGAATATTTTGAAAGTTTCATTAATGAATGATGTACGTGGTAATGTCAAAGAGAATGGGAATAATAAGCTAATTTTTGTAGTAATTTTATTTATAGTTATTTCACCATTGAAAGGTTTGTAGATTTCAAACATTAAAATCAATATATTTATGTTATACTGAAAATATTAATCGAGTATATAACTTCTTTTTTAAATTTAAATCTATTTTACATTCTGCATATATACAGGGTGTCCCACGATGAGTTAAAACTATCTGTATATATGGCAAAATAATTATAGTAGAATCATGAAAATTTCTACGTTTGATTTTTCGGATACGATTTTTTTAATTAAAATATTTTCAAAGATGACCGACTTCCAGTAGAACCGGACTTTGTTATTTTAAATAGAACACCCTGTATATTATTACATTTTTTTAAATCTACGTAAAATTTTAGTATACTTTTGTCTAAAAACTTTTTTCGAAATATGCATACTTTTCGAATTATTAATTTTTTTGTAAAAAATTTGATCCGTGCAGACCCTTATAAATTATTTTTTTACGAGGTTACCCTTAAAGATATGAAAATGGTTTTTGTTCGGTTATTTTAAGCAAGGTCATACGTATTTGAAGAATTTTTCATTTTATACAGGATGTGTATAAAAAGTGTTCAATGGCTTTTTCTCAATTTAATAACATTTAATATCTGGATAGTGGTAAGGTTTAGGTATAGGAAAGTATACATGAATTTGCCTTATTTTTTACTCCTGAATGCATTAAAATAGAAAAAAACCGGGTGGTTCTATTTAAAAAAATAAAGAAATTTGATATTTATGCAGTTAAACTTTGAATACTTTTTATACACACCCTGTATAACATAAAAAATTTTTCAACATAGATTTAAATACGTCTGACGTTGCTAAAAGCAACCGAGTAGAAACCATTTTCATATCTTTAAGGGTATCCTTGTAAAGAAATAATTTATAAGGGTCAAATTTTTTACAAAAAAATTAATAACTAAAAAAGTATGTATTTTTCGAAAAAAGTTTTTAGACAAAAGTATACTAAAATTTTACGTAGATTTTAAAAATGTATTAATATACAGGGTCCTCCATTTAAAATAATTATAATTCTACTATAATTATTTTGCTATATACAGATAGTTTTAACTCGTCGTGGGACACCCTGTATACTTTATAGATATTCTGCAAGTTCATCGAGCATACAAAAACCCTTGGACGTGTAATTTCATTATTAACAGATACTTTCGATTCATTTAATCTTATTGCGGAATAGCTTTTAAATTAAATTCTTCTGTATAACTGAAACGGTCTCTGCGTGGTTTCAGCCAACTGAAAACTTTTTTTCATCAAGGTGAGAAGGTGTGATGATTATAATCAAATTATTGATACGTCCTCTGTCGACAAAAAAAATGTCTTGTACTTGTAGCATGAATGAAAAACTAAAAAACTGAAATACGACCAAATATTTAATAACAGTTACATTTAGAACAGTTAGAAAAAATATATTAAATTAATGACTTTTTAGAATGCAAATAAAGCTTTTTCCACTAATCTAAAATCTTTTGTTACAAATTTAGTACCTCTTTTGCACTATATAATATAGTCGAAAGGTATTTTTCTTGGGACACCCGGTACATTGTATTACCAACTACACTTGTTGATCTTAAAAATTTCCAAGATACTATCATACAATATGAATTTAGGACACATTGTTCATTGTAAGTTTTCAACTAGACCACCACGTATCCTATTGACCCTTCAATAATGGCGTTCGTTGCCTCAAACAATGCCGTATATATTAATTTATGTAAATAAGACATTAATTCCAGATTGTTTACAGTCGCAAGCAACTGTCACATGCACAGCATAACCCGCAATATAAACTAGTGTCAATTGTTTTCAATGTTGTATAGCTTTAGACCAACGGCGGTGCGAATGATCATTTCGATGGGACATCAGTATTTAACGATTGAAAAAAAATTCTAAAATATAATGGTTAGAAATATAGTTTGTAATTTTATTCATAATTCACACGATAAGCTGAATTTTATTTATATTTTACACGAAAATAGTGTCGAATTTAATTTTTATAAATCCAATTCATTTCTGTCACGTCAATGGTCATCTAGATTAGTGAATACCAGTATTTTATAGCCCATATGGTCAGCATAACGTGCTCGAGTCTCAAGGAACCGATATAGTTTTATTTCACCTTTTTCTCTACTTCTTTTTGGCCTTTTCACGTGTGGTCTGACAGCAAATGGACACTGGTATACTATTCAACGTATTCTATATTCGGTATTTACCTTTCGGTTTTAGCGTTTTTCACACGCATACCGCTAAAAGTGGTATTCCAATTATAGTTCAGGAGATAAAAAGTAATTTGTTCCAGTGATTAATTACACAGAATAATTTATTTATATATTTCATCCATTATTTCGACAAAAATGTGATAAAATACGTGGTAATGATATTTGATTATTCATTGACTTACGAGGATGATACCAGAAGTAACTAACGTGACCTAGAGATGACGGTACTTGCTTGACAAGTACCACAGTAATATAAATCATCTGTTTGAAGTCGCCACGTTGTTTTTGGCAGCGTTTTCAGTGAATTTGTAAACATGGAAAAATTGGTCGTACGATCTGCAAGGACAGCATCGCAACGGTCGTTAGGACTCCAGAAGCGTTGAAGAAAATCCATGAATTAGTACTGGATAGTCGTGGATTTGAAGTGTGCAAGCTAGCAGACATAGTAGGCAACTCAAAAAGTGCAGTACATCGCATATTAACTTAAAATTTGGACTAGAGAAAGCTGTGGGCAAGATGGATGCCTTGTTCGCTCACAATGGAACAAAAACAGTATCGTGAAGATGTTTCCATCGAGTTTTTTTTTAAGCTAGGAACTTCTGGTACCATCCTCGCATTTGAAAAAAAATGTTGCTTATTTCAATTCAATAATTTGAGTTGATGATGTTCGTATCAATTTTTATTGTTTTTATTATCTACCAAAGAACCAAAAGATGTGGGATGTTGATAATATGGTAAAAAGAAACTGTAGGACTACTTATTATCTTTGGGAACCAATGATGAATCAAGTGAAAATGACAACGACTTATTAATAATGAATTTCAATGTGATAAGCAAGTTGTTAATCATTTACACCAATTATTTAATGATCCGCTTCTGATTATAGATTTCGAAGTTTAAGCCTCATTTATATTTTATGGTTATATTGTGTACGCAAAAAGTTACAGATTTGTAAACAGGTGGTTCAGCTAAAATACCATATAAATGGGTATATCCCAAGGAGCATTCCGTAAGCTCGTTGAACCAGGTCATCTGAAAAGACAGATTCGGGTCCCTGGCCCCCTTCATTATGCACATCATTACGGCCATCTTTAAACTTTCGACACCATTCACGCACAACACCATTACTCATGAAGTTTTCCCCATACACACGAATCATTCTCCTATGGATTTCAGCCTATAGAAACTTCGCAATTTGCGCTTGTGCGGGAGCATCAATAATAGCGGACATATTTACGTGGCTGTAGCACAACGCCGACTGACGCCTCAATGTCGCTTTCTCCTGCCCGCGTAGCGTCTGCACGGAGCGATCGGAGGTTGAAAAAAAACGGCCTTCGTAAAATAAAATAATTCCATACAATTATATTGACATTTAAGATAGACTTACCATATTATAATTTCATATTATTCCCTGGTCTATTTTTTTCAACTCGCGTAAGTATATAACAATTAAATGTAAAAAAATCAACTACCGCTTCATCCAAACATCATTACAGACTGAAAAACATATTAAAGTCTAACTATTGGTAATTCAGCTGCAAGTGTAGTTTCTCTCTAGTCAGTACAATTTAATTGTCGCCGATACTGGTATGTCCAACACGTTCATACTAATGAGTCACGTGGTACCTTTATATTGGAAACGAAACGAGTTTCTTTGAAAATAGTTTGTTCAGTTTAGAAGTTGTATTGTCATGATTCGACAATTCGTTGTAGAGAAAGACAGCTGCGTACTGCCATATTTTTCACTATTATGTTATCGTTGATATGCAGTAAATTGGACTAAATTTTGATTCAAAGAACACGGATCTTAATTGCGACGCGTACGTGTAAAACAGCGTAAAAATTTCCTTTTCATCATTCTATTTCCTTTCCCTAGACTTCATTCGATCATCACTTTTAACTTTTGTTAAGATTCAGTGAAAGCGTGTTGATATACAGAAACCTCGATATTTATTTTGCCCAGGAAAGCATTCATTTGTTAAAATTAATGATGCCCGTTGAAATCCGGTATATACATATATATATATATATATATATATATATATATATATATATATATATATATATATATATATATATATATATATATATATATTTCGTGTTGTCTAGAAACGCGCAAACACACATACACGTTCCCTGCACGCGTCGTCGTTCTATGGGTAACTTGAAAAGCAGATGTATGTGAAAAATGCACAAGTTAATCCCACAATATTTTTATCTTATTCTTGATTTTATTAACTGATTCTCTATCTTTAACTAACAAGAGTTTTGAAATTCCTAGCCCTAAATATTGAAATATTACAGGATGTGTCTAGGAACCAAAAGGAATGAAAAATAACAAAAACCAGCGATAAACTCTAAAGAAAACAAAATTAGAAAATCAGGAGTAATCTACCTAAAAAAAAGGATTTTGAAGCATCAAAAGCGATAGCTATAATCCAAAGGATTGAAAAGCTTGATGATGATGAAGATGAAATTAATATATGTGAGACTCAACTGGACCGGGCATATAATGAGAAAAAACCAACTGAAATGATAAAAAAATAACGCAACCGAACCCCGTTGTGGTCAAGGAGAAGAGGCAGGTCGAGAAAGACTTGGAGTGACAAAATAGAAAAGGACATAAGAGAACTAGAGGGCAAAATTCCAGAACCGAAAGGAATGAAAAATAGCGAAAACAAACGATAAACTCTAAAGAAAACCAAAATAGAAATCGAGGAGTAATCCACCTCAAAAAAGGATTTTAAAGCATTAAAAGCGATAGCCATAATCCAAAGGATTGATGATGATGACGATGATATTAATATATGTGAGACTCAACTGGACTGGGTATATAATGAGAAAAAAACCAACTAAAATGATCATGATTAACGCAATCGAATCCCATTGTAGCCAAGGAGAAGAGGCAGGCCGAGAAAGACTTGGAGAGACAAAATAGAAGAGGACATAAGAGCACTCAATATAGAAAACTGGAGAGCAAAATGACGGAACCGAAAAGATGAAAACTAATAACAAAAGCAGCCAAAACAACCGACAAACTATAAAGAAAATAAAAATTAGAAAATGAGGAGTGATCCACTTCAAAAAAAGGATTTAAAGCGCCCTCAACCCACAGGATTGAAAGGCTTGATGATGATGATGTTATGTTACAAGTGTTTACATAGATTGACAATCATCTCTTGCTAGTTCCGCTATGTGCTTTTCAAACGTAAATAAACGAAGACATTCTTATTCTTATAACAGATGCATAATTATGATTTTTCTTTCATGTTAGTAAATTAACCTCGTCATACGACAAAATTCCTGTCGTCGTTTTAATTGCCCGAGGTGTGGAAGGCGTCTACTTAATTGATATTTGCGTGTTGTACGCGTTTCTTTTTTGATAATGAGATATACATAATGATAAACGAAAGCTAATTATTTGGAATCAAATTTAAAAAAACTTCCCGATTTAAATGCATCAACCGCTTCTTCAGAAGAAATCATTTGGTTTCAAACAAGGAGTATACGGTGGATGATCCATCAATTCGATGTTTTAACTGTTCAAAAACATTCTTATTTGAACTGATGTGTGGGAGTTCGCATTGTCGTCGTGGAGAATTGCTCTGGGGTCATGTGCAATTTGCTTTGAAGTGTTTAGCGCGCGAACAACTTTTGTTGAATTTAGTTAGTCTTGAAAGACTCATACAGTTGATTGTTTAGATCCATGATTCATCACCTGTTACGATCTCATACACGTTTTTTGATGCACAGCCATTGAGTTTGTTCATCATTTCTTTGCACCAATCGACACGATTTTTTGTTTGAGCGATTGTCAAATTATGAGGTATCCAACTTTAACAAATCTTTTTGATAGCCAAATATTCATGTAATATTAAATGTATGCAAGTAAAATTAATGCCCAATTATGCCTCAATCTCACTGTATGTCACATGACGATCTTGCATAATCAGTTTACGTACAACAGCCGATTTTGGACGATTTTTACGAAATTCATCATGTAGCGAAGTGCGACCACGATTTAATTCGGAAAACCAGCAAAACACGATAGCTCGAGATGGTGCTTCATCACCAAAAGTCGAAGAGTTGATGTTGGTGTGATCCATTTCGAAAGTTATATTTTTTTACCAAGATGAATATTTTTAGTGTCTGTAAACAACTCAACATTCGTATAACACGTTCTGAGTATATTCACCATAAAAAAATCAAACTTAATGACAGCATTGTCTGATATGACATATTCATATCAGTGTTGCCATATTTCAAAACTTAAGTATATTTGAGATAAAAACACTGAATTTATAGGTTATTCGTTTTTATAGCCCAGACTTGATTTCTTTATCTTCGTAATTAAATTTTGTCTTTTGTGAATAGATAAATAACTATTCTGGTATATATAAACATATTTTCATACTACAGGGGTAGTTAATATTTGAAAAATCGTTAAACTTTTGTTTAATTTATTAGCTTCGGATACGGGTTGTTATTTTTATCTGTAACGAACGATTGTCTACAATAGCGAGTTTCCTATTTCATTGTTAATGCAACATTAAACTGTTAAAACAAGTTTAAATGCTTTTTAGTAGATATATATCCGATATTACGTTGTCGTAAAACTTGATGTTACTACATTGAATATGAAGTATTAGTCGAAATTTCTAAAACAAAAAATAATTAGATTTTATTTAATTTAGTTTTAATTGGCATAAATAATAAAATTGTTATAATTATCATAACTTAGTATGAAAGGTTTTTGTTTTAATTCAAAAGTACTAAAAAGTTTGAACTACCTTCCAATGTGCTTGCAGAAAATTTCAAAGAATCAAATTACTATTCCTAAAAATATTATTAAACTATTATTTTTTAATCTATTTATAGTCTAAAACACATTTTTCATATCATCCTGTGTTTCCCAAACATTTGTTTCTTAACTAAATATTTTAATTTTGTCCCGCATCATATGAAATTGATAAATTGCCTTTTCCCATTGAATAAATTTCTATTTCTTAATCTAAAAGCTACATCTACAGTTAACTAGACGATTATTTATCATGTTATCTATAATTCAAATCGTCTATCGAATCACACGTTTTCACTCAAAATCAATCTGAATATTGGAATGCGTGCATCGAGCGCACAGATTTATATATTATATATACCTAACCAACTCATTCTAAGAAAACATAATTTTTTTATCAATTTTTGTTCAATATTTTATATAATATTGAACATTTGCTCATTTTGGAAAATATTAGAGTTTGCTGACGGTTTTTCGTTTTGTCTTAATGATAATTATTCAAAAGTTCTTAAGTTTGTCCATCTCTAGAACTGACTTGGGCAGATCAAATTTTTTTGTGCGCTCGTCGAACGATCTTTCGGATTCGACACTGGTAATATGCGCTAAATGCACGTGTGCTCTTTGTGATTGTAAATGTGTCCGGGAAATGATGATCGATTACAAAGTGTCCAAGAAATTCTCTGTTTTATTTAAAAAGTCGCGGAAACTTTAATAATCAAGAAAAAAATCAGGCAAACGAAAATACTTGAAATAAGAAATTTGATTCTAATTCTCGCGCAATAAAAATAAGTCATAAGTTTACGTTTTTACAACGATAAAATATTTTGAAAATAGTTTGAAGATTTAGTCAATTTCCATCCAGTTAATGTTAGTTAAGAATACATAAAATTATTTAAAACTTGTATTGCACAAATGAAGTTTAAAATAATCCTACCCTGTTGCATACACCCGAATCATCCCGTGCAGTTTCTAATAAGACCCTTGAGCTCAGTGGGCTCAACGCCAACAATGGCACGTTGATAAATAATATATGGGGTGGTCTATTGTGGCAGTAAATGCAGGATAAACTGACATTCTATGAAGGATATTTACACAAAACTGGACAGGCATATAGTGGGGTTTTGACTCAAGATTTTCGGATGTTTTTAAACGACTTCATAGCCGCGCAAACGAGGGGACAAAGCTATTGTTGAAATATCTGGGAATATTATCTAATATGTTATTTATTAAACGAAAACATAGATTAAAGTATGCGTTATGAAACGGAAATTGATAAATGGAATACGCTTAATTTTTCCTATAGGTTGAATGGAATCATCAATGAATATTGTGATAAAAGTCGCCGAAAAATGTTGAACACACACTGTTGACAGTATAGTTTGTCCAATATAAATTGCAGAAGACAATTATACGAGGAACAATCAATAAATACGCATGAATTAAGAAATGAAATTGTGTTAATCGACGAAGCTCATTTCTGGTTGAATGGATACGTCAACAATCAAAATTTCCGCATCTGGAGTGAAAACGAGCAAGAAGCATTGCAAGAGCTACCAATGCATCCCGAAAAAGTCACTGTTTGGTGTGGATTATGGGCGTCATCTTCAAAATCGACGATGGCCGGAGCGTTATTGTGAATGGCGAGCGCTACCGTGTGATGATACGATTTTTTTTGCTCAAAATGGAAGAATGTGTTTCAACAAGACGTGCCATACATCTTTAAACATTAAATTATATTGATCGTTCGATCGATTCCTATAAAGATTTCATCATTTTTCTCCAATTTTTTGTGGTTTTTTTTTCAAAATCAAATCCTATATCTTTTAAAAAACTCACTGATTATAAATCTACCATATTTCTATACTTTGTGGTAAAACGTTCGTGACATCAGAAAAGAGAATTTGAGTGGCGGATAAGATTTTTTTTGAAATTGGAAATATATCAATTGCGTACACCAAACCCGACGTTCAAACATTCGTTAATTGTTTAATGACTTTTGACAGTCAAACAACCAAATATCACACCTGCCTTTATGTACCTTGAAATACCTATCTTTAAGTAAATATTGACAGAGTTTTAGATTAGGTTCCCTTCGAAAGGAGATAGATAGAAATTGTAAATAAAATGTGCAAATTGGCTTTTCCTGTTCCGGGAAAGTGACGATTTTACAACTCGCGCGAATTGTGGAAGTTGGAAATTGGATAAGAAAAAAAAATTTGTTGCTTGTGGGGTCGGGACAGAAACGATAATGTGGCATGATAAATTGAAATTTTATCGATAGTAACAGCGACTTTTTGGAATTGCCAATTTACACGAAGAAAAAATTTTTTAAATAATACTGTATGAATCATTTTAATTTTTAAACATAATCTTTTAGTGAAAATAGAGACGTGAAAATAAAATATACAAACGAGTTAGTATATACGATCCTTTTTAGGTAAAACATACTTTACGTCGATAAAAAAATAACATAAAACTGCCACTCCGCCGTAATAGATTTAAACTCCAACTATCTGGGATCTTCGTGATATCTTCAAAGTGAACTTTCTATCTACTAGAAAATCTTTCAAGTCAAAGTTCCACTAGAGATTTCTGTTGCGCATCATGTCAAAGTTGTTTGCTGAACTTTTCCTTATCCAGCCGGACTGAAATGTCGCTTTTAACTTAATTGGATTTATCTAATTTTTATAACTTTACAGTCGATTACGACAAAATATCCTTTTTTAAGTACTTTAATTCATGTTTTTAATAACAATCCTACTCCTAAACACTTTTTTTTGGATCGTATTATTACTATTGAAAATAATTCACGATTGTTTGAAAATGGTGTTCCGGGACTCCTCGTTTTTGATTTATAGATCTTTTAAGTTGCGAAATCACAACTTATGTTTAAGTATATAATGATTGATAACTTTTACAGGAACAACCTGTACAATCAAAAAATAGCGCAAGCAAAAATTGATTGTTCGATTGGTTTTTTAACAAAAAGGTACTCTTTGTTTAACTCGATACAATTTACGATTTAAGAGATATTTAGATTTTTATATCGTTGTACATGCCAAGTTAACAATCCATAACTTTTACAGGGACAACCTGTACAATTTAAAGATATCAAAAATTGATTGTTCGATCGGTTTTTTAACAAAAAGCTACTCTTTGTTTAAATCGTTCGTTATAAACAGACATTCTGAGGAAAAATATCGTAAATTGTAATTATTTATGTTGATTCCACAACTAGTGTACGCAAAATTTCACTATATCAACAAAAACTATTCATAGGATTCTCCACGAGCAACTTTTTATCTCTTTCACATCCAGAAAGTGCAATTCATATTTTTAAAAATCATCTTCATACCATTTTTGGTGGGTTAGTCGGTTTGTATGTATGTATGGATCTATCGGGTCCCTCTTACTTGCTGCGATAGTAGAGAATCCCATGTTTACAGCTGATCAATCAAACCCACTCCTTTTAAAAAGTCTGAAATGTGGGATGGCTTCAATTGCCAGAGATCTTCGTCTTCACACTTCGAGAGAATGTCGCCTCAACAAAACCTGCGTCTTCAGGTGTTTGTTGTGGCGACAGTGCCCCGAGAGGTCTTTTTGCTTGGTCATAACGTTCTCTTGATTAGATCTGTTTTTTTGTGGGATATTTTAGAAGATTGGTGTATGCAAAACCGGTAAACACAATTAACAAAATGATCGATAGAATAAATTTCCATTTTGACGCTATAAGGCAAAATCATCCTCTTCCAAATCCAAAGAAATATCCTCCGTAGACTCCGTGAGTATGTAGAAGTGCAAGGTGCACATTTCGAACATTTATTGTTGTAGTAACACGATATTGGACAGTATGCAGTTCAATTAGAAAATTTTTATACTTCCTATTAGTATTTTCAATAAATAAATACAATTTATGATAATTTTCTTCAGAATGCCTCTTTATGGCGAACGGTTTACCCTGGCATATACAATGATCTAAAAATCTTCATACCAGAGTTTTTTTGTCGGAATATCTTATATAGTAAGAGACTTCTTTTAGATTGAACAAATATTTTGTTAATATCGCATGCAAACGAGATCTTATATTTTTCAATCTACATTTTTAAGAAATTTTGGAATGTATGCATAAAATTTTCAAGTCATTTGCCTCGTATTAGGAACAAATTCCATTTTCTAATCCATTTTAATTAAAAATATAAAAAATTATTTTGTCCAATTTTGTTAAGTCGCAGCTGTTTATAAAGTGTAGAAATTACTTTATGATGGTCTAAAATGTTGGTTAGATTTTCTATCAACATATATAATTAGTAATCAATTTCGAAGGTAAAAACCCAACAGACCTTTCTGAAATTATAGACAACGTAACCACTTCAGTAGTAGTCGTTTGTGATGATGATGAATAGCCTTCAAGGTTGACGCTCGTCCTTTCATATTTCTGTAGAGATAAAAATGTACCTGGTCTTCAAAAATATGTTTCTGTGGTTATTTCCACGAAATTTATTAATAATAAAATATGAATTTCCAGACATTAGATATTTTTATCAGCAAATACAATTCCAAAAATATTGTAATTGTCATATTGAACAGTATACACAAATGATTAATAAAATAGAAGAATTGAATCAAATTGAAACAATGTCATGAATAATTTCATTTTGGTCATTATAGTGTTTGTACGGATGACATTAAGTTGAAATTTGTGAATTGTTCGATTTGTTGAATATTTTATTCGTCATTATTCTTTTTTGAAAAGTACAATAAATGAAAATGCTTTATTTTTTAAGAAAATGAGTCATGCGAAAAGGACATTTACTGAAATAAATCAAATTGATATTATACTTGGTTGTAGAATGAATGATTTGTATTTTAGGGATGTTATATATTGTTTTTAATACAAATAAAGTAATTTTCTCATTTCTACGGATACAATTTTCAATTTCTTTAACACTACAAAGTTCTTTATCCTTTATTAGACAGATTTTTTTTTAATTTCTTATTTCTTAGACCTTTTGAAATGTTTATATTTCTAAATTTTAGGTCTCTTCTGTTTCAAAATTAGTTTTTTTTAATAATTTTTAAGAGAAGTTTTATCTTCGGGTCCCAATTTTGCAGATAGATAATAATTACCTGTGACAAATATCTTATGTAATATTGAATGCAACGCCAATCATCTAAATAACTAAATTCAAAATAAAATGAGATCTGATACTTGTAATATACAAATAATTTAATGCTTCTAAATGTTCTTGATTTTAGGTCTCTTCTGTTTTAAAATTAGTTTTTTTTTATAATTTTTAAGAGATTGTTGAAAAATTGACGTTTCGTCTTTATTGGTAAAGACTTAAATGAGTCGAAACGTCAATTTTTCAACAATCTCTTAAAAATTATGAAAAAAAAACTAATATCAAAGCATTAATATATTAAAAGGTCTAAGAAATAAGAAATTGAACAAATAATTAAATTGATTAGTGCTACATATTTGAGATGTAAGGACTTAATATTAGTTGAAACGTCAATTTTTAGAACATTTAGAAACATTATATAAATTTATAATAAATTTAATTTGGGAGGTTAGGTACATCGAAGCATTATGTGGACATTGACATTAGTGCCCTTTCAACTACGACCGTCGGGTTGTAATAAAAATTACATAAATCTTATGAGTTTAGTCGCCATATTTAATTCACTCTCCCCTCAAGGTTCTAATTGAAAAGAATTATGTAATAGGCCTTTATTTTCCCATTATTCCCGGACCAAGTACTTAAAAATACAATGCCTCCAAACACCATTATTATAATTGGTAGACACTCCCTAGATTATTAGTCGTTTTAGATCACAGGGTCAACCCTTCGTTCGTCCGGAATCGAATTTAAAAAAGAAAAAAATTCCCACGCGAATATTTCGAAAAAATTATATTGAATGATATTTTCTTTCGGTTATCTACTGTCTAGTGGTTTTTGAATGCGTTTTAAATCAAATTTATTCAATTCAACTAGATCTAGATTAGAAGCAAATTTTTCTAAACATTAATCTTTCTTTTTATATATTATTCCCAATATTTTGTATGAAAAGCTGTGATGCGTAATCACTGAATAAGATGAATTTTCAAAGCATCAGTTGATAAAGAAAAAATACATACGAAGATTATGATATGTGTCAAGTTTGAAGACGTTGTTCAGTATTTGTTAGGCATCCATTAATAATGAACGTTTTCAGTTAATTTGTAAACATGGAAAAAATCGAAAGGTCTTAGCCCAAAAAATATAAAAACTGAACTAGATTCTACTCTGGGTAAAACTGCTCCTTCGATATCTTGGTTTAAACGAGGCTGTACGACCTGCAAGTACCAGCATCACAGCGGTCGACCAAATGAAGTGAAGACTCCAGAAATATCGAAGAAAAGTCACGAATTGGTACTGGATGATTGTCGACTGAAAGTACGCGAGCTACTAGACATAATAGGCATTTCAAAAAGTGCAAAACCGAATTTTTGCGACGTTTTATAACAATGGATGAAACGTGGATCAATCACTTCCCATTCGATACAAAAAACAATTAAAACAATCGACTGAAAAGGGAGAACCGGCTCTAAAGAAAGCATAGTCCGTTCCTTCAGTAGGCGTCGGGTTTTGGAATGCACGTGGGATAATTTTCATTAACTATCTTGAGAAGGATTCAAATGTAAAAATAAATGAAACCATGAAACGTTTGAGTCTTTCTCAAAAACAGATAAAATTATACCAAAAGTTAATAATGAAGAGCTTAAAAGCTTGTACTGGTCTTTGAAAGCATTTCAACAGATGATTTGCAAATGAAACGAGTGCATTTGGACAGTTGCTTAATCAACTTTGTTTTAAATATAATAAATGCACAACAATTTTTGTTCACACTTCGTATGAGTAGATTAATAATCTGATTTAAAATTCGTCCACTTTCTCAGGAACATTTTAGTTATTATTATTCAATAAATTTCTATAGAGTGGTTAGGTATTAAAAAAGTTTGCGTAATTAAATTGAATGTAATTATGAGTGACATGGTATAGCAAATAAAAAGTCTCTATATTTGCAATGTAAATAGTCTACCAGCGGCTACGACGTCTTAAAAATTTATCACTACAGTAAGAAGAAACTCTTCACATCTAAATATGAGATCTCATCCAACAACTAACCTCAAAAAATAGAAAAAAGTGTTTTACAATTCCAAAAGGCAAGAAAGAAAAAAGCTACTTCTAAGCTATTCCTTTTATATTTTCTATTCTCGTTTTGTTCAGTTTTTCATTCTTGACATTGTTTGTTTGTAATGGCACTGGTTCTTCGAATTCTTTCTTGTTTCGTAAGGAATACTTTTAAATGCATAAATATTCAAGAATAAATTATAAACATAACCTCAATCTAAGAATTTCCTGTAATCGATTTATACTTCGTCAATGCTTCAACGATTATACGAAAGTTTCCGATATTTCTTAATTGACTTTGTTGTTGAAGATCATCTAAATTTAGAGGAATTTACTAATGACTGTGTAGATCTGTTTTCGTTGAAAGAAAATTTTAATAATGAGTCTCGAACAGCAGCAACCGCCATTTCGAGGATAGACAGAATCAGAGCACTTTCATAATGAGATCGGAATGTTAATCTACTGATGCAAAGAGGGTGACTGCGTTGGGAAGTAATGTACCTAATTAATTTTTACTCGGTGTCATCCCGTGGGATTATAGTACGTTGCAAAAACAGGAAGATAATAAACGAATGAAACAAAAAAAGTAACCTCGCGAAATACGACTTTCATTATAGATTATCGATAGCAAACTTTCATATGATTTTTTTTGGCTTGATGTTTACGTATAATAATTAATAAATGAGCTTGACACGGTGATAAAATATAAAAATTACTTCTTGTTTTTTTAATACGTTATGTAATATGCTAATACAACGAAAAATATATTTATAGCTCAACGTAATCTTCTTTTAGCTCCATACACAAGTTTGGAAACATAAAATCATTCGAGGAGGCTAAATCTGACGAATAGAGTGCATTAGGTAGCAATTCAAGTTTTAATTCATTAATTTTGTTCGTTGCAATTACGGATGTGTGAATTGGTGCATTGTCTCAATGAAACAACGCTTTCTTCTCAGGTAAAGGAGGCCGAACATAATAATAATTTTCCTTTTTTCAAGCTAGTCAATGACATCCCAAAAAACCGACGCCATAACCTTGTTTGCAGATAGAACAGTATTTGCCTTCTTTGGAGCCAGTTCTCTAATTACAGACCATTGTTTGGTTGTTCTTGTTTTTTTTTCGAGTGGTTATGAAACGGCGGGAAAATTCAGCCTTATTTTTGTAAAACATTGGCAAACACTCGATGGAAACATCTTCAAAACGCTGGTTTTGTTTGTGAGCGAACTTGAGTCCAAATTTTCAGTTAATATGCGACGTACGGCACTTTTTAAATTGCCTTCTCGTGCAGTATTGGCTGCTAAACAAATATTAAACAACTTGGCGCTTCAAACTTAAAACAGATGTTATATTTCAGACAACTACCGCTGTTTCTAGATCAGGCCAGGTACATATTTGTTTGTTAAGACTGTATTGTTTTGTTTGAATGAAAACGCAATGAAATAAATGCACTATATTGTGAAATATTGACTTGCGTAAAAACGTTTTATAGAATCAATTAACTTGGAACATACAATTAAGAGTTTAGAGGTAATTCGAAGCAGATTTAAATTCGTTAAGTACCTATACGGTAATTGGTTAGTTCCTTCGATTGTTCATATACATCGATTTTTCAAACACTTCTTTTATTGTTTCGCAATCTGAAAATATTTCAAGTGTTAATTTACATGCAAAGTACGCTTTTAACTGAAATTGAAAGTAATATAAACCGAAGGTGAAAATAAAGGCTACAAGGAGAAATTGTCTATTAACAAGAATATTTATTTCTTCGGAGACGTTCAAGTTATGTCTATCATTAAAAATTTATATTCGTATCCACGTTGTTATTTAATTTTATTGGTATAAGTGTCAGATTCAACTGGATGATTTACATATTTATTTATTTTTTAAGGTAAATGTGGCAGCGATCTCTCAACTATCAAAAGCAACAATGTCACGGCACGTCAGATCATCCTCAACAGCATTGCCAAAACCAACGAATCGGCGATATCGTTGGAGGTACGCTTCGCAAGCTACCACTAACCCAGAAATCGCAACACACCTACCCTTCTCATCCTCATTTACACTTTCCGCCCCCACCTAATTATCCACCTACTACAAATCCACAACAAAACGATCAAGCTTGCCTTCCTCCATCTTGTTCCGTAATGGCGGAGGAATTTTTAGCAATCCCAGGACCTTCTAGTCAACCGGATCCTCCGTGGCCTAATATGGATTATAGTTACGCATATTACGAACCAGGACCGCCCACTATACATACCAATGTGCCCAGTAATTATCCAGGTACTTATAGAGAAGGTTCCTACAGGAGCAATCATACTTATCTAACCAGGTTAATAATTTTTCGTTAATAACTTTCTAGATGTATCAATTTAGAAATATGTCTTACAGGTATGGTACTGAGGAAAATATTTACGAAGAAATAAGTGATTTAGCTAAAGCTAGACGTCAACAAGCTCACCAAGATTCTATAATGTCTCTAAACCAAAGCCTAGTCGAAGAAGAGGTACGCCGTGTACAACACGGTCACCGTAGGGTACTTGGCGAGTTAAATCTATCAGTGGAAGCCATGCTGATGCCTTCTAATTCGCAAGAAGGTAGTGACGATACAGATCGCGAAAATGAAATGGACGATCAACTAGCGGATTTATTGACGGTCGGTCCTACTGACGAATTACTTAGTCCCGCGCCTTTAGTGGACTTGGATAGTGGTTTTAGTGGTAGTTCGAGTGGTGCTAGTTACAGAAGTGCAGCCGGTAGTTTGAGACGTGGACCTGAAAGGGGTAAAAGTACGGCTTCGTATAATCCGAGGTGTGCTACGCCTGCTGAAACACCGAGCAAAGGATTTTGGGGAAAAAAAGCGTGGAAAAAAATTACCGCTTTTCCGAGTAATATCAGTCTCAATAAAAGCAAAGGTAGGAAGTGACTCTATTTCCTTGGATTCTTCTGATTCTAGTATATTAATTTATTTTCACTATATATAGTTGATTGACCCCATTAAACGTTTTATATCTATTAATGTAGCCGGCCATGTGATTAACACACTTTGTTTTGCATCCGATCATGAAGAATGCGCTAATCTAAAGAACCAAGTCGGGCCTATTTATTATATTACTAATAATAAATAGCCGACTACAAATATGTCATCGCGTTTATGGCAATTTGTTGGTCGTTAATAAAATGAGTGATGTTGGACTTGGTTAATTAACTACACAAATATAATTTTTTCCATCTAACGAATGTTATTTCTTAACGAAACCTTTAAATCATATATAGACTTAGTTTTTCGTCATAAATATTCATATATTATGACTATAATATAATATATATATATATATATATATATATATATATATATATATTGTTTAAATAAAATTTGAAATTGGATACATTATTTAAATATTTGAATGTTTCCCATTAATTAACTAATTAGTAGAACTATGATATAATTTATGGTTTATTTAATTATGGGAACATTATTATTAATATGAGAAATATTAAATAATGATAGTTAAAACTTGAAAAAATTATTGTCGAATTGTCAAAATAATTAATAAAAATAAGTATAACGTGGTAGTTTTAATTCTTAATTTATTTACAAAACTTAAAATATTGACTCTCCCATTAACAAGCAAAATCTAAATCTGAATATATTAATCCAGTCAATTTAGACATAAATTCCTATCAAGCTGAAAATCAGTGAAATTGTTTAAAATACAATTGAAAATAATTTTTTTATTCAACATCAAAGGTCAAAAAAATGAGTTTTTCGCTATTTTCAGCAAAACGGTGAGTTTTCTTGTAAAAATACCTCCAACAAAAATTGTAGATCATGAAATTATCTACAAAAAACGTATGAATACTTTTTTTCGCACAAGCCACCGTTTCTGAGATATAATGATTCAAAAAGTTGTAAAAGTTGTCTATTTAGTGGTTTCATCAAAACTTTTTTTACAACATTGAAATGAACCGAGACTTGTTGTGGGTATTTGTAACAAATTTCTGTTGACTTATTGGAATTGTAATATGTTCATCAAATAAATTATCAATTGATGAAATCATTATAGCCATTAAATACGACAGTAAATCTGAAACATTATAATTTTTACAACTTTTTGAATCATTATATCTCAGAAACGGTAATACGTAGTAAAAAAGTATTAATACGGTTTTTATAGACAATTTTATGATCTACAATTTTCGCCTAAGGTATTTTCATGATAAAACTTACCGTTTTGCTGGTAATCGCGAAAAACTCATTTAACCTTAAACCTTGAATAAAATTTTTTCCATATACGGAAATGATGGGGAACATTCAAATTCATATAGCTTCACTCTTATTTTTTGGTCTAATTTGACTTAATAATATGGAACTAGCTGACCTGGTGTACTGCCTCAATCGATAAATGGTATGAATTAAGTTCTATTATTATTTTCGATTAATTACACATGATATTTATAAAGTTTTAATTTGATATTGACAGATACATAGGTAAATAAACAAAAATGACGCACACGCGATGTATAATTGTCCATACTCGACATAGGGAAACTCCACAAACTTCCAACGACTAGCCTTGCGATTTATTTATGGTTATCGTAAAGGCCAGACGTACTCGAAATTGTAAACATTTAAAATCGAATGGTAAATCCGTTGGAATCATCGGTATACGCGGGATCAAGACATCCTTTCCTTTTTATTTTGTAACGGCATCGACTTATTTAAAGGAAACCAACTATCCTGGAAGAAAATTCTGCATGGTCGCATTGAGATCCTCAACATCTTTATTTTTTGCCGTCAATATTGCTTGTTCACTCAGCCAATTATGGTTATTGAACTCTAAATAAGCTCGTCTTTTGAGTCTGTGATGTGACGAAAATCTGTGAGTAATGTGATGGATCCGGTCCACTGTGACTTTATCATTTCCAATATCTAATAACTGCTTCGCAAACACATTTGCAATAAAGTTTTACTATGCACTCGTTGGTTGTCAAATATTATAATTGCCTTCAGAAATTCAATTTGTGACGAAACATCAAAATTTTCATTTAATTCCGAGCATTTTCATATTTATTCATATTTAAAAACCTTCTCTGGATATCCACAAATAAATCAAGACCACAATTAGCCAAATCGATCTAGCCGTTTTCGAGTTTTAGTGAGACTAACAGACGGCAAGTCATTTATATATATATATATATATATATATATATATATATATATATATATATATATATTATGTCTGACCTTGCTTAAAATATCTTTAAGAGTATCCCCGTAAAAAAATAATTTATAAGGGTCTGCAACGGTCCAATTTTTTTACAAAAAAATTAATAATTCAAAAAGTACGCATTTTTCGATAAATGTTTTTAGACTAAAATTTTACGTAGATTTCAAAATGTATTAAGGGTGTTCCATTTTAATAACAAATATTTTAGTTAAAAAGATCGTATCCGAAAACCAACCGTAGAAATTTTCATGATTTTACTATGTAAGTATTTTACCATGTACAGATACTTTTAGCTCGTCGTGGGACACCCTGTATATATATAGCGTGATTAAATTGGAATTTCTGGAACATTGGTAATTTTCGTACTAAACATACTATACATACCAATAGACTAAGACTTTTTCAATAAAAATTATTTTGTGACACGTAAAAATCCCTTTTTTTCAAATTCCACAAAGAAGTATGCACACAATGCCTCATTGTTCATTCAATATTAAGAAGAAATTATTTATGAATTGCAAGAATGGATCACGATAATTAAAAATTTTGATAGACACGTTTATGTGATTATTTTTAATTTTGATTCCATATTTATTAAATTTATGAATAAAGTTTGAGTATTGATTACAAAAAAAAATCATTATTAACTGTATCTAACACTCGAAGACTTTTATTTATATTTCAACGTTTATTGTATGACCGGAATATTTTTTTAATTATCATTTGTGATAGATGATATTACAGAATTCTGAAAATATAAGTAATCGTCATGTTTAATGATTCCTGATTAGTTTTTGAACTGAAAACTCATATTAGAATGTTGGTACGAGTTTCCCAAGGATAACATTCCAAAAATTTGGGAGAAATAACATTTATAGACATTGTATAAAATTTTTTATCTTAACAATCAAAAAAATAAAAGACAAAATGAACGAACTAAAATTTGTGAGTAATTTTTTTAGTATAAAATAGGCTGATTTGGATAATATAAAGTCATTGTTTTGTTAATCGTTGGTGATTCTCTTTTATTTTTTAATAAATCTGGGCTTGCAGTTTTAATTCATATTTTAAGGTCATTGAATGGATCGCTTTTACGAGCTTATGACATTAACGTTGTTTATAATAGAAATAGAAGATATCACATATCTCTGATAAGCACTACATTTTAACTCAAATGGAAGGTTTGTGTATGATTTCAGTATCATCACTTTCAAAGGATTTATTGAGAAGTTTCGTTGGGTGCTAAAATCACATTAGAGCTAAGTTATCCAAAACAACCCTCTTCACAGCGGCGCATCATCATCATTTACTTACTTATTATTATGAACTCTAACTTCTTTAAGTTATCTTGCTATAAATTTTGAATATGTTTAGTCTGTCTAATATCTAAAGAAGCCTGTGAAACTAATATTTTGTTCATTCAACCAATATTCGTCTAGTACGTTAGTCAGATTATTGTAACTAATTGTAACTTTAAATTCTTAAATTCTCAGTTTGCTAAATAAATTGTGTTTAAAAAAGCAATTGGTGAATTGAGTTATTTAATTGGCGCAGTCTCAGTAGGATCCCAGAAGAAAGGTATTTAGAAAAGAAAATTGTTCCCAAAACCTGTGCAAGTCGTCAGTTTCAACTGTTTACCTGAGATCCGAACTACATCCAATTGGCAGGAAGATTTGCAACACTGAAAAAAACTTTCCAACCCTTCATTTTGTAAAATTGTATTTATATATATCGAAAAATTAATATTTTTCTACTTTTCCAAAAGTTCGTGTCTCGCAGGAAAATTTGATAAAGAGTAGATTAGGTTTAAATGTTAAATATCGAATCATTAATAGATACATTGCCTAAATTAAATATAGAAGAAGTTCGAAAAGTTAGAAAAATGAGTATTAGAGTAGCTAAAGAAATTGCACATACTCTAAGACCTTTTTCCGGTCGCAGTGAACATTTAGAATATTTTATAAATAGTATAGATACATTTTATAATAGGTATGCTGCAAATTCAACAGACGAAAGTCTGAAAAGTTTGTATTTGCACCTATTACTTCCAAATTAGTAGATGAAGCCGGTGATTTTCTTTTATGTAGACCCGATTTAAAAACATGGATAGATATAAGAAACGCACTGAGACAAAAATTTGGCGATAAAACAGATAGAAATGTACTTTTGCAACAACTTAATTTTTTGTGCAGAAATAAAAACGAAACAGCATTAGAATTTATTGATAGATTAAAAATATTATTATCTAAAATTAAAACACAGGTCGATAATACGTTAGCACTCCAAACCAAAATTGCTTTAATGAAGCAAGCCGAATAACAGCCCTTACTGTTTTGCTGGCGAATGTTTCTAGCGAGCTCCGTACAATTTTAATGATCCATAACACCAAAACTCTAAAAGAGGCAAACAGTCTTGTTTTCAATCACAGTTTGATTGAACAAGTTACTTCACGTTCTCATATTAATAAGCTTTTTGCCCATCAAACAAATATAAAACCAAAGATTATGCATCAACAACCCAGGGAACATACATCACATCCTTTTCATTACTATCTCCGCACGCAATTGCATAACAAACCCAATTATTTTAATCAACCAAACCACAATACTAATCTCGAAATACCTTCAAGATTCTCAAGCCAACCAATAAATATTCAGTCAAGACCCGTAAACCAGCATTTCGTTACAAATCAACAAGTTTTCAAAAGACCAAAAAATGTATTTTCTCCAGAAAATTCCCATAAACCCACTAGTAAACCTGTACCAATGTCTACAACTAGTTTTTACTAGAGAAGGTATTTTTACCTTCTCTTCAGACAAAAAACTTTTTTCGCTAACCCCCGCAATTTACATCTACTGAAATTACCAATGTTAACGATGGTCACAACTTAAGAGAAAACTCTTATGAAAATTCTGTTTACGATCCGAATCCTTATTTTCCAGAGGATAATTACTATTACCAATATTTCGATAATTCAAACGAAATACCGAATGATAATTCCAACCTTAACTATAACGAAAATTTTCCTATACCAGCCTCAGAAACAAATCAGTATCAAACATAAATAGCTTTCAAATGAATACATTACCTTACATTTAAATATCAAACCCACCTTTAAAATTACTTATAGATACCGGATGCCACAATTCCATCTTACGACCATATATAGCTGAACAAAATTTCCCAAATAAAATATTTCACTCGAACCATACCTTAATAACATGTACCGGTAATACAAAAACTAAAAACAAAGCAAAAATACCCTTTCTAAAAAAATTTAATTTACTAAAAGAACTAGAATTCATTCTTTATAATTTCCACGACTATTTTGACGGAATCATAGGATTACGCGATTTAAGAAGATTAAAACTTAATATAGACCTAAACAATGGTTATTTCATTAGCCCTACTTGCAGAATACCTCTTTATATTATACTGATTTAGAAGAAAATACCGAATTCTTTATTACAAGTAAAAACTAAAACAGTACCTTTAGAAATAAGAAACCTTACAAACGAAAGCTTTATCGTACCTTTTTATCCTGACTCCATAAGACAAAATGGTGAACTATTTCAAGCGGAAGATTTCGAAACATTCAACATAGAACAAATATTGAATGAAAAAATAGAACCAGAATTCGATTTAAATAACATAAATTCTGCCAATATCATTTATAATTATGACTTCTCTTTAATCAGATCAGTTCTTAATCAATTTCCAGAATTATTACATAGACCTAACGAAAAATTAACTTTCACTAATAGTGTCAAACATGAAATAAAAACAAAAGATGAAATACCGATTCATACAAAATCATATGGGTATCTCTACATACACAAAGCCGAGGTACAAATACAAATAACAAATGTTAGCTGACGGAATAATAAGACCTTCATCAAGTTCTTGGTCCGCCCCTATCTGGATCGTTCCAAAGAAAATGAACGCGTCTGAAAAACAAAAATGGTGAATAATAACGGACTACAGAAAACTAATTGAAAATACTATAGATGACAGATACCGTTTACCAAACATCTCAGATATTTTAGACAAATTAGGAAGAAGTCAGTATTTCAAAATTCAATGATCCCTCTGAAAACGACATTTTAAAAGTAATTAAAGGAAACTTCATTCCAAAACGATTTATTTGCATGTATTTTAAAAATAAAAACCTCGAACCTCTAATATTAAGAGTTTTTCAAAAATATTTTAGAAAAGGTTTTTTAATTTTATATATAACCAATACACTATTGGAAGACAATAACATCCAACAAGAAGAAATAAAGTTTTATCATGAAACTAAAACTTCTCATAGAGGTAACATAACAGAATATATTGCTTCCCTTAAAAAGGTCTATTATTGGCCAAATTTAGAGAACGATGTGAAAACTTATGTCAACCTTTGCGAGATTTGTCAGAAATCAAAATACTAGAGACACCCAAAGAAATTAGTATTTAAACCTACTCCTATAGGCTATGAACCCTTCGATCATATATACATAGACACCTTCAAAACACATAATACTTATTTTTTAACAATCATTGATAGTTTTTCTAAGTTAGGTCAAGCTTACCCCTTAAATACTCAAACGGGCACCGAAATAATAGATAAATTAATAATATACTTTAATCTTTATGGCATACCAAGAAAAATAACATCAGATAACGGTAAAACATTCAAAAACGAAAATTTACAAAATTTATGTTCCTTACACAATATTGAAATGCATTATTGTATACCTAGAAATCCCAACACTAATAGTCCGATCGAAAGATTTCACTCCACCTTACAGGAAACCATAGTAACCCTGAAAAATAAAGATAAAAATGCGAATATTGTTCAATTAATGAATTACGCCATACTCTCCTATAACAATTCAACCCATAGCGCTCTAAAATATACACCGTTTCAAATCGTTAGAGGAAAACTTGATTATCGTAACCCCCTCGAATTGAGTGAGAAGAACAAATTATCTCTAAGTACATGCAAGAACATTCAGAAAACATTCAAGCAATAAATAAACAAATTCATGATTCCCTAACATGTCAACAAAACAGTGTATTGAATAAACGAAACATAAATAGAAGCGAAAATATTACTATCGAACCCGATAAAACTTTATACGAAAAGAAATTCTCTCAAAACATCAAAACGTTAAACAAGTATGAAAAAATTCCTACTCCTGTCGAGGAAAACGATAATGTTATACTCCAAAATAAAAGAAAAATTCATAAAAATATAAAACCGCAACTTTTCTTTTTTCCAGATGACAAAAATCTTTCTTCTACTCTTAACTTTACGTAATCATACTGACGAAGAAACAATACAAAATGAATATGCAAAAGAATATTCGATATTGACAAAAGTCAACAAAACATAATCACCAATAAATTACAACAAATAGATCAACATATGTACAATGTATTTCATGCATTTTACTTATCCTTAATTTTAGACAACATTATAAACCAGCTGAATAAAATTCAATAATTAATAATATAGATAACGCAATATCTTTTGCTAAAGAAATAATTCCATTTTAAATTCAAACCAATCAAAGATAGTATAATTAAATTCCAGGAACTATTAAATTATTACATTCTTTTCAGTATGCAAGTTACAATAAAAAGAAGTATTGTATTGTTTTCGATATATATACCAATCCAATCCCGTTTATATTGTATAAAATATACCTTATACCCATCCTGAAGAAAAATATTATATTACCTCATCCTTATGCATTACTTAAGGAAAATACGCAATGGTCAGTAACAGACATATGCCCAGATGTGGTAGACATCTTCATCTGCAAGCAAAATTTGCTATTGTTTGAAAAAATGGCCTACCTATTCAGAAAATACAAAGAGGAACTCGGAAAAACTCCGAACCCAGATTTTCTGAACTTATGGAGGGAGGAGTTAAGTTATCCAAAATAACCGTCTTCACTGCGGCGCATCATCATCAATTACTTATTTATTATTATGAACTCTAACCTCGTTAAGTTATCTTGCTATAAATTTTGAATATGTTTAGTCTGTCTGTAAGTTTTATACATTCCACTTCAACCCCATTGAAGTATCTTCAGTTAATTATTATTAATGTGACAATAATGAACCATAAATATATTTATCTAATTTTATAATTATTATGGTATAATAGGAAAACTAATATATAAAGAAGCCTGTAAAACTAATAATTTGTTCATTCAACTGATATTCGTCTAGTACGCTAGTCAGATTATTGTAACTTTAAATTATTAAATCCTCAATTTGCTAAATAAATTGTTTTTAAAAAAGCAAGTTGGTGAATTGAGTTATTTAATTCTAGTATAAAACCGTAAACTCAGAGGCGGAGACTTTCTTCAACGAAACAGATATGTTGAATTAATGAAAATGAAAAATTTCTAACCAGCCAGTTTGCCCTGACTTCTCGTTAAGTTAAACAAAAAAACTTCTTCTGTTTGAGTTACACAATAAAAATAATTATTCGTATTTTTGGTTTGATGAATCCTGTCTTTAAGACTTCAGCCTCTTTCAAAATGTATTTGTAAAAATCCTTACACGTTAAACAGTGTTTCACGCCTATGGCAGCGCAGCGCAAATTATTTCTCCATCATAGACTCTTTTTACTTTGTAAGTTGAAGATACTCGAAGCGAAATCCCAATAATATAAATTCCAACAAACACTTAATTTTTTTTTTGTTTTCGTTAGATTCATTAAGGATATACACTATTAATTTTCCCTGAATCTTTAATTACTGGCAAAGGGAATTGAAGTACGTCTCGGAGCGGATCGAGGATCAATAACTTCGTAACTTTTTCCTACTGACGTTGCAAAAATAATTATTCCATCTTCCAAATAGTGATGGTGTTGAAAATATTTTATTTTCGTAATATTATTATCGAACGTAAACTGTATCTTATAACTATATTGAGTTGGTTCTCTATTAGAATGTTTTTTGTGTCAAGTTGATTCATAATTTATTCAAAACTTCTATCGGAATCGAATGGTGGATTTCAATATCTACGTGAAGATATTAGGATTTTGTTAAGCAAAAAATCATTTTCTTGTCTCATAATACTTATCTTCTTACTACTTGCTGTGATTTCTATTACTGAATTTTTAAAAGATTCAGACTCATTATACATAATATAAATAATTAAAAAATAGGAAATTTTATTTTCGTGCAATATTTTGAAATCGTGTATTTTCTCATTGATTATTTGTAACCATAATGGTTTAATGATGTGAATAATTCGTTAGCGAAAACGAAACCTCGAATATTTATGAAAATATATTTCAGCTTTTATAAATTATATATACAGGGTGTTTCGAACAAAGATGATCCCGTCTCTAGGATAGATAGAAAACTGATAAATATTTGAGGTTTGTTTGTTTTTACGAATATGTTTTGGGATCTGATACATCCAATAAATTTGTTTTTATATCTGACTTTCATAGGGGGCGTTAGTTACACGGTATTATTATTGAATATAACTTTTTCAATATTAGATTTATTTAGCAAAAAGGTACTTTTGATAAAATTCGTTCTGAGTACCGTTTTAGGAATATTTTGATTTGAAAATTGAGATGAGACCCCATCGATAAAACGGATACATTTAAAAAATTGGGACTGAGGGCTTTCGTTTCTTATTTCACAAAAATCCAGTCTAATCAGTATAGGATCTCATTTTTAAAAGTTAAATAAGTATGGGCACTGAGCTATTGGAAGTCTTAGTATGAAACAAACAACAATTTGATGATCACGCAGTTCTGGGATTCAAACTGTTTGTTTCGTATTAAGGCTCTCAATAGCTGAGTACTGAGCATTATTTAACTTTGAAGTTTACACGACAAAAGTATTTTCTCTGAGTTTGCCAGGGAAAACTGTCATTCATTGATTGTTATAACGTTGTTGTTAATAATAATTACATTTCTGAAATCTTGTTACTGAATTGCAGTCGATGAAACTTATCAAGTAAAAATACATTTAGAACTATTGAACGACGTTGTCGAGAAACTGAGAATGTGAGGCCTAAAAATATAAATTCGCGAAGGCCAAATTCATTAATGAAGAAAATATTATCTAATCATTACATACAAGTCGAAGAGCTTTGAGCAAACCCCAAATATTTTTCAATTTTCTATCTATTCTAGAGAGGGGTTCACCTTTTTTTTAAACACCTTGTATAGTTTGAATAATAAAATTAAAGGTTAACCGCCTTTTATGTTTATGACTCTATACTCTGTACGCTTTATTATCTTAATCTTTAGAAGGTATATAGAACAACTACGACACACAAGTGTGGTTCGTGGGAATTGGAACTCTATCGACAACGAATTCCATTCGTTAAGTCGATTTTTCTTATTGTTCGTACCGACAAGGACCAAATTTACACGAAGTATTCCTTATTCGGAAGTAGAATATGTCTATCACTGAATTGAATTATTGAATTGAATATGTCGAATACATTTTCCGAAAATAATTGCTTTTATGAAATATGAACGATACCGAAAGATATTAGTTTTTAAAGTTAAAAATCCATCATCCAGGAACTGCAAAAATTCCTCGAATCTAGATCTCAAATTGGTAAAAACTCGCTGGCACATTGCGCGGGGAATTGTTGCTATTTCTTCTCTCGACGGTCTTCAATTGATTAAGCGTGGCTGGATTATTGGAGTAGACTCTTCTTTTCAGGTATCGCCACATAAAAAAATCCGGTGGTGCTAGGTCTGGCCATGTCACCTCGGTAGAGATATCAGTTTCCCATCAAATATCTGGTTTACGACCGCCAAAGACGCTTTAGAAGGATGACATGAAAACATCAAAAGTCGGCGACTGTCTGAGAAATAGCTCAAAGAGCAAGACCAGAATCTATAAAACGTTTGTGAGGCCTATTCTCAACAACAAAAAGAATAATTAGAACCACTGAGATAAAAATACTGCGAACCATTAAGGGACCGAATAAGGATTGATGACATAAGAGAAGAATTGGTGGTACAGGATGTGGTGAGATGGGTCAGGGCACGAAAAAGATTCTGAAGGGATCGCGTAGAAAGAATGCCAGAAGACAGATGGTCTTAAACTTAGAGACGGAATACACGCACACCTGTAACCTGACCACCAAAGAAGTGATACGAGAGCTGGTTTTCAGCTTCTTAGGAAGATCCAAGAAGAGGGCCAGACGTACAGGATTGAACAGGACCTGGTCTTATTGAAAGAGGAAGAAGAAGAAGGCATCTTGTTGAAACCATGTAGTACGATTATAGGCCTCAAGAAAAGAAAAAATCCCTTAGCATGGCTATGTATCGTTCAGTATTTACAGTGACAGATTTCCCCTGTCGATTTTGAAAGAAATGGGGTCCGAATTCAAAGACTTTTGTTATTCTCCACGTGGGTTCTCTGCAGCCCAGTAACGGCAATTCAATCTATTTATATACCTATTTAAAGAAAATGTGCTTCTTCGGAGATCAGAACATTTGTTGAAAGCATTCCAAATATTATTCCAACAAGAGCTCGTCTTGAAATTAAATCATTTGGCTGTAATTTCTGCACAAGTTAAATTTTATACGGGTATACAGATCTTTCGACAAAATGCGACGCAAAGATATTCTGGATACAACAAGTTCGGCTGGTCGCTCATAACGTTCAAACGCAAGAGATTTTGTAAAATCGTACTTAGATACTTAGGATATTGATACGTTTTAAGTTTTTTTAGGATATTTATCAATTTCTCGGATTAGGACAGTCAGGGTTGTCTTGAAACGATAATTACTAATAGTCTGTTTTTATCATAGAAAGGAAGTTGGTAAAGGGTCCAAAGCTCTATAATTAGATCATTAAACTACTTTTCTAACAGTACCTAACTCCGTTTAAATCGTTTTTAAATTTTATTTGACACGCAAAGCTTTATCACCAACTAACATTAATTTAACTAAACGTTATTCAAAAATTTTCCCAAAGGAAGTACTAGAAATATTCCTAAAATCTAAATTTGTGTCATCTATTGATAAAGAACTCCGATTTAACCAACTGAAATTGCAACAGTTTATTTAAAGTATAATTATGATTTCTTGGAATGTTTTGAAATGAAACTAAAGATCCTGTAATTTGTTATTGCATAAATTTATATTTTTCTACTTACTGTACAATCGTGCGTGACGTTATAGCGAAATATGTTGACGAGAAATTAATACGAAATACCTTTGTTATCATTATAACAGAGGAAATAATATTTTTCTTCTTAAATTTATATGCCATCAAAAACAAAACTTGTAAAAAACGCAACTCAGCTCTTCTACCGTAAAAAGTTCATAGTGACAAATATCAAATCTGTTGATTTATTCAGTTCCTACTCAAGGCACATTCTGTTTCTGTTCTTATTACGTAATTATCTAATCTAACAACATCTTATAGTGACCATCGCATGAAAGTACAATGCTATCAAAAACAATACAAAAAAAGAACTTAATACAGAAGGTCCCTTAAGTAGGAACTAAGCTCGAAATTTGGTTTTTGACGAAATCTCATTTCTTTTCATAGATAGACCTCTTTTTGTCTCTTTCCAGTATCCTCTACTTTCTAAATACCAACAACGAATTTTCTTAAAGCCCTCTCTCTGTCTTAAGAGTTCTTCTTTCTCATTAATCCGTTTGCCTAATTCGTAAGCACGCTTCTCCAATTTCCTTGCGATACTTGGTTTGATGGAATCTCATTTCTTTTTGTAGGTAGACCTCCTTTTTTCCCTTTTCAGTATCCTGTACCTTCTAAATACTAACAACGAATTTTCTTAAAACTCTTTCTCTGTCTTAAGAGCTTTTCTTTCTTATTAATCATTGAATCCGTTTGCCTAAGTCGTAAGACTGTTTCTTCAATTTCAGAAATTAGGAATGCAGAGCACCATATTTATCTACATATCCACATATTCCACAGAATTAGTTAAGGGCTCAATATTTTACGATGCAAAAAAATTGACAATCATTTGCCAATTGAAATTAAATCGATATCATCTTTTCCCGAACTCCGCTATAATTTGAGGATATATTTATTGGAAAGTTTAATTTTTGCCATGGTTTTCTTTTGTTTATTGACATTTTATTTGATTTGTAGCTTTATTTAGTTATTTTTATGTTTGTTTTTTAATTTTTACAAGCTTTTGTCCTCAAATTCTAACAATTTTTTGACAATAAAGCATTTCTCTTTTCTTATTTTTGTACGTGGTATTTCTCTTTTCCGGTACTACATCTTAAGCTTCAGCTCTCTTCAGTCTCTATGGTAAATGATTCTTTGCATTCTATTGCATTCACAAATTGAGGATTCCTGTGCTCTAATACTTCCAAAGTCGACATTAATTAGATGTAACCCGCCCAGGCTTGCAACTCTCGAAAGTGCTACGTAATCTTGAACATTTATTTTATTATTTTATATCATATAGGATTACAAAATTACTTATGCAGTTGGTGTATCTAGAAAACTAGACTGAAATTACAAAATATTTTATTTTTCTCGTGATTTATACACTAATTGTATTCAAAATTTGAAGCTTCCATATCAACTAGAAGTACTTTGTCTAACAAAATTAAGAACTTTGATTAGTTATAATTTGACTGGTTGAAATTTGAAATATAGCGTGTTTATACAATGCTTGCTTGGTTACTAGAAATACCTGCCTCCAGTTTAATCCAAAACGAAGTTATAGAGAATCGAAAATGGCCTGAACTGCTTCGAGAAAAGTATGGTATTGCAGCGCCGTTTTTTTGCTCGACCTGGCGGGGATACTGCCTTGTCCCCAGATTTTTTATAAATTTAAAACAAAATGGAATATAAGATAATTCAAGCTAATTAATAAATGTTAACAGTAAAATATAATTCATATTATTGTAAATGAAACAAATCAGTCATGTTCTGTTGAGAGTTGTGACTGATTTTTACACTTTTTTTACTGCAACCAATACCTATCTACTTATTCAACTTCTTCTATTTATTTTATGGTACACCACTGATAAAATTAATGTTTTCATTTAAAAATTCAATCAAGTTTTCTAGTAAGAGCCAAAACTTTTCAAATGGTTCATAAAACTTTACGTTATTTTCGGAAACATTGAAAAATCGTACTTGAGACATAAAATTTTAAAAATAAGTCACCCAGTGTGTGAGGTCTGGTATACAACTTTCCAATTAACATTCATTAATTTCACACCAAATTAATATAGAAACATTAAATGTAACAAATGTGTAAAATGGCCTTTTAGCGACGAATGTGACTATGAGTCGCAGACGAATGCAATAATCACACACTAATTGCAAAATAATGGCAATTTTCTTTATAAAATATATTACATATTAACAAATTAACAAATTAAAAATTAGGAAACTAAAAAATGGAATCAGCGAGACTTGAACCCGAGAACTCTCGTATTTAAGCCTCGTATTTTAACCACTACACTAAGCAGACCTTAATAATACGTTTTCTACGCACTACTTTATGCATTAGTACGTAAATTAAAGTTTCCTGCACTGAAAAGTGTGTCTAAAGTACGTAGTTTACTTTTATAACATTTTGTATGATTTGGTTTGGTAATGTTTACGAACTAAAAATAAAAAAACAAGCTCACGTAATAAAAAATTTTTATTTAATAGTTTAATTAAACGAGAACAAAAAAAATGATAAATTCCTGTAAAACGGTAGACCATGATAGATAGAACACAATTATTTACCTAATTCACTTAAAAACCACCGACCGAAGAAAAAGCAATTACGTACTCCTCTCCTAATGGACGCTAGCCTTTGATCCAATCTTTTTTTGTTTTAATTTCGTCACAAAAAAATTCTGTCAAACAATGCTTTATTACCAGCCATCAGCTTTAACTCTGCAGGCACTTTTTCATTAGGGAAAATGAAGTTAGTTACGGAACTCTATCGTAGTCTCTGTACGTAATGGATTTGTTACAAATGAAAAATCCCCGTTCGTTGAATTCTATTAAAATTTTGTTCTTTCATCAATTGACGGTTTAATTTGGCATCGAAATAATACATAATTTTTTATGTTAAATCTCATTAAAACTATACGGTAATTAATTTTCATCTTTGCACATCATAAAATACTCAATTAGGAAGAATTGAAAATTCAATTATACAAATAAATGAAGTGCCGTTTGCTATCGAAAGATCATGTCTTTGGCATACTCTCATCACCCCGTAGAGCATTTAAAAACATAAAAATATGAAACGTGATTCACACGTACGGTTGGTATTCAAAGCGAAATATAAAAACTCCAAAAGTCGTGCTCAGCTGTACTTCCTACCTTTTCCGAGGTTAGAAAGTCAACCGTAAACTGGGTTTTAATTTTTTTTTATTCTCGTTATTTTTTTTTTATTAGTTGAACCGCGCCGTTTGCTCGACGACTCTAAATGTGAGCAATAATTTACAACGTTACATCACTGTGTAATCAGGTAATTAGTGATGTTATCTTGATCTTGCTTAAAATGCTTTTTAAAAAAGAGAAGTTCTACGGGGTAGTTTGAAAATTACACCAAGATTGAAGATAATACGGCCAGAAGATCTCCCACAATAAAAAATACTCTCAGAGTACCGTGAATGGATGGTTCCTGACGCACTTTATGACTTATCAGGCAAATGGTTGTGCATTTTTTGCATTGTAAAGTATTGAGCCTTTAACTAATTCTGAACGTGGAATAAGTTCCTAAATGAATAAGTGTGCACTGAACTTTCTAAAATTGGAGAATTATGCAAACAGATTCAAAGAAATTATTTCTGAATCTTTTAAAGAAGAAGAATAAATATCTAACAGCTCTCTTTTGTAGTTTGAAGATTCGCCCAAATTGAGTAGCACCACAGGTACTCCAGAAGGGAAGGGAATATCGGATATGCGAATCAATAAGGGCATAATAAACTGTTATAGAGGGGAATAAGTTTGGTTCTTTGGAAACTGATCTTAGCGCAAAACAGGAAGAACTTAATTTTCCACAACATGCCCTAAGAATTTTACAGATCGTCAATTGCGGTATTGTTCAATTAAAAAGACTGCAGTGTATTTTTATACGATATAATTTTAGTTCTAGAAATGTTGAAGATTAGATCTCACCATGATTTAAGGGTGATATGGCACTATGAAGAGCCGTGATTTGCTCTAAGAGAAACAGAAACAGAAAAAACAAAATAGGGCCTAGTACTGAGCCTTGAGGCACTCCCATTCGATTGTCTTGCAAGATCGTTGTATCAACTGCTGACTTTTGTTGGTGAGGTATGACTTAAGTAGTAATCAACAAAAAACTGAGCATTTAAAAATTTATATACATCTGTCTGACTTGATTTTGAATGGGGTTTGTATTTATCATAACACATTGAAAGTGTTCATACATGAAAATTAAACAATGGCAGTTAATTAGACATGCATATTTGAACAGAATATATGTACGACGATTTATACAAAACAAACAGTACGTTTCACTTAAAAACTTACACAAGTGACGATATGTTTTTTCGATAAGAGTGACTGTTCTTTCTATTTTTATCTTGTTTTATGAGAAATTTGACAAAATCTCTTTCGCAATCATTAGTTTTAAGAGAGACATTTTGAATGAATATTTGTACTCAAGGCTCAATCCGCTAGAAGTGCGCGTCATAAATTCTCTTTGGCAGATATTGATATTACAAGAAATCGATTTATCATCTATAGATATCGAAAGCAGCCATTATTAACAGATATCTGTGTATTAAAAGCCATGATGATTGACGCATGTGCAGAAGAGTTTCTGTGAAAAATATATGCAAATGCATTATTTTCACGAAAAATCGATAGATAAAATGAAAATTTTGTAATTTTTGTTAGGTTAGGTTTTTTGATAAAAATGATGCATTTGCATACTTTTTTCACAAAAACTCTACCGCGCATGCTTCAATCATCATTACTTTTGACACACAGATAGATCTTAATGAGATCTATCTAAGAAAGCTATCCATGGTTCGATATTTGTTAGCCTTCCTGAAATAATGGCCGTTTCAGCGTAAAATAAATCGATTTCTCGTAATATCAATAGTCATGATGATCGTCGTGGGGTGGCTTATCATACTTTTTTACCTTCCCTTTTTTATCTAAGATTCTTAGATACATTTAACCCTTATATGGTCTTGAACCACTAGGTCTAAAAATGTTAATGCTTTTCTACGTTCCTTGTATAAACTAATGAAAAATAAAAGCAATTATCAAGTTTATAACATATATTATTTGTTATGGTCCAATTTTTCGTAGTAAATTGAAGGAAATTATAACAAGTATTTCAAAATGTTTATTCAACATTAAATTTTAGTGCATACCATTTCGAGTTTAAAAATGACAACTTTACGTTTAAGTAGTAATAATATTTATTAAAGTAAATGAATGAATACCTCTAAGATGTGATATGTACAAATATTTATTAGATATATGTGTACGTATTACGGAAAATTCTTTTAAATGAATTACACTCCAAAAAAATATTATAGCCAACAAACCTTTTGTTTCACGTGAATTACTATAAAATGAATTGCTGTTTGTTAGTCTCGCTAAAACTCGACAACGGCTGGACCGATTTGGTGAGAGGTGAATAAATATGAAAATACTAGGAATCAACTGAAAACAACAATTTTGTTTTTCCTTGATGTTTTCTCGCAAATTAAATTTCTGAACGTAACCATAATATTTGACATCCAACTATATTTAGATTGATAAAACTTAAGTTTTTTCACAAATTAAATTTCTGAACGAAACGTAAATATTTGACATTTGACAACCAACTAATATGTCGATCCATTGTTTCTTTCGACCGATACCGCAGATAAAGAGTGAGAGAGAATTTACAATGTCGAGGGGAAGACGACGACCTGACTTAGGTTAGATCAAAAAAATAGTATCATTGCTATGTCCTAATTCAGAACAAGCATAAAGGGAAAATACAAAGGAAAGGATGTCTTGATCCCGCGTATACCGATGATTTCAACGGGTTTACCATTCGATTTCAAACGTTTAGAGTTTCCGGTACGTCTGGATTTTGCGATAACCGTCAATAAATCGCAAGGCCAGTCGTTGGAAGTTTCCCTCTTTGACAAAAAATATAATTTATCAGAAAGCTTTAAATTGATTAACAAACTGTATCATAACTGTGTGTATGTCAATATCAAATTGAAATCTTATGAATAGCCAATATTTCAGGAAAACTCTGTTTTGTAAGTGAGCAACATCATGTGTAATTAATCGAAATTAATAATAAAACTTTATTCATACCGAACATTTTTTGTTTCAATAAAAAAAGGATCGCTGTTTCAAGCTTTTTTATACAAAAATTTAGGTCTTTTATATATCGATTGAGGCAGTACGATGTCTGCCAGGTCAACTAGTTTAAAATAAAAATTTGTTCAAATATCTCTGATGTTCTTATTCTAATGATTCCCTTAATTCACCCTTACCCCCAAGTATATTTATCCCCCCACTTTCAAGTTACAAATATTATGACGGTTGTTCTAGATTGTGCTAGGTTTGTTCTATATTGTGCGCAAATTTCGTGGTAAATAGTTTTTTTTCGAACTTCATATTGTACTACATAGAACAAACCTAGAACAACGCATAAAATATTTATAACTCCTAAGAAGTATGTATAAATAAATAAATTAAATTAATAGAATCGAAAATAATTTGCAAACTGATATTAAACGATAGAAAAAAATGGACAATTTGAATAAGGCGATAAGAATCTCCCAGAATTGACCCCGCCCTTTCGAGTTAGAAATATTTTGAGGATTGTTCTAGGTTTGTTCTATGTAGTAGAAGTTCGAAAAAAAATTATTCTTCACGTAATTTGCGGACAATATAGAACAAACCAAGCTCAATCAAGAACAACCGTCAAAATATTTCTAATTCTAAAATGTGGGGTCAAATCTTGGAGATTCTTAACGCCTTATTCAAATTGTCCAAATTTTTTTCTGTCGTTTAAAAGCAGTTTGCAAATTATTTTTGTTTCTATTAATTGAATTCATTTATTTATACATATTTCTTTAAAATATTAGATTTTTTAATATGTTTATGTTTCTAAATCTTATCTATCTTTCGAAAATTATTAAAAAAAAACCAATTTTGAAACAGATAGATACTTAAAATCAATAAGATTTAGAAACAAACATTTTTCATATTTTATTAATAGTATAAATTTATTGTCCATTTATCATAATTCACTGAAATTTCTTAATTTCTCTCATACATTTTTATAGCTTTCGCTTAAAATTTTTTTCCCAATTTCCAAAAAACATTGGTGGGTAGTTTCCTAAAACAATATTTGATCATTGTTCCCAAGCGTTTAGTTATATTTTCGTGAAATGAAGCAATTTTTTGGTGTAATTTCCATCGTTAAAATAACATAATCACCTTTCAAAATGTCCCGCCTCTGGCAAAATACCGAACCGGCAAATGATTGAATATAAACAACGTAACGCACCCTGGGACATTCTCACTTTGGCTCCTACGTGAAAATAAGCATCACCAGACACAAAAAAGACGTTGTATCATTGTCTCGACGTTTCCAGTTAGAACACAAAGGATAATATAGATAATCCCTAGGAACAATTCTAATTTGTGCACCCACAACAAAATCAACAAGATTTCGGTTTGTTAGTGAAGTGAGTCCGTCGAGTGAATTATATGCTGCAAAGAAAATGAACAAAATTTTTTGGTACGAATATAAATGGCGTTAGAGATATGTCATGTCGGTGTTTCTTGGCAATCAAGATCGGTATGTTTGAAATTGAAGTGAATTATGGGAAGCGGACTACACGGATTATGGAAAATTATTTTTGAAGTTTATTCTAGTTGATTCCCCGAAGATTTTGGTTAATATTTCAGGAGAATTAATGTGGACATTTAGTAATTATGAAATTGGTATATCGGTTATTTCGAGATATATGGAAAAAATAATAGATGACAATATAAGCTAGTGCAAGGAAATTACAGGGAATTCAATTACGTAAAATTTTAACTTATATTTCAGTTTATAATCGTTTATTTACATACAACGAATCTTAAACTGATCGGTATATCTGATCACATCAATAATTAAAAACACCAAGTTCATATTACTTTCTTGAAGATTCCATTTAGATATTTAATATCAAAGAAAGCGATCCGGATCTCATTTTGGAATTTCGTTTGTTCGACCTGCAAATGAGATGGCGTTTAAACAGAACATTTTGTATTTATTCTCGTACTAAATTGTTCGCTTGTTTTCGTCCATTTGGATACATAAATATAACGGAATAATGCAAAATGAAAATTAGACAATGGCTATATAAACATGTTACGAAGAGGATGGAAATAAATTATGTATACGTCGTTCCAGTGGTGGCACCATATTTTGATTTTCAAAATACTCAACATCAATATCATTGTTCGTGATGAAATTTTCGATCATAAAAACAATCCTATCTATCCACTTATTTTTGTTTCATAAATTATCTATCTTTGATATAAATTCTCTATCCTTCATACGATATTTAATTCAATTACCTTTGAAGTCAGTTAAAAGCGTTGTTAAAGAAATATCTCGATTGTAGCTCAAACATAAACTATTAACGAACAAGTTCCAAGGTGTAATTACACCAATTAAAATTTGCATTTAATATTTCTATATTAATTACTTCATGTAGAAACAAACACGTTTTTGTTATTATTTTTTGTACTGAGAATACTATAATTTGATTATGATGAAATTGATCTAAATAAAACTTAGCTTTTTAAGGGAAATCTATTTTCAAGTAATCTACGTACTAAGAGAATTATAATTTGATTTGAAGTGAATAGATCAAAATGTTATACAAAAATATGTGTATGAAAAACTATATATTTGTCATGTCGAAAAACAATCGTAATTTCAAAAATAGCAATGAGCGATATTAAAGGTTATTAGAATTGTGAAAGGTTGAATGTCAGTAAACGATTATTTCATAAACATACACGATCGACCGAAGGAGATTTATCAGTTGCAAAATGATTTATAGTATGGTAGTAACCGATACTCAAAGAATTATTAGATACGAGTCCGTATTATTGTTACAAATCAATGATTTATCGACTGAAATAGCTTGCATGTGGTGACTATGAAGTAGTGTGTAATTCAGCCTGTGTTTCATAGTATAATAGAAATATTTCCAAGTAGCCAATACATTTCTTTACTTCTTTACTCATTTACTGCCGTTTTGGGTTGAAACAATAATAGAAAAAACAATAATCGTAGACACTTTTTTCTAAATTAATAGGTAAATAAACTCTAATGAGATTTAGAATATTAACCGAATGTAAAAATTGATTTCAATTTATTTTTGACTATAATTTGTCCAGATGTTATTTCTTGTACAACCGTCACGACACGATTTGTATAAATTACGATAGCGACACGTCATTTTTATGGTGATAGGAGGTAGTAGTCGGAAGCTTTTAACGTCAAAAATTCCAGCTACGCAGAATTACACTAAGATGTAACCAATAAAAATATTTCAGACTTATAAAAACGATGATAAACAGTTAAAAGCAATATTTTTAGATTCCTTAGGCTATTCCACCAAAAAGCTAGTCGCCTATAAAGGATCAGATAACAAAAAAAAGGAAATAGAAAGTACATAGACTATTACTTGTTTTGAATGTATACTGGGTAAAAAATCCGCTATCGAATATGACACTTTTCTTTGATATTTGGAATCGTCACATTTTTCATAACCTTCATATATCAGTTATGTATATTATTTAAACTCACAATTAACTCATTAGTATTTTAAGTTTTATAAGCATTGAATAAAGACACAGTTATTTAAAATACGTCCATTTTCTGGGTGAATATTCTTTTAAACTTCTTGTCTAAGTAAATCCATTTTCTGGGTGAAAATTCTCTTGAACTTCTTGTCTAAGTAAGTCCATTTTCTGGGCGAATATTCTCTTGAACTTCTTGTTTAAGTAAGTCCATTTTCTGGGTGAATATTCTTTTGAACTTCTTGTCTAAGTAAATCCATTTTCTGGGTGAAAATTCTCTTGAACTTCTTGTCTACGTAAATCCATTTTATGGGTTAATATTTTTTTGAACTTCTTGTCTAAGTAAATCCATTTTCTGCGTGAATATTCTCTTGAACTTCTTGTCTACGTAAGTCCATTTTCTGGATGAAATGATGCTAAGGCTAATTTCATTTGAAGCTGTGATATCTACATGTATACCAGAGGCTTGGCCCAGAAAGTTTTCTGAAATTCTTCTCTTATTTTCTAATGATATCTTCGGCTACACTGCTGGATTTACATCCTCCCTGTCGCTTTATTATCAAAATGTCCGCTCCTGAATCTGCCAGTAGAGACGCCACCTGTGTATCCTTTAACATTAGGTAGATCCAGGTACTGAGCAATGTTTGCTGGTAATTTTCTACACGCAGTGTGTATGCCACATTTTCCATTATAATATCTCAAAAAATCTGTCGTGCTATACAGCAGGAGGTCTAATTTTTCTATACAAGATCGACACCAGCAATATTTCCAGCAGTGACCACAAATTCGTGAACGAAAATAGAAATATATCGTCTTCAGCTTCTATAAATATTTCTATAATCTCCTACGTCGAAATCTCCAATTCTTTTTCATGCAGCCAAGTCAAAAGCATAGTATACTTCTTGATATCGACATATTTTTGCGTACTGTGAGTTTAAATCTCAACATTGAATATGTAGTCCACAAAGTCGACGCCTTTAATGTTCATAAATTTTGAAAATAAGCAAATAATACCTTTTTGTTGATGTCGACTTTTTGAAGGTCCTACTGGATAGACTTCGATCTTTTATTCTTTCAAGGTAATAAATTACTGTTTTCTGTATATTTTCCCAAGTATCTTTTTGAGTAATATTTTGGTTATTGTCGTATTTCCTTAAAGGAAGTCACCCACTTGTTTTATGAGACAATAATAGATTACATAACTGTATTATTGGTGGAATTAAACGGTTAAAAAATCTTTAAATAAATCACTGCTTTAGGTCGTAGCTGCTCATTAGAAATATAAAAAATATACTTCGAAGTATTGATGATAGGTGTTAAGATGGCCACCCATGGCGATAGTAGGCACAAATATATATATATATATATATATATATATATATATATATATATACTATATACATACACTATCGAAAAACGCTTTAACCCAGAGTACGTCATAACCAAAAGCAATTTGTTAAGTACAAGTTTCAAGTAAAAATTAATGACCGCGATGCCCGGCCAATATAACGATCTTTACGTAGGCGTTACTTTGGTTTACGATGTCTTTTGAATGTTGTGTGATCACCGACAACGATAAATATCATAAATTTCGAGAGATGTACTTATACATATATATAAGAAAGTTCTATAGCTAGTACGAATCGAAGTTAAATCGTTACTTCATTTTAATATGCTAAAAACGGACGAACGGTCTGGGTGCCTAATTCACACTGAAAATAAATGAAAAAATTCCTGATATGTTGTTACACGATCGGATATTAGAAGTCCAAGACTTTGTAGAAACCATGGTTCAATGGTTTTACAAAGATCACAAACTCTATTATTTGCATACATTTTCGATTTAATGAGGATTTGAAATAATAATCTACATTTGGTAAAAAAATCTTATTGTGCTCTAGGAAAGTATATGAATTCTACGGAGTGCTTTTACATACGTCCTTTATTGTGGATTTAGCTCTGAGCGGCTTTTACGTGTTTCCAAATCTAAAAAAAAAATGAAATGACGTAAAAAGATTTTACTAAAATGATGGAAATAGAAATCACGGGCTTATAAACCACCCTCGTATATAGGTTTTATGTGTCAACTTTCATGACATTTCGATGTCAGAAAAAAATGACAGTTATTTAAGTGAAGCTACTTTTGTTATTTTTAAAAAAAATTTCGTGTGTTAACTTATCATCGCTTTTTGATGAACAAAAAACTGTAAAAGCTCAGCATTAGCTTCAAAAGAGTTATCCAGACTCTGCTCCATCGAAAAAATTCATTTGTTTTTTGTTTGCTGAATTTAAACGTGGTCGTACAAACACCGATGATGGTGAATGTTCTGGTGGTCCAATCGTTGTTACTACAGAAAACAGTCCACAAATTGGTTATTTCTAATTATAAATTGAAACTGCGTGAGATAACTGAAGCCGTAAACATATCAGAAGGCAGTGTGTTTACAATGACCATGAGAAAGCTTTTTTGAAAGTGGGTGACGCGTTTATTCACAGTCGATCAAAAACAACAACGTGATGATGATTCAGAGTCATATTTGGCCAAATTTAGTCGTGATAAATCAGATTTTTTGCGTCGATATGTGACAACAGATGAAACACGGGTCCATCACTACATTCCGGAATCAAAACGATCATGATCTGAGTGGACCGCAATGGGTGAACCACCTTCAAACACACAACAGTCAAATGGAAAGGCTTCAGTATGGAATATAGTTCATCGACTATCTCTAAAAGGAACAGACAATCAATATCGAATACTACATAGAGAAGAAAAAACCATTGTTTCACCTAGACAATGCACCGATTCACAAATCGATGGCAGCGATGGTTAAATTGAACGAATACCCTTCGAATTGTTTCCTCATCCACCGTATAGTCCAGATATGGCTCCCAGTGACTACTGGCTATTCGCTGGTATCAAAAAAATGCTCGTCGGTGAGAAATTTAGCTTAAATGAAAAAGTAGTTGCTGAAACTAAATCCTATTTTGAGACAAAAGACAAATCCTTCTACAAGCACGGCATCGAGAAGTTAGAGATTGTATTGCTCTTGAAGGAGATTACATCGATGAATAAAATCTATTTTTGCCACAAAAATGTGTTTTTCAAAGTTAGTCACATGACTTATTAAGTAATTTGTTTCATTTCCAGAGTATCATGTATAAAATCAATACGATTATTGTGATTAAAGTCACTTATTTCATAATATTCCGAATTTCGTTTATTATATTTTGTAGTTTATTATATTTTGTATGTGATCGTTATTATATGCCTTGCAAACTACTTGAAGCTCGTTGTACGAACCAACCAACCACAGAAAATGATAAACAGAGTCCTTTATGTGCGGCAAAACACAACACATGTATAGAATGTTAATTGATGACCAAAACGAAAAATGAGGTTTTACCAGAACGGTTGTGAAAAACTTGCGCAATACTTTGCTGTCAGCACACAATTCTCAGTGGGTGTTTTCAAATATACATATATATGTAGTACAGAACCGTACCAACTTTGAAAATATTTCGAATTTTATTCTAATTGAAAAGATCAAAATAGAATAGGATTGCAGATATTTCTTTATTATTGGCTATAACCATCTTCTAGTTATTTCTAGTTTCGGGTGAAGCTAACAACGAGGGTTATACGTATTTGCTGTTAAAGTTTAAATCTATAAGGATTATTGAAATAAATTTGACTGTCATCACTTTTGGCGACATTCAACTAACGACATTTTCATACATTATTCAATACTTTAGTAAAAAAAGGGGGGAAAACTTTTAAAGAGGATCATTTTGTATTGAAATAATCAGATCGATAATTGTACAAACTAATAAGTACGGCTCTGTACTATGCGATATGAGTCTTAAGACCTATAAAATAATTCTTCAAATGACATTATTTTCAATGACAGGTGTGATAAATTCGATACACAGTTGTTTCAAATTCATTTTTACTAATTTTCCACGAAACGAATTTTAATTAATAGTCATTGTATCATACGAGGATGATCCCAGAAGTACCTGGTTCAACTAAGATAAAACAAAAAATCCTCAAACTTCGATCAAAGTTTGTTGAAATCGGAGGCAAAAGGTTTTTTCTCCAATTTGATTCCCTAGGGATACCCTTTGAAATGTCGAATTCCGTTCCAAAAGCTTAAATTCAAAGCTCTATAACTCGCCTTGCATAATATAAGAAGAGGAGGTATAATTTTTCTATGATAGTACCTCCATTCCTCTTCCGATTTTTCTCCATTACAACGTTTTAGTTGCTAATCTGTAGATAATATGAATTTTTATGTGGATTTTTTGGATAAAAGAATTCGTCTCAATTTTCACCCTGTATAATACGCGAATGTATGGGACTGAAAAATTGAAATGAGACTGTTGAGTCAAATGGAAGTTTTCTTAATCGATTGATGACATAAAGACAATGATATCTCTCATAGTATCGAATTTATTAAATTTTATATATAGGGATGACAACAATATTCCTGAAAGTTCTCCGATGGGGTTAAATCTGACGAATAGGGTGCATACATAATTAATTTTGGTCATTGCAATAACGGATGTGTAAGCTGGTACATTGTGCTTGAGAAACGACAATTTTTCATTAGAAAAATGCGGCTGTTTTTGCTTGAATTCTTCGCTCAAACGTTACAATAATTCCTTTTTCGGGACGGTCTTCTTCCTGTTCAGTCCATTCAAACACTCGATGGAAACATCTTCAATACGCTGTTTTTGTTCCATTGTGAGCAAAAGCGTTACCCATTTTGAGCAAAACCTGAATGGCCTATTATATCTGCTAGCTCGCGCACTTTCAGTAACGATCATCCAGTACCTGTTCGTGGATTTCTGGAGTCGTCACTGCATTTGATCGACCACTGCGATGCTGGTCTTCGCAGGTCGTACGGCCTCGTTTAAACTAAGCTACCACATATTTTACTGTTGATAACGAAGGAACGGTCTCGCCCTGAGTAAAATCTAGTTCAGCTTTTATTTAATTCATTATTAATGGCTGCCTAACAAATACTAAACGACTTGGCGTCTTCAAACTTGAAACATGCAACATAATCAACTAACGTCATCTCTAGGTTAGGGTAGAAATTATTTAACACATTCTTGGCAAATGTTTCACGTTTTCTTCCAAGTTTAAAATTTTAGAAATAGTTTTAGACATATGTATTTCAATTATCTGGATTAATTGTATTCATATTTTGGAGCAGTGTATCTCTCATTTATATTCAGTAGCATACAAAACCAGCAGATCTGTGAAATACGGAGATGAAATAATAATTTGCCATTTCTTATTATATATACATATATGCATAATTAATCTAGGATGCACTTGCATTTTTTAAAACTGATAATTAAAGTAGGCTTTGCGAACTGTCTAAATATCGAACAATCGAAAAAACGTCAACAATCGTATTTCAAAAAGTGCCACGGTATAAACACTTTGATAAAAATTAAGAGATAATTGTTTTTAAAAGTTTATTTAGAATTATTTAATCAAATTTATAATTAATAAATTCAATTCATTAATGTGCAAACTTAAATTTCCAACGTAATCGTAGAAAAAATGTAGAAAAAAATATTTTTTTTAATGTAAATAAACAATGTTGAATATTTGAAAGCTATTTTTAATTCTAAACATCTTTTCTTTATAACAATTTTCGATAGGTACTTTACTCTATAGCAAAAATCACATTTTTTGACAAACCTCTTATTCGACTGATAAAATTTCACATCTGAAGATTGAATTTTAGGTTTTGGACTATGCAGAACTTTTTATACAGAATAACTTTATTCATAAAATTAATAATAAAAAAGTTTCCCATATGCCGCCAACTTACGTGAACAAACTGTATATATCTAATTTTGATATTACTTTTCTTGGTGGTTGACACCATCCTTTATTAAATAAAAAGGATTTGACTCTTATTCAAGTAGATATTCTTTTGATATGAATTAAAAAATTTGTTTGTATTAATTTTAACGAAAATTGTCAGTTCAATTTCCTTTATATACTTTCAATGCATGTTAAGCCATTTCGTAATATTTCACTTCTTATCTCGAGTATCTACGTTTCCATTATTCACTAATGGTTGCATTATGTTGCATTTTGTTTTTTGTTTATACGCTTCACTTCATTTTTGAGACAGTCACTTTTAAATAAAAAAACCTTAACGTTTTTCCATTTCCTTTCCAGTAAAAAAACGATAAAGTAATTTTTTACAAAGTCTATTATCGTCCCGCTATGCAAATCCTACAGTCTGTTTTAAACAATTTACTCAAACGAAAGCTAAAACACTTTATATCTGAGACTAATAGTTTCAATCAAATAACAAAATTTCCCCTTTCAGCTTCTAGTTACACAATTGAACATTTTACTTAGTCAATCTATCAACTACGAAATACCGAAACCGATACCATCTAAGAAATGGTATAATTTTATCAATTAGTGCATCAGGATGTTAATAAAACATCTTTTTTTATTGAAATTATTTCGATTTATATATGGTTCTAAATCGCCTTGTAGACGTACCGCGGAAAGAGTTAATAGCACTTGCGCGCTTATCTATGATCACAATTTGCTTGCTACGTTAAAAATTATGAAGCGATTCTTGTTATAAATTTCTGGATAATTTCTCTTGAAAAAAAAATATATATAACGTAATGCGCCTAGGTTAACTGAACTGCTTCTGCAGATTATAAAATTGCGTTTTAAGAATGCCTTTTATTCCCATCGGTTAACTTGCTGCCACATTATGTAGTTTATAATTTATGTAGCTTAACCTATTTTGTTATACGGAGTGATAAGTTATAGTAAAATCGAAAAACAACGCGAGTATTTTGCAAATTTATTTAAAAGATACTTATTAAATCATATAAAACAGATGAGAAATTTTAAATTGAATTTTCAAGAACTTAGTTCATATGAAAACTTTAAGTACGTAATGTGAATTTAAATGAATGATTAAACTGGAAAAAATTATTATGATTATGTGTAGTTCCAATATCAATTGCAGATTATAAAAATCCTTGCCGGCATTTTTGTTTAATGTACAACAGGCGTAGATACATCATTTTATAAATTTATTTAAAAGGCAATCGAATCATTACAAATTGGACGGAAATATACGTCGTTATTTAGAAAAAAATCAATATTATAACTCGTTAACTTGATACAACTGAATATTAAATTATAAAACGTAAATAGACGAATAAGGGAGTTTGGTTTAAACAGGGTACCAGACATAAACTGAGTCAATTCGTCTGTTAGAACTTCGGTAGTCGCCATCGAACTTTCCTTGACGATTCAGTTATTGAGTTTCTGGTGTTTAAAATCTACTACTACTTGATAAATGGAAAATTTATTTACTCTAGTTAATTGAGCAATTCGTATTATGATTGTATTATTAGATTGCTAAATATTTTCCTTTTTTTAAACTAACGAATATATTTAAAATAACTTGCTGTGTTTATATGTCTATAAATCAATATAAATAAGCAAATTGTCAGTGTCAATATCATATTTTGATAAAGACTTGAAGAAAAGTCGAAATGTCAAAATTTATATTTCTTTTAAAAATTTTCAAAAAAAACTAATTTTACAACAGAAGAGACCTAAAATCAAGAACATTTAGATGCGTTAATATATCGAAAGGTCTAAGAAATAAGAAATTAAAGAAATTTATATCTAAATCTTTATTATTACATTCATACCTGTCTTTATTCTCACTAGAATGTGCAATTTCATTGATGTCATTCGCCCATAGTGTAAAGAACGCAATATTTCTATTTATTTAAAGAAATTTATAAATTAAATAAATCTTACCTAGCCACGCTTATCGTTGACAGTCTAGCAGAAATATTTCAAATTTCAATATGCCTTCCGACAACTTCGGCCAAAAGAAATGCTTTTATGTTTACGATTCGATGTTTTCATTGGTAAACAGTGGAGATGATGAGTCCACGTAGACTGATGGTTTGTTAAATTTTATACGGGGAGTAAATATTATTTTTCATTTCTTTATATGGTATGAGTGCCGCGCGTATTTATGAAATATTGATTATTCCTCGTATGACTGTTTTCTGCAATTGATATTGGAAGAACTATAAAACAATAAGAAAAGTTCGTTCCCTTCATTTGACCTTCGTTTTTAGTTGATTAGGCTATAGGCAGAATTTATTGGTATAATCTCAAATTCATCAAATTTAGATTTTTAGACGTATAATAGATTGTTTTCAATTTTAAAATCACATAACCTTGAATGAATAAATATCAACAGAAAAATATTAGTCCTTCTTTAACAGCAAATGGCGAGAGATATGCTAGTGTACTCTCCGCATAAAAACTGAAATATAAACAGATTTATTTGGATTTTCCTCATTACAACCGCAAAATATGGAATTATTCGTTCAAATCAGTTTTTTTGTCTATATTTGGCGGTAATCGATCGATATCTGGCAGTCGATGTGTCGAGAATTAGCTTGAGTAAATCAAATTTCTTAAAATTAAAATAATAACTTCACTAATACTTGATCCATATGAGAATGATGGAAACGATTGAGATGTTTTATCCAAGGATTTATCTCAGAGATCGAATTCGTTAGAGATAACTCTTTAGTTTTATCAATGTTTACGTTGTGGTCTCGTCCTGAATACGAAATTTCTACAGCGAAAATGGGTTGTATTGGACAAGATGGAATTTAAAAGTGCTATATGCTACATGGGACAAAAAATTCAACATAAATGGCTTTTTATAATAAAAAAAAATAGGAAATGTCTTATAAACCTTACTGTTATTAGAAATAATTTTATTAAAGTTATTGAAAAGAGATATTGTTCAACAAGCGTAATATTTGCCAGAACGAGCTACGACCTAAAGCAGTAATTTATTTAAAGATACTTGGAAAATACATAGAAAACAATAATTTATTATCTAGAAAGAATCCTATTGATCACCAAATTAGAAAAAAAATTTAAATACGTTCTTGATTTATGGCAAATTTTTAATTTTGATTTAAAATTTCCAACACTTTATATCTCAGCAACTAGGGTTCGTATTCCTATATCAAAATGAATCATTTATTGAGATCTATCAGTGGTAGAGTGTTGTCGGCCGAATATAGAAACACCCTGTATGAAAGTTATGAAAAATGTTACGTTTCCTAATATCAAGGAGTAGCTTAAAGTGTCACATTCGATAGGGGAATTAGTAGATAAAATATATCGATATAATTTGATGAAGAACTTGTGGTGGAATATTTTCAAGCGAAATACCAAATTATAACTCTTCGAAAGAAAACGTCCTTGAGATTTTCACTTCTGATCGTCAGGTTAACGTTTTATTGCGTCTCATACACGTATAAAAAAATAATTGTACGTACGGCGTTTATACTAAACAAAAACGAAACACCTATTAGAATTTAATTCACTTTAAATATGTTTAATGATCAAAGATTAATAGTTGTATGTGAGGTTGTTCGTTAGCATATTTTCTGGCTCCTAGTTTTCTTCGATGAATCGAAAACTCTTTTTAGAAACACGATATTTTGTTGAGGATTTTGGATTATTTGTTTTAATTAAATGAAAATTGATATGGTTAGGATTTGCTTGAAAAAACGACTAATATGTTACAGCATACGAGGTCCGTTTATTAAATAAAGAGACTGCGCGTTTAGATTGCGCCCTAGACGGGTGGGATAAAAAACGAGTAGTGCGTTGGGTATCTAGATATCTTGTCTGTGCACGTGCCAAAACACGTTTCTGTCACTATTATAGTATTTGTGCAGTAACGTTTTGAAACAAGAGCAACGTATCAATTTCAAATTTCTTGTTAAATTGAAAAAAACTCCAACTGAGTACTATAAATTGTTGCAAGAGGCCTATGGAGACAATTCTCTATCTCGTGCGCGTGTTTTGAGTGGTATAAGCGCTATAGTGAGCACCGAGAAACAGTGTCCAAAATAAACCAAATCGTCCGTGCAGCTCGTCGAATGAGCATCCGGATGATTGCCGAAGCTGTAAACGCCGATAAAAGAAATATTTGGAAAAATTTTACACGAGCAATTACACATGACAAAAGTCTGTGCGAAGTTGGTGCCAAAAAATTTGCTCCTGGCCAAAAGCTCTTGCGTCGACGGGTCTGCTCAGATTTCTTGAAAGTTTAGAAAAAGATCTGCTTCGAAAGGAACCCGATTTGAGCCAATGGAACCGGTAAAGCAAAAAACAGGAGAGCTCCTAAAGGCTCTCACCAAAGAAGACTTCCAGCACTGCTCCGATCAATGGAAAAAACGTATGGAAAGGTGTGTGGCGAAGGGAGTGGAGTATATTGAAACCAGTCTCTTTATTTAAAAGCCAGACCTCGTAATGAGATGTATTTTTCCATTCCTTATTTTTTGATTGTATATAAAGAATCAATATTGACAAATGATATATCATCATGTCAGGTACAAAATCGAATTTTGATTTTAAAAAAATATATATAACTTTATATAATTTGATCTTTTAACTTCTCTATTTCGTTGTCGAATGTAATTTGTATTTACTGCGCCTAGAAATTATAGTAACTTGCCGATTTAATTAGAGATAAATGTAAATAGATATTATTTTACGCAATTGCAATTATTTTTTTTTTATTTCTTTTTCGAAAATGTTTTTATAATATTTTTGTTGTCACACTATTCTCACATTTTATAATCTCTTCATTAGATGAAATATTTCGACAAATGGTATGCAAGAAAATTCCATCTGGTACTGACTTTAGATCAATAATTTTTTAAGATGAGATCATACTAACATCTGATGTATCTCACTGAAAAAAAATGACAATTTTTTTTGTTATTTCATATTGTAATAAATATATAGTACACGAATTTGTTTTCATAATAACATATTTTCATGAGCATATTGGGTAAAACCATTTCTTATTTATGAAACAAACCTTGTGTGAAATACGACGATGTTCCCAGAAGTACCTGACCTGACCTAAAAATGGCAGTAGAATTTGTAAATATGGAAAAAATGGCTCGTATTCACGTGTTACAATACTTTTATTACTGGATGACATAATAGGTATTTCAAAAAGTGCGATACATCGAATATTAACTGAAAATTTGGATATGAGAAAGCTGTGCGAAAGATGGCCGCGTTTGCCCACAATGAATAAAAACAGCGAGTTTTTTTGGCCGAATTTTTGCAACGTTTCATAACCATGGATGAAACGTGAGTCAATCAATTCACAAAACAAAAAACAATCAAAACAGTGGACTGAAATAGGGAGAACCGGCTCCAAAGAAGACTAAGACTGTTCCATCTGCAAGCAACGTCATGACGTCGGTTTTTTTGAGAAACGCGTGGGATAATTTTCATCAACTATCTTGAAAAAGGAAAAACTATCAACGACGAGTATTATGCGAAGTTATTGCAACGTTTGAGCAAAGAAATCAAGCAAAAACGGCCGCATTTGTCTGAGAAAAAATTGTTGTTTCATCAAGACAATGCACCAACTCACGCATCCGTTATTGCAATGGTCCAAATTAATGAATTAAAGTTTGGATCGCTACCTAATGCCCCCTCGTATTATTTTCTGTTCATAGACTAGAAAAATGGCTAAGCGGTCGAAGATTTTTCAACAATGAACAGGTCTACAGTTAACAATTCTTGACGATTCTTATTATCTTATATAAGGGTATCGAACATATTTTTTTCCAAAATTTTTGTGTTTTCCTTGTAGGGACAGGTGCTTCTGGAACCATCCTCGTAGAACAAATATTTCTGCAATAGTATAAGTAGTAGTAGTAGTATTTTTGCATCTGAAAGCCCTTTTTGTGAACGTTCTACGTGGTCGTAACACTAAAAATTTAAGAGCAATTGAACATATACAACTCCATCTCATCTATAAAACTGTAGCAATGGCGTAGATCAATGTTTCTGAGAACTGTTATGTAATTATTTTTATCCATCATGGATAATTTTATCATGACTAAGTAGAAATTAACCAATTATACAATGCATTTATTTCTTATTTCCGATTTTGTACGATGGATCCATTTCTCGATTGTTCATTTATAGAATTCATTGGATCGTTGGCATATTTTCAAGACAAACTGTTGCATAGTTTCCGTATTGTTGAGATCATATCCTTTTTTACTAATTATTTGGTGGTATTATTTGGCAGAATGAAGATTCTCCGGCTTGCTACAATCGAATTGCACGGAAATCCAGATATCAATTCTATTTTCAAGGAAAAAAAAATTCCATCGCGGTATCATTGTATCCAAAAACACAGGTCACATTAAAAGTAATAACTCCTTGATTAGAAATGAAATGTTTTCAATACATTCTATGGATTTATCATAAAGTTTGTAACGCCTCTGATATAAAGAAAAGATGAATACGTCTCTCGTATAATATATGAAACATTCGATTTTCCCATATGTTTATTTTAACATTTTTTTGTTGGATCGTATGTATATACAATTTCTTGACTATGAATGGTATTTATTTGAGAGCAGTATGTTTACCAGTATATCTAGAAAATAGTGAAATATAATGTTGAACAAAAAGTTTTTTAGAAATATATATTTATATTTGCAAGTATAATATATTAATTTTTTTCAATTCAATACATATAGAGAAGTTAAATCGCATAATTACAAAAATTGTTTCCATCAAAGATAATAACGTTTTTAAATACTTTGAAGTTTGATTAAATCCGTTCCTGTCTTCATTATAAACTCAATTACAGAAATAAATTTATTTGAATGCCAATTTATATAGGTATGGTAGGTACTTTTAGTTTTAACGGCTTTCTGATTATACCCTAGGTTTACTTGTACAAATTAATGCAAAATTCACCATGTGTGTGGTCTTAGCTGTAAAATGTTACTAACTACTAAACTATTTAGAATAATCATAAAAGTGTCTAGCTAACGTCACGGTACTTACTTAGGAATTTATAAAATTTTTAACTATCAACTTTTTATTGGTTGAAATACTATTACGGGAGCTCTAAATAAAAGATTATTACTTACAATGATACCAGTATTAATAAAAATATGAAACGAATATAATAACAATTGTCCAATAGAATTGGACATCAGTTTAAAAAAAAATCTCATTTATACAAGCATATGATAACTGTGCATAACTAACCGTGCTCAGAAATCAACGTATTAACTAATTATACCAAATTATTTTTTAAAAATTTCTGCGATCCGGTAGCCATCGATATATTTCAAAACTTTAATGAGCCTAACCTAAAAATACTTTATGCTGTAACGTTTTCACTGCTCACAGCTTGCGTTAACTTTGTTGTTATAAACATTATATTCGGGATTTTTCCTACCTAAAAGGGACTTCCGCCGATTTCAAAAATTTTGTAATATAAAATAGTTAAATCCCTTCACTAGAAAAGAAGGTAAGATCCTTTTTTTGGTAAAAGCAGAAATAGTTTTAATTATCGCCTTATGAACTAGGCTTGTCTCCAAACAATAGACTACATTTTTTTAATTGCATTCAGGATAAATGTTAAAATTTAAGTTATAAATTATGTTTTTTAGCAGTCTATAAATTGGTGAAAATTTTCACTGGTTGCATTTCGTATATTTTCCTATTTTAATTTAATTAGGGACCTAGTTTTGGATATAGAACCTTCATTGGGGATTACTGACTTTTATTGGGATTTAAAACTTAGTCAACTTTAATTTGGAATCAACTTACCAAATCAACCTCCTTACTTCCTAACCACATTTCACGGATATGGTTCTATTTGGATTCTCTTGACAAGTAGGGAGCCCTTATGTTTTGCTAAGGGTCAGATCAACCCATATTAGTTTTGTTTTTTGGTCGTAAATTTGATTATATATTTTCTTTTAGACTTCATAATAATCAATTTAAAAATTTTATTTTTTTTTACCATAAACTCGATTTAAAATAAATAATAACCCACGCTGTAAATGCATTAAACTAATTTAAATTTTTATGGTCCACACTTAAAATTTTCACATTACTGTAAACCAACAAACTCATGAGTTTTGCGCGTAGTTTTTTTTAACCTTGATTTTTTTATAAGTTCAAATACAATTAATAAATTGAAACATTTCTATTATATATCAAAATTTGTATCAACGCATACATATTATTACCTTACTATTTTAATCATAAATAAGAGCTAAATTTGCTTTTTTTAAATAAACAAATCTAATCTAATGAAATGAAAATAATAATAATTATTAATTTCTTAGTCAATATTGCTTTAAATTTCATTTTTTTAATACAAATCATTGTGCTTTGTTTTAACGATTCTATTTCCAAATATATTTCCTCCTATTTCTTTACCTTTCTCCGTTTAGGTTAATAAATTGAGTAGCGCCCCATTTGAGAATTTGAAAATAGATTAAAATTTTCGAACATCATAAACACTACAACAAAATTTTGCAACACACATTTGCATGATGAGCTTAGCTGAAGCTCAAAATGTGATCTTTTAGATTACAATGTAGTTTGGTGACGAGATTAGGTGGATGAGTACAGATCAATAAATCCTTGATGTGAATTCACTTTTATTGTTTATCGCCATAAAAAATTACATTTTATTTCGTGGTATAGTTTTAGGTAAATGTAGAGACAATATTTCAATGATATTAACGACAGTTTTTTTAAGACAATTGCTATGGTTGAGTCCTGGCTGTAGTCTGGTTATCCGCTTTTTATGCTAATTGGTTGAGCAATATATAGGATATATAGGATTCAGTAGTGCCTCTGTAAATTTAGTTTATTAGGTAGGTACCTACAAATAATCTCTTAAAACTTTTCACAGAATGGTACCTAAGAAACTATTAATATACCAATACCCTTGAAATGGTTTTTAAAAAAACCACGTGATGATCAAAGGACTATTAGAGAAGCAAGCTGAATATTTGGCTTATCAAGAGGTATTCTGCAAGAGTTGTCTTTCAGAGAAGTATAATAACGAAGAAATACGATTCCGTGTATTTGAAGGATATTTAAAATAACGCAATGTTTCACCCTGAAATATTATTCGATGGTAAACAGACAAGTTTCTCTATGTCATCTGATACAGAAAAGGTTCTAGCACCCAAAGTTTGAAAAAATTTATCCGAAATTTTTCCAATTGTAAGTTTAGAATTTTTTTTCAAATTTCTCTATGCCAATTACAAAAAACGATAGAGGAGGTAAAAAACTGTATTAAGATATATTCTATTATATATTTAAACTACTACTACTACTTTGAGTTTTGCTTGATCCATTTTTGATTTCATACTCTTACGCAAAGTTTTTATAATTTTTAGAGCAGTTGATTTTTGACTCTGACGGCCTGATTGACTCACACATTCATATACATTTCTCATAAAGGGATATTCAAAACAACTATTTAATAATTATTATTGTAGTTTTTTTTTTTCGTTTTCATGGTTCGTTCACAATAGCGATTCGATTATAGATCGGTTTTGCTCTATATAAACTTAATCATATTATACAAGAAAACTGTTAGTTTCTTTTATAACAACTTTATCTAATTAATGGAGTGGAGACAGTTTATCGAACGGATATTTAATGCTTGAAATAAATCAAGTATCGACGGAATCTCGCGAGGAATTTATCGGAACTTTTATTTTCCTATCGGAGCGCTTCTTTGCCAATTAAATATCAATTTGTGTATCAATTTTGTTATTAAATTTTAATGTTATACGTCTCGATTCGGATTCGTCCGCATAATACATCTGCTAAATTATATGCCGTACCATGGAAATTAAAATAATACTTTTTGCGGTCTACTTATAAAATTGCGTAAACTTTCGACTTTAACTCTATATATTTTTTTAATTATTCATCAAATCAAAAAAGAAATATGCCATTTGAGAGACAATTTAATATGCTTTAATTTGAGTATAAATTGATCAGCAAGGCTAGCGTTTATGAGCGTAGCAACCGGTGAACAAATTAAACGTATTTTGTCAAATATCAAAATTAATGCGTTCGCAACAGATATTTGCATATTATTTGTTTTATATAAATCAGCGTTATGAGGAGACTGGATCATTTTATATGCGAACTGGAACAGGCGAGGAGTGACTGTTAGTCAGTGGAAAGTACGACAATGATTCCAGGAACATAACTTAACCCCTAAAACTCCTGTTCATCGGCAAGGACGCCTGCGTTTTGCACAGGATCATCTGAATTGGACTTTGAAGACCGGCGTGTTTATGCAGGTGGTTTCTGTGTGATCTGGGGTGTGATTTCTAAAGAAGCACCCTGTGTTTATTCGTAGAGGCGACCGTGTTTGCTGAAGAAGAGGTACGTCGAGTAAATTGGAGACGAATGATAATGAAAGGCCGCACACCGCCAGAATCGTGCAAGATTACATTGCAAAAGTCGTTTTCAGGGTTATGGAGTGGCCAATATACACACCTGACGTAAATCCGATAGAACATTTATAGCTTAAAGCATTAATTTCACTATGCTAAACATATGAAGTCTAAATAACTTTGTACTCACGTGTTAAAGCATATTAAATTGTCTTTCAAACAGATCTGATGAATAATTGATAAAAAAATAGAATTCAAGTCAAAGAATTATCAGTTTTTCACATATTATTCTATATATTAATTATAAATTATATAAAATTAAAAAAATGTCGACCTTTGTATTTCTTCGAAACTATTTGGATAATTAAAATAATTTTCTGGTGTGTATCTTCATTCCAAAATAAACATTGAAAATTATTTTTATTCTGTTGATAGGTGGTCTGAAAAATTACAGATGTTCGTGATTCCTTTGAACGACTCTTTTTTTTTGAATTGTATCCAAATGCCTTGGCATATAGTTACAATTAATTTGATCTCTTTCGAGGTAGAATCAGCAGCGTACGTCAAATTATCCACCGTTTTGACATGGAGGAATGCGTGCATATTTTCAAATTCGAGCTGAAAACAATCTCTTTTATTTATTAAAATCAAATTTCATCCAAACGAAGTTTCATAATAGAAATTGATAATTTATTTTGAAAATTGAAATTAAAATGAATGATAAATTAACAAATTAATTCAAAAGACAAATTAATGATGCTTCATCATAAAATGATGATTAATGATCTTGTATTTCAGATTTTCTTTTTTTTTCTTCGGTAAGCCATCTGTCTTCTTCCAATAAAACTTAATTTTATAATTGACATTGCAGTCATTAATGCTGAACAAGAGTATGTGGTATTTCTCTCTTTAATATAATAATTTTTTAAAGCAATAAAAAACATTATGACAGAATTATTCGGGGCCGAATTTTTTTTACAGTTTCACATTTGCATCTGCAAGTCGTAAAGTATTGGTAGGGTCGATGTTGAGGTATCGAGTGAAAAAAAAAAGAAATTAATAATGAGCAGGTGTTTTGGACAAGTCGATTGTGTTACCACGTACTACATTTTATTATTTTGAAAATAGATTTTTCGACTCTGTTTCTTTAAAAGTTTAGTTGTCAATTAAGCACAAACTAGTCCTTTAGATTCTAGCAATAGAAACAATTTTGATCGTTTTACAGCATTTTTGAAGAATACTAGTGGTTTATTAAGTACAAATTGATTTTCTCGTATAGTTTGACCCAAATTAAACGGTATAATTCACATGGAATCTTGCTAAATAATTGTGTAATTAGCATTCCGTGACGATCGTTTCAATATTCTATATACGTAATTCTGATAATATGCTCCCAAATAACGGACGATCTATATTTGGGATTAAACTTAAGCTCTATATATATTGAAGGAAACTTCGAAATTTCGATCTCTGTTTATTATATTGCGAAATACGTCCTTCCGTCTATTACATGGACGAAACTTTTGCAGTGTATTTTAGTTTTTAGTACTTTTATAGATTTTTTTTCTTAAGCTTCAGTTCAATAAAAATAACTTACTATAAGTTGGTAGGGATCTACTTAAATCGAAAGCATGCTTTATTTAGATTAATAAAATATTCTTTATTTGAAGTAACGAATATATTTTAAATTACTACTCTTGATAGCTATCTAAACATCGAAAATAATTATTCATATTTTTACTATTCATCATGCTAGTTGAAAAAAATAAAAAGATTAATCTCTCAGCGCAATAGGATGTACAATATTCTTGGATAGTCCTTCTTATTTTATCAATACAAAAAACTGCATGCTTTTCCCACGCGAGAACATGCCATATATAGTTGTCGGTGTTTCCAAATTTAAGAAACATATAAACAAAGTCTGATTTACCAAAATTTTGGTATTAAAAACGTTTTTCATTAATTTTTTTAAGACTGATCATGTGCCATTACACATATGTGGTAGGTGTAAATTATAAATCGGAATCTTCAATTGTCAATGGTGCGATGGCATGCCTGACAAATCCCATGAATATAAAAACTCAAGTAGATAATTCACAGATTCGTTGGTATCGCAAATTTCATCAATAAAGTTGTATATCACCAAGTCCCTAGGCAACAACTGTTATTATATCTTGAAATTTAACCCATTGGCGTTCACATTTTTCATGCTCTTATATCTTGCATTACTCTAAATTTGATTGTTCGATTACTCAAATTGGTGACTATACACAAAACATATAAATAAAAATACTTATTGGTGAATATTCGTTTGCTTTTATTATTTGACTTAACTTTTTACCTATTTTTCAAAACATGTTAGGTACGATATGTACAGGTACGGTAATGGTCGTTGTTGGCGGAAGCTGACAACACGCGATTATTTACATGAAATAACTTAATTAACTGAGAGTAAAAACTGCCTTAATCATTTTATGATGATGATATTGCACTATAAATTAATAATAAATTTACTATAAGATTAATATTAGCATGAGAATTGAATAGTTATGACAAAATACAAATATAAATAAATTTCAAAAAAAAAACGTTTACGCCCTTTCCGAGGAGCATGCAGTGATATTTCTAAATCAGTTTTATAAAATGGAACCTAGTCCAAAAGGAACTGGTGTTTCATCCTGTGGCTATAAACTCACCTGACTAAAGTTTAATTTATAAATACCTATCATACTTTATTACTGTAAAAGTTCTTTGAACTTTTCTCCATTATACAGAAAGTAAAGTTCAATTTTAGCAACTAAGGTTAAGGATGTATTATTTTAATCCTATTTACTTAATAATTCTCAAAGGAAACCCACCAGAATTACGTATTTATCTTTCAAATTAGAATAGTTCAAGATAAGCACCTAAATTAATTGTAAAGTAAGCATATTCACACATTATGTACCTGAAGTGCTCCACCAGTCAAAGCTCCCGACTGCATAACTCGGCATTACAATCAATTAATAACTTTCATAGAAAATGACCACAATGCACATCAGCTGATACAATCAAACGAGGGACTTCGAAATTTTCTCATATTAAAATAATGTAATTAATTGGAATGAAAATGGAATATAAAGGGTCATAAAACAATTAAAATAATATTTAGACGTATTTTATGATCACATCAATTGTAACTAACTAAATAATAATTCCATATACATTAAGCTTTGTATTTAATATCAACTTTGTTAAAAGTAGGTCTTTTGCTGTTATTCGTTTTTTAATAATATCACGTGAGCTCGTATCGATTTGACGTGTGATAATACGTGGCGTAACTTATATTATAGGTGATTGTTTTTGTCACTAGCATAAATCATATACATTTATAATTCAGGGCTACGTTATATTTATGCATCGATATATATATATATATATATATATATATATATATATATATATATATATATATATATATATATATATATATATATGTATGTATACCTATTACACATTCATAAGATATGCAAAGTATTTCATACAATTTAATAGCGATAATTTGAATTTTAATTGGGGTTAAACACACTGTTTACACTAACACTACACCAACACCCACAATTACACAGTCTGACCTGCGTTTCGATAAACAAGTTATCTTCCTCAGAGACTGAAGGTAAACTAAAACCTAACAACTTGACTTACGTGTTTTGTACTGAATTTTCCCACCAATAAACATTCTCCCGCAAAAATTAATTTCAGCAGGAAAACTTCCTTGGCGTCTGAGGATGTAAATGGAAAGCAGCTATACTTCCCTCTACTTTTCCGTCAATAAATTTGAGCAGCTTCTCTTTCTAGTGGTGTTAAAGAAAAGTCACTTTCATTTTCTGTATCATTTTTTTAGATGATTTTACATAAAATATTAAAACACTGAAAAATTGGAACACAAAATAATGTTTGGTTTTTTCTTAAAAAAATATGGACGATTTTTGGTTTCTATTTTGTCTATATTCCCTGACCAATACATTCCGTATAATCTCAAGGTTAATTTTTGAAAATTATGGGGTGGATAAATCATGATTTTGAAGTATTTTGTTGAAATAAAAAAAGAATTTGGGCTATAAATATAAACAGACTAATTCGAACCCGTTGTTATACGGCGCCTCTGTATTTAATTAGGAAATTGATATCAACATAATACTATACATAAGTCAGATTAGCATATTATCACTCTTTGACCGACCGACTGACATGATACATCTTTTTGATATCACTAATGGACTAAAAACGTGTTCATTGTTTAGTGAGGAATGCCGTTCTGGAACAAACATCATGTTTATACATTATAAAAAGCGAGATTTGTCCCGTATAGAGTAAAAAATCAGTTTTATTCACGACGTTAAAGTAAAATTCTTATGTTATTAGTCTTCTCAACTTTGGAACGTTATTGGCGAATAGCTTGAATATATTCGTCATTTTTTGATATAATGTATTTCCCTTACCAACGAAATCATAAATATGTTATATAGAATTTCAACTGAATGCTGTTATTTTTTAGGCGGATGATTTTTCAAACATGTATATGTTTTACATCAATATTCGAACATGTTTGGTGCCCTGTATTTCCAATACTGTGTGACCCAACAAAGTCCTGATTTTTTTCTACGTACATCTAACCATCCTTAACACCTCTCTAGAATTTCAGCTCAATGCTCTTATTCTTTTGGCGTAGATGAGTTTTTCAACATGCATATGTACTATTTTATTTTTGAATAAGACCAATCCTGTTTCGTCAAGAGCCCTTCGAAAATTACCCCTTTTTTCAAATAGAAAGCTCTTAGAGCGATCACTTCGAAAGCGAGTGAGTTGACAAAGAAAGAATGGAAATTCATCAAAAGAATTTCAACAATGAAGTGAGTAATAAGAGGATGGATTGTAATTATTATTGACTCACGTTAGGTTTATTATTTTCAAGTATTTGTTGCTTGCTAATTACGAAATCACTCAAATTAATGTATACTAAATAATGAATTTATGCAAATCTGAAAAAAAAACATTCTATTTAAAATTAAACAAAATAATTTCTAGAGGTTTAACTGATTCGCTTGGTCTATTCTACGATTTTACAAACAAGTTTACGGAGATAAGCTGTTTGAAAAAGAAAACAAGTTGTCGGCCGGCCGGCTCTCTTTCCTCATCTTCTTCCTCTACTTCTTCTGGTCTACGAAGGTACAGAAATATTAATGGTGGTTTTGAACTTTGCTTTCAAACTTAAATAGGAATGCTGTGTATTATTGATGATTGATATTTGCAAAAACCGGATTTATATCAAGTACTTGCATTTAAACGATCAACATGTAATCAATGGCTTTTTTCTATTTTAATTAATTGTATAAAACTTCATTCGAACATTTATAAGATATATAATTTTTTTATTGTGTTAAGCTATAATCTATAATTTATATACATAAAATGATTTGTTAATAAGTAAAGAAACAGTTTTCTCTATCACCACCAACCCCAATTAACTTCCCGTTAGGGTGGTAAATATCCCTTGAGGATTGAGGATTTCTGAAAGGACCTCAAAATTTTTATAATACTCTAGTTAAAGTTCTAAAATATTTTCAACTATAATAATCGATTTAGAATGTTCCAGAAATTTCCCAAATGATCAGGAAAGTTCCAAAATGAGTGCATTTTATTATGATTGATATAGAATGTTCTAGCAATTTTTGGATTGATCTGGAAAGTTTCAAAATGTATACGAGTGTTATTATCGATCTAAAAGAACCAAATCGAATTGATTGATTGTTTTCTATGCACCTAATCCGAGCATCGCCGGGTTTCGCTGCTAGTTTGTTTATAACATCCTATGCTTCCTAATAATTTTGTTGAATAGATTAAGGTAAATAATTTTAATTTTAGGGATATCAAAGTTTGTTCGGAACGTACAAAATATTTTTCTACACTGTATAAAGTCAAAATTCCGGCACATCGTTAATTTATTACTACGCTGTTAAAGCCTTGATTACTTGTAGCTGAACGTTAAAAATTAATTTTGTTTAATTTAAAATTCATCATTACAATCGATCAGTTACCTTTTACGATCATTTTTCATAACCAGTTGCCGTGGCAGTACATTTTGTATGTTTCTAACCCATCAATCTTAGTAATCTGTGTTTACTTTGGTATTTATTCTTAACAAGTGTTATGAATCATGGTAATATAAATCTACATTAAAAATGATACCCTGTTGTTGTTCTAATCTACCGTTAGTGTCAGATTTTTGGATAATCCTCAACCACATAGCGTACTATGAATTATTCATTTATACCTCAGTGCCGTAGAATCGTCTACATATGCACAAATACTTGTTTAAATAAAAAAAAAATAATTATTTGGACTTATTGTGAAGTAATTCTAAGAAAAAATAAATATGTAATCGAATTTAAAAAAAAAACGTAAGTGATAATGAATTAAGTAGCTTGTTCATCGCATCTCCATCACTGTTATGGTATATAACTCACAGCGGCGCAACTGAAACAAACAATCTCAGATTACAAAAACGAAGCTGAATCCTCGAATGTTTTTCAAGGTGCGGTGTAAATCCTCCTTACTTTCCGACCCCCCGCAGTGCTCGTCGGAGACCGAAAAAACCACAACGAGCTCTATGGGAGACTAATTTTCACTTGTCATAACAAAGAAACTCGTACCACTAAAATATAAATCAATGACAACTTGACGGGAGCAATAATTTTTCGTTGGTTAGGCGTTGCCGCAAACTTTCAATTTTTCTTCACACCGAAGAATTCTAATGTGACTAATCATTGCGTTTCAATATATAGTTTTATTTATAAAATTCATTTTCTTAGTTGAAGCTTTAACATTATTTTTAATAAAGATAAGAACTATAGTAAAAAATTTATCGGAAGAATACTAACAATCTAAATCGTGGATTTGCTTGAAAGTAAAAAAAATACATAATACGAATGAGGATGCCAGTGGGGAATCGGATTAAAGAATCACTTTAAAGAGACTCGTTATTTCAGCTTTGTAAAACCGGGAGAGCCAGTTGCTAAGTACTCTTATATTTTTCCAATTAGCATGACGCCAAAATTTCTATTTGTTCTCATTAATATTATCAACATTTCCCTCATTTTTGAATAAAACATGCTAGGAGCAAAAATACAATTAATTATATAAAATTTATTGTTACAAATCCATTCAGTAATTATCGACAAAATACCATTGGTGAAAATATAAAAATGATTGTACTGATCTTTGTTCAAGAAAATTATTCAGTCGTTCAATCTCCTTACAAGGAATGTTAAGTAAATTATCCGTCACGGGACTACCCACGATACACAAAAATAGTGAATTTTAAGGTATGAATAATGAAGAAATTTGATTTTTTTAAACCGGTACATGCTCATGTCCTGAATAAAGACACCTAATTTAAAGAAGTTGGTGGTATAGCAATTCGAAAAATCATCAACGACACTCTTTCTACATTATACCCCGAATATATATATATATATATATATATATATATATATATATATATATATATATATATATATATATATAGTAATATAACTATTGAATTTACTTCAAATTACTGATACTTTCCTTATAATATACGATACGGTATATTATAATTTGAATAATTTTTTAAATCACTAGGTCATGGAGAAGCATTGAGGTAAAGTTTCCAATTATATGGGCAATAAGCTGAAGAAATTTACATCAATTTCTTCCAGCGACAACGTGAACTACGAATGCATAATATTTTATCAAGTTACTTATCTAGAGCGTGTACCAAATAATTCCTCAGTCAAATTCAAATAATATACACGGCTGATGTGTTGATAAATTACTGGATTTGTTGGTGGAAAATTAGATAACTTTATACAAGAGTTGAGTTGTTAACGAAGGTGATCAGTACTGTTCTCAAATTACTATTAGGGAAAGCAATTTTTTTCTGCACATGTCTATATTTGATCAACATTTGTCAACTTATTATATATTTCGGAGTCGCTTCAAATACGTTTTGAAGTTATTGTGACATGATCAATTCTAAATAAGCGAAATTTATATGAATTAATATCACCAAGCGCTTTCATTTGGAAGGTTTAACTTTTCAATTATTCGCTCTAATCAAATCAGTAAACTATATACTTTATTGTGTTGAAGTTTCACCTCCCTGTTAATTACATATTCCGTCTACTTACATTGAACTTAATGTATCTTGTAAAAAATATCGTTCAATATTCATCAAAATTAAATATTATGTACATAATTTTTCTGACTGCGATGTTCATCGTACCGCTACAGATTTCAAAATAAATTTCACTCCCATTTCTAGTCTAATCGAAATCAATTTGATTTAATTTCAGACGTAGATGGGAATAACGAAATTTCATGATTGGCTTTGGGCCATCTCATTAGAATTGAAAGTGACGGTACTACTTTAATGGAGTATTAAAGTTCCAAAAAAGCAGAACATGAACATTTCAATTTAGCAAATAAAAAAACGGGTATTTCGATTTATACAATAACCTACTTTTCTCGGGATACTTGGGATAATTAAACGATACAAAAAACTAGGGCCCTAATCGTCGACAAAAACACAAACACAACTGTTTAAAGTGCATATCTTCGTATCTGATTTTAATATGCACCTCCTAAATAAAATGGTGAAACTACTTCGACTTTAATATCAAATACTATTTGGAAAAGGAGTGATAACTCTTTTTAAAGATCATTTTCATATAATTTATGATTACGTTTGTGGAAATTCACATTGTCTATAAATACCTCCGATAGTACGAAAATATTACTTGTGACGCCATCTATGCACGAGGCTGGAAACTATCGGTAATTTCGATATTAACATAATTACAATTTGGTGTTAAATCATGGATTTTCATTGGTACTATATTTCTTCACTTATTACAAGGATCTTATTTAAAACAAGGGCGATGTGCGGTTTACTTAATATTATATTATCTAGCCGAATAAACAATTTAACTTGATGAAGAATTTTTACTTCATAATGTCAAAATAAAACTATATAATTTATCAAATAATGAGTTTAATTATTTTATTTATAGTACAATCATCATGCCTGAAATTTTTGTTTGTGTAAATTAAGAACATTAAATGAGATAACATTCCAATATAATAGAAATATTTGTCACGCGAAAGGTGAATGCTAATTTCCTGCAGTTTTTATATATTAAAATTTATACAAATAGGTCAAGTTTAATATAGAATGTGACATTATTAGTAAACTAGATAAGATAATAGTTCCAATGACTGGGTTAATACAGCATGCAGAGAATTTTATTGAAATACTGAGGGACATAACAAACGGATTAATTTTGTTTAAACATTGGAATTATATAAAAAAATTAACAAGATAAAATGAAGGAAAAAGTATTCTTAAATTAAACAAAGTAATCATATTCATTTTATTATTTTCACGCGAGGAAAATTACTTCGAACGTTGAACTAATGAGCTAAAAAATGATTATAGTGATGATAGAATATTATTAATCACCAAATCTCTTCTATTTTTATTTCTAATACAAGAAGTTTAAAATCTCTTATCAATAAAATATGTTAAAAGGTCTCTTCTTTACATAAAACATTTTTTTCAGAATGTTGTTGCATGTTATTTAAATAAATATAGAATTGTATTTCCATTTTGAACACAGCATTTGAATATACAGTTTAAATGTTGTCCTTATTTAAATTAGGATGTTATCGGATTCAAATTATAATTAAAAGTCTGTATTCATTTCTTTCATTTTGAAAAGAAAGTGGATAATTAGCTAATATACGATATTGACGTTATCGTTTTAATGACACGACATCGTTTCATTTTATTTTTATATTCCAGGTAAGAATGTCGACCAAAGTCCAGTGGTTTATGAGGTGAAGAATAGAAAAGTCAGATGGAGCCGTAAAATCAAAGGTAAGATAATGAGAAAGTCCGCTAAGCATGGAAATTTTTATCATGGTAATTGAAAATAAAAGTAATTAAAAAAAATACATATTGAAAAGCCTTTGATTCAATATTAAATTAAATCGAATAGATAAGAAATAGGAATTGCCCCACTCGCTCCTACGTAAGTATTCATTACAGTTAACTACTTTTAGAACAACTAGGAATAATATTCGATCGATTCCTGTAGAACTGTATGTAGCTTAAGAATATGTTATATCTACTGTACGCCAGATGGCGAACGGGAATACTGTATTAAAAGTTGTATAAAAAGAGGGGAAGCATGAATTGAAATGTTCTTTATTTATTATCCATATCCATGTTAATTAAAAAACTTCAGGATTCAAATTGATATTTTGAGAATGAATTTCCATTTGTAAAACGAAATATTATCTAAAAGATATAGAAATTTTTGTGCATCAGTTAGTAATATATACAATAATAATAAATAATATTTTTATAATTAATTATATCAATTGCTAATGTAAAAAACCATATTTCCTTTTATTCTCTATAAAACTAGCATTTTTATTTCGTTTATTTTTAAAAGAATCCATTATATATGTTGAACCGACATTGCAGAAGCAGAAACAGCAGTTGGAAAAATAGGAATATGGTCAAATAAAAATATACACACAATACGAAACTAATTTCATCGAACATTGGGGGTTTTGGTATTATGAATCCATTATATGTTGTTGTACTGGTAGAATCTACTAAAACTAACTCACAATTGCGGAGCGAATTATGTAATTTAAAACCTACGTCATTTACAAACAGAACCGAACTATTGAATATCCATGTAAATCTAGATAATCTTTCGTTATAGGTCTTGTCAACAGTTTCGACGGATGACTACCCGCCATAAACTATGTATCATTGTCTGTTAGTCGTTCTACGTAACAAATTATTTTATTCAAGGCTTGTGTCAGAATAATTCCTTGGCAGTTCTTTTATATTATATAATATAACATTTCTTATTTCCTAGACCCAAACAGTAGTCGAAAATATCTTACATACCGATTTTAGAAAGTACGTCTCTGCGCAATTCCTACTTCAGTTACGAACATTCGGACCAGTTCGGAATATAAAAGTATACAGGAACAGGAAAAGGTGTGTTCGAAAATTAAAAACAGGGGCAAAATAAAGAATACGAGACATGTGTGTGTAAAATGTTATATTACGGCGTTGCCGTCATCAACAGAGTGTACTTTTTTATTACAACTATTTTTAAATAAATTAAATCATATCAGTCATAATTCAAGTAATTGTGTATCTTAAAATTCCCAGTAATAGTGTAAACATAATACGGCGAGTATTCAAGGAAATTTGACATTTGACAAAAGACAGTTCATAGAGATGTGGTTCCATTGATAATGCCGCGTTGCTAAGATACTTCTTTCAAATGTTCGACATATTTATCTTTTATTGTGTATTTCTAGATTTAACCTATTTTATTTTTTTTTTTGTTAATAATTATTATACCACCAATTTGTTGAAACTCCTAATGAATTTTTACCGGCCTTGTATATCTCCCTAATACAGATACATGTTTCCTAAAAAATCTCAGTATAATAAATCCAAGGAGAGTTTGACCTTCAAGTCTAACCGTATGTATGTATTTTGCCTCCCACATACATTACAAAAAATGCTTCTTATTCATTATTGTTTACATAATTTCAAGAACGATTACCGTAAATATTTTGCTAATACTCTAAAACATTCCACCAAAAGTATATAGTTTACAATGGGAACTCAATAACTTCATTAGTCCACTATTAAATATTCAACAAAATATAACTTACACTGGACTGATTTAACGTCTGATGATGTTTCTTGTCAAAACTGAGTTTCCATGTTTTTTTTATAAATATCTAAAATTATTTCAGATAGAAATTTAAATGATTGCAAGTAAGGGAAGTACTTGAAGTAAAACGATCAAATAAAAGTAACAGTTTCAGGATAACAGTTGGTGTAGAGAAACGAACTATAGGTATAATCATTTCAGTGTATTGGTTGCTTTCCTAATTACACGCGTCGAATTACAGAAGAATATTTGTCATATAGGTAGTATCCCACATGACATAATATATTGCTTGATAACAAATGATAAATTACTTTAGATCTATTATCGTTCCTGGTATTGCTTACCCACATCCATATATGTTAGGACATGACCTTCGCCATTCGCTTTAGACTTTTTAAATGACGACATTATACGAATAAATTTCATTGAAATTATTCTAATAATAGGTCAATCATTTTTTGAGGAAATTTGTCTAGATTCTTTATTTCCAGTGTTTAAACAATCTATGTATTGTTCAAACTTCAAATATTGTTAGTTTCAAGAAATTATATAATGGTATAGTAAATAATATTATTTTACTTTACCCCACGAAAATATAATTTGTGAAATACAATTGTTATTTTCCATAATTATAAGAAGGTACAAGGTAAAAGTGAATACACTATCAGCAATTATTTCAAAGACCTTGACAGTTTCAGAGCGACTCGTAAATATTTCGGTTCAGTAAACCTTGTCTTGGTGTTCGATGTCGAAAAGGTTGTCGAAGTGGGGTTTCGAGGGGCAATCGTGGCTTGAGGATGTCTCGAAATCGTGATGATAAACCTTTTAAACTCATGGATTATATTAGTACGGTAGCCAAAATTCTGAATTTTTTATTTGGTTTATATTTTTAGAAGGCGTTTATTTAAAATTAGATTAATTAGAATTATTATACTCAATTTTTCTGACTTGAATCAGTAATAATTTTAAAATTCGTCAATTTCCAAGTATCTCGTGAAAATTGAATTTGTGACTTTTGTCCATCATATAATAGTGTGTAATTTGAAGATATACAAAGTTTTCGTAGGTATTATGATAAGTTTGTTATTCTCAAAATTCAGAAGGACTGTTATGATCGATTTTTGTCATAATTTTATACATATTCTGATTAACTCACAGCAAGAAAAATTAATATAAATAAATAAATAAATAATATTTTTCAATTTGTTTGCGATTATAAGATATACCCAGCTTCCGTACTATAATAAGATAAGCACTAAGACTCGACGTGTTGTCTTTTCTCGATACCATCTATGAAGAAATTTTTGTTGCTCAATGTTTACTTCACTTCCATTGGCCGAGATGTTAAAATACGATCAGAAAATGTTCGCAGAGAATCTACGAAGGTATGCAAAATTATATAAGTGGATTATTTGAATTTTAATAGGCGCAATACGAAGATAACACACTACAATTGCGGTTTTCTTTGATTTTCGTGAGCGTAGAATTAAAGATTTTGAAATATGATTTCCTAGGATTGTTAACATAAACTGGAATCTTACATTACCGCGTATCAAGAGATCAATTTATGAATATTCCATAAAACATATATCAGTTCTAGTTTATTGAGGATTTAAAATCGTTTTAAACTTTCTTGATCTGAATTTACTTTTTACTACCTGTACAGCAACACTGACACCTACGAAATCAAAGTGTTTAACGGGACTTTCCACAATCAGATCATCGTCTGTTCTCAATCAGAGACTGAGGAAAACAGTTTAGCTGCGGTCTGAAGCAAAACAGAATTTTTATCGCGTGTACGTGTTTTTGAATGGTTTAAGCATTTTTAAAATGACCATGAAGATGTTCTAGATGATTTGCTATTGCTTTTCAAGAGATTTTAAGCAAAATGAGCATTCTAGTGTTAGACAATCCACCTATTTCTATTTGAAAGGCAATGGACTATAATAATGTTCAACTACATATAATTATAAACATTAACTTTGATACTTGACAATTTTTGTTACTTCTCGATGTGTTTTAATCTTAAAAATTTTATTAGGAATCATTTCATTTTAATTTAATTTAGCTCATGCTTTTTGAACTGCCCTCTTGAAAAAATAACCTTAAAAAGCCTTCATGTGTTAACCGCACCACCTATTTTGAAAGTTAAATAAAGGGGGTTTCCCAAATGGCACTTAAGTGGAACATATTGCACGTCCTTATCTGTCTATTCGAACATGGGGTATATAAATTTAAACTCTGTCACACATGTGTTCCTTTTAGTGACACACAATCTGACAAAGGTACAGCGTAACTATTATATATACTGCTGCATTGCCAAATGTACAAGTCGGATACTAAGTATAAGTCAAAAATATATTTCATGCTTTTAATAACAAAAAAAAATTGAAGGAATAAAAAGAAAAAGAGTAATTATCTAGATTAGGTTACAACCCTCCGATTTAGTTGAAATTTTAGTATGTTATAAAGAAAATAATTGTAATGATTTTTCAGTGATTGTAATATTTAAATTAATCGTTGAAACTTAACCTAACCTAACCTATCCTAACCGTGAGGTTTAATCAAATTCGAATAGATATACAAAATGTATGTAGAATCATCGCTTATTTTATTTATTGTCGACCACCTCATCAAGAAAAAAAAGAGTTTTCGATAACAGTAACCCCTGCTTGTGATTTCATTTTGTAGAGAAGTATGTTATGTATAAGAGGTTATGTTAGGTTAGGTTTCAACAATTAATTTAAATATTACAATCACTGAAAAATCATTACAATTATTTGATTCTTTAAACGCAAAATGTTACCTGAAGGGATGATTTCCGCGCCCTATATATATATATATATATATATATATATATATATATATATATTCTTGTTCAGCGTAATTTTCTTTATAACATACTAAAATTTTAACCAAATTGGAGGGGTGTAATCCAATCTAGATAATTACCAGAAAAAGTATAAAGTGAATTTTGAAATTTTCAACTAACCAATACAAAATAAACTGGGTCACTTTGTACCGTTTCATGATTTTTATTGAGCCCTTACTAAAATTGCGGTTACCGTAATCAACGATTATCGAGGGTGATTAGTACGAATTAATGGAATTGAATTTGAATTGCTTATTAAATAAGAAATTATTCTATTTAGAAATGTTTATATTGATTCAAAGAAATATATTGTGTTATAATGATTAAAATAAACTTAAAAAAAGAATGAAAAGATTAAAATATTTGTTTTAAATACGCATTTAAAAATGTGACAACGTTGTCGTTCCGAAATGCACCCAACGCAACGGTGCACCGGCCTCGTACACCAACCCACAACCATCGAACCATTCTCCTCTCTCAATCAAGGGCTTTTGATTCTACACATACTGGAAGGTTCCAAATCTAACAAACTAACAAGCTAATCGCTGTCGTATGTTTACGACGTCAGAAATTTTACCTACTACGTGTATGTCAGTGTCTTGTATACAGAAGAAACCCGGCCGTGATAATAATATGTCGACAATCCGAATGCGCATTACCATGGTTTTTGAATTATTTCGTTTGTTTTTCCACCAGAAAAAAAAATGAACGCATCACCTGTGGGTATCATGCAAAAGTGAGATTACCGTTAACATAGAGATGTTGATGTTCTAATTTTTCGAAGATTGTGATTAAATTAAGTGATATTAACGAAAAAATTAGTGTTTTAAGGTTGTAGTGTAACAAAAAGAAATTTGAATTGTTTCATCGCCCGATCGGAGTTGCAACAACATAAAAATTATTCGCGGATTTTAATTTTCTACCAACATGCCAAAAATGCAAAGCGCTAGAGATGGAATCGTATTAATTAAATGTAAGTAAAGTAAGTAAATTTCTATGGATATCAAATATTTGTAATGTAATCAACGTAAAAAAAATTTATTACTAGAAATGCGTAGAATAACCTAAAATATTCCACCAAAACATCTGTTGGAATTATTTCTACCTGATTGGATTCATGAAAAACTATTTTATAAATATTATTTGTATGAAGCCATAAATACATATTTTTTCTATTGACATTTATAGATTTATCGTTACAATTTAAATACAGTGTTGTTAATACATTTAGTATTATTTTCCTTTCCTATAAAAACTTCAAAATATTAATTTGTTTTCATATAGAAAACTTTTAATCTCAATTAAATTTTGTGATTTTAGTAAGGTAAAACTTATAAATATGTAGGGTTCACACCAGCAATGAAAATTTAGTGGTCCAAAAGGACCACCTAAGTTATGATATTTAGTAGTCCAAAAATATAACGTGGAAGACAAAAGTAAAAAAATTAACATATGCATGCTACACACATTGTTATACATATTTTTACGGCATATATAAATTCTTTTATGCAAAAACAGCACAGTAAATATAAAACATAGTTTTTTTTTAAATAATTTGGGCGACAAATTTGTCGTCGATGTGTATGATTTTGGCGACATTTCTTGATGATTTGGCGACAATTGTCGCTATGTCGTCATGCTGGCGTGAACCCTATAAATATGAAAAAAAGTTGGACTACTTGATAAATAAAATTCGGTTGTTTAGTTCAACATTGTTGGTAGGTCATCGACCTAAATCCCGTTTGTTTAACATTATTAATTTTTTTCCTATTTCAGATGTTGATGTTATAAATTGCAGCACAAAATATATGTGTCATTGCTTTTTATGAATAATCAAAATTGCTGAATGAACCGGTTTTATTTAAATCTTTATTCATAAAATTACTCACGTTTTTTATTTATTTTATAACTCTAGACAGTATTGATGATAAAGTGGCACGAGTAAGATTAATAGAACTGTGTAATTTGAAAACATTTTTAGCTTTGTGAGAAAAGGAAATAGAGAAGAAATTTGTGTATTATTCATTCAATGAATTATCGTGGTAATAAATAAAGGATTAGTAATTATTTAGAATTGGGGCTCCAGGCAAAAATTTTTCACGTATTTGGGGTTGTTTCTGAAGGTACAAATAGTAAATTTATGGCGGGGGACACATATTATTTCCATCACTCTAGACATTACATGGTACAACTTACAACCTATTAGGTTAGGATTCATTGATTTATCATATGTAAGTTGTACCATGTAATGTCTAGAGTAATGGAAATAATTTCATTTAAATTAACTATTTGTACCGTCAGAAACAACCCCAAATGCGTGAAAAATTTTTGCATGGAGCCCCAATTATAAATAATTATCAAAGGATTTGTACCAAAATGGTCTTTATGGGAGACATTTTTCAATTGAAAAATATTAAATGTGAAAATGTTGTTGTAGACAACTAGTGTCTAGGCTGTTTTCTAGTCGTTGATAACCCTCATAATACGAAATTTCAACACCCATCATCAATTAACCAATTGATTTCTCACAACCATATGGGTATTGTTTCAATGGTCTTTAAACGGGATATCAAATAACATTCTACCGCGCAACTGTTGTCTAACAAAATACGTTTTTGCCTATTTGAAGCGATGTAGGTAAATAAATCATACTTGTTATTTTTCTTCACATATAAAGCTAGAAATTTAGAATAGATTGTGATAGTTTGGAGTCCAAAAGAACACCCCTCTATTATATTACTAAAAATAGTAAAAAAGTAGCATATATTTAGTGTTTTCCAGAGATAAGTAAGAAATGTTGAACAGATGTAGGTATTACCAATATAAATGCCTTATGCAGCCAAAAACAGGAAGATCTACAAGACGAGACATCTGGAAGATATTTCATTTAGAAATAATTAAACCTTTGATTCTTTTTGGTAATAAATTTAGCGGTAATTGATTTTCGGGTACAAATAAATGATGATCCTATTGATATTGATGATCTTAATGTTATATTATGTTTATTATATACGAAGAAATTCCAAAAACTTGGAATACACTCGCTTATTCATTGATAAATATAATTTATTACATTCTGAACTCTTATCAATAGGATGTTTATATTATCTACTAATATTATCATAGTTTGGATGAGTAACTCTAATAAGAAAACAAGATTTGGAATTTTACTTCCTAAAAATTATTGAAGCGATTTTGTGATTCAGTTTGTACGAAACTTTAAATAACAGGGCATACAACGGGTTCAAATTTTTGGATATATACTACATATTGTGGTTAGGTGTAATGAAATTTCGATTAGAAAATAAAAATTGAATAAATGATTAAATTTCGTTCCAATAAATAAAATGACGCAATTAAAAAAGTTTCTCAACATTTTCTCATTACTATTTATTATTTACTAATTTTTATTTCTCTAGTTGATGTATTGAAAAAAATAGATTGAACGGTCTTTTTCAATAATATTTTGTATTAAATAAAACATCTATTTGAATAAATCTTTTGAAACGCCGCATACAAATCCATCAGTTACCGATATATTCTGATGATATTATGAAGAGATAAAAAATTCAAAGACTTGTACAGAACATTTAATTTAATTCGACTTAGTTTATGAATGAAGTGTCGTAATTAATAGTTAATTGGTTTTTATGGAGGCCCTTCCACTAAAAAAAGTTTTAGTTTATTTATATTCGATATTATCTATCACAATATTGTTTATATAACTAATTTCTCCTTGAACCTATTTTTGCTTAGTTCCGGTTAATGTAGAAATTTAGTCATACGCTAAAAATACTTTAATTAAATTTAATGAAAATCAAATAAAATTTGATCTAAGCCAGGTATTCGGTTTTATTGTCAATAAAGTTAACGTGAAAATAAATGGATCTTCATTTTTTCTTTAGCAAATAATTATATTTCTATCTACAATTTTACAGAATGATATCATTTTTATATATGTTTTAACGTAACATCAAAAAAGTATAGAAAATATCTAAAAACAGTAGGTTAATAAAACAATATAATCAAAAGGATTCAATTTCCTTCAAAAACGTATTAGAAGTTTGGCTTCATTGAAAAGAAATTTCATTGTCATTCCTTTTTATACAAAAATTAATCAATTGCAGATACCAATTATTATATTATTCTTATTTTTTTTAATAAGGAAGTTAATGGGGAGAATTTAAAAGAAACTATTACGGTATTTTAATTTAATGCGAAATTTTGCGGACCACCAAAAATTTATTCATAAATTACAGTTGTGGAATAACATTCATAATTAATATATTTACGTTCGAATTTATACATATAACATAAGTCATTAGCAACACCTCATAATTCTGAGTTTTATTAATTATTTCACATCAAATTTAATCTATGCGTATCAATATAATTCACTTTTCATTTATTAATATATTCAAAGTCTTTTCGTTTAATAAATTGTATACACAAGAATTATTTTATTTACAACGCGAATTACGTAGATACCGATGTTTACTTTGAAGTATTACTGAGAAATATGGTCAAAAACGAAGTTCACATCTGTCCTCTATTTAACCACCAAATTTCTATTGTGATCCTCCCGAGTTTCTTTCAGTCCACGTGTTATTTTTGGAACAACTGTACATAGTCTGACTGTATCGGCCAGTTCAAAGCTGTTATTAAACTCATTGGCGTGCTTATTATACGTAACAAAAAAGGCTTGTCTTTTCTATGTTATTCTTTTATGTAATTATAATGAAAATGTTGAATTTCGATTAGATCAAATAATTCGAAATATAAGATATGGTAATATTGTTATAAAATCAATTAAGTTTCTCAAATTTCATACTAAACATTTTAATATTATTATAATATTCATATTTTTATTAAAAATTCGAGGTACCTATCCTGTGAAAAAAATTATTGTTACTTTATATAATTTGGTGATGGAATTGAAAAGCGCGTCAATGGTTGGTTAACCACATGTTCAGTCAACCTTCGTTTTACTATATAACCGAATTTATTTAATTGCTTTTGGTCATCAAATGATAAACATCGAGCAGAGATACCTCTCTAAGTGCACGCTCAATAATCTCATTTTACTGAATAAAAATATGAACACGAGCGCACCACAAAGGCGATGCCGCTTAAAAAAAAGGACAAGATCGAAGCTCTAGCGGCGCGATGCGTTGCGAAGCTGGATCGGCATCGGTCGACGCTTGAGCGTGGCCAATGTGAACACACACTAAAAGTATGATTTACATTACGGTACGCATGTACCGTAAGCGGGGGTGACTTTGTGACAGATTTTTATATTTTTTTTGAAATTTATTTTTGTTTTTTGTATAATTTTTGATTTTAAACCCTCACTGGAATTTATATCTATAAATGTATATATATTCATTCAGAAATATCCTCGAATACTCTTATTTTCTTGCTTTTATGGCCGTACAAAATACGGCACAAAGTTTCACTAGATTTGGGGCAGCTTTGTGACGCGTGACCATTTGGCCTATATCTCTATACAGAACGACCCCAGTCAAAAAGAATCATTCTACCAACATCGTAGAAGAGGGCAATAACACAAGAGTTGCCAGTTGCACTAGAAAAACAAACTACCTAAATAAGAAAAAAAACACAAGTATTTTTTACAAAAGATGTGTTTAATAAGTAGATATAAAAGTTATTAAATGCTTAAAAGTAACAAAGTAACTTTAATAGACACGTCGTCATGTAATTCTGGAACGTCATAGTGTCCCCTCTTTGTTACCAATTTAGGTTCATTGATTTTCTTCACCACCATATCGTCTGTGTACCAGATTTCATCCTTTTTCTGTGGCCAACTTCAAAATTTGTTACCATTTGTCATGGTACAGATTAAAAAGGATTTTTTGTCAATGGCTGTTATTTGGCCAGGGTAATACTTTGCATCATATTTTACGATGACATATTCACCTTGTTTGTACGTAGTCTCTGCTTGGACAGCATCTTCTTCGCTCGAGATCACATTGCCTTCCAACAGATTATTAAGCGTTCCTGATTGAGAGAGGAATGGCAACATAATTTCAATATCTTCGATGTCACTGTAAAGGCTGCAGCTGCTCTCTCTAAGGGAATACTCATCGCCATTTTCAGAAGATGAAACACTCATAATGCTAATCCTTTCCCTTCTACGTTTTTGTCCACTTGTATTTTTCTTGGAAGTGCCTTTTGATGTTTGTTCGTTGTCTTCCAAGTCTTTAGAACTCACGCTTTTCTCAGGGACTACGTTGACAGCTTTGCGCTTCTGTCTTGTTTTAACTGTAGTTTGATCTTCTCGTCTAGTTTTTTAAAAATCTACAAACGATTCGCTAGCTGCTCCGACTTGCTTTAGACTTTTCTCCAGTACGCATTTCTGTTAATCGGCGACAAACCATATTTTCGAAAGCCTGATTTTAGGTTACCTTTATTTGATGGCTCTAATGCATCAAATAGTTTTTTGAGGAAAACAATCCTTTGGTATTGTGGCGCATCCGCTACCATGGTTCGTCACTTTCCACTCTGCTAATATTTTTCGCCAATAAACTTTTATGGAGCTAAAATAGGCAACATCGAGAGGTTGAAAGAGGTGTATAGCGTTGGGTGGTAAACAAACGAATGAAACGTTATTTTCTTCGCACGCTTTTACAACCTCGATGTTCAAATGTTGGCTTAAATTGTCTCCAATGATAACTTTTTTGTCCTCTTGTTTTTTGTGTGTCAAACCATCCAGATTTGCTGCAATTGTAGCGAGCCTTATCAGGACCGCCCTCAACCCAAGTTTGCCAAAGTTTCTGCGACTTGTAGTTAACATAAACTGGGGCGGCATCTCCTGCTGCATTCCCACAAACCATGATAGACGTACATGCTTTTTTTGAATTTCGTATTACTTACAGCCTCGTCTGATTATAACTTTTTTGGATCCTGGGTCATCTACAAGGTTTGTCTCAAAATAGTTCCAAATGTTACAGGCAGGTATTTTAGCTGTGTTTTCATTCAAACTTTTCAATCAGTTGTAGGGAAAATTGCCATAAATATATCTTTCATCACATTACGCTATAAAAACTAATAATAAAGCAAATGTTCAAGCAAGGATTCGTTTAGATATATAGAAATAGATATATTTAAAATATACAGTTTTAATATGAGAGAGGTTTGAAATAAAAATATTTGACTACATTCCAAGGTAAATATTTTCACTTATCGTCGTAAATTCGATCATCATAATATAACATCAATTATTCGCCATGAAACAAAGTCAGGATATATATATATATATATATATATATATATATATATATATATAATTTTTTTTTAAATTAATGGTACTACTACTATATTACTATATATATATATATATATATATATATATATATATATATATATATATATGGGTGAAACTATTTTAACCAGGCCATTTTAAGTACTTTGCCTTATCTGAGCTGTAGAAAAGGACAATAGTTTAGGTCCTATCGAGTTTAGGTACCATAAATTACAGCTTTCAAAGAACATTATATTCGCATCCCTACACCTGGCCTAATTAAAAATCCTTTCAGGAAAGTTAACCCCAGTGGTGGGCGTATCAAGTTTTTGAACTACTTTTTATAAAATAATGTACATATTGTGTTCAAATTAAGTAATTATAATTCACTTAAAAAGGGATTTGTTGTACACGTTTTATTTATAATACCATGGCCGCTACTTTTTCATTTATTCGTGTAGTTTTTATAACAACAAATCTAATCTAACTTAAGCTAACAATCAATATTAATAGATCGTTGTTGTATTAAAATATATTTCATAAAAATATTCAGCAACGCTACTGTTTCATCTTCAGAATAATCCTTATAATTTAAAGTCCCTTTTGTTCAGATTTACCTGTTTATTTCGTTTGGTTCTTTATACACCATATACCTACCTACCTGGGCAGCTGGATATTTTTTTTTTCATTTTACTTGTTTATGCTTTTGTGCTAGACCGAGGCGTACCTATTGTTTTTTTAAATTACCTGTCGACCGACGACAAACTAGTCGCAGTTTCCGTTCCCCTGCTGCTTATTTCTACTCGATTTCCTATATAAATATAACACTCACCGACCTTTATCATAAATTATTACGAAGACGAACTCAAATCGTTTGGTTCTCTCCTATTTCTTTAACCTGATCTGATAGTCCGGTTAATTTAGACATTCGAAGCTACATTCCCACCAAGCTGAAAATCGGCAAGACTGATTAAAATACAATGGAAAATAAAATTTAAAAGTACCTCATTATTCCTCTTTGAGGAAAAAGGTGAAAGGTCAAAAAAATGAGGTTTTCGCGATTTTCAGAAAAACGGTAAGTTTTATCATAAAAATACTTCAGACAAAAATTGTAAATAATGAAATTATCTACAAAAAACGTATTAGTACTTTTTTCCTACTAGCTACAGTTTTTGAAACATAACGATTCAAAAAGTTTTAAAAGTTGTAATTGTGATAATTATATATATATATATATATATATATATATATATATATATATATATATATATATATATATATATATATATAGTTATGGTATGAATATATCCAAAATAAATTATTAAATAATAATAAGATATAAATAAAGCAATAAGTTCAGTTCTGTTATTCGGTTACTTAGAGCAGTTTATCACAATAAAATAAATAACATTATTTATATTAAGTTTTGGCCAACACTATATTCTAAATTATTATTTAATTTTGACAAATCCTGTATAATCAAAGAATTTAATCCATAAATTGACAGATAAAAACAGGAGCACCAATTTCAAAAATTTGTGTGACATACCAACATAAATTTTAAGGTTATAAATGATAAAATATAAAAATTTTGACAACTGCAATGATAAAATTATAGAATAATATTATTTGAATAAAGTCACAATAATTTAAAAATTTAGAAATGACAATTTAGTAACTAACTTTTAAAATAAATATCATTGGTTAAATAAAAAAAAAATGAATAAAAAAAAAGAAGGAAGAAGAGAATCAACAAGGGGGAATAAAAAAGAAAAAATTATTTTTGGCAAGAAAGAAAAAGAGTAAAATAATTTTAATTGAAATTTAAAAAATTAAAATCTTGATAAAAAAGGCATAAAATATTCAAAGGATTGATAATTAATAATTGTATAAGTGTAGTAATAAGAAATTAGTGAAAACAATTAAGTAAAGTGAAATAAGTGAGAATACTCACAAAGGGACAATTTCCAAGATAAAGAAGTTGTGAAAAGGAAAAGAACAGGAGTGGAACTACAGCGGAGTATCTGTTTATTCTGCAAGGCCGTAACAATTTCCAATTTAAAAAAAAAAAAAAATTAAAAATACAACATAACAAACACTTAAGGTACTGTTTCTATTAAGTTTAAGTATTTCTTTTAGTATATAATATTTGAGTTCACATTTCCATATAATTTAGTTTTATGAGTGTAATTACGAGTATGAATGAATGAATGAATGTTTGTAAAATAAAATAATTGTAATAGCTAGTTAAGAAATTGTATATTTTGAATATTTTATTCATTATAAAGAACAGACCCGGTCTTAAAACTATTATCCTCTGATCTTATAACCATAACAATCTATCGCAATAAATTTTTTAATTTGACCTCACAATATAATACCCTGAGAATAAAAAAATAATAATAACATAATAGAATAAAGAAATTCAAATAATTATTAAAATTAAAATCTGATTTTATTTAAAAAAAAATTTATAAAAATAAACATTACACATTATCATACCATAACAATATATATATATATATATATATATATATATATATATATATATATATATATATTATATAGTTGTAATATGTGTTAAAATATTTTTCAATAAAACACGCTAATAATGATCCTGATGTATTGATAATTGAAACAGCAATAGAGCAATTGAATTTGACAATTTTTTTGACCTTTTACCTTGAATAAAAATTTATCCTTATAGGAGAATAATGGGGAACTATCAAATTTAAGTTTTCGTTGAATTTTAAACAATTTTCAGCTTGATGGGAATTTATGCAGCTTTACTTTTATTTTTTGGTCTAATTTGACCGGACTACTAATAGTTGTTGATATTTTAATAACGAATATTCAATGTATTTTGTGTATTTATCCAACTTCTAAGCATTTTAATTTAAATGCAAAATTATTTTCTGTTATAGAATCAAAACCTTAATAATACCCATTGTATAGAGAATACACAGCCAAACGTTTTTGAAAAGCAGCTGCTTCTCTAATTTATAATTAGACCGAAGAGAAGTTACATATTTAGATTGGAATTCTCGTTACTGTAGCAACTTGAAAATATATTGAATCGTCAGTATGGAACAGAACTTTACTTGTTATTGTTTCGAAGGAATATTTGGTTATTTAGAACATTTATCAATAAACTTCGGAAGGATTAATGCTTATTTATATTACAGATTAATTTCCGAATGAGTTGATAATACTTGAGATAAAAAATTGAAAAATTTGATAGTCAACTAATAAATATCGATATCTAGTTAGCCTAGACCAGTTCCATGCATAAACAAAATGTTGCGATACCATAGCAACGAACAATAAATTAGAAGTCTTAGTGTGAATTAAAAGAAAAAAGATGTCCACCAAAATAGTGAAAAACGAAAAATTGGAGTATCGAGCCATCATCAAGTACCTGTATCTAAAAGGGTTAAGAGGTATGCAGATTTACGAAGATATGCTTAATACCCTTGGTGATCAATGTCCTTCGTATGCGACCGTGAAAAATTGGACTGCAAGTTTCAAAAGAGGTAAATTTTCCATTGAAGATGATGACCAATCGGTAAGGCCAGTTTCTGTGTCAGTCCCAGAAAATATCGATGCAGTTCATGACATAATTTTATCAGTGGCTAAAACGGATATCTGAAGCACTGAATATTTCATACGAACGCGTTAATCATATAGTTTACGTCAATTTGGACATAAGAAAAATTGCTGCAAAATGGATCCCCAAATGTTTGAATGTTGATCAAAAGCGTGCAAGGGTAGAAGCATCGCGTTCGATCTGTGCTCGATTTGGAAACCATGTAGACTTCTTAAACCGAATTATTACTATGGATGAGACTTTGGTACATTTCTACGATCCAGGAACAAAGCAACAATCAATGGAATGGCGACACTCTGGTTCTCCAGCACCTAAGAAGTTTCGTTTCCAAAAATCTGCTGGACATGTTCTTGCTTCAGTTTTTTGGGTTTGCCAAGAGTAATGATGATTGATTTTTTGGATAAGGGTAAAACAATAACTGGAACTTACTATTCGACAACTCTATGAGAAAAAATTAAAGAGAAAAGACGCAGAAAGCTATCCAATGGTGTTTTGTTTTTGCAGGACAACGCCCCTGCACACAAATCTCATGTTGACATGCAAAAAATTCGTGATTTAGGGTTTGAATTACTAGAACACCCCCCTTATTCACCAGATTTGGCTCCGTTCGACTATCATCTCATTTCTCAATTAAATAAAAGTTTAAAAGGTTGTAAATTTTCTTCCAACGAGGATGTAATAAAAGCTGTGGAGGTCTGGTTTGCAGAGCAAGAAGAAACATTTTTTTTAAACGTCTAGAGACGTTGCAGGTTCGCCGTAATAAATGTATCCAATTAAGAGGAGAATATGTTGAGTAATAAAATATTTTGACATTGAAATGTTGTTTGGTTCTATAGTAGGCTAAGAATTTTTCAATATATCCCTGTAATTATTGACTATTATCTTTTTTGTTTTTAGGATATTGGCATTCAATATTTCACCTTTATTAGAGTTGAACAAATTCACCTAGTATATCTTTTGGGCCTCGTTAAATAACTTTTTTACTATTAAATATGTTGTAATTACTTGCAACATGATTTTTTTTTCGTTTTGTCTCTATAACTGATATTATTTTGATTGCCAATTGGAGATATTTCAGGTTTTTCAATATTTATAATCTTGTCGCTAAATTAGTGTTTTGAAAATACTCAAGACGTCTCTGAGATTTCCTCTAGTGCATTAGTTCTGAGTATTCATTTCATGATAACTCTATTTACCAACTTGCTTTTTTAAAAACAATTTATTAGGAAATTGAGAATTTAATAATTTAAATTTACAATTAGTTACAATAATCTGACTAACGTACTAGACGAATATCAGTTGAATGAACAAAATATTAGTTTCACAGGCTTCTTTATATATTAGTTCTTATCTTATACCATAATAATTATAAAATTAGATAAATATATTTATGGTTCATTATTGTCACATTAAAAATAATTAACTGAAGATGATACTTCAATGGGGTTGAATTGGAATCTATAAAACTTACAGACAGACTAAACATATTCAAAATTTATAGCAAGATAACTTAAAGAGGTTAGAGTTCATAATAATAAATAAGTAATTGATGATGATGCGCCGCTGTGAAGAGGGTTGTTTTGGATAACTTCTCCTCTCCTCATAAGTTTACAAAATCTGGGTTCGCAGTTTTTCTGAGTTCCTTTTTGTAGTTTCTGAATAGGTAAGCCATTTATCCAAAGAATAGCAAATTTTGCTCGCAGATGAAGATGTCTTCTACTTCTGGGCATATTTCTGTTACTCACCATTGCGTATTTTCATTAAGTAATGCATAAAGATGAGGTAATATAATAGTTTGGTTCAGGATGAGTATAGGGTATATTTTATACAATGTAAACGGGATTGGATTTATAATTGGTATATATATCGAAAACAATACAATACTTCTTTTTATTGTAACTTGCGTACTGAAAAGAATGAAATAATTTAATAGTTTCTGGAATTTAATTATACTATCCTTGATTGGTTTGAATTTAAAATGGAATTATTTCTTTAGCAAAAGATATTGCGTTATCTATATTATTGATTATTGAATTTTATTCAGCTGGTTTATAATGTTGTTTAAAATTAAGGATAAGTAAAATGCATGAGAAACATTGAATATATGTTGATCTATTTGTTGTAATTTATTGGTGATTATGTTTTGATGACTTTTGTCAATATCGAATGTTCTTTTGCATATTTATTTTGTATTACTTGAAGTTATATTAATGTTTACTAATATGTGGTTAAACTGCTCGAAACATATGTTGAGCATTAGTTATTTGGAATTTTCTCATACTTGTTTAATGTTTTGGTGTTTTGAGAGAATTTCTTTTCGTATAAAGGTTTATCGGGTTCGATAGTAATATTTTCGCTTCTATTTGTTTCGTTTATTCAATATACTGTTTTGTTGAGATGTTAGGGAATCATGAATTTGTTTATTTATTGCATGAATGTTTTCTGAATGTTCTTGCAAGTTTTCCTCTAACGATTTGAAACGGTGTGTATTTTAGAGCTATGGATTGAATTGTTATAGGAGAGTATGGCGTAATTCATTAATTGAACAATATTCGCATTTTTATCTTTATTTTTCAGGGTTTCTATTGTTTCCTGTAAGGTGGAGTGAAATCTTTCGATCGGACTATTAGGGTTGGGATTTCTAGGTGTACAGTAATGCATTTCAATATTGTGTAAGGAACATAAATTTTGAAGATTTTCGTTTTTGAATGTTTTACCGTTATCTGATGTTATTTTTCTTGGTATGCCATAAAGATTAAAGTATATTATTAATTTATCTATTATTTCGGTGCCCGTTTGAGTATTTAAGGGATAAGCTTGACCTAACTTAGAAAAACTATCAATGATTGTTAAAAAATAAGTATTATGTGTTTTGAAGGTGTCTATGTATATATGATCGAAGGGTTCATAGCCTATAGGAGTAGGTTTAAATACTAATTTCTTTGGGTGTCTCTAGTATTTTGATTTCTGACAAATCTCTTAAAGGTTGACATAAGTTTTCACATCGTTCTCTAAATTTGGCCAATAATAGACCTTTTTAAGGGAAGCAAGGTTTTCTGTTACCTCTATGACAAGTTTTAGTTTCATGATAAAACTTTATTTCTTCGTGTTGGATGTTATTGTCTGTTGGGTAAAAATATATATCATCTTTGTTTATCAAAAATTTTTTTTTTTCTGATTTTTGTAACATTGTCATTTGAATTTCTAAACACTATTTGATTTTTATATATGTTTAATGGATTTATTATGTATGGGGCTCCTATTATGGGATTTTCTGCATTAGTGTGTATAGTCTCTAATTCGTCTCGTTGATTCTCGATGTTTTTATTGGGGTCTTTAGCTATGTCGGGTTTAATTGTTATATCTGATAAAATTTTGATTTTTGGTTCTAAGCTCGCATCTAAGGTATGTAAGATTTCGTCTAAATCGGCAGTATCTAGATAAGGTAGATCATTAGAATCGAAATTTGGAAAAAGGGAAATATTGTCGTCGTCTTTTCCATCTATGGCTAATAACTCTTTTTCTATTGTGCTATAATTAACTTCTGCTGAGTTTAAGGTACGTTAAGTGTAAGCAACTGGAAGGTCTTTGCCAATAGGTCCTTGTGACAATAGGGTACCTATAGCAAAATTGGAAACATCTGTAGTAAGAACGAATGGTTTAGAAAAGTCGGGGTGTTACACAATTGGATCGTTTGTTAATATTTTCTCACAAAAGTAAAAACAATTTATATACTCTTGGTTATGTACTACAGTTTTACCTTTCTTTAAGCAATTAGTCATAGGTTTCGTTAGTTGAGAAAAGTTTTTAATGAATTTTCTGTAATAACCAATGAGACCTAGAAATTATTTGATTTTTTTAGAATTTTTCGGAATTGGAAAATTTTTTATAGCTTCAATCTTCTAGGTTTTATGCCGTCTGTTGTTATAAAAATTCAACGGATTTACATAGAAATTCACACTTGTCTAGTTGGATTTTCAGATTATTTTCTTTGAGTCTTTTAAACACTCGCTAGGATTGTCAATACAGTAAAAGCTCTTTATTCGCGGGGTATATGTTCCAAAAATATGCTGCGAATACAGAAACCGTGAATACGGAATAGTAATTTGTATGGGATTATGGGGGATACGTTCCTAGGTGACAATAGAAATAAATAAATACATAAAAAACAAATATATAAAAAACAATTTTATTTGAGTTTTTGAACATTTTGATTAATTATCTTTAGGCTTAGGCAATGGTTTGAAGAATTTTGTAATTTTCTCTTGCTTGTTAGTTTTTAAAAGCTCCTTCAATTCAGACTGACACGGAGCAGTCGCATTAGCAATTTGCCTCTTAAAAATAAGACTTCGTTCCATAGACGAATCAATGTTCATAAAGAAATCGCAAAACTCATATGCCATTCTTAAACCTTCGCTAAGATTTTTCAAATTAAATGTCACGTTTCCAGTGCTTGTTGATGCCTCTTCTTCAATAGGCTGTGAATTTAACATTTCCTCCAAGTCGGCTTCAGTCAAATCTTCATCTTCCGATTCAAGCAATTCCTGAATGTCACTTGATTCTATCTGCCGAACCCATCTCGTCCTCGATCATAATTTTTATAACGAATGTTAAAGACGAAAAAAAAAAAACATGCAAAGTGACTTTTACCATAGAACGGAACAGCAACATTTGAAATATGTATATGTACTTCATCATTGAATAATCAGGTTGCTCTCATCATGTTTATTTACATTCTAATAAACACCGATTGTGGCGAAGGCGGCTTATGTCAAAGTCGTCAGCTATATCATTTAACAACATACTTTAGGCAAAGTTTTTATAAGATCTATTTTACTTTTTTATTAGTCCATTTGACGGCATTTACAAAGGATATTGGGCTGGATACCTACTGGAATCATTTTATTATTATGTATGTACTTATCAGAATAGTGAAAACGCGAATGAAGGAAGCGCGAATAAGGAACTTTCACTGTATGTTCTTGTAAGGAAGTTGAGAATGTTATTATGTCGTCCATGTAAACAAGACATATTTTGTTTTGTATATCTTTCAGTACGTTATCCATCACACGTTGGAAAGTCGCGGGGGCGTTTTTTAAACCAAATGGCATTCGTACATATTCGTAATGTCCATTTTCCACATTGAAAGCGGTTTTTTGAATAGAATTTGGATGTACTCCAATCTGGTGGAATGCAGAAGCCAAGTCTAGGGTTGTGAAATACTTACTTCTTCCTAATTTGTCTAAGATATCTGAGATGTTTGCTAAAGGGTATCTGTCATCTATAGTATTTTCATTTAGTTTTCTGTAGTGCGTTACTATTCGCCATTTTTGTTTTCCAAACGCGTCCATTTTCTTCGGAACGATCCAGACAGGGGCGGACAAAGGACTTGATGAAGGTCTTATTATTCCGTCATCTAACATTTGTCTTTGCACCCCGGCTTTGTGTATGTATGTATGTATGTATGATTTTGTATGAATCGGTATTTCATCTTTTGTTTTTATTTTATGTTTGACACTATTAGTGAAAGTTAATTTTTCGCTAGGTCTATGTAATACTTCTGGAAATTGAGAAATAAGTTTTTTCAATTCCATTTTTTCTTCCTGATTAAGAACTGATCTGATTAAAGAGAATTCATAATTATAATTGATATTGGCAGAATTTATGTTATTTAAATCGAATTCTGGTTCTATTTTTTCATTCAATATTTGTTCTATGTTGAATGTTTCGAAATCTTCGGATTGAAATAGTTCACCTTTTTGTCTTATGGAGTCAGGATAAAAAGGTACGATTACGCTTTCTTATTTCTAAAGGTACTGTTTTATTTTTTACTTGTAATAAAGAATTCGGTATTTTCTTCTAAATAAGTATAATATAAAGAGGTATTCTGCAAGTAGGGCTAATGAAATAACCATTTTTTAGGTCTATATTAAGTTTTAATTTTCTTAAATTGCGTAATCCTATGATTCCGTCAAAATAGTCGTGGAAATTATAAAGAATGAATTCTAGTTCTTCTAGTAAATTAAATTCTTTTAGCAATGGTATTTTTGTTTTGTTTTTTGTTTTTCTATTACCGGTACATGTTATTAAGGTATGGTTCGAGTGAAATATTTTATTTGGGAAATTTTGTTCAGCTGTATATGGTCGTAAGATGGAACTGTGGCATTCGGTATCTATAAGTAATTTTAAAGGTGGGTTTGATATTTAAATGTAAAGTAATGTATTCATTTGAAAGCTATTTATGTTTGATACTGATTTGTTTCTGAGGCTGGTATAGGAAAATTTTCGTTATAGTTAAGGTTGGAATTATCATTCGGTATTTCGTTTGAATTATCGAAATATTGGTAATAGTAATTATCCTCTGGAAAATAAGGATTCGGATCGTAAACAGAATTTTCATAAGAGTTTTCTCTTAAGTTGTGTCCATCGTTAACATTGGTAATTTCAGTAGATGTAAATTGATGTTTACGGGGGTTAGCGAAAAATGGATTTTGTCTAGGAAAGTTTTTTGTCTGAAGAGAAGGTAAAAATACGTTTTTTGGTCTTTTGAAAACTAGTTGATTTGTAAGGAAATGCTGGTTTACGGGTCTTGACTGAATATTTATTGGTTGGCTTGAGAATCTTGAAGGTGTTTCTAGATTAGTATTGTGGTTTGGTTGACTGAAATAATTGGGTTTGATATGCAATTGAGTGCGGGGATAGTAATGAGAAGGATGTGATGTATGTTCCCTGGGTTGTTGATGCATAATCTTTGGTTTTATATTTGTTTGATGGGCAAAAGGCTTATTAATATGAGAACGTGAAGTAATTTGTTGTTCAATCAAACTGTGATTGAAAACAAGACTGTTTGCGTCTTCTAGAGTATTGGGGTTATGGATCATTAAAATTGTACGGAGCTCGCTAGAAACATTTGCCAGCAAAACAGTAAGGGCTGTTGATTCAGCTTGCTCCATTAAAGCAATTTTGGTTTGGAGTGCTAACGTATTATCGGCATGTGTTTTAATAGAAATTTTAGATAATAATATTTTTAATCTATCGATAAATGCTAATGCTGTTTCGTTTTTATTTCTGCTCAAAAAATTAAGTTGTTGCAAAAGTACATTTCTATCTGTTTTATCGCCAAATTTTTGTCTCAGTGCGTTTATTATATCTACCCATGTTTTTAAATCGGGTGTACATAAAAGAAAATTACCGGCTTCATCTACTAATTTGGAAGTAATAGGTGCAAATACAAACTCTTCAGACTTTCGTCTGTTGAATTTGAAGCATACCTATTATAAAATGTATCTACACTATTTATAAAATATTCTAAATGTTCACTGCGATCGGAAAAAAATCTTAGAGTATGTGCAATTTCTTTAGCTACTTAATACTCATTTTTCTAACTTTTGGAACTTCTTCTATATTTAATTTAGACAATGTATCAATTAATGATTCGATATTTAACATTCAAACCTAAAACCTAAAGTAGAAAAATATTTATTTTTCGATATATATGAATACAATTTTAGAAAAATAAAGGGTTGGAAAGGAATGTATCACTTACAGTTTTTTTCAGTGTTGCGAATCTTCCTGCCAATTGGATGGAGTTCGGATCTCAGGTAAAAAGTTGAAACTGACGACTTGCACAGGTTTCAGGAACAATTTTCTTTTCGAAACACTGGTACTTGTCTTCTGGGATCCTACTGAGACTACGTCAATTAAATAACTCAATTCACCAACTTGCTTTTTTAAAAACAATTTATTTAGCAAACTGAGGATTCAATAATTTAAAGTTACAATTAGTTGCAATAATCTGACTAACGTATTAGACGAATATTAGTTGAATGAACAAAATATTAGTTTCACAGGCTTCCTTATATATTATTTCTTATCTTATACGATAATAATTATAAAAATAGTTATTAGTCATTATTGTCACATTAATAATAATTAACTGAAGATGATACTTCAATGGGGTTGAAGTGGAATCTATAAAACTTATAGACAGACTAAACATATTCAAAATTTATAGCAAGATAACTTAAAGAGGTTAGAATTCATAATAATAAATTGATGATGATGCGCCGCTATGAAGAGGGTTGTTTTGGATAACTTAACTATAACGTTTATTCAACATAGCATTATACGTCTACAGCGCTTATTGGTCGTAGAATTGAATCGAAAGAAACAGGAATATATTTGTTGAACAGTCACTTTTCAAATAATACCTTCAATCTTATATTTGTGATAATTTCGAACAAAAATTTAAGAAGTATCGTAATTTAGCTTTAGGACTCGGTACAAATAATAGGAGGAGGTCACACAGATCCATTAAGATAAAGTCGAAATTGTACTTGAGATAATTTTATTCAGTCATAAGTAGAGGCAGGAATAAGTAATGCAACTTAATTACTTGTTTGTGTATTTTCATAATAACAATCAAATATAACGTTTGCAACTTTTGATTTAATGTTGTTTTGTATTTTGACCCAAATAAATCAAATGCCCACTCTTGAATTAAATGCCAACAATTATTATTGCATCCAATTTATCCGTCGTCGAACTACTACTGATTCTCAATGATGCCACTAGATATTTGGGTTAATATGCTATTCGAGTCCAGTTTGTGTATGAATAGATCCAAATTATTAATGTATCTAAAGTATTTTACGTTTTCACTAAAATATTTATTCAATTAACTATTCCATGGAATATTCGATTTCAACAACACGACAAACGATTGGATTTCGAAGTTTGTTACTAAAACATTTGGAATATGAGGATTTTTCGAAAAACATTTTATATATGTATAAAGAATATAGTATAATATATGTATGAGTTTATATTACATAATTTTTAATAAAGGTTTTTCTTTGTTTCAGGTAAGTGTACCGTCTGATTTAATTCAACCCTATTACTTGGTAAGTTCTCTTAAATATGAAAATTTTCGATTCCAAGGTGCATTCCATATCACCAGTTTTGTTTTCACCACAATCGATATGTTGAGGAAATAAATATAATTCAATATTAACAGACCCATACTGTTTTCATATAGTATGTCGCGTTTAATGATTGAAATGTAAAAATTATATTCGAACGACTACGAATCCACAAATAGAGCCAGCTCTCGATATTTTTCTTCGCGTTAAAGATATCGAACATATTTATTGGGGGATATACCGGTTTTTTATAACAGATTCATTACAAGTAAACATAAATCTCTTCTCTAAATAATAGATCGAAGTTAGTCATTATACTTTTTCTAAGTAAAAACCATTGTTGGAAAAAATGTGCACGTCTTATTTTGAAGCAATAAGATTCAAAACAGTAGATGAGGTAAAACATTAGTTAATTCTTTCTCCTAACAACTTTTCCAATCAATATGTATGTAGAATTATTCCTTGTTTAATGGTAAAATGAAATATTATCTATTCGAACTGTTCTTAACAGTTGTCCTTTACATAAAAATTATTTTACCTACCTAGGCCAAGAGCCGTTTTTTTTTTGTAAAAAAGTACGGGAACAGGTATTTTTTTAATATGCTCAGGGGTGTCCCCTGAATGTAAATCCAAGTGGGCGTCATGGTGGGTTTCACTTTAGCCGCCATCTTGAAAAACACGTTTTATAAAATATCTCACGAACCGGGTATCGTACGACAAAAATTGTAAAAACCATTATTGTAGATAATAATATTTGCCGTCTTTTTTATTTTAAACTTTTTTTGTATAACGCATAGATTTTTAATTATAGCGTTCCAAACTTTTTTCAATATGGTTTTTGCTAATCGTGACATATTTAATAAAACGTGTTCTTCAAGATGGCGGCTGAAGTGAAGCCCCCACCATGACGCCCACTTGGATTTACATTCAGGGAACACCGCTGAACATATAAAAAAAAAATACCTTTTCATAACATACTTTTTTGGTTGGGGATCTTGAACTAACCTACCTACATATATAATCAAAGGAATGGTTAGGCAAAAAGTTCTCGTATAAAAATTCAAAATTTGACCTTATACGAATTTAAATTCAAGTCTGGAAACTGAAAATAATCATTAATTTATAACAATATTCGTAATAACTAAATAAAAAAATATTCAACTATTAGATTTTTTAATAAAAAAATACGTCATAGTTATTGTTGGCGAATGCGCATCGATCGTTCACCAAATTTTAAAATATGCGAGGATATATTGAAAAATTCCTAGCAGCCTACTATAGCACCAAACAAAATTTCAATGTCAAAATATTTTATCACTCAACATAATCTCCTCGTAATTGGATACATTTATTACAGCGAACCTGCAACGTCTCTAGACCTTTCAAAAATAGTGTTTCTTCTTGCTCTGCAAACCAGACCTTCACAGCTTTTATTACCTCCTCGCTGGAAGAAAATTTACAGCCTTTTAAACTTTTATTTAATTGAGAAAAGAGATGATAGTCGAACGGAGCCAAATCTGGTGAATAAGGGGGGTGTTCTAGTAATGCAAACCCTAAATCACGAATTTTTTGCTTGTCAACATGAAATTTGTGTGCAGGGGCGTTGTCCTGCAAAAACAAAACACCATTGGATAGCTTTCTGCGTCTTTTCTCTTTAATTTTTTCTCATAGAGTTGTCGAATAGTAAGTTCCAGTTATTGTTTTACCCTTATCCAAAAAATCAATCATCATTACTCTTGGCAAACCCAAAAAACTGAAGCAAGAACGTGTCCAGCAGATTTTTGGAAACGAAACTTCTTAGGTGCTGGAGAACCAGAGTGTCGTCATTCCATCGATTGTTGCTTTCTTTCTAGATCGTAGAAATGTACCAAAGTCTCATCCAGACAGATCGAACGCGATGCTTCTACCCTTGCACGCTTTTGGTCAACATTCAAACATTTGCAGCAATTTTTCTTATGTCTGAATCGATATTTTACCTCTTTTGAAGCTTGCAGTCCCAATTTTTCACAGTCGCATACGAATGACATTGATCACCAAGGGTATTAACATATCTTCGTAATCCTAACCTCTTAACCTTTTTAAATACAGGTAATTGAAGATGAGTCGATACTCCAATTTTTCGATTTTCACAATTTCGGTGGACAGCTTTTTTCTTTTAATTTATTGCGTAACTCTGGTTTACTTTTTTTACTTTACACTGACACTTCTAATAAGTTATTGTTCGTTGCCATGGTAAGGCAATATTTTGTTTATGCATGGAACTGGTCTAGGCTAACTAGATGTAGCAGCTTAAGCGTTGAGAGATCCAGCTATAGATCGCGATATTTGAAAAATTTTTGTCTCCAGATCAATTTTCATTAATTGTGACATTGATTAATTGGTATATACACAAATATTTTTTATAGTAGCACAGTGAGGATTTTCGATTGAATATTTTTGTAATTTGAATTTGTTATTAATAAAAATACGCCTCGAATTTATGTTTATTGTGTTCGGTTAGTGTTTTTAGTTCAAATCAACTCGAACTGTATTTTAATCGAGGTTTTTTTCAATTCAATCATAATACCCCTCACAATTTGAAGTGTGAAAAATGAAGTCGGATACATACAGAAGTTTAAATTAATGCACGTGGTAACAAAATTCAATCACACGAATTTGTAGCTCTTACGATAAATCATTTCCCACGTTAATCCATCAAAGTCAGTATTTTTTAGATTTCGTTGACGTCTTGCCAAGTATGATTCACGTTTTATTTTTCTTTTATTTAAAGAAATTATATTATAAAAGTTCAGAAAAATTATATTGTGTTTACGCGTGAATTACTTTTCAGAATATGTAAACATCTCTTAATAGTCTTGTCCAAGTTTTGTGATTAAAAGAGTAACTAAACACATCACTTTTCCACATTTGTACAGCAGAAATTTTTCAACATAAATACAGATGTCTTTGTAGTAAAGTTTTAAAGACCTTCATGGATTAGTTTGAAATTTTGATAGAAGCTCAAAAATGATGCAAATAACTAACCTGATTTGGTGCTTCTACCCTAGAGGCGAATGCCACCCTTACTTGGGGGTAGAAATTTAAAATTTCAAAATAACACCGGGGATCTATAGAGAATTGAATTTTATGGAGAAAATGTAGAATAAAGTTTTTTATTTAATTCGATAATTTCTAAGTTAGGAAATTCAAAAAAACATGTTTTTCCACATTTTTTCACGAAAAACTCGAAAGTTACGCATTTTATGTAAAAAATGATTCTCATAAAAATTGAAGCTTATGAAAAATATATATATATAAATATATATAAATTTTTTATTTTTCGTAAATTTATGCAGAGGTTTGAGCTCAAATAACGGAAAACCGATCAATTTTTCATAAAAAATTGTAATAAACATTTTTATATTGCTTTTTTATACCTATAAAATCAGCTTTTATAAAACCGTCTAGCATGAAAAGTAAGCGAGTTATGACGAAAATAAGTAACTCGAATTTAAAAAAAAAAAATGTCGGTAAACTTGACACCATGTGCGGCAAAATTAAAATTAATCGTAGCCCATGTGAAATTATCTTTTTTTAAGCCCTAACAACACGTTCCAAAAGTTTAAATGGCTGGAACATGGAATACGTAAATTTTTAAAAAAGTTGTTTAATGTGAATTTTTTTTTCGATTTAGAAAAAACATTGTTTTTTCAAAATATCTCAAAAACTATTGGATCAACGAAAGAAATTTTTGTAACTAAAATTTAGCTTTTATTTTACTGAATATTTTGCTTTTTTTAAACTCACGTTTTAAACCAGATATAAGCGTTTAAAGTATTGATTTCGATACTAAGGGAGAGTCTTTTTTACCCTTTAACATCAAAATTCTTTGAAGAAGAGGGCCTAAAAGAAATGATATATGGATGAATGCAAAAAGCTTAAAGGGAAGCCGGGTTATTATTAAAAAAATGCTCTAGATGAACATATCAAAAGTGTTTATCTGCAAACCAAATTTGGCTGAGTAACAAAACTCTCAATTTCACTGATTGTGGATGGACAAAAATGAATGGTACCAAACACAATTACGGATCCTCCTGCACCAAAAGAACTAGTTAAAATGATATTTTGCAATTGTAAAAAAGGATGTGGCTCAACATGCGGGTGTCGCAAACTTGGATTATATTGCATTTAAACTTGCGGTACTTGCTCTGGTGATAGCTGCCAAAATTGTCCTCCTGTTTTTTTTAAAGGTAGTTACATATAAAAAATAGAAATATTACTTACATTGTAAAAAATCAACAATCATTTCACATGTTTGAACATAATGAGTCCTATAACTGCTTCCATTAAGTAATTTGCAATTTTTTCCATTCTGAGGGGTGGTTTTTGGTGGTTGCATTATTAAAAATATTGAGGGTCAGTTTTTTTATACTCGAAGAAAAAAATTCTCCTATTACAATCCAAAATAAAAAAATTCATGTTTTTTAACACATTTTTTAAATAATCTTTTTATGAGGGGTTGTTTTTAAGAGTAGGTGAGCTGTAAAATATCAAAATATCATGATACAATACAATCAATATTTATTATATTTGTACATAACTATAGCCCATTACCGCTTTAATTCATTAGTTTTCAATTTATTGGAGTAAAGGGGCGATTTTCAACCCTTAAAAAATAATTCTTTGCGACCAAGTCAGGTTTGAAGAGGAGGGTAAAATAAACTTAATTCCAAACTTTCAAGAAGATCGATGAAGGTTTTTTAAATTGTGAGGTTTCGGTCGATTTTAAACTTGAATGGATGTACTATTGATCAACTTTGATCATTTGAGGAATTGTTTTACATATATTCGTATACGAATGAAAATTTTTAATTTATATCGGTTGCAATTGAGCTATTAGTACTTAGTACTCGTAATATTAACAATAAAGAATTTTAGTGTATACTTCGTATATTTTGTTATGTTAATAGCAGTGCCTCTGTTTCCGATTAGATCTAGCCTAGAGAAAGGAGCGACTAAACATTAGTTCTCCAACTAATTTATTGGGGCTTACAACGGATGTAGACAATTAAAGTAATTGTTATAGACTATTTGAATTGTTTGGAGTCCGCTTCGTTTTAGAATATCTGATTCTAAGCGGATTAGATGTTGAAAAAAAAGCAATCAATTCCATTGTAGAAAGAAAATTTAATCTAAAAATAGAAAAGCTAGAAATCAAATCAAAGTTAATATTTCATATATTCGAGTAAAAAATTCAGAAACTTTTTCATCGAAAAAAAGTTGGACAAAAAACCGCATCCGGTTAACGTAGATATCGTAAAAAAATATGCTTCTTCTTACCAGAAACTTCAATACTTATGATACTATTCATGATAATAACCTTGAACTTAGACGGGCCATAATATGCAGGAGATAGATTACGCAATCGTTAAATAGAAGTTTGTTGCAAAAGGAAATGTTAATAAAATCATTTTTAATAAAATTACGTATATGGCAACAATAAATATACATGACGAGCAAAAATCACAGAAGTGACTACAGTGCAGACTCGATAATGCGAACATTCGATAATCCGAATTCTTCAGTAGTCCGAACAAGCAATTTCAATACAATTAACCTTTTGTTTATATCTGGGACTCACATTAAACAGGTGTGCAGCATTTTCACTGCTTTTGTACGCTTTTGAGTAGTGATATTTACATACTTTGCTCGGATGGGTTTTTATTTTAATATTTGCTTAAATAGAAATGCCTCCTAAAAGAAAACACAAGACATTATCCATAAAACAAAAAAGTGAAATTATTGAAAGACTTAACAAGGGAGAAAGTGGAAAAGTGTTGGCTGCTGAGTATGGGCTTGGAAGATCTACAATATGTGACTTGAAACAGAAAAAGTATAAAATCGACAGGTAGGATTAATTTTAAAACAATTTTAGTGCTTTTCTTTGTACAGCTGGTCCTAAAAATTTGCGTACGATCTAAAAATGAATTTTACTCTTTTGAGCAGTGTAAACACATCATTAATTTGACGTGAAGACTTTTGACATATTTTGCAAATTTAAATCAATTTTATGTCAGATTGACAAGAATAATCATTGATATAACACTTGCGTTTCATAATGAAGATTTTGATAAAAAATAACTGCTTCGGTAATCCGAATTATTTATTAATCCAAATCGCCATGGTTTTTATTAGTTCGGATTATCGAGTCGACAATATAATCAAGACATTTTAAAAATTATAATAAACCATTTGGGGTACAATAAAAACTATATCATGAAGGAGAAAATTATATTACATTCAAGTACGTGTGGTTCGAATTTTTATTATTATCTTCCTTTGGATTCCTTTGGATTCGTTTTTATTGGCCGCCACTGAAAAATAACCTTCTAACTAATGTGCACATCCCGTTTCAATTTAGCTAGGCAGGCATTCGATGTGTCTGCCTCTATATAATTGTCATCTATTTTAGATGTGTTAGTATCACCGTATGTAGGTATTGGTTACACATTCGATAAAACGATAAGTACGGATGCATTAATTGCTGTCAGTCGTCTTTTAATAATAATACGAGGCGCACAACCAAATGCTATGACATTATATAAGCAAATTTTGTCAGATGCTTAACAAAATTGAGAAAATATGATAGCAGCTCAGGTAAAATAATATATATTTATAAAAATCTATAGTATATAGATTGGACTTTCTCAATTAATTATTTGTGTATTTTATTTTCATTACGGCTCTCTGTGGGTTTTATGTGAATAACTGGCCGTGTGTAGTTAGTTCCATTGATTGTTTAATTGAACAGTAGTAATTTTAAAGGCTAATTAAATTTATAGCTAACAAATTACGAAATAAGCCAATTGCCATAAAATCGTTATAAAACGAAATATCATTAATTTGATAGATGATTAATGTTAATTCGAAGCAGTTAAAAGTTCGTCAAGCATTACTTCGCGCAATAGAAATAATTGCTATTAACAAAGTCACCTTGTTCGAATGTGTGTATGTAGGTAAGAATAGGCGCCTCTTGCAAGTCTACGAATTTTTTAAGGGGGGCGGATAGATTGTCCGCAACAAGGTCAAATTAATTTGAACAATGGCTGTTTCTTATACTCCTAGGCTCATTTTAATCATATGATAAAATTGAAATGAAATTATACTAGATTGAACATTTATAACGTTCAAGATCCATTTTTATTTCTAATTAAAATGTATTCATTTGATATGATTTACACAAAAGAAAAGCAGGTGCAATGTTTGATACACCACTTATATACATACAAACCACGGCATGGCCACCATAATAATATGTATATTATATTTTACCATGTGTGACTCCAGCCGGTTAGGCGACGGCATCTATCGGTCGGTCGAATGCTGGTACGCCCAATAAACAATCCAACAGTCAACAGAAACTCGCGACATCGCGCCGGCTGCCAGCCAGACTTAACCGAACAACAGTAGTTCGAACATCTCGCAGGAGATAAGCAGGAAAATTATTTTGTCGACGATTAAACATGAAATGCGTGATTTTTTCAACCGTGTTTATAGTGCTGACTAAACTAAGACTTAGTTTTGAACAAAATCGTCATTAATCAAATGTTTTGTAAATCGGAAATAGTTTTTATATGGTAAAAGCAACAATTGTCAAGTGTAGTTGAACTGTTGAGTGAGTGGAACCAGTGAGTTATAACAATTTCTTGGAGTAGTACAACACTCTAGTAGTGTGTCGACGGTTCTGCTTTTATGCAATCCTTTTTTGTAAGGAAACCAAGTCCTGCTGTTCGTAAGTAGTTTTTAGGTTTATTTAGATTTTTTATTCTACAAGGAATACTTGAAATATATTAATTTTTATAATGTATACATTATTTTCATTATTAAACCTACAAATAGAATGTTTGATATTTTTTAATTTTTTTAGAGTAATATTGAAAAAATTATATAATAACTAGTTACAAGTGATAAAGCGTTACGTTAAGGTATTGTGAAAATCTAATATAATGTATTCAATCATGATAAACATGATACACACCAGAACAAATTGAATAAAGTGCGTCCAAAATCGATTTTTGCTCCAGAAATGGTCGATGCCATAAATGAATTATTCACTTCGGATCCATCACAGTTTGCTCCAAAAGGCTCGATCAGACAAAAAAATAACTAAACGAGTGTGAAGGTTACCCAAAACGGGCCGAATCCAACATGAAGTTGTTTGCGGATAAGGCATAACAAAGCAAATCGTTGCCCGTTTGTTCGATAGTACCGATCGCGTAGCGCTGGTAATGTTAGAACAACAGAGGTCGTGAATCCGATCATTTGTCTATATAAAGTTATCGGGGATTCGAGGAAGAGGGATATTTTCCGTCATAGCATCTATTCCGATGAAGGAATTGATTTGATGACGATAAGTTAAAAATAGGTTTTACATATAGCGTTTCTAATGTTGGATTCCATTTTTAAATGGTTGAATCGATTTGTTTGGTGCTTTGTTCTTTACATGTTCTCTTCTCCGTACAATTTATAATTAATTATCAACTTTTTGCAACGTTAATTAGTATTTATAAATATGTAGCCTATATATCTCTATATGATTCTGTTGTTTTATATTTTCATTATAAAGTAAACTTTGTTCCAATTACATTTTCGTTGTTCATTATCTTTTATAAATAAAACAAGAGAGCTTTTCTGATATTTTATTATTCATCATAAAACATGTATTTCCATTGCCGAAATTATTTAACGTCAGAATAAACATTAAAAATGTTATTTGAGACCAAGTATAGAAACTTCTCTAAAAGCTTTAGCTATTCTTATTTCCCGGAGCTACATAACTTTAGAATATTTAACCAGAAAACACGTTGTAAAAATAACATTACAATGTTTTGATTAAGTAATTCCTCTAATATAAACTTCGAAGAATTATTAATAAGATAGCAAAGTTCTTGATATTTTCACTGCAATTACAGTTCTAATAAGTACAAAACAAATATTACTAAGTATTATGTAATAATACGTTATTCGTATAACCAAAAGCATATTGATAGTTAATAACAATTAATTTGTCAAAAATACCAAAGGGTGTTAGTTACAAGGTCATGTTCAAATAGGATTTTTAGATAATAACTACTTTTTTTTGTATAGATACCACCATTCGGTATATTTGTTTATACCAGATATGAACGTAAGGTAAAGAATTAATGCAAGAATACTCTATTTTAAGCCAGTTTGGAGAAATACTTCCTCTATAAGTTCAATAAATATGTCATTAGTAAAGTATAAGTACCTTGCCTGACCTAGAGATGGCGGTAGCTGCTTGAAAAATTACTGTACATATCAGAAAGTATATGTTCCAAGTTTGAAGACGCCACGTTGGTTGGTATTTGTTTGGTTAGGTTAGGTTAGGTATGGAAAAAATTGGTCAAAGTAGGTTCTACACGATGGACTGAAAAGCGAAAATCGGCTCCAAAGAAGACAAAGACTGTTCCATAAGCGGGCAAGGTTATGGCGTCGATTTTTTGGGATAATTTTCATCGACTCTCTTTAATAAAAAGGAAAAACTATCAACGGCGATTATTATTGCAATGTTTAAGTGAAGAAATAAAGCAAAAACAGCCGCATTTGGCTAAGAAAAAAAAATTGTTGTTTCATCAAGACAATGAACCAACTCACACATCCGTTATTGCAATGGTCCAAATTAATGAATTAAAGTTTGATTTGCTACGTCACGCACCCTATTCGCCAGAGTTTGCCCCTTTTGAGGTAGTTGACGATTCTTATTATAAAAAGGCTATCGAAATATTAAACATCACTGGGAAAAGTGTATGGAGGTAAAAATAGATTACGTTGAAAAATAAATATATTTTTTCGAAATTTCTGTTTTTTTTTGGGCCAGATACCTCTGGAACTATTCTCGTCTGTACTGAACTCGCACTATTTTAATACAATTTTCTGTATATAATGTTCATTAAGCCAGTTAATTTGAAACAATTGTCAATAATAATAAATCCAGTTTGGTTAAGTATCACTGCTGTATATTTGAACACAAGATAACAAAGTCAACGAAACATGTTTTTAGTTTTAAAAAATGTTGTTTATATTAGTATATAATATATGAAATCTGCTGGTTATTTGTTTGTTTAGTCTGGTAGTGTTTTTTGTTTATATTTTTCTAATTGCAATTTTTACTTCAAAGTTCAAAGTTCACTGATGTATGGCTGAATGAGAAATGTATACAAAAATGAACATTGGCTTTAGATGGACATCGATCTTAGAAAAAAAAATTATTTAAAACGAGTAAACGTGTATTTCAGATTTACTTTTTTTATTTTGGAAATGAAATCCCTATAGTAACTAGCTAACGTAATATGATAATACAAAAGTCGGAGTATTTTATGTTTGTAGAAATAACAACGACAAAAGAATTTTCTTTCGTGATTTGCTTCTAGAGAATTTTTTCAAATCTGCCCTTGAGGAACAAACAAAGGATTTAAATGTACTCAAACTAGTTATATAAAATTTTATAGAAATAGTGAGCGGTAACCGTAGAAGTTAATATCATTTGAAGAGAACATCCAAACAGTATTTTTAATGCTTCGTAAGCCCGATAACCTAAATTGGCAAGATAACCACTCGGAATCACATTAATAATTAGTTAATTATTGAAAGCTTTATGAGAAAATATTATATTTTGTCATGGTTTTCTTTAAATAAGTTTTGAAATGATTTCATTTTTTGTTCTGGCAAAATTTTTATTTACATCCACTCAAAAATTTTAACGTGTTTCCTAATGTGGCATTATTATGATACGTGACTAGGTAAATGCCCACAGTAACTCTATCAACTTACACTTCAGTAGTGGGTGGTCCTCACCTACACTATAATATGATTCATTATTTATTCTCTAATATTCAATTAGTTCCATGTACACTAATGAATTATTCAAGGTGAACATCATTATTGATTATTATGTAGTTGGAAAACGGAATATTAGTTTAGTCAAAATTTGTTAAAAATTTTTTAAATACAAAATGCACAATGCGCAATTTAATACTGTAGGTTAAATTCGGGTTTTTAATAATTTGTCCTCAATTAAAAATAACACCTAACTTGACTCAAATTAAGTTTTATAGATTTCTTCGGTAGCCTGTATATAAGATTATAGTTATTTTATTACAATTTTCCAGTAAATATTTAACAATTTAGCATTTATCTCTATTTACACTATACTAATGTAAACAATGTCTGCAAACCCGTATCTTATCATTAAGAAAATATTATATAAAATTTTTTTTTTATTGTCTAACAATACGTGGAACCACACAATTCCTTCAGAACAAAAAAATATAGTTAAAAATGAAGGAATAGACCTGTATTACAATTACGAAAGCTCAAAAGGGGTATCGGTTGAGCGAATGTTCATGTTTGTGTAACCAAAAAGTGCGTTAATATCACCGTTAAAAGCGTTGAAAATAATCGTGTTTGTTCTCAAGCTTATTTCATGTGAGAAAATAAAACAATATCTTCTATTTTCTACTGTTTTTATGTATTGGATAGATGAATTTGAATAAAAAAAATTGAATATGCAAAAGGAAAGTTGTTATACATTTATATGTAATTCAATTCAAAGAAATCTATTTTTAACTTTCTTTTCATATGTTTGATATATTATAGGTGGATTATCTTCCATTGTTAGTCGTGATACGTATATAAATTGGACGATCTCTTATTGACTTTTTCTTCAAATCTGTCTTGAAAAAATATTATGTTAAGACGTATTAAAATGTAGTCGAAGAAGATATAAAATGTAATAATATATTATAGTTGACATCATTTTCGACAGCTGTAAAATATTTGAGTAATGCATTATCAAATTTTGAATTTGTTTTGAATCTACTCATTTTAAAAAGATAGGAGGATCTTGTTATTGATTTCATTGGAACTCATTAAATACCATAGCAACACAGTAAACAAACAAAAATACAAATTGCCTGGTTTTCATCAGTTCTTTTTATGATGCGCGTGTAAATAATTATTGTACTTAGTCGGATAAGTATTTCTTAGATATACAGGATGTTCCAAAATTATCTTTACAATTTCAAAAATTCATATCTTCCAAAAATTCATAACTTCCAAAATAAACGAGATATTTATATTCTATATTTTGCATGTATTACTGCAACTGATAAAGTTTTTTTAGTACACTTTAACATAGGCACCATTGGTGGCTCTAAGCACTTCCAGTCTGTAATCAATTTCTAGCCAGGTACGCTGTAACATGTCGCCTGTGATTGTACTAAAAGCTTGTGTAATGCGGCGTTTCAAGTCAAAATGTCATTAACCGGTGTCCGATAAACAATGGCCTTTAAATAACCCCACACAAGGAGAAGTCGAGAGGTTTTATGTCCGGAGGTAGCCATGGAATTGGGCCATCCCGTCCAATCCATCGGTTGGGAAAAGTTTTGTCGAGTTGTTCCCGACCTGCTGTCAACCAGTGTGGTGGTGCACCATCTTATTGGAAGTAAACAATCGACTGTAATTCCTCCAACTGAGGAAGAGCAAAGTTTTGAAGCATATCCAGGTACACGCAGCCAGTTGTGCATAAATCCACACCACACATTAGCCTTTGGACTGTCCCGGTGAAGCTCGACTACTGCATGTGAGGTTTGAGAACCCCAAATTCTTACGTTGTGGCTGTTTATTGTACCAGACACGTGGAACGTGGTCTCATCACTGAATCACACCTTGTGGATTGTGATTGTAGTCATTTGAAGTTGCCTTGAAGTCTGACGAATTGAAGTTTTCGGATTGTGCTGGAATGTTTGCCGTATTCGCTCCACATTTTCTGGACTTGTGTTCTCCACTTTTATGCAATACTGATTCGGTGTTCGAGAAGCTTGTGCGCTATGCACGGATGGAGGGTCTGGATGGTGCTCATTACTTAATTTGTCAAAATTAATGTCGATGTAAAACGCTCTCATAAATCGGTGATCTATACTGAACAAAACGTCATGCTATAAGAGCTGAAATTTAAGGGGTAAAACAGATTTCTCGTTTTGTTTTATCCATAATCCCATAGGCGTTCTAGAATTTTGAGAAATATTTGGGGAAATAAAATATTGAAAAGAATTTTATTCTATCATCAAAGTATGTAGATTATAAACTTTTGATTTCGTATACACAATACTTGCTTAATAATCATAAGATGTATGTACATAAATATAAATAACAGAAATTGGATAAGATTTTTATTTTGAATATTGGCATCAAAACCCGCAAGTAAATACGTGCTTCTAGCAATCTCGCTGACTGAATCATTCTATTTTAAGAATATTATTAATAAAATTATATCTAACATATTACAAATGTGATAATGAAGTCAGATAGATGTCCACAACATTAATAATCATATTGCAAATATATTCAGGAATATAAAGAGAAAGTTCTGATAACTTAATAATACTGCAAAATATTTAAGTTTATTAAACTGTTGGTATAAAGATGAGATTCTGCACTTCTTATTTGTAAGACGTAAAATTTAGATTTTTATAATCGAGTTGACTACCTAGGTAATTTGTTGTTTTTCTAGTAACGTTGGAAACCCCTTCAAGTGTCTAATTTCTCATTGTTCGACTATCATAAACCCACTGCCAGTCAAATACCAAGTTCTACCAATAACACAATAGATTTCCCATCTAAATTAATAATTGCTAAAAAGGTGAATACGTGTTAATCTTGTTGAGCTCTCAGAAAAATGGGAATGAGAAATTTGTATTGAGTAATGAAAAATATTAGCACGATTCGCTCAACAAACTCTTATGTGCGATTTAAAGATTCTGGGAATAATATATTGGGTAGAAACACGTTTTAAAACTGATGAACAAAGCTTCTATCGTAGATTTAAAATTTTGTTATTTTGTTCAGAATCATAAACCATTTTTCCACTGTTTTCTTTTCTTTTTAAGTTCCACGACTTTGTCAGTCAATTCAATTTATGAATGTAACCTACATTTTCGATAATATTAACAAATAGGTTTTTGATCTCTTATCGGGAAGTATATTTTATACAAACTTCTATGAATGCTGAATAAATAAATTGATTGAAATAATATTGATAGATAGAGTTCACAAAAATCTTTTATGATTAAATATAAGGAATAATAAAATTTTTTATGAAAAAATTAAAATTTATTGAACTTTTTAGAAGCAAACTCGATAACCGATTGAGTTACACGAATCAAAGAAGAGTAACTTTTTTTTGTAGTATGTAACGCTTTATAATATTTTATTATTACTTTAGTTGTAAGTTTAGCCCAAAAAAAGTTTACTTTGATTTAATTAACATAAACAAGTGTAACTAGCGCCCTCTATTAGCAATGTTAAATTAGAGTGCAAATTATGATTCCACATGCCAAAAAACATATAATTGCCAATTTTCAAAGAGAAATTGTGAAAACGTAAAAAATTATTGCGAAAATCAAAATTTAAATTTAAACTTTGAACACCCAGTATCTCGGAAACTAGTAATATTTGCATAAGGTATGTTAAGCAGAATCATCATATTCTAGAATTCTAGATTCTAGGTCTAGAATCTACAGTTCACAGTTTGTACATTCTTAATGAATCAGCCTGTATGTAACTAGAATCAAAGTACAACAGTTAATTATCTTATTTGCTGCATTGAGTTGTTATACTTCATCTGGAGATTTAATTATCTGCCATCTACGTTTACTTGAATTTCTTTTAATTCATTTAGGAACAAAGAAATCTAAAACTACAGTAAAATACTGTGAATAAAATATTTTCATCTATTCTCCTACAATCCAATCAAGTTTACTCATGATTATCAATTTAATTTTAAATAATATCTTCGCTTTTAACTATTATTTCATATAAAGTAATCTAAACGTGATTAGTATTTCCGTATAATATTAATTTGGAAATACGTTTTCGGCACTTGATTAATATCTGATTATCATAAGGTATTTCGTTACTGTGAAGAATCACATAAAACAAAGCTATTCTTTTCCTGCCAGTTACCTAATTGAGCGAGTAAAAATTTTAATGATTCAACATTTCGCAATGAAGCGATCGCAGAACAATTTTTATGCGCAAATAAGTCACAAAAATCACCTTGAACAAAAACGTTGCTGTATGCATTTGTAGTTAATTATTGGTGTGAATAATTTGAACGCGTTTTGTCGCATTAGTATGTTCACAAGAAATTTTTGAGTGCAATTTAGATTTATCATAATTTATCAGAATATTTTTTACATAGAAGTAAAACGTATTTGGAAATAATGAATAGTCAGTTCAACCTACGCCCTACATATTTTTTTCTCACTTTACAAACAAAGCTTATCCTACGACTGTAAGTATGTATGTGTTACTAAAAATAGTACAGAAAAAAAGCACCAGCAATTTCCCGAAACATGTGTTCGAGCACTCACAGCATAATGATTTAATGATGTACAACTGTTTGGTTCATCAAATGATGTTATTTCTATTTCATAACATACCCATAATGTTTTGGTTAAAAAATATAGTATTCAATTTACCCGATTAAACGTAAACTAGATAATTTAAGTTTAAAATTAGACTTTGATCTTATGTTTGAATAAAAATCGTAATTCATCTTTTGAAATATTTTAGAAAATGGAGTAATTACATAAACTAACGAAATTAGTAATGATGTAAAAAGACAAACAAAAAAGAAAAAAAACGCATATGAGGAACAGATCGGATTTCTTGGATAATAAAAAATCATAATGTGATAATCTGAATGTGTGTAAACAGATTTTCTTTTTTTTCCATTCGGATATAAAAACTGAAGCTGTTAAATCCCAGAACAGTCTAGCTTCTAGGATGTCGCGATTCTTGTGATAAAGACTTCAGCGTACAAACGAGTGCCCGAAATGCCTAAAACATTTCATGGAATAATAATAGGAAATGTTCCAGACTCCTCAGTTTTATTGCTACATATAACAATAAGCAACTTATTTTTTGTTGTTGTAACCGCTAATAATAACCTTGTAGGTCGATGCGGAGAACAAAATAAGAAATTTTCTCATTTTAAAACTTTAATTAGAGAAAGTACTTATCGATGTGATTATGTCATCGGTATTTGTACGCATTGTCCCAATTGAACGTCGCCTGCCCGATAAAACAGAAAAAAAAATTTATACATGTATACTTATATTATCTTAAAACAACAACAAAAAATAATATTGAACTAATACAGAAATTAGGTCAAGTATTACTTATTAAAATATAATCTATATCTAGTTTTATTACAATATGTTTTATAAATCACTTTTCGCTTTTATTTTCATCTAAAACAAAATTTGTTCTATTAATCCAATTTAGTTATGGAGTTATTAAAAAAATTAGATAATATTTGATTAAATCGAATATGATAGAAACTTTATTCAACGACAATTTTAAAAATATTATAATAAATATATGGGGGACTGTATAGGCTAGTTGATAAAATTTGGAAAACTATAGCTTAACATCTATTTCATCCCAAAAATATATTATTTTAAGAAAAATAGGATTTTTACTTTAGTATTTTGAGTTTTTAGAAACAAATTTGAATTTGACCGCAAAAAATGCCAACACTGTCATGGCGTCTTGAATGACGTTACACTTCGCGCAACAGCCATGTTTGTTTAAGACAGTCAATTGTGTTTTTTAATAAATAATGAATTCCTCGTATTATAAATACTGTATAGTGCCCCAATGTGAAAGTACAACGATAAAAACGCCAGACAAATTATTCATATTCGTTCCAAACAATAAAGAAATACAAAAAGAGTGTTTAAAAATGGCAAGGAGGCAACATGTTTTTACTTCATCAACTAATTCTACAAATTATTTCTATGAAGATCATTTTGATGTATCAAACAAAACTTGATGTATCTATTTTAAATGTATAGTAAAAGAATGAATTTTGCAAAATCTACCATAATATACCCTACATAACATATAAAATGTTATGACTTTTATTATATTTAAAGTTATTGAAACTTTGTATTCGCTAACCTGAAAATCAATTAAATATTTTGTCGATTTTATTTTCCAAAACTATCATTAATCTTTTATTATTTTTTAGAAAAGTTGTTTTTTTATTTTCTAATTATCATAGTTAATCATTAGAAACTCAGAACCATTCGATTTATTCTTAGTGGAAACAAGCCTATTATAAATCTTATTATTCTGAACTCGTTTGTCTATTTGTCTCATAATAACGCCTCTACTAATTTACATTTATACATAGTTGGGTTAAATAAATAGAAATCAGATTTATGAGTCTTTTAAAAGAACAGATAAAAAAGTAAAACTTAAACTACAATCAAGTCATGTTAAGACACATCTCTACGAATAGCACTAGACTAAATTTATAAAATGGAATCAGTCAGTTGGTGGCATTAGTACAGTTAAAATCAGATAGTTTTTTTCATCATTATTTGTTATTACATATATCCATTACTCTGTTAACGGCTGTATCTATTAATTCAAATATACTTTTATAAATTAATTTCATTAGCTTACCATACTTTCTTAAATAAGTAAACTATAATATTCTATGTATAATAGATAAATATTTGTTGAAATATTTCATTTTTCTATGAAAACAAAACGTTAGAGCTCTGCTGCAATCCAAATTTCTTATTTTATGAAATTCATGATTTTCTTCTTGTAATGAAGTTTCCTCTTAAGATCATCATTAATTTAATTTACGTCGTTTTATCTTAAGAAAGTGATTCTATTATTCTAATTATTCGATGAAAGGACTAATTTCATATTATATTTATTAGATTATGTAACAAGTTACATATGCATATAATATATAGAAAGGTATTTTACAATTAGAAAAATAGTATTGTAATGATGGATAATCATAAAATAATTTTTATAACAGGTACGAGACAATAACTGACATTTGAGTTGAATAAAATGAAAAAAAAACTCTACCTCCTCTCGAATAACATAAAAGATGATGCGTTAAAAATGACTACTCTAGCTGACGATGTTGTGAAGACATAATTCACGTAATTTTATACCAGCCGTTGGTATTTATTTTTTGAAAAGCTGTGAAATTAGCTTAAAACTAGATTGTTTATGTAATTTATGGAATGATAATATTATAGACACCATTCATTCTCTAATCAACAAGTGGTATTGTTTTGGTGAATAGAAAGGATTATCAAAAATGGGTTTTTACTCTTCCAACAATGCCCATAACATGATTTCGTGACTTCTGAATTAGTTTATTGAATATTAAAATTTTAAATAGTGGAACGGAATAAATAGTATATTGCCACTGAAAAGAACCTTGGTTGATATACGTTTTCACGCTAAACTTAGTAATAAAAGCAATTATTTAATTGATGTTAATTTTCATGGTAAACCGACTGTCGGCCTTATTAGCAATAATAAAACCTTATTGTATGTACCCAATTGCATTCTGGGAAATTTTTATAGAAATTGTCAAGCTAGCATTTCTAGGAAAATAATATATTCGACTGTGAAAATATTTTTCGTTGTACATTTTTCTAGGTTAGTTATTGCAGGTAATTTACCGTTCGGTTTGTTCTTCAATTGTAAACACATTATTTAAAACAACATTTTACAGTGTGCTAGATTTTTTTGAAGATTGTCGATTATATAAAATAAATTGAATAATATTTTCACTGAATTTTAGAATAGGCTTGTTTCACTAAGAATAAATCGGATGGTTCTGAGTTTCTAATGATTAACCATGATAATTAGTAAATAAAGAAACAACTTTTCTACAAAAATAATAAAACATTAATGATAGTTTTGGAAAATAAAATGAGGCGTTTAATCACCAATCAGAAAAGCGTGACGTCACTCCCGCGAAAGCTTAAAGTGACCAGGTTATTACAAGTTTTCAGCAATTACTGTTAAATTAATAAAGTTCGTTTTTAGTTTAATCTTGATTTTGCCATGGAATCAGGATTTAACAAAACTGTAGTAATTTGCCCAAAATTGACGCCGTTATGCTTGACAAATCTTTTGTAATGAACACCTATTTTTGTTCATCGGAAATTCGCAGTGTTAAAACTTATATGTAAAGAACAAACAAAGTCTTATTTAATTAGCAGTTACCAGTCAGAGAGTCGCATTTACCCACTGTAGAATGAAAATATTTAACTGATTTTGAGGTTAGCGAATACAAAGTTTCAAAACTTTAACTTAGTTAACATTTTATATGTTATGTGTGGTATGTTATGGTAGATTTTGCAAAATTCATTCTTTTACTATACATTTAAATTAGATACATCAAGTTTTGTTTGATACATCAAAATGATCTTCATAGAAATAATTTGTAGAATTAGTTGATAGAGTAAAAACATGTTGCCTCCTTGCCATTTTTAAACACTCTTTTTGTATTTCTTTATTGTTTGGAACGAATATGAATAATTTGTCTGGCGTTTTTATCGTTGTACTTTCACATTGGGGCACTATACAGTATTTATAATACGAGGAATTCATTATTTATTAAAAAACACAATTGACTGTCTTAAACAAACATGGCTGTTGCGCGAAGTGTAACGTCATTCAAGACGCCATGACAGTGTTGGCATTTTTTGCGGTCAAATTCAAATTTGTTTCTAAAAACTCAAAATACTAAAGTAAAAATCCTATTTTTCTTAAAATAATATATTTATGGGATGAAATAGATGCTAAGCTATAGTTTTAAACTAATTTCCAAATTTTGTCAACTAGCCTCATCATCATAGACTGAAAAAACGAAATTAAATTTGTTCGTATTAAATCTATCAAACTAACTAAATATGATTCTGTATTTATTATTCCTCATAATTGTTCGATGTTAACAAAGTTGAATGTACAGTACAGTTTGTAGGTTCTGCTTTATTAGTCCCACAAATCCGTGAGTGTTCTTGAAAGTTCATTGCACACTGTAATCCTTAAACTTGCACGCTGCACATATTTAACATCAACAAACAATGTAGTGAATGATTTACTTCATTAGGAGTTGGTTCTGCGAAAAACTAGAAATAATACCGGATATTATTGTTTGTAATTCATTTAAAAAATACGCATTTATTTTTTGATACTGTTATGGATTAATTTGATAATTTCAATTAATACAAAAGGTGATATTACAAGTGATTTTTGAGGGAAAATAATCCGTCATTATTTTCTCCATCGTATGATGCGTATTTACATTGACTTTGACATTGCTGAACGTACGTATTGAAAATAGATTCTGGCGTTTCCCAAGTTATGCTAAATTTATAATTACAAAATAACCAGCTCGCAACTATCTAAAGGAAATCATATCAACATCTGTGCACTTCAAAATAGCATCCCAGAGTTCATTTTTAATTCAAATAAAAATTTTCGAGACGCTTTTCGTTTTATTAAATAAATGTCGTATAATTTTTGTATAATATTCAAGTGATAAAATTTTAGATAGGACGAAGTAGGTAAAAAGAAATAATTATCGTCTGAGTATACTATGAAAATGTATAGCTTGTCGAAAAATAATGAAAAGAACAAATGAACAGAATAAGTAATAAAACAATGTATTTGGTTGGAAAGATATTTCGGCTTGATTCCAACGAACATATCAGGGCGTTCCAGTGAAAATCCCTTAGTAAATAATTAATAAGTATATCATTGCTAGTCCAAAATATACATGCCCGTATCTCATCAATTCATTATTAAAAAATGTTTCCCGAAAAAAAAAATGGTAATTTGATATATATATGTAAGGTGCGGAAATCATCCTTCACATAGTTTTCTCAATTCCAGAAAAAGAAAAATAATTTATACATCATAGTTTAGCTTCGCATGTCTAACCTAACTTAACCACTCATTTTAACTAAGAATATTGATAAAATATCAATCAATAAACAGCAATACACAAAAATTCATAGAATTTTATCTTTGTCATGGTCCAGCACGAATAAAAAATAAAAAACAAATATTGATAGATTTATTAACGATAGTCGTATGTAAACAAACTAGACTAAATTCTCTGCAAAGTAAAACTATGATGTGTAAATTATTTTTTTTTCTGGAACTTCAAAGTTGAAAAACTATGTGTAGGGATGATTTCCGCGCCCTACATATATGTATCAAATTTTTCAGCATATTTTTCTCTATAACGTACTAAAATTTTAACGAAATCGCAGGGGTGTAACCTAATCTAGATAATTTTCAAAAAATTTTTTGTAATAGTCGGTAATCCGATACTATTGCTGCAGGTATATAATGCTAGTATTGATTCAGGTCAGAAAAGTGTTCGAAAAAATTAATCGTCGATAGTGATACTGATATAATTGAGGATATAATATGGTATTTTATATGTAATATTTTCAAGTAAGACTATATAATACTATTTGCAATTTACAAATTTATTGTTCGCGAACAGGTAATAAGGCCAAGTTAACTTATATTTTGTAAAAGTAGAACCATAAATTCGATTTTATTTATTAATTGTGTAATTTTAGTGCCCATTCAATAATTTTCAAATCACTCTTCCAAAAGTCAATCAACTCTACACAAATATTATCGACCTAGTAATTTTCTGTTACTTTTGAAAGAGCTGTTTATGCATGTAATTATATAGATGTCATAACGAAGTCAATTAAAAAACAAATTCGGCTTAAGAGCTTGCCGATTAATCCCCGCTGTGTATTATAATTAATTTTGAATAATGTTGCGAATGCTCGCTTTTTCGTATCGTAATTAGTTGTTGTGATTGATGGAAGTTTTGAATTAATTTGTAAACATTAAACTCGAACGTAACGAACGGAAAGACAGACATTTTTTTTAATTTATATGATAATGTATATCGTATACAAACAGACTTATATATCGACTGATAGGTATATTTTCGATGAACAAATTTAACTGGTTTCAAAAAAAAACTATTGAACTCATTTTTGTAGTTTTAATTCTTGAGTAAAAATGGTATTTCTTATTAGGATCAATAAACATTAATTTTTTTAATGCTCTTTTCGTATTACAGCTAAATTATCAAACAGAAATTTCCAACAAAGTAAAAGAAAAGGTCTTCGTATATAGAACGTTAGAAGATGCCCTTGATATAACCTCTAAAACATTGATAAATATAACATATGTAGTCATTAGACTAATGGCGAATTTAGATTTGGTTTTTAATTCCCCCGTGGGTCGTTTCAAACTTAATCAAGCTTTAGACGTTTAAAATTTAAAAATATTAGATATACCTACAAAAAGTTTGAAAATGGTCATGTTCGTTTGGAAAAATTAAATGTATAACGCAGAGAAAAAATATATATAATTTCCTTAAATATTACTTTTCTATTAGATAAAATACGCAGAATTTTGAATGAAGTATTGTTAGTTGAAAATTATTCACAAATTTTCTCAAGAGAGATCAGAGATCAGATAATGTTTCAATCCATACTAATTTATTTGTTCATATTTTGATTATCATATACGCCTTATTTTTAATACATTTTTCATGACGTACTTTGCTCATTCTAACTAATTTTAAACCGAATATTACGATTCTCCCACTTTAATGGAATTTATATGTTTGTTTTAAATAACAGTCTTAATTTTATTTTTATAACCATAATAAAAAAAACTTTGAGAGATCTATTAAAAGGAGACTAAGAACGCGAAATGTAAAAAAAATATATACCTACTTAAATACTATCGAAAATTCCTACAAAATTGTGAAGGCGTTTTTATTAAGTGGATATAATTTGATACATTTGTTTTCGGACAAACGAAGATTGAAAAAACCTGTGATAAATCATAAATAAATGTTAAATTCTACAATAGCCCACTACAAATATTAATTTATGTCCTACATAATTTTGTACAAGTTTTTTTGGAACCTATCAGTAATATCGTATATATTAACTAAGTGAGAAATTTACGTTTATTTCTTCGTTAAAAAGCAATATTAAAACAAATACCGTATCTCACTAATAATAATGAGAGTAACACTACGATTATTCGTCTGTATTTACTATAGCGAAACAATGCAAAGCGGCATACTTGGCATTCTTAGGTTGTGAATGTACTTTCAAAGAGAACTTCGTGAGCCACGATTATGATTCACTATAGGTACAAACTAAGACAAATATCAACATATTCGTAGCATTTCTAAAATGGATAAAATTTATATTAAACATGATTTTATACTTAAAATAGACGGTCGCTATTCTTAATTATTCTTAATATATTATAGAAATATTACAAATTACGTCTATATTGAAAATCAAATTTGGCTGAAAGGCAAGGTCGAAAATCGCGCTCGTTTCGTGCGCAGGTAACTAGGAGCAGAAATACTCGACATTTTGCTTGTTTATTGAATTAGTGGTAAATAAAACATCGCAAGTTCAAAACATATTTTGTGGTTTGGTTTTTTGAGTTAAAATTAAAAGGAAGTCTAAGACTCGAGGGATCAAACGGTACTCTACCGTAAAGGCAAGCCCCGAACTTGGGTAGAAAGAAACTACAAAAACAGTACTTGCGTATTCTAAAAAGGTAACAAAAATTAAGAAATTGGAAACGATCAAGTTGCAACTGGTTAGGTTAGTTCCGGTGCGTTTACTATCGTATTTCTATTTTCCTTGTTATTCGATTGTGACCATTTTCTATTATTTTTACCTTCCAATACCTCTTGGCGTTTTTCGGTGTTTATCCTCAAGCTTTGATGAATAGGAGGATATACAGGGCGTTTCCCCAGATATTACTAAGACTAAGATTGAGCTTTTTTTTCTTAAGTTTCAGTAATGCTAGGAACTTGAATTTCTATAATTTTATTGCATTCGCATAAGACTATCTACGGGAATTTTTTCAATATTCCTGTTACATTATACGGCGGTGAAATTAGCAACATTTTAATTGTATACGGTAAATCAACTTCTGAATTATGTCGTATGAATTTAGAAACACCTTGTATTGGAAATTACTTTGTATTGTACTTTTCGGCATATTAATCGGCAGTTGTATAATATCATTACATTTCTATTTTTATGTGTTTGAAAGTTGGAACAATCATTAAATTTTTATTTTGAATAATGGACTCATTTTTTTGTAAGAGAAAACGTGAGATAGAACATACTACAATGGGTACTACAAACATTTATGGTTATGTTACGTGGTTAATAAGGAAATAGAAAGGAAAATATGAGATTTATGGTCTGTTATAGCACAGTAATTGGAATCATGTGGCGAACTTATTAGGAAAAAAAGAACATTTATTATCGTTATACAGATATATATTGTATCTATTGAAATATTAAATACTCAATCAATTGGTGTATTTTCTCATTGTGTAAAAATATCAAATCAAGAAAATATTCATATAAATAGAAATCTAAAATTTAAATATTTATATTCCAGTTTATCCCTTTCATATAAATAAATCTTTTTCTGAACTTTACAATGATGATATTTTGATATTGAACGTTAGTCAATTATTCGACCGTTCAGGAATGTCGGCCATCTTGCCCTAATAATGGTTTTAAAATTGGGTCATTTAGAATGGCAGACAGATATAATGTATGTTGTAATTACAATATTTTATGACAAGTGAATATTTAGGAATCTATTTATGTTTTTTTTTAAATATTATATATAACTTGTATAAGTATGTATTTCCATTTTTTCGTTAAAGATGAACCACGAATCCGATCTGGAACTTGGGAGGAGCCAACATGTGAACACAGAGTGGCGCCACCTCTCGCACACACCCGCACCCTGCAACACACAGGTTCTCAGAGAAGTTCTGAGGAGAGTTGGTGTTCGGGGTCCGATCCAGAACTGTCTTCCGACGAAGAAAGTGATCGAAGCGCCGCCTCCAGTAATAGGTCAGTACTAATATTACGATAATCTAATAGAAACATTGATCAGTGTATCAGGAAAATAGACACGTCTTTCGACTTCGAACATAGATGAAAATGTACATAAAGTACAAACTAGTTTATTCAAATAGGTAAGTAACGGTTGGAGATATTAGCGAAGAAAAAGACCTGAAAAATGGATCGACGGCTTTCTTTTTTTTATAAACGGAGCTTATAAGCCGCTTCATGTTTGTCTTCATTCCCCTAACTGAAAAAAATTTACTATTCCTGATATTTTACTTTGTTTTTAATAAAATAATTCATTAAACTTTCTGATCACACCTCGTTCTTATTATCGGATATTCTTTGAAAATAATTTCATTTTTTATTTCCAGAAGATTTATATTTGTGCTCGAGTAGTACGTGTTTTGAATAAGTAAATGAAATGTAACAACTTAAAATTATCCTTGGCGAAAAGGACAACGATTCAAAGGAAGACGAAAAGGTCGTAGCTGATGAATTTTAAGTCCCTTTTAATATTCAACGAACACTTTTGATGAGAATTTGAGTACAGGATTAATATCTACCAATCTAACGACCGTTAGTTTTGGCTTCCGATGTCTAGTCCTTAACCATTATTAATTATTTTTAAGACACCCTAAATACTGATTAGGAGATCGAAATAATACAACTTAGTTACAGAGTAGGAGATTTTGTTAATAGTTGATTCAATTTGTTATAATAATTCAAAGTTTTTGCGAATATTATAAATTTCTTCATATACACTGGCGAGCAAAAAATTTAGGTCACCTTAAAATTTGCATGTTCTTTGAAATTTTACGTTTTCAGCTAGTATTCGCAAACTGTACATCATTGCATGTGCTTTTGTAAGCTGAATATGATACTCTATACTTAAAAAACGCATTTTTTCTTGGATTTAATGATTTATTCTAAAAAAGCAACAAATTAACATTTTAGGCGAAATTCAACATTTTGTTATAAGGGAAGATATGGAAAGAACAAAATAAAAAAAAACAACACTAATAAAGTGTATTCCCTCCTCTTGCATTGATGACTGCTTGAAGTCGGCGCGGTATATTTTGAATTAAGTTACGGATCACATTCTGGTCTATGTTATCCCATTGCTGCAACAGCATTTCTTGGTGTTGGTGTTTGTCTGCGAATCAGTCGTCCTAACTCGTCCCAAACATGTTCTATGGGATTCATGTCTACTTCATCCAGATACTCCCTGAAAATTCTGGCTGTATGTGTCACCCCATGGTCATCATAAAAGCCATACCATGGTCTTCTAGCACCTCCGTAATGTACCTGTGAGAGGTTAGGGAGCCATTTTCTATGAAGACCAACTCTGTACGAACTCGTGTAGTGATTTCCGCCCAAACCATAACTCAACCACCGCCAAATGGAAGACGCTCGTCAACGCAAACTTCAGCATATCTTTCCTCAGATGTTCTTCACACTCGTCGACGTCCATCTGACCCAGTGAGGCAAAAAAGCGACTCATCTGAGAAAAATACCCAGCTCCGGTTATCATCATTCCAACGAACGTCATCTCTGGCCAATGTCAATCATGCAGAACGATGCTGGCGTTGCAACGGGGGACCTGTAGCCATTCTTCTGCACTACTGTCCGGCAGCGTGAAGTCTTCTTCTAACGGCCCTTCCAACTGATTTCGCAGTGAAACTGCAGTAGCTGTCCTATTCCGCAAACTTATGGACACTAAAAAGACCATTTTGAACAGCGCATCAATTCTTGCCACACCAATTGGATCTATGGGGCATTACGGGCCTGTTGAATCATTACACTTTGCAATCGTTAGGCTTTACACAAAGAATCAACAGTAAACTGGGAAACAGGCAAGGGAAATGTGAAAGTCGTACTCTAATTCATCGAATGACAGCTGTCAAGTTTCGGAAAAAATTCGCTTTAACGCCTACTAATCCTTATCAATATTGATGCTAAAATTATTCGCAATTTCTGGAGTAACCTCAATTTTTTGCTCGCCAGTGTATAATAAATGGCAATATTTGAGGATAAATAGAACGAATAAAATTTAATATTTTGGTACAGGGTCCTATTTTTTTTATTTGATTATATACCAAAAAAAGTGTACCACAAACCACTAGACAATAATTTACATTTAATACCATAACAAATAATGAAAAATACATTTTAAAAAATATTACCAACATCTGGTTCGCTGTATTCATTAAACTCATTGAGAATCGCTTGGTGTACCGAAGAAAAACCGAACATAAATTTAATCAAAAGGTTTGGAAGTGAGCCAATTACTTAAATGTTATCATAAGCGTTACTACATGGACATTAAGGGAGTAGAAATCAAATTGAAAACGTTAATAAATATAAAAAAAAGAATGAAATGTAGGAGGAAAGGAATTGCTGAGAATAACATTTTTAAAAGTGTGTAATAGAAAAAAAATAATATCGAATGTTCTTTAACTACATGATCTTTAAATAAATCGAAAGTAACTTGAATAAAGAGCTATTAGACACTAAATAAATAAGTTCACAATTGTGTCCTTTATTACAGTAACCCTGCGGATGTCACATAGTTAAACACATTTTTTTTTCAATTCGAAATATCTTATTTTCAGATTATCTACTACGCCAATGATCCCATAGAGTTTTAGTAAGTCGGTTTATACCGATTGGGATATAATTTTAGTGGTAAATTAATTTTAATTGGTGACTGCTTGAAAGTTAATGCATTAATATGTGGTATGCCAGAATTCCATGTAGCAGTGCTGAGAAAGGATTTTTTAAATCGAGCTTTAAAATGTTTATCTTAACTCCTCAGAAAGTTAACCTCCAAGCGACTTGAAAGATTTTTGTCCATAATTCATGTAAATCTATTTTAATAAATCAAGTATAAGTATAAATATAATCGAATATACTGTTTTTTTTAGAAGTACTAACGGTCAGCTCCGCAACACGTTAAATAAAGCGCGAACATTGTGTGATAAATGGAGGGGAAGTGGAGGCATAGGTTCAAATAATAGACTGTCTCTCGACAGTGCTTTATCTGTCGACACTTCCCCTCAAAATCACGGTAGATTATCAAGATGGTTTTCAATAAGAAGAGGAAATAATCATCAATACGACATTGAAAATGCAGACGTCCAAAGAACCACGCCAAATTCGAACAAAATGCCCCAATTGCCCGAAGTAAGAGAAATTTATTTTGAAATAAAAAATTTGTAATATCATCGAAATATTTTCAATTAAATTATTAAAATAAATTTTAGGTTGAAGAAGAAACCGGATTTCATTTCGCCAGCTGTAATTCTTCCCAAAGACGACAATTGCCTCCTAGTTTACCGCAACCACCTCCTAATTTAACCCCCTTACAGTTAAAAAGGAGGATGATAGTATCAGCCATTGTACATAGTGAAAATTCTTATATAGCTACTTTACAAAGGCTAGTAAATGTGAGTATGAAAAATTAGTTATTATTCCAATTGCATTCCAACTTTTACCAATAATAAATTATAATGCATCCATTTTTATTGTTTTAGGATTATAAAAAGCCTTTAGAAGAAAGTAATCCACCGGTTTTAAGTAATTCAAAAATACATACTTTGTTCCATAGGCTCCCGGAAATTTTACAGTGCCATACTCTTTTTCGAATAGCTATAGCAGAATATGTCAGAAATTGGGATAGGGACGAAAAAATCGGCGACGTGTTCATTGCTTCTTTTTCTAAGGCCATCGTTTTAGACATCTATAGCGGATTCATCAATAATTTTTCAGTTGCTATGGATCTGGCAAAAATGGAAGCTAAGAGAAAATCAGCACTTGCTGATTTTTTAAAGGTACATAATATTTATTGTTTCATTGTTTTTATTTGAATACCAGCTGCTACCAGCGGCTTAGTTCCCATCAAATCCATTAAAAAAATATCAGAAATCATTATAATAGAAACCTATCAATATAATAACTTTATTTTATTGCTTGGTTACTACATACAATGAAGTTTCAAAACATGCTTTATTGAAATACAATAACAAATGTTAAAATATATTTTAAGCTTCAGCAATTGCTATTTTCTGGTCTTTTCTGATGGAGATTAGTAATTAGTTGAGCAAAAACGGTTTTCCGGTTCCTCCTGGTGTATTCTACGTAAAACTTGATGGAAAACTCTGGAAGTAATTGAGGTACTAATTCTGTCACTTGATGTTGTAGTCATAGGAATTCATAATGTAGCTCTCGAGCAATTTCATTATTATTGACATTTTTTATTCATTGAGCCAATAACAATTAGATGATGATTGTGATATTCCATTGTAGGATCATATTGAAATCCAGTATCATTAAATACGGACCACTCCTTACACATGAAATTTCTGCTCGAACAATTCTCCTAGCCTGTGATTGTTGGATCTGAAGAGGTGTTCAGCAGCTCTCAAATCACTTCACCTTGCTTGCTGTTGCTGTCTTCTCAGCTCTGCATGTACCGAAGATTCTTAATTTCGTGCAACTTTTGCCGTACGGGTCCGTGACAAATTTTTAGATAATGTAGATTTACGCTTCCCAGGCATTTCAGTGACAGTTGAAAATAACATGGTACCTAATCTTAAAAATTCCAAACTATAATCAATTGAATTGGAGGTTTGAACTTCATTACTGTATGTTGGCGTTGACGTAGTAAAAAAATGTTGATATTTGTTGACAATTTTTTTTTTATTTTTGTAAAAAATATATATTTTTTTATACCTCCCAGAATATGAACGTTGATCGGTTTATTTTTTTACTTCATATTTTCGCCTATTTATTATTTGAATACTTGATTCTATGACAGTTTATTTGTTTTTCATACAGTGATGATTAATTTTGGACTGTGTATAATAAAAAATTCGTTTATTCGTAGGTGAAACAGATCAGCTCCCCTGATCGGTTATCATTTTTTGGTTTGATGGTGAAACCCGTTCAAAGATTCCCGCAATTTATTTTATTTTTACAGGTATGTAAATAGGATTAGCGATCGATAGATAATCGTGACTTTGATAAAATTTTTCAATAACATTTATCATTCCATTTTAGGATCTATTAAAATATACACCTCATGGTCACCACGACAGAATGTCTCTACAATTGGCTTTAACTCAACTCGAATCATTAGCAGAGATGCTTAACGAACGTAAAAGAGAGGCAGAGCAGTACCAAGCTTTCAAAGAAATGTTACGAAACATCAGCGGAAAATTCTCAGTGAGACCACTATCGGACAGTAATCGGTACCTTTTGAGAGAAGATAACGTTACGCAATTGGTGAGTAGATGTTGGAAAATATGAAAATGGGGAATAATGCAGCTTTTTCTTCTTAGGAATATAGTCAAAATGGTATGATAACAAAAGCCAAAAGCAGAAGACTTCTTCTACTTAACGATTTGGTTGTATGCGTAGCGGTAGCTTCCAAATCAGCTGACGATTTCAGCAACAACGAAAGACTGAGTCTGAAATGGACCTATCCCGTATCTGATATTGAAATTCAAGATACCAGCGCCTCGCCGACCCTTAGTAGACTATTAACATCGCAACAATCGAAAGGAGGTAGTGTCAAATCGAACGGATCGTTTGAAGGTACTCCTCCACAAGATGCAAATAATTTGTGCGCTGAGATGAGCAATTTAATGCACGATTATGAAGTTATTAGTAGAATAAGTGATCTGACAAGTAAGCTTTTCTTTTATTTAGAATTTTATATAGCTTAGTACATGTATTTTTCTATTTAATACTCCTGCTGTGGAAAAAGATAAGTAATTGAAGTAATTCTAAGCTTTCCCATTTTTATAGTTTATTTCAGAAAGGTATAGAGTAATAAAACCTGATTAGGTATGCAAAGGGACCCAACGAATATTTAAGCCACTTTCATAGTTTGGCATTGATTTCATTGTAAAATTCTTTCTTTTTATCAAGTGTGCCAAAGGCGTGCCGGTCGGATACTCGTAAAAAGGAAAGAATTTTATTTTAACAGAATAAAACTTAGGCATTAAGTACATATTATTAGGTACACTTATTTTTGATTGAACATTGTAGAGAAATTAATTTATAAAAAATCATAATATTCTTCGTCATCTGAGAAACTATCATCCCCTCTTGACGTTATAATTAATCTACACCAGGGCTTCTTAAACTTTTGTCATTCACGACCCCATTTATGATTGCGAGTTTCTTGACGACCCCATACAAATAGAATAAAAGAAAAATAAATTGATATTTTTTGATGATTTATTTATTAGGTAACAATATACATATACATATGAAAATATATAGTTTTAGAATTCGTTTTGAAACATACAAAAACCTAAATTTAAAAATTGCACCAAAAATTATAAAATTGTATTTATTATAGTTTTAAAAATAAGAGTGAATTGTGACCGTCTTAATTTGCTCGAATATATTCAAGTAGTTGCGTGGTAAGTATTAAATTAAAATATAAGTAAAAAATTTAATGAGATGGATGTGCCTGTTTTTCATTGCATAACAAATCAGATCTTGGTGGAATGTTTGAAACTGCTGGACGTAACATTTTTTAGCGCTGAACGATATTGGGATTTAATATGTGCTAAAGCTGAGAAAGTAACTTCACATAAATATGTGGTGATGAATGGCAGAAGTACATTTAACGCCATATCAGCGATTGTGGGAAATTCAGTTCTAGTTCCGATCCAGAATTCAGTCAATGGCTTTTTTTGAAATTGTAGTTTTAAGTTTGAGACACTCGAAAGCTCAGCAAATTCCTCTTGAGCTTTAAGTAGCAGATAATCAATCTCACTTAGCCAATCCAAAACGGTTTTTGAATCCAAACTATTTTTTGGAAATCAATATTTAATATAAAATATGTACGGAATTTTCTCGATTATAAAATTGTCGACACTGGAAAACATTTCGCACGAATTTTTTTCGACTCTACTTTTCCAAATGTTGATCTTTTTAATAAAACTTTTAATTTTGACCTCTTGACAACCATCTTACTTCTGCATGTAATAACAAAGTTGTGTAGTTGGAATCCGTATCCTTACAGAGATTTGAAAATAAGCGGCTGTTAAGGGCACAGCTCTTAATAAAATTTATGATCTTAACAGCATCCTGAAGCACATCGTTTAATTCTGATGCTAATTTTTTTGCCTCTCGGTGAATAAGGCATTGAGTAAAAGATCATAATGAACAGCTTGAAAAAATGATTTAAAACCAATATTTTTGCCCTTCATCGCTCTTGCACCATCTGTGCATATTCCACAGCAATTTTTCCATTCTAAACCTTCTGCTTTTAAAAATTCGTCAACTCTACAACATATGTCTTTCCCTGTAATATAGTCTTCCATAGGACGACAAAATAACAATTCTTCCTCCACGCATTCTGTATAAACGTATCTGACATATACTAACAACTGAGCCAATTTAGTAATATCAGTTATTTCGTCCAACTGAATTGAAAATTTTGGGCTTTCTTTAATTCTTGTAATAAGTTGTACTAATTGATCCTTGTTAATATCAGAAATTCTATTCGAGAGTGTCGTTCGACAAAGGAATTTTTCAAACAAACAAACAAAGAGGTTGTTCATTACTCTTACAATTTTGAAATGTAAAGCGAAATTAAAGAGAAGACTCATCATATTTTCTTTTTCGCGTATTAGATGCCTGTTTTCCGGTACTTTGTCCTGCCTGAGAAGAGTTTGTAGCATTATCATCTGCGTCATTATCATTCTTATTTAAGTTCAGCCATTTATCCATGGACAAAAATTGATTTGATCCTAAAATACAATAAATATATAAAAATAACATATTGCACATAATAATTGACTTATTAATTACCGAATAAATAAAAAAAAACTAAAATCTTGTTACGGCGGAACACTGACAATTGACCACACTCGAAGAGCGTCAACACTCCACTAATTCACATTACAGTCAGTGTTATTGAATCATTGTTTAGCTGCAGGTTGCACGTGTGTACGCGCGCGCATTCCTCACTTTGATTGTGTGTGATATTTAAAGGTGGCGGTCAGAGTGGGAAGTCAGCGGCGCGTGGTTTATTCAACATGTATGGTACCGTCAAACGCACTAACAATATATAGCCACAGTATAACAATAGCGATCATCTATCGTTTACTGCTGTCGGTGGAGATAGCCCAGAACTTTCAACAAATGCGCGTGTCTAGACGCTGCAAGTCCACTATATTCCGCTAACTCTAGTGATGTTATAAAATAGTATATATAAATATTTGACATTAAAATCTCTCACGACCGCAGAATTTTGCTACTAGACCCCTGGAGTCGCGACCCATAGTTTAAGAAGCCCTAACCTACACCTATGGCCGACATCGAAACTGGACGGAATTCCATATTTTATTACACCTTTCTGAAATAGACTACAGTTACAAAATTATCGAAGAGGGGGTCGAATTATAGTTAATAATAATTTTAACTATAGTTTTTTTTCTCTTAGGTCAACTGAAAGGCAACTACAAAGACATTAATTTGGATAACGCAAGAAAGATTCTCCATCAAATCCAAAGTTCCATCCAACAAAAAGACGAAGAAATGGCGTGGATGGATTCTTGTTGTTTGCAATTAGTAGTGAAAACCAAAGGCAAAGAAGAAATTTTCACGTTTCAAACTGATAATCCTAATATCAAGAAAGACTGGATAACAGAATTAAGATTGGCCCAATTAGCTTTGGATCCTAATAATTCGCCAGCTTGGGAAGTACCTGAGCAAGAACAGAGGCCTTCTACAAAGATGCCGCTGTTTGTGAAGGCGCAGAGTGTTTATACTTCACAGCATCAAACCGAGGTAATTATTTTTGTGACGGAATTTTGAAATCAATCCACGGATTTAATTTTTTGTTTCCAACGTTTTAAATCAACTTATTTTGTTGTTATTTCCGTCTTAGGTACGCTGTGGTTGTTACTATACTGTAACTTTACCAAAAACAACCAAGAGAAGACATAGGAACCAAAACTACTTATGGGTATGTACAACAGACGGCGCTAGTAGTCATATTTCTGTATTAGCACAACATCATCAACAAGCGGGTGTTTTAAAAGACTTAACTACATTTTCATTGGTCGAAACTCAGATAACTGCCATGGAATTTGTGAAAGGTAACATATTCTAGAAAAATTGATAAACTTTAGTTATACAAAATGTTTTTTTAGGTTCTTCGCCTCCTTGTCCTAATCTAGCCACTGATACAGTATGGGTGGGAACAGACAGACACAAATTACACCTCTATGCCGCCGATGAACCCGAAAAACAAGAAGAAATAACCAATACGATTGTTTCCGACGTCATAATGCATATTAAATACCACTGTGATAACATTTTTGTGGCATTAGCCAATGGAACAATATGTATATATAGAAAAAATCCCATAGATGGTGCTTGGCTCATCCAAGAACCACAATTATTGAATTTAGGAACTGATCCGGTCTCCTGTTTATTACCTATAAATCTATCTCTTTATGCTGCATGCGGAAAGAAAGTTTGGGTACTAAATGGTATTACCGGCGAAGTACAAAAGAATTTTACTATTCAACACGAACATTTCGGAAATGTCAATTTAATGGCGCACAGTGGCATCGGATTATGGATAGCTCAGAAAAATTCTAGTACTATTTGTTTATATCATACTGAAACGTTTAAACACCTACAAGACATCAACATAGCTTCAATTGTGATGAGAATAAACGGTTCTCTTGGCCCGCGAGATTCATTGAATAACAATAGATCTGTTGTATTTGTTACTGCCCTTTTAGCGTGCAAAGGGTTATTATGGGTAGGAACGAATGTAGGTAGAGCTCTAACAATACCGTTACCGAGACTGGAAGGAGTACCGATTATAAGTGGAAGAGTTAACATATCTTATCACGCTCATTTCGGACCTATATCTTTCTTGTTAGCTCTCCAACCAAAGAATTACAAGTGAGTTTAAATTTAAAGTATTTTTTTTAATGATTATCAGTTTGTAATGAAACAGATTCTACTGCATATTATGTAGTTAGGGAGTTATACGCTCTTGTCTTCATTTTAAACTAAATCGATGAATCTAATAGTTTTAAGTTTTTCAGATTTTTCTATTTATTTTGTACCTATAATGAATTTTATCTAAATTTTCAGCAACTCGACTATGAAAACTGTTATAAATAAAGAAGAAACTAAACCCGAGCCTGAAAGTATGAGTAGCAGTTTTACTGATAAATTTGATGAGACTCCAAATCGTCCTAAAATGGAAAAACAGTTGTCAGATAGTTCGATGCAGAGCGTATCGTCAAAATTGAGATACTTAGCTAGCAGTCCTGTTGTATTGAGAAAAAGAAGAAGCAAAGAAAACGATTTAGCAAGAATATCTAAAACTTTACCTAGAGGTATGTTTTCTACTTGAGGATGACCTTTCTAAATAATACCCTCAATTCATTAGTCTAACTATTAAGCGCATTCATCGAGGCCCAAAAACTGATGTATGGTAATTCTTATTATTGTGGATACATTAAAAGAAAAGTAGAATATATGTGAAGTGATGATTGGCATGGTATCTCAGTAAATATTAACCATTTGAGACAATGGCATTGAATATATTACAGAATCGACAGTAACCTAAAAAAAAGTCTAAAACAAAAAAAACTGATCAAAATATTTTCTAAGATATCGCTCCAAGAAATTAGCTAATGTAATTTTAGAAACTGAAACAATATTGATAACAAGATATTAGATATACAATAAAAAACAAACAGATTTATAATTATATGTTTTACCACGTTTTAAAGTTTATTATAGCCAATTAGACTATCGGAATTAAGTTGGAATTTTTGGAACCGTTGGCGATATTCATACTGAAAACACTGTTTACACCACCACTCACAATTACACTGTTTGACGCACGTTGCGATAAACAAGTTCAGTTTACCGATAACTTGGTTATCGAAACGCGCGTCAGACAGTGTAATTTAAGTATTGGTGTAGTGGCGGTGTAAACACTGTATTCAGGAAGACTATTGGAATAGTTATTTATTCTTTTTTCTATAGTTAAGAGCTTAAGCGTGTCAATGTATATTTTTTCTTTACATAATAAATAAAATATTGACATATATTTCCGGTTTTTTGCTTGGTTAAACTCTCTAAAGGGTTATTCTAAAAGGGATGCAGGATTTTTGCTTAAACAGTAAATTATTAGGATATTAAAAGAAATGACGTTTTTAATACCACATAATATATTCAGTATATTGATTTAAATAAAAAAATAATTGTCGATGGTTTTAATTTGTCCAGGTTTGGGTAATGGAGGATCGATATTTTCATCCTTGAGTACATCCTCACAAAGTTCCGGCGATACTAACAACGTCTATGGTCTCTACAGTGAACTGATGTATGTTAAAGATTACGAACGCGAAGACAACATCCTTACTGATCCGGTATACGAATCACTCCGTCGCAGCGATCCTGAACTAGCTATACCTAACAAAGTAAGCACATTAGATCGAAGATTGAAAATGAAAGTCTCCAGACCGAGATCCCTAGATTTGTCGAATTGGTCGGTGGATTCTCGATCTTCTAGTCTGTGTACTTCTTCGGGATCTGAGGAAAGCATGGCGGTGAGGTTGAATAATTTAGCGCGTAGTGTATCACGAAATAATTCGAATGCATCTAGACAACTGAACGGCGTTTGTGAGAATGTGGTAGAAAAAGAAATTATTTTAGAAAAAGAGGCTGCTAGTGTTAAACAAATGAACAATACATCTAGGACATTGAGTAAAAATAATAAAAACAATAATTTTGATAATGGCAGACGGACTGTAATAACATTAATGGGCGGTAGGGGTTATATCAATTACAGGCAGCCGTGTTGTTCGGCTGATAAAGTGAAATCCGTCATAGTCGGCAAAGATGCCAATTGTAATGATGCTCATATCGTTATATGGGAGTTGAAATTGTGATCAGCTTAGGACAAAAGAAACAATTTTATTATTTGGTTTGAATTAGAAAATTTTACTTGATCATTCAGTTTGGGTACAAAGTAAGTCACATTTTATAGAATGAATTTATCACTCGAATAAACTATTAAAAATTATTGAATTAAGAATAGGGAAATAATAACTTCCTTTTTGTTAGAAAGACGATAATAGTATTTATTTTTATATTTCGGTATTTTTAAAGTCCATTGTATGTAAAGTATTGCATTTTATTTTTAGCTTTAATGAATAATAATAATAACTTGTAGATTCTATCAAGTAATAATATATGACTTACCCAGTGTATACAAAATACTATTATGATGTGGTAAATTTTTCTCCACCAGAATAAATGTGTACTTTAGATAACATATTATAAATGTCAATATTTTTATGGCCTAAAAAATTATAATACAAGATAGGAATTTTTCCAAGTTTTATATTTTAATTTATTTTGTTGTCAAAGGGCGTTTTTCTTTTTATTAAAGTTTATTATTTTTCAATATTTTCTCATCACTTTATATAAAAAATGTCCGGAAAATTCATGATAATATTAACCAATCAACATTCAAAAAAAAAAAAAATATATCTGAATAGACTTAATTGATTAATTTGATATTGTAGTTTTGAAATGAATCACAACTTTTTAACCTTTCTGTTATTTTATTACAATTGGATACAAAATTTTTAAAATTCACTTTTAAAACAACTAAATATTTTCAAAAATAATTCCACTATTCCAAGAATTGTTGAAAATTAATAGAATATTAGAATAAACATTATATTTGAAAATGAATCAAAACTATGATAACATCATGAAGAAATGAAAGTTTATATTTTTTCAAATTATACCAGACATTTTTTTTGTATGTTGATTTTGGCAGTATTTTTATAAGGATTTGTAAAAAACGTATACACAATTGTATATTTTATATTAAATACCTGTCCCTGTTATTTTTTCAAAATAGTTGCATGTTTAACTATAATAAATTTATTATTGTTCACTGTGTTATATCAGAGCATATATTAAAATAAATAATAAAATCCAATATTTGATTTTTATTCTAATTTTAATTCAACAATAGCTGGAAATTATCCTTTCATTAATGGTGAAGTTAAAATAAGCTTAATAAAAATTGGGCGAAAATAAATATATAGTACGTCCAAATATAAATTCAAGACCCACGTAGTCCAGTGATTATAGTAGCGAAATTAATTGTTTAAAAACTAGGATCAATCAAATTACCATGAGACTATTCTATATTTTTTATTATCATAGACACACATTTTTAATAAAACAGTTAAACTGACTCAATAAGTAAACCCTCTGTTGGCAATCATATTGATTCACCAATTATTAGACTTGCTCTGCTTTTGTGATGCTTCGATTGAAGCGATTACCAATTGTGTATATTTAAAAAGCCGAGACCCTTAAGAAATCTTTTTTATATTCAAAGAAATTTCTTCTTTAAAATTAATAATGATATCCAGGCTTGATTATATGTCTCATTATTAGGTGCACAATTAGTAAGAAAGTAATACGAATATTCCAATGGTACCTGTATATTGTTTTAGTGAGTCAAATTGTCCTATATTGGTTTCAAAAGTTGTAAACATATGCGGCAAATCATGAATTCAAAATTCACACTTTCAGATATTATATCCACACGGTGTACCCTGTAGTTATATACAAATTGTTTATTTCAAATAAAATAAATTTTCATCAACTCGAATCAAAGTATTTCGTAACTTCTTTTCAATCACTTAGTAGTTCTAAAGGTTTTTATTATTTTTTTTTCTTTAGTGTTGATTCCCTAATTAGTAATAAGATTCATTAATTTTTAGGAATTGAAATGTTGAAGAATGATGAAATTAGTAAGTTATACTTATGAAAACTTTGACTTATGGTATTATTTACAATTATATGTGGTCAAAACTGAACAAAAGTACCAATTCCATAATGATCAAATCTATGGAGAGTCCACACTCCATAATCAAATCTATATCGACAGACGCCATTTTTATTCCAATTCCGTACTAGTATATTTGGAAATCAGTGGCGCCGTCTAGTGGGAGAGAATCATACTTGTGCGTCAACGAAGTATCCTGTTTCGCCTTTTCTATTGATTATCCTCCTGACACATGGCGTCTGTTAATTAGTTAATAAATATCAAATATTTTCGTGTAACCCCAGTCCTGATCCTAAATTATTGGGATCTGTAAGTACACGTTCATAAGTTTTACTGGATTGTGTAGCACTTCTTTATGTTTCTCTTTTTTTGTTCAAAACTAGAACTTCAAATAAATTTATTGAATATTGTATAAAACATTGTTTATAAATATGAAAAATATTGAATATATATTAATTGTGTTTATCGAACCCAATATTTATTCTTAATCGTAAAAACTATCGAAAGAAATAAATAAATTATTTTTTTCGATTAAATCTCGTAACTTTCAGCTTAATTTTGAATTATCATTTCAAACTTTTCCTTTCATTTGAAAGAATGTTCATTTTTAATACAATTTTTCTCCAGATTCCCATAAAACGGTTTTAAAATAAGTTTATTGTGATTTTACACTATTTACAAATTATTGAATGTATTGACTCACTTGTAAGCATCAAATTGTAACAACCTCAAAAACAATACCCTTCGCGTTTATTTATTAAAAGGGAAAGAAGTTTTACATCTGTCATATACAGGGTGTTTCTATATTCGACCGACAACGCTTTACCACAGAGAGATCTCAATAAATGATTCATTTTAGTATAGGAATAAGAAAAGCCTTACGGGGCCTAGAGTCTGAGATATAGGGTGTTCAAAATTTAATGAACATATGTTTTGTTTGGGAGATTAAGGATACTTCAAACTATTGATTGGTGATACTTGGCGTTTTCTTATTTTACAATAGGGTTTTCAAATATTCAAGATTTCCTTGGACAATTTCAACTTTAAATTAATTATTTGAATTGGAACTACACTTCCTGTATGTAAAATTTTCATAGGAACTTTCTGTAGTGTCTGCTTATTTCATCTTTTCAATGTTACTGCAAAGCGTTATCATTAGAAAAATACGATGAAAACTGAAATTATTTAACAAAATTTAGCAATATTAAAAGTTAGCTGATACATGGGAAATTAAAGTTCAGTTATTTTCTTAGTCATCATTTTATTATTTTTTGTAATTGTGTTTAATGAAAATGTTTTTTTCTATGATGATAATAAATGAACTTATTGAAATTTCTCTTGTTTTATTTTACCTAACCTAACTTAAAGGCATAAATGCGCTATAGTCTCTTGCGCCGAGCAAGAGTGCGAAGAATTTTTTACTTGTTTTAAACTGTATGATGATGAATGAAATTATTTAAGAAAAATAATGTTTAGAAGTTGCACGATTTGAAGACTAGGACGATTATTCGTATTATGCTTTTTGAATACCAAAGTTTGTTTAGCTGCTTTCACATCCTTAACTTTTGCCTTTATATTTTTAAAAATTTTGCATTTGAAGTTCTCCAAATAAAAAAGCCCAAAAGATTGAGATATGGACATTTCTGTGGTAATTTCCATCTACGTATCTATTTAAACGAGTAATGAAATTCTCTTGAATGGGTTTTGCAAAATGGAAAGGCACAACTTTATTTTGTAATCAAAAATATTTACTCTGAACACAAATTAGTAAATTGCGACGCCATCTGCTATTCCGTATATCAACCCTATTTTTTTTGTCACGTATTTACAAAACTGAGAGGAAGATGGCGTTATTTTCACACTAATTTATTTTTTCTTTAAAACCAAAGTTGTGTCAAAATGAAGAAACATATCTTTATCAAATAATGTGTCAACCATCATGGAAATATAGATAGAAACATTTAAAAATTGAATTACATACTTTTCGAACAGTGGACGATGGTCGAATGCCCACAGTGCCATCTTTTATTGAATAGTTGAATTTCATCAATTTTGAGTTTAATTTCAGTAGAAAACATTGTTTGTTAAGTGCTTAGTTCTCTTTGAATCCAATCGAAAATTACATTGATATACAGGGTGTGCCAATTTTGCTAAAAACTGAGTATGAAGGGGTCATTTTAATACGTATTAAAAACTTTTATTAGATGTCTTTGAGGTCATACTTTGAAATTATCTCGAACGAACGAAACATAATTTTTTAAAAATAAGATTTTTAAGTCTTTTGAGAGGTGTGTACAAATTTATATAAGAATCGTAGGTAAATAAAATTACCCTCTGTAACTTATTGTTCGTTAAAGAAAAAGAATGTACCTAACCCACTTTTTAATAAGATGCAATATCCTCGTAGTCGATTAAATTGTAATTATTTGTTACTTTATACACAAAGTGAGGCCAAAATCGAAATTCTCATTATATTTCTTCTTTCAAATGTACCACACTGTAATTTATCTTCATATAAAATTTTTTTAGTATTCCCTATACGTTAAGTTTATAAATATGTAAATTGTTAAAGTAAATTGTAAACCGTAATTATTACCATTTCTTCAAAAAATGTGATCAATCCGGTATACTATACAGGGGCTCCCATCTAACGAAATAATATGTTTGGTTTGTAAAAGAGCTACACAAGAATCTGTATAGCTCAAGATAATTTCAAAATATGATCTTTAAAGACATCTTCCATTCTTTGGTACACTGTGTAACTCTTTTAACATCTATATTATGCTAAATGACAAAAAAATAACTAGGTATAAAAATACATTATACATGCATTGGTAAAATTCATTTATTATCATGAGATATCAGAATCCTTTAAGAATGGTTCAATCATTATTCAAAGATTGTCTATTTGGTTTTCTTGATAATTTTGGGAACGTCCTGTAGATAAGTCACTCAATAATTCAATAATAAAAGTATTCTTATTATGATCATGTAATGCTATTTCTCAATAGACCTTAGTAATAGTCTTGTACATTTTTTTAAAAATTACAAATTCCAGAGTTTGCAAAAATTATTTTTATTATACCAGTGAGTGCTATTGGTGTTGGTATTTAGTTAAAAGTATCCAATATTTTATGATGGACTTCTTTTTTCTTATTTGACGAATTGCAGCTTTATTCTTTGATTGTTGCTGAAATATAAAATTATCTATTTTCAAGGAACATCACATTCAATGGAAACTTTTATGATCCTTTTACATTCATCTTTATTTAAGAACGATGACCGCCCTATACTTTGATACTTTAAGGATCGTTGGGAAATTTCAAATTAATAGTATTAACATTACATTGTCTTTTTCTATTTTCTAATATTATCGATAAACATTCAAATATAGCACAAGATGATAAAACATTTTTGCTTTGTCATATATATTTTGAAAATACCCAAAATCAAGCACTTGATTCAGTTTATCACATCATTTTTATTTCTTTTTATTCTACAAAAAATTTTTAGAGTGTAGGTAGAGTGTTTAGTATTCATTATTTATAATGGTTTATAATGGAGTCTGGTGTGTTTATTTTAGAAATATTTCTGTTATATTATATCCTTGGGTTCATATTGGCTATATTTGAAAAACAATATGTGGGGTGCAATTGTAAAACCCTTTTTATTTGCTTGTGAAATAGTTTGTTTACTTTATATCAATGATTGATTGCTGATATTTTCGAAAAATGACTGTGAAGAATCTTCTTAGATACCTTTGGTTATTTACTTTACATTTTGAACTTATTTTTGGCATCCTTTCTGAATGTTTATTTAATTTGGAGATAAGGACCACCCTAAACTATGAGAAATTTTAAAATCACAGAATTCTGGATACAAAGATAACAAAAATGTTTTGTTTTGTTCTATATACATATGCAGCTAATATTTTGGAACTTGAAATAAATCTTAATAACATCATTCTAAATTCTACGTTCTTCAATTAATAAACATTTTCATAACAAAGAGATTCTGAGTTTTAGTAACGGTTTTCGTGAAAATCCAATTTTCTCGACTTTTCTCCACTTTTCCCCCCTTAATGATTTTTGTTTCGGAGAAACTGATAGCTTTTCTGGGATATTCATATCAAATACCCCCCTTGCAAAATTCGAGCGAGACAAAAGATTTTTTTTGTCATTTTTATAACAAATTGAAAATTTGAAGAAAGAAACACGGCTCGCTTTTAATTCTCAATTCCTAATCACCAAGTTTCACATTTTCCATTTGGAGATCTAATTGTACGGCATCGGCATCTTTGAAATTGACATAGCCAAATCCTTTTCCCATACCGGTACGAGAGTCTCTGACAATTCTAATAAACCACAAGGTTCAAATAATTTCCATAACCAGTCTTCTTCAGCTCCTTAGAACCCAAAGGAATAATAAATATAATTAATACTTATTGAATGTTCAAAAATATTTATGACATTAAAAAAACTTACGGAAATTCAAATTTCCAACAAATGTTGCCTAGCACGCATCATTTTTTGTAGTAGAACCACACCAACGAACACACAAATGGTGTTCTTTGAAAACATTACCATTTTGTTGAACTGCATTTTGAGCATCTTCTTGTTTAACAAATCTATAAAAAATGAAGATAAAAAATGCCAATACTAATGAGAAAATATTAATAATCAATAACAATCAATAATAAAATTTAATATGAATTACCATTAGTTACCTATGTTGAATCTATTAATTGATAAATTTCTATAGCATTTGAAATAATATAATATATCTGATTTGGAAATGAAATATTACCTTATAAAACAAAAGATGGATACATACTCCTTATATCAGGATAAAATTCTTTTTTGATGGCAGCCACTTTTTTTGGTATTTTTGGATCAGCAACGGGTATACCTCTAAACCTTAATGCCTCAATTGGTCTTTATTTATATTTTTAAAACACTTTTGATATTTTTCTTTTTAAAATCTATAAAAACATTTCACTATCAACTATACTATTTATAACACTGTTTGTTAATAATTTATCTTTCTTTGCCTTCTTTACTTTCAGACAATATTCTAAACTATCTTTTCCATTTACTTGTTCTTCTTCACCGTTAACCGATCCATTTAAATGGCTGCTAGCTGATAATTTTGTTTTCTTTACCATATTTTTTTTGGACTTGGTTCTGTAGTATCCTTATCCTTATTTAATTGTTCTTTTTCACCGTCAACTGTGCTGCTGTTGGATCTCTGAGCACTTTGTTTTTTTTTTCGCTAGTCTCACTTGGAACCCTCCTCTTTTACTTGGCTTGGGACCGGCTATGAAACCACTGAGCTACTCAGTCCACCCAGCGATATCACAGGCAGAGTTCCTCCCTCTTCAATAAAATACTAGAGGTCAAAAATGTATCATCTGAATGGAAAGAAAGTATTCTGATACCGATTTTCAAAAAGGGAGAAAAAACCGATCCCCAAAATTATCGAGGCATTAGCCTGATGAGTACGGTTTTGAAACTATTCACTAAAATCTTAACAGAAGAAGTAATGTCTACCGGGATATGTGAAGAACAGCAAGATTTCAGAAACAACAGATCTGCTATAGATGCTATATTTATAATGCGCCAAATAACTGAAAAAGCCATAGAGTTTAATAAGGCAGCCTTTATGTGCTTCATTGATCTCACCCAAGCGTTTGATAGGATACACTTAACTGATGTTATAACTCTACTAAAAAAAGGAACGTTCACCCCAATATAATAAGACTTATCGAAAAACTTAACACCGATAATTATAAAGTATAAATCAGCTAAGAAAAGGCCAGATGCGTCATAACTGACAAAGTCCGCAATAATTTCCTTCTCTCTTAGGCCCATTCCATTTATGTGACAGTGGCGTTTTTTACGATTGTTCGGTATTTTTAATATAGAAATGCAAGTGCTAAATAGACTGGCAACGCTGCACGACTGCCGCATGGTCCAAATCAGAATTCGAAGGGAAATCGTCGCGTAACCATGGACCTCTTACCATTGCGTGTCCCTCTTCGATGTTGCCAAGCCTCTACTTAGGAAGGAGAGTACGGTAACATAAATAATTTGCGCTTATGGATGCGCAGATGCATAACCGACCTAACATCGACATTCAGCATTTAGTATTGTTTGTTGTTCAGTAGATAGTGTGATTTATTGTGTTCGGTGTTATTTTTAGTCTGTGCCATAGTTTATTCTACAGATAGCGCTGTTTTTGAACATTAGGGGCAAAATCGTTTTAAATAATGTCCGCAAAAAAAGTTTGAAAGCAAGGTCTTATTTTACGCAGCCAAGGACGAGAAATCATAAGCAATATTATTAATTTCATGAAAAAAGAGGCAGATGAAGGAGTTACTATTCCTTTGAAAACTTACAGGTATGTAGCAAGATTTAATTCGAGAAGTAGGTTGAAGAAATGCGGAGTTTACACATTTTCATACAGGCACCTACTTATTGAGTATCATATTTTAAATTAGAACATTAATATATTTTGATATTTCAGGGAAAGAGTACTAGCTGCTATTGGGGTGTCAAGGTCTACTTTTCAGAAGATATCAAAAGAAGCTCAAAAAGTTGAGTGGGGAGGGCCAAGCACATCTTTTCAATCGCCAGAAAAAATACGTAACATTAAAAAAAGAAAGCTGGATCGTATCTCGCCAGATCAGATAAAATCTATAAGGGAAATTATCTTCGATTTTTATGTACTGGAGAAGAGACTTCATACGTTAAAGTGTAAGAAATTGTTTTTACTAGTATTATAAAGTCATGTGCCTACTTAGTTTAAGGTTTACTGTTGTTACTATTCAATTTAAAAGAGCAAACGTGTAATGCTAAATTATGATGAAATTACAGGTGTTTTGCAGAAAATTAATGACTGGCAAATTTTGACAGACGCAATAAGTGTAAGCAGCTTGAATCGGCTCCTTAAAAAAATTGGTTTCAGGTAATAATTTTGATTTTAAGTTGTCCATTATTACTATAATTAAAACCTTGATGTCCTATCACAGTGATTTTTTTTGTTTATATATAATTAACTAAGTAATATCCTACTGTAGTAGATGTTTAAATCTTTAAAATATATTTTTTTTGTATTTTTTAATCTAATAAATGTTTTGTTCCGAACTGCATTAATTTTTATTTAAATAAGAACCTACGCCACTGGTATATCAGTCTGAAGCGACAGAGAGGGAATATTTTAAAGTGAGGCAGACGATTACTAGTCGATGACGCCTGTGGCGTTTTCTTAGTTGATTCGTACTTTACCTTTGTGAGAACGGCAAAAATACCTGTGGCAACTGGTATCAGACAAGGGGATAGCCTAAGCCCAATCCTGTTCCATATTATAATGGACGAAATCATCAACGAAGTAAAGCAAGTCGGGAGAGGATACCGAATGCGAGACAAAGAGATAAAAATAATATGCTATGCTGATGACGCAGTAATCATCTCGGAAGACGAAGATAACCTACAGTAGTTACTATATAAATTCCAACAAATAGCGAACACGTACAATATGCAAATATCCACAAAAAAAAAACAAAATCTCTGACAATATCAAAGAACAGAGAAGATGTAAACTAGCGATCTACGATCAAAGTGTGGAACAAGTGATGTCCTTCAAATATCTAGGGACAAATATAACAAACGATAGAAATCTAAAGAAAGAAGTAAAAGCACAAACAACGAAGGCAGCATTAATATCAGGATACCTTAGAGCCGCCATACTCAAAGTGTGTTCCGCGGAATCCTAGGGTTCCGCGAAACCCCTGTAGGGGTTCCGCAAGAATTTAGAACTCAGTTGGCACCCAGCATAGTAAAGTAATTTCATTCTAACTTGAAACAGTGCATTTTACGAGGAGAGTTTAACATCACGCCGCTCTTCAATAAAGCTTTATGGCAAACCTATTGCAAGCTCTTTACTTACACCGATCCCTGTACAAAATGCGAGAGTCAGAAGATTAAAAAAATATATCTCTACAGTAGCCCAAATATTTATTCAGGACGGCACGCGCCTAGATAAAAAGAATAGACTTAATACTTAAGTTTAAGGTGATTTATTTATGCTTTATGTCTCACCGATGAGATCCGCTTTAGCCTTTGTCTTGATGAAAACCGACCGCCGATATCTATTAGATTAGACGCTATAGTTGTAAACAAGCGACTTTCGGCTATATAACTTCAAAACAAGTCGAGTTTGTTTACACCGCATTTTTTGTATTTCTATTTTTATTTCGGCTTTTTATTTATCAAAGGCGCCGACTCGAGTATTTTTAAGAATATTCGAGATCGAGGCTAGGACTATAAAAGCGACGACCGCGCTTCGACACTCGAGTTAGTCGACGATTAGCGTTCGGAGCGATAAGTACCAGTTGCTAGAAACGAAGTTTTTTTTGTTCTACTGCTGTATTCTGATTGTATCAGTTTTGTACATATCTTCTTTGAACTAAACTCTTCTACTCAGTAACGATCGTGCGTTAATTTGACCCCACCACCCTAACAAGTAATTATTAATAAAGAAGAATGGAACGTTGGCTTAAAGGCGTTAAACCTGTTGCAACAACATCTTCTAACGAAGCCGAATGTTCAAAAGCAGTACGCGCGGAGTGTACAGCAATTATCGATGATAATGATGCAACGACGTCAAGTTCCACGGTTTAAAAGGCGAAAAAAAGGCAGTTTGATGAATCATATATCAGTTTCGGATTTGTTGATTTCAACGGCTCACCTCTCTGTATGTTATATAGTAAACTGCTTCCTAATAGTTCCATGGCACCGGCGAAGTTGCGCCGACATTTAGAAACTGTACACCCCGAGTCTAAAGACAAGAATAGAGAATTTTTTGTACGTAAAGAAGAACAGTTATTGGAAAGTCAAAAAACTATGATGCAAGTAACCCAAACTATCAATGAAAAGGTCACAAAGGAATGATATTTAGTTAGCTATCGCATTGCACAAGAAGGTGAAGCGCACACTATCGCTGAGATTTTAATTAAACCATGTGTGTTAGACATAACAAAATGTATGCTCGATGAAAAATCTGCAAAGCATCTTTCTACTACTATCAAACGATACTGTTTCACGTCGAATTCATGATCTGGCAAGCTACGTCAAACAAGAGCTAGTTACACGTCTACAAAAAACTCGATTCGTCTTGCAAATGGATGAGTCTACTGATTTCGCTGGTCTGGCTATCTTGCTGGTTATCGTGAGATATCCATATGAAAGTTCTTTTGAAGAAGACATGCTTATGTGTTCACCGTTGCCCACAAACACTACCGGAGAAGAAATTTTTACTAAAATATATTTTTTGAAGAAAATAATCTCAGTTGGAACGATTGCATTGACATTTGTACAGATGGGGCCAAGGCGATGACGGGTAAAACAGCAGGAGTCGTGTCACGAATACAAAAAAAAGCACCTAATTGTGGTTCCAGTCATTGTCAACTGCATAGAAGACAAACACTAGCAATGAAGCAAATGCCGTCAAACCTAAAATTAGTAATGGATGAAGCGGTAAAAATTTTATCAAATCACGACCACTACAATTCCGATTGTTCTCATTATTGCGTGAAGATTATGGTAGCAAACATAAAACACTGCTGCTCCATACAGAAGTGCGATGGCTGTCTCGGGGTAAAACTTTAACAAGGCTATTTGAACTTAAAGCCGAGTTACAAATTTTTCTTTCAGATACTTCTTTTAATTTGAAAGACCGTTTGTAAGATAAAACTTGGGTGTTCCGACTGTCTTTCATGGCGGATATCTTTCGAAAAATGAACGAATTAAATTTATCATTGCAAGGTAAACAGTGTTCAAGGCCTGTAACAAAATAACTGCCTTTAAAAGAAAATTAGATTTTTGGATTATTTGCGTTAGTAAGAGAGAAATAGAAAGCTTTACGTTACTCAGTGAGTTTGTTAGCGATAACGTCTCAGAAATGTTTCAAGATGATGTATTGGAAGAATTGGTCCAATATCTCACTTCGATGCGCGCATCTTTTGAGAAGTATTTTCCCGCAGAAAAGAATACAAAATTGAAACTGAATTCATGGATTCATAATCCTTTTTTACCCACCTTGCAAAAGCCCGAAAGTATGTCAAATGAGATATATGAATCTCTTTTAGAAATGTCATCAGACACAAGTATGGAGTCATTGTACAAAACGACATCTCTCAACGATTATTGGTGCAGAATCCGTGATGAATACCCAATGCTTGCCAAAATGGCTCTGAATATTCTTCTTCCATTTCCAACAACATATTTGTGCGAAACAGGATTCTCAACCTATGCAGCCACGAAAACAAAATACCGGAATAGACTGGTCGTCGAACCTGATATGAGACTTCAACTGATATATTTATTCGACGGTTCTGAACTAATTGTGAATTCCGAGTCCGTCGACCTATATGTCTTTCTCGTCCACGAAGACGTATCATTGTTTTATCTACATAGTTTATATTATGTGAATATAATGCACTTAATATTCACTGAAATGTGACACCTGAAATATCAAAAGACACTAGAAAAAAATTTAAATGTCAAAATAACGGAACACATTTAATATAAGATATTCAAATTAAAATGTGGAAAAATAAACGCAATCCCATGCACGTAACTTATATTTGAATATAGCTCAATCTTAAAGTAAATGCAATACATATATCAAAATACAGCGTACAAAATAATTAAAATGTCATAATAACGGAACAAATTTAGATAATACACTAAAATTGAAATGTCAAAGAATAAATGAAATACATTCAATATACACAAAACTTGAAATAGTAAAACAATGCCAAGCTATTGATGTGTACGTCGAATAGTACAGTATTCTACGTCAACTGCATTTAGTGGTAGTAGTATGGATAAAAAATCCAAAAACCATTCTACTCGTACACACACAAAAGTGCGACGCCACCTACCGTGCTGATGTAACGATGTGAAATTTCAAAGTCCCCACTTGAATGCATACACTATGGAGTGTAGAGGAGGAACATCTCTTATGGACGGTACGTTTAAAATATGGTCTGAATTCTGTAGGGATAATACGTGGCGCTGATTGTACTATGGGATTGAGATCTGAAGTTAAACCCTTACTGAGAAATTATGAAAGTTGTGACTGACGTTTGATTATATTCATGTGAAAAGCTGTGCAATCCTCAATATCTTATTAAATTTTCATTTTTTGTTAAGAACTTGATATATTTCTGTACCTGCTTGCATAAGCTAATTACCAATGATATTTTAACAAAACTATAATTATTATATTTGTTGCGGATATTTTATTTCTATGAACCAAAATGTTTTATTTTCAATTATTTTATTATTCTTATTGATATTTTTATATGACTATAACTATTATATTAGTTGCTAATGAAGTTCAATATTTTATTTTTATGAACCGAAATATTTTTTTTATTATTCTATTATTTTTATTGATCTAATTATATCGCTATAATTATTATATTAGCTGAGGATAAAATTCAATATTTTATTTTAATCAACCAAATGTTTTTTTTATACTATTTCATTATTGTTACATGGTTCTACTTTTTTTTCATATTAGAATATATGTATTATCTAAACCAAATAAATAGCTAAATAATAAAGTTAATTTAACGAGATTCTGTTTTGTTAATCGTTTCATTATTTTAATACTACTAATTTCATTATCACGGTGCATTATTTAAAGCATTACTATACAGTTATTTTCAAATCAGCTCGTAAAATTCAAGCGAATACCCTCTATAATCAGCACCACCTATTTACCCATCAAAAATCAGCTCACATTTTTTAACCCAGAGACGTTCCTCCTCTACACTTCAAGCATACATATAAATTCATTCAAGTCGATCCAATTGATTAGTTGTAGTATAGTAAATAACCTAGATACCGCATGTAGTATCATTTGCCGGGCTGATTTGTGAATCTAAGCCTAAATTACCAAACGCATACAAAAAACTTCATATATATATATATATATATATATATATATATATATATATAATATATGTATATATATAATTTCAAAATTATTGGTCGCTTATAAATTTTATTTCTCCTTTTCAAAAATAGTTGAGATCTATCCATAATTCCTCTTTTTGATTTCGATGGAAACTCCTAAAATATCCATGCCGGCACGTTAATAATTCTATACTGGGTGAAATCCAAGATTACTGCAATATTTTGAGCTGCAACACTAACACTATTGGAATTGTACATGAAATTTGTCTTAAAGTATCCATACGGGGATAAAATTTTATGGTTAAATCTACTATAAGGTCTCTCAAGGAAATTTTGATAATATTTATTGTAATATGTGTGTCGGGACTATATTGCGATGAAATTTAAAATTTGTCCAATTTTGTTGGCATCTATTTTCTATTAGTTTACATACATTATATGAAATACTAACACCAATAAATATGTCAAACAAATTGTTAAAACATACACACTTAGCTTATTGACGTCTGTATTCAATAAAATTTCAGCAAAATTTCAAATATAAAGTGAATTTCACCACTTTGAAGAAAAAAATAGCAATGTACAGAATAAAAGCAAATGATAAAATGCGTTAAAGACTATTCAATGGCTAAAAATGTCAAAATTAAAAAAAGACAGGCTGTTGGGAGGAATCAAATCAAATTCTTTTTATTAGAACTCAATTAATGTTAGTTGTCGCTCTTTCCAACATAATAAACAACTAAAGAACTACAAATTCACGTATGGTAGCATGCGTCTTTACTATTAATAGAAAAGAATGAAGAATACCGCCATCAGATCTTTTAAAGTCAACGGTTCTCACAGATTCATCAAATGGTGAAACATCAATCAACACACAACCAGGTGTTCTGCGTTGATCTGTGTTGTCCAATGTCCAATGTCCAATTGCATAGTACATTGGTTACTTGTAAAACTCTCCGGTGTCGCATTAACTATGATAGGTGCATCTACGAAATTGTTTTGAATGTGCGGTCCACCTTGTTTGTTCAATGCCAAATTTCTTTCGATCCAACCTACAACCCAATGTCTGAGATCCTATCAAATCACAGAAAATATATCAGTGATACGTATGTGGAGGAAAATCAGACATATTGTTTTAGAGGAGTAAGAAAAAAAGAGACGTCAACAAACCTCCAGTATAGCAACGGCGTATTCTTCTCCTCTTCTCCAAGATTCCAATAGAACTGCTGGTTCCCATGGCAATACACCTAAGAATTAATAGGGATATACATTACTATTAGTGGATAACACTGATAAATAAAATTCGGCTTCATAGCTGTGAGAAAACAATGTCACGTAACAAGTAATTAATTTACTCCAATTATTTATAACTACGGTCATTATTTTAGCGAGTGATATCAAGTTACAAATTATCGGAAAATAAAAAAATGCAAATCAACAATTAAGCACAAGACGCAAAATGAAGCCAGCACCATCAAAAACTATTTCAAATAAATTTCATTAGGTTGGATGATGAACAAATTTTATATACGAAGTGGATAGAATAGAGAAAGAACGCCATCAACAAGGTAAATAACCTACTAGGTGAAATTATGAAAATAAATGAACGACTGCTACAGAATTTGCATTTCTTGAAAAAATACTCTCTAAGGAGAAAATTCCCAGAATTATTTGAATAATTGGTGAAAGATACAGTGTGAAACCGCTCTAAAAATAGAAATATGCGTAAAATAAATACTTTGTTGATACAACGATAATAAAATCAAGGGCTAAACTACAACTCCCTGACGATTTGTAATCCGTTAGGATATTTCAGGTAAACAAAAAAGTAGTTCGAGTACATGATGCTCGTGACGGATTCATTATGGAAAATAACTTTATAAATATAAAATTTGTGGAAATCGTAATTTGTAAATTCCATATAACATCAAATGCACACTTCCAATTAATTAAAATTCTACCCCCAATATTGTCACCATCTTTTGTCAAAATAAAATAATGAATGAGTTGCTCCGTTCTTCATTCTACCAACAGATAACGCAGTGTGGGTAAGGTTTATAATTAAAATTCCGAGCTGTATAATCTTCCGTCACGTTTTGTCTAATTTTCATGACAACCATGATTACGAGTTGGCACATGGTAACAGAAGTTAACATTTTATGACTAGTATTAAAATCACGAGTAGATGCACGCCCAAATTAAGTTGTCTTAACCCTAACAAACTTGGATACTATTTCCTCGTGGTTAAAAACTTGGAAAATTGAAGTGAATGAAAATAAATCTGTTCATATTATCTACACCCAACGAAGAGGGATCTGTTCAACTGTAGTGTTAAGCGGGCATCTTCTGCAGCAAAATACCTTGGAATTCATCTGCACAGACGACTAATCTGGAAAACACCCATACTAACCAAGGAAATCACCTGGGCCAAAAACTAAGTAACCTGTATAATTACAAATCGAAGACCCCAACTTATAATCAGCAACAAGCTGCTACTACACAAAATCGCACTTAAAATCACCATAGCTATGGTATTCAACTATGAGGCACTAATTCAACTCAAACGTAACAATTCTAGCGAGTTTTCAGTTAAAAGTACCCAGCATAGCGTTACTACTTGTGACCCAAATGAAGTCAATTAAAGAAGAAATATTTCACTTTCCCCTTAAGTATGCCCACCCCAACACAATGGCTCTATTGAACCTCTATTGAGATCTCTTACTCAGGGAAGGTTGAGAAAGCATGTTCCGTGTGATCTGCCTGACAGATCTTAGTGTCGTAGTGTACGTGTTGTGTATTTATCCGTCAATAAAACGGAAAGAAACTTGTTACTATGTAATATCACTACATGTCAATTTATATATTGTTATTATGACGGTTGCTACTTAAGTTTCGCAGACAATATGACCAAATGGCTTTAAAAACGCTCATTAGGAATTTAACCGGTTTGCTTCAACATACAATTAGACTCAAGGATCCAGTTTCAATAGAAGCTGCTATTACATTTATTATTGAAGAAGAAAATGTCAATTATTCTCAAAATAATTTCAAATTTAAAAGTAATACGAGAAATATCACAAATTCAGAAAAAATATAACAGACCAATATCAAATAGTAATAATCGATATTCAAGTTATAACACATATCAAAATCAGATGTTCAGGCAACAAACACCTCAAACTAATTTCACTTACCGAAATCCAAATCCCACACAAAGTCCAAACTATCAAAACCCAACAAACAATTTTCCTAGACAACCAATTCCAGTCCAACCTCGACAAATAACTAGACATTAGCCGACCAATAGACAAGTATTTGGGCAACAAAAAAACGTTTTTGCACCCACTGGAAAAACTCCGGAAAACAAACCAGAATCAATGTCCATAGATTCAAGAAATACTTTCAGACCTAACCAACCTAATAATTATTTCAGATCTTCAAATCCGAGAAACTTCATTTCGCAAGAATTACACCAAATTCAATCAGACTCTCATGATTCAAACACCGACTACCCTGATTTTCAGATAAATCACGATTCCGAAAACCCTGCTTATGAAAGTGACCCTGACTACTCAGATTCCAATAATGCCAATTTTCCAAATGAGAACACAGAAAATTTTCGTATAACGAGCCAGATAGACAATGCAACATAAATAAAATATTTTCTGATTCTAATAACACCCAATTACCATACATAAAAATAAACAACCCTCCAATCAAACTCCTAGTAGATACTGACAGTATGCAATCAATTTTAAATCCTAGTATCGCAGAAAAATTCTTCCCCAATACTATTTATCATGAAACAACCACAATATCGACAGCAGTAGGTCATAAAGATGCAAAATTCAAAGCGGATATTCCAGCTTTCCCCAAATTTAGATCACCCTGTACTATACCATTTATTTTATTTAAATTTCATAACTATTTCGATAGCCTCATCGGTCTGAATGTAATAAAAAAACTTAGATATTGCGTTGATTTTGAGAATAATATACTTAAGAATAATAATATTCAAATTCCGATTTTTTATGATTTTGATAAAGAAGATTTTAAAATATGTGTTGACTCCCACGAAATAGCTGCCGTGAAAATTCCAGTCAGTTGTTTCAATGGAGAAGTCATAATACCCAGTCAAAACATAGATAATCTTTATTTTCCAGAAACTATTACAATTGCAAAAAATGGTTTCGCGAAAACTGAAATAATAAACCGCAGCGATAAACGCGTTGAAATTATAATTAAAGATAGACTGAAAGTGATACCTCTTACTAATACTATAAAACAAAATTATAATTTTTATTATACCGAGGATATTTTACAAAATAGATATTTGGAAAATTATGAAGAAAATATACAAAACTTCATTAGAACAGAACACCTGAACGAAGAAGAAAAAGAGGCTATTCTTAAATTATGCAACGATTTTAAAGATATATTTCATAAAGATAAGGACAAATTGACTTTTACGAATGAAATAAAACATGAAATTAAAACATTGGACTAAGTACCCGTACACACGAAATCATACCGTTACCCCTATATACACAAGGAAGAGGTTCAACGACAGATAAAGATGATGTTAGACGATGGAATAATTAGACCAAGTTCCGAAGAAAACCGATGCCAGCAATAAACAAAAATGGAGTATCGTCATAGATTACAGAAAAGTGAACGAGAAAACTTTGGAAGACCGTAACCCTGTACCACGAATAGATGATGTATTAGACCGGCTAGGCAGATGTCAATATTTCTCAACCATAACCTATAATTTCGTGACTTTGAAAAACCTTTTAATGTTACAACCGATGCCTTCAATTTCGCATTAGGTGCTGTGTTAAGCCAAGGACCGATTGGTAGTGACCTACCGATTGCTTACGTGTTACGTACACTCAATCCCGCCGAAATGAATTATAGTACTATAAAAAAAGAACTTCTAGCAATCACTTGGGCTGTAAAGCATTTCCGACCATACATTTATGGGCGCAAAGTGAAACTAATCACTGACCACCAACCCCTTAAATGGCTCGTCAATCTAAAAGAACCCAATTCGAAATTAATACGATGGAGACTTCTACTAGAGGAATACGATTTCGAAATACAATATAAGCCCGGTTCGCAAAACTCTAATGCCGATGCCCTGAGCCGAATAGAAATCAACGCAAAGGACATCGAGAACGAATCTTTATTAGGAAACCCAGGAGAAATAGACGAAATAATAAGAACATATGCGGTCGAAAATACTACTAACAATCGAAACTTAACGGAGCAGGAAATAAGGGACGAATTGGAAAAACTTTTGAATTCAAATGATAAAACTCCTATCGAAAAAGATGATGACGAAACAGTACACTCAGCACAAGAAAATCCAATACTAGGTATACCGTATAGCGAAAATATAACTAATTCTTACAACAATCAATTCATAATCAAGCAAAACGTACATAAAGCTTTTAACATAACTTTACACAAAAACGCGAATTTCAATTAATTTGACTAATGATTTCGAAAAAGAACTCATACATGTTTTCAAAAACTTTATAGATCCGAAAAAACTATATTGTCTACATATCCCAAATTCCTCAACCGATTTAATCCCAAGATTAATAACTACTCTCCAAAAAACTTTTAAAAGTCACGCATTCAAATTAGTAGTTTCGCGAAAATTTGTCAGAGATGTAGAAATGGCCGATGAAAGCAAAGAAATTTTACAGTACCATCACGAAACTAAAACATGCCACAGAGGAATAAACGAAACACTAGAAGCTTTAAAATCAAAATTCTATTGGCCCGACATGAAAAAGGACATAACTCAATATATAAATGCATGCGACATTTGTCAACAAGCGAAATACGACAGACACCCTCCAATCATCAAATATTCACTCATGCTTACTCCCACAAAACCATTCGAAATGATTCACATTGATGTATTTCAGATAATGAAAACAAAGTTCTTAACATTTCTAGATTCATTCTCTAAATATGGCCAAGCTTATCTCTTAGAATCAGTAAACGCAATATCAATAATCGAAGGTCTATCTCTTTTTATATCTCACTTTGGCGTACCATCAGCGATAACTTCTGATAGTGAAACTGAATTCCACTGTCAGCCATTACAAGAGTTTTGTAAGCTACACAAAATCAAACTACATTTTACTACACCCAAAAATTCTAGCAGTAATAGTCTCGTTGAAAGGTTTCATTTATCATTATTAGAAAATGCTCGCGTTATTCACTTGCAAAATTCAAATAAGTCCACCAAACAGATCATTCAAAATGCTGTGTTAGGATACAAAGGAAAAAGTAATTTCAAAACGGAAGGAGAATCGCGAAGACCCTATAAATTTCGACGATAATCAGACAATATTCATTAAAAACCGTGAAGCAAAACGAAATAAAATAAAACCTCGACACGTGAAATCTAAAGTAAAACGTGACTTGGGCACAAAAATACTTTTAGAAAAAAATAAAAAGATTCATAAATCTATTGTTAAGAAACATAGTAATAAGTAAACTCGTTCTTTACAGAATTATGAACAGAACAAAAACAAATCTTATCCTTACCCTATTTCTAATCCTAATTCCCATCTCAATAACTTTCGACAAAATATAGAGTACTTTTACGCTAAAATTGACAAACTTTTGATTATTACAAATTTAGGATACAATAAAAATATGATAATTGATTTATTTTTCCATGCTAACTACTTATTGAAAAGAACTACAGAAAAATTGAATAACCTTACTCCTATTCAACGGCAAAAGCGGGGATTAATAAATAGATTAGAAACCGCTAGTAAATGTCTATTTGGTACTCTCGATCAGGACGACGAAATAAAATATAATTCTCAAATAGAGAAATTGCTAGAAAATTAAAATTCTATCAAGCATCAATTTCAACCTTATCGACCACTATAACACAACGCTCTAGATCAAATAACATTAAACTGTCAAAATCTTATTAACTTTTTAGACAATTTAGAAAACGCCATTATGTTTGCTCACTCAGGAGTTCTACATACATCAATAATACCAATTAGCGAACTACTAAAGTTAGTAGATCATTTAAGTAAAATCTACGGAGAAAATAAAATCATTAGATTCAATAATCCATTTTATTATTATGAATTAGCTGGTATACAAACTGTAATCCGAAAAACTAATATAATCTTTGCAATACACTTACCTATCTTAAAAAACGATAATTACCAAACCTTTCATCTTATCAGCCTCCCCTACCATAATTCCATAATTATTCCCGAAAAATCCTTTTTAATACTCGGTACAAGCAGCCACCAGTATGAAGACACCCTGTGTCCAAAGCTGAGCAGTCTCTACTTGTGCCAAAATCATGAAGACATCAATGCAGACTCCTGTATTATTCCATTATTAAAAGCCGAAAAACCCACCTGTCAAGCAAGCGCAGCAGTTTTGACCCATCCAGTCATTGAAAGGATTGACGAAAAATTCATACTAGCATTACCGACCATCGACCCAGTCAAAATCGAATCAAACTGCGACAAGAGACGCATACTATTGATTAAACAAAATACCCTAATCAAAATTCCTACAGGTTGTCAAATCAATACGGAAAATTCCACGTTTAGTAATACTCAAGAAACAACCGCTGTAAACCCTCTGAGACTCTCAAAATTTAATTGGGAATTCGCTGGAACAGAAAAGTACACAAAACAACCCATTAAACTAGAAACAATCGACCTTAAATAAAGGATCAAGGATTTGAAACTCCAAGCTGAATTAACACAACAAATACAAAATCAAACAGTACACCCTGCAATATGGAATATTCCCGGACTTCTAGCAATCATAATACCAGCCATGATAATCTGGATATTTTGGAGACGTTTCAAACTGAAGAAGATGAAGGAAGCCAGTCAACAAAACAACCCCTTTGACGGTGTCGTTGCTCACTTTATATAAAAATATCTGTGTCAGCTTTTATCGATAAAAGAACTTTATACATTCATGATCATTCATTTTCATGTTATTCTGTTTGTAGCTTTAAAACTGTAAACTTGTATTAAATAAAGTTTATTTTTAAAAAGATATTTTTCATACGAAATATCATAACTGGCGCTAGTGTGTACAGAAATTGAACACAATAGTATTTTATTCAGTTCAATTTGCGGCCTCTAGAAACTTTCAGTTCCACTATTCCTCGCTGTATGGCGCTAGTTCGTGTTTTAGTTTGGCGTTTGGCCGGCGTGAGGCGCTAGTGTCTATAGAATCGTATTTAATATGGCGTTTGGCAGGCGTGAGGCGCTAGTGTCTATAGAATCGAGTTCAATATGGCGTTTTGCCAGAAGGAGGTGCTAGTGTCTATAGAATCGTATTTTGTTTGGCGTCTGGCTGGCGGGGGTGACAGTATCTATAGAATCGAGTTTAGTTATGCGTCTGGTCGGCAGGTAGCGCTAGTGTCTATAAAATCGTGTTTGGTTTGGCGTCTGGCGACAGGGGGCGCTAATGTCTGTAGACTCGTATTCAGTTTGGCGTCTGGCTGGTAGGCACGCATGTGTCTATAGGATCGTGTTTAGTTTAGCGTCTGACCGGCGTAAGGCGCTAGTGTCTATAGAATCGTATTTTGTTTTGCGTTTGGCATGCAGGGGGCGCTAGTGTCTATAGAATCGTGTTAAATTTGGCGTTTGACCGGCGGGAAGCTCTAGTGTCTAGAGAATCGAGTTCAATATTGCGTTTTGCCAGAAGGAGGTGCTAGTGTCTATAGAATCGTATTTTGTTTGGCGTCTGGCTGGTGGGGGTGCTAGTATCTATAGAATCGAGTTAAGTTTGACGTCTGGCCGGCAGAGAGCGCTAGTGTCTATAGAATCGTCTTTGGTTTGGCGTCTGGCGACAGGGGGCGCATGTGTCTATGGAATCGTGTTTAATTTGGCATCTGGCAGGCGGGAAGCTCTAGTGTCTATAGAATCATGTTCAGTTTGTCGTCTGGCCAGTAGGGGACGCTGGTGTCTACGGAATCGTGTTTAGTTTGGCACCTGGCCTGCAGGAGGCGCTATTGTCTATAGAATCGTGTTAAATTTGGCGTTTGACCGGCGGGAAGCTCTAGTGTCTATAGAATCGAGTTCAATATTGCGTTTTGCCAGAAGGAGGTGCTAGTGTCTATAGAATCGTATTTTGTTTAGCGTCTGGCTGGTGGGGGTGCTAGTATCTATAGAATCGAGTTAAGTTTGACGTCTGGCCGGCAGAGAGCACTAGTGTCTATAGAATCGTCTTTGGTTTGGCGTCTAGCGACAGGGGGCGCATGTGTATATGGAATCGTGTTTAATTTGGCATGTGGCCGGCGGGAAGCTCTAGTGTCTATAGAATCATGTTCAGTTTGTCGTCTGGCCAGTAGGGGGCGCTAGTGTCTACGGAATCGTGTTTAGTTTGGCACCTGGCCGGCAGGAGGCGCTATTGTCTATAGAATCGTGTTTAATTTGGCGTTTGGCCGGCTGGAGGCGCAAGTGTCTAAAGAATCGTGTTTAATTTGGCGTTTAGCAGGCAGAGGGTGCTAGTGTCTATAGAATCGTGTTTAATATGGCTTTTGGCCGGAGGAAGGCGCTTGTGCCTATGGAATCGTGTTTAGTTTGACGTCTGGCAACTCGTCGTTTGGCCGGCAGTGTCTTTAAAATAGTGTTACGTTTGGCGTCTAGCCAGCAGGGAGGGCTGGTGTCTATGGAATCGTGTTAAGTTTGGCGTCTAGCAACAGAAAGCGCTAATGTCTGTACATTTATCTTCAGTTTGGCATCTGGCGAGCTGGGAGCGCTAGTATCTGAAGAATCGTGTTTAGTTTGGCATCTGGCCAGCAGGGAGCGCTAGTGTCTATGGAATCGTGTTTAATTTGGCGTTTGGCCGGCGGGAGGCACAAGTGTCTAGGTCGATTGTCACTTTGTGTTGATTGGAAATTTTCGAAGACTATCTTCCTAATTCGAAGTCGAATCTCATCAATTTCCATATATTTAAGTGAGTTTGCAAATAAATTGGTCAGATATCGTCGATTTACAACAAATTGATGCCAGTTTAGGTCGATTATTACTTTGAGTTGGTTGAAAACTTTCGAAAACTATCTTCCTAATTCGAAGTCAAATCTCATCAATTCTCATATATTTGAGTGAGTTTGCAAACAACTTGGTCAGATATCGTCGTTTTACAACAAATTGATGCTAGCTTAGGTCGATCGTCACTTTGTGTTGATTGAAAATTGTAGAAGACTATTTTCCTAATTCGGAGTCGAAGCTCATCAATTCCCATATATTTAAGTGAGTTTGCAAATAACTTGGTCAGATATCGTCAATTTACAACAAATTGATGCCATTTTAGGTCGATTGTCACTTTGTGTTGATTGGAAATTTTCGAAGACTATCTTCCTAATTCGAAGTCAAATCTCATCAATTCTCATATATTCGAGTGAGTTTGCAAATAACTTGGTCAGATATCGTCGATTTACAACAAATTGATGCCAGTTTAGGTCGATTGTCACTTTGTGTTGATTGAAAATTGTAGAAGACTATCTTCCTAATTCGGAGTCGAAGCTCATCAATTCCCGTATATTTAAGTGAGTTTGCAAATAACTTGGTCAGATATCGTCAATTTACAACAAATTAATGCCATTTTAGGTCGATTGTCACTTTGTGTTGATTGAAAATTTTCGAAGACTATCTTCCTAATTCGAAGTCAAATCTCATCAACAACAAATTGATGCCAGTTTAGGTCGATTGTCACTTTGTGTTGATTGAAAATTGTAGAAGACTATCTTCCTAATTCGAAGTCAAATCTCATCAATACTCATATATTTGAGTGAGTTTGCAAATAACTTGGTCAGATATCGTCGTTTTACAACAAATTGATGCTAGCTTAGGTCGATCGTCACTTTGTGTTGATTGAAAATTGTAGAAGACTATTTTCCTAATTCGGAGTCGAAGCTCATCAGTTCCCATATATTTAAGTGAGTTTGCAAATAACTTGGTCAGATATCGTCAATTTACAACAAATTGATGCCGTTTTAGGTCGATTGTCACTTTGTGTTGATTGGAAATTTTCGAAGACTATCTTCCTAATTCGAAGTCAAATCTCATCAATTCTCATATATTCGATTGAGTTTGCAAATAACTTGGTCAGATATCGTCGATTTACAACAAATTGATGCCAGTTTGGGTCGATTGTCACTTTGTGTTGATTGAAAATTGTAGAAGACTATCTTCCTAATTCGGAGTCGAAGCTCATCAATTCCCATATATTTAAGTGAGTTTGCAAATAACTTGGTCAGATATCGTCAATTTACAACAAATTGATGCCATTTTAGGTCGATTGTCACTTTGTGTTGATTGGAAATTTTCGAAGACTATCTTCCTAATTCGAAGTCGAATCTCATCAATTTCCATATATTTGAGTGAGTTTGCAAATAAATTGGTCAGATATCGTCGATTTACAACAAATTGATGCCAGTTTAGGTCGATTATTACTTTGAGTTGGTTGAAAACTTTCGAAAACTATCTTCCTAATTCGAAGTCAAATCTCATCAATTCTCATATATTTGAGTGAGTTTGCAAATAACTTGGTCAGATATCGTCGTTTTACAACAAATTGATGCTAGCTTAGGTCGATCGTCACTTTGTGTTGATTGAAAATTGTAGAAGACTATTTTCCTAATTCGGAGTCGAAGCTCATCAATTCCCATATATTTAAGTGAGTTTGCAAATAACTTGGTCAGATATCGTCGATTTACAACAAATTGATGCTAGCTTAGCTCGATTGTCACTTTGTGTTCATTGAAAATTTTCGAAGACTATCTTCCTAATTCGAAGTCAAATCTCATCAACAACAAATTGATGCCAGTTTAGGTCGATTGTCACTTTGTGTTGATTGAAAATTGTAGAAGACTATCTTCCTAATTCGGAGTCGAAGCTCATCAATTCCCATATATTTAAGTGAGTTTGCAAATAACTTGGTCAGATATCGTCAATTTACAACAAATTGATGCCAGCTTAGGTCGATTGTCATTTTTTGTTGATTGAAAATTTTCGAAAACTATCTCCCTAATTTGGAGCCGTATCTCATCAATTTCCATATATTTAAGTGAATTTGCAAATAAATTGGTCAGATATAGTCGATTTACAACAAATTGATGCCAGTTTAGGTCGATTGTTACTTTGAGTTGGTTGGAAATTTTCGAAAACTATCTTCCTAATTCGAAGTCAAATCTCATCAATTCTCATATATTTGAGTGAGTTTGCAAATAACTTGTTCAGATATCGTCGATTTAAAACAAATTGATGCTAGCTTAGGTCGATCGTCACTTTGTGTTGATTGAAAATTTTCAAAGACTATCTTCCTAATTCGAAGTCGAATCTCATCAATTTCCATATATTTAAGTGAGTTTGCAAATAAATTGGTCAGATATCGTCGATTTACAACAAATTGATGCCAGTTTAGGTCGATTGTTACTTTGAGTTGGTTAAAAATTTTCGAAAACTATCTTCCTAATTCGAAGTCAAATCTCATCAATTCTCATATATTTGAGTGAGTTTGCATCTAACTTGGTCAGATATAGTCGATTTATAACAAATTGATGCCAGTTTAGGTCGATCATCACTTTGTGTTGATTGAAAATTTTCGAAGACTATCTTCCTAAAATGAAGTCGAATCCCGTCAATTCTCATATATTTGAGTAACTTTGGATCTAACTTGGTCAGATATCGTCGATTCACAACAAATTGATGCCAGTTTAGGTCGATCGTCACTTTGTGTTGATTGAAAATTTGCGAAGACTATCTTCCTAAAATGAAGTCGAATCCCGTCAATTCTCATATATTTGAGTAACTTTGCATCAAACTTGGTCAGATATCGTCGATTTACAGAAAATTGATGCCAGTTTAGGTCGATTGTTACTTTGAGTTGGTTGAGAATTTTCGAAAACTATCTTCCTAATTCGAAGTCAAATCTCATCAATTCTCATATATTTGAGTGAGTTTGCAAATAAATTACTCAGATATCGTCGATTCACAACAAATTGATGCCAGTTTAGGTCGATCGTCAAATTGTGTTGATTGGAAATTTTCGAAGACTATCTTCCTAAAATGAAGTCGAATCCCGTCAATTCTCATATATTTAAGTAACTTTGCATCTAACTTGGTCAGATATCGTCGATTTACAAAAAATTGATGCCAGTTTAGGTCGATTGTCACTTTGTGTTGATTGAAAATTTTCGAAGACTATCTTCCTAATTCGAAGTCGAATCTCATCAATTTCCATATATTTAAGTGAGTTTGCAAATAAATTGGTCAGATATCGTCGATTTACAACAAATTGATGCCAGTTTAGGTCGATTATTACTTTGAGTTGGTTGAAAATTTTTGAAAACTATCTTCCTAATTAGAAGTGAAATATCATCAATTCTCATATATTTGAGTGAGTTTGCAAATAACTTGGTCAGATATCGTCGTTTTACAACAAATTGATGCTAGCTTAGGTCGATCGTCACTTTGTGTTGATTGAAAATATTCGAAGACTATCTTCCTAAAATGAAGTCGAATCCCGTCAATTCTCATAAATTTGAGTAACTTTGCATCTAACTTGGTCAGATATCGTCGATTCACAACAAATTGATGCCAGTTTAGGTCGATTGTCACTTTGTGTTGATTGAAAATTTTCGAAGACTATCTTCCTAAAATAAAGTCGAATCCCGTCAATTCTCATATATTTGAGTAACTTTGCATCTAACTTGGTCAGATATCGTCGATTCACAACAAATTGATGCCAGTTTAGGTCGATTGTCACTTTGTGTTGATTGAAAATTTTCGAAGACTATCTTCCTAAAATAAAGTCGAATCCCGTCAATTCTCATATATTTGAGTAACTTTGCATCTAACTTGGTCAGATATCGTCGATTTAAAAAAAAATTGATGCCAGTTTAGGTCGATTGTCACTTTGTGTTGATTGAAAATTTTCGAAGACTATCTTCCTAAAATGAAGTCGAATCCCGTCAATTCTCATATATTTGAGTAACTTTGCATCTAACTTGGTCAGATATCGTCGATTTAAAAAAAAATTGATGCCAGTTTAGGTCGATTGTCACTTTGTGTTGATTGAAAATTTTCGAAGACTATCTTCCTAAAATGAAGTCGAATCCCGTCAATTCTCATATATTTGAGTAACTTTGCATCTAAGTTGGTCAGATATCGTCGATTCACAACAAATTGATGCCAGTTTAGGTCGATCGTCAAATTGTGTTGATTGGAAATTTTCGAAGACTATCTTCCTAAAATGAAGTCGAATCCCGTCAATTCTCATATATTTAAGTAACTTTGCATCTAACTTGGTCAGATATCGTCGATTTACAAAAAATTGATGCCAGTTTAGGTCGATTGTCACTTTGTGTTGATTGAAAATTTTCGAAGACTATCTTCCTAATTCGAAGTCGAATCTCATCAATTTCCATATATTTAAGTGAGTTTGCAAATAAATTGGTCAGATATCGTCGATTTACAACAAATTGATGCCAGTTTAGGTCGATTATTACTTTGAGTTGGTTGAAAATTTTTGAAAACTATCTTCCTAATTAGAAGTGAAATATCATCAATTCTCATATATTTGAGTGAGTTTGCAAATAACTTGGTCAGATATCGTCGTTTTACAACAAATTGATGCTAGCTTAGGTCGATCGTCACTTTGTGTTGATTGAAAATATTCGAAGACTATCTTCCTAAAATGAAGTCGAATCCCGTCAATTCTCATAAATTTGAGTAACTTTGCATCTAACTTGGTCAGATATCGTCGATTCACAACAAATTGATGCCAGTTTAGGTCGATTGTCACTTTGTGTTGATTGAAAATTTTCGAAGACTATCTTCCTAAAATAAAGTCGAATCCCGTCAATTCTCATATATTTGAGTAACTTTGCATCTAACTTGGTCAGATATCGTCGATTCACAACAAATTGATGCCAGTTTAGGTCGATTGTCACTTTGTGTTGATTGAAAATTTTCGAAGACTATCTTCCTAAAATAAAGTCGAATCCCGTCAATTCTCATATATTTGAGTAACTTTGCATCTAACTTGGTCAGATATCGTCGATTTAAAAAAAAATTGATGCCAGTTTAGGTCGATTGTCACTTTGTGTTGATTGAAAATTTTCGAAGACTATCTTCCTAAAATGAAGTCGAATCCCGTCAATTCTCATATATTTGAGTAACTTTGCATCTAACTTGGTCAGATATCGTCGATTTAAAAAAAAATTTATGCCAGTTTAGGTCGATTGTCACTTTGTGTTGATTGAAAATTTTCGAAGACTATCTTCCTAAAATGAAGTCGAATCCCGTCAATTCTCATATATTTGAGTAACTTTGCATCTAAGTTGGTCAGATATCGTCGATTCACAACAAATTGATGCCAGTTTAGGTCGATTGTCACTTTGTGTTGATTGAAAATTTTCGAAGACTATCTTCCTAAAATAAAGTCGAATCCCGTCAATTCTCATATATTTGAGTAACTTTGCATCTAACTTGGTCAGATATCGTCGATTCACAACAAATTGATGCCAGTTTAGGTCGATTGTCACTTTGTGTTGATTGAAAATTTTCGAAGACTATCTTCCTAAAATAAAGTCGAATCCCGTCAATTCTCATATATTTGAGTAACTTTGCATCTAACTTGGTCAGATATCGTCGATTTAAAAAAAAATTGATGCCAGTTTAGGTCGATTGTCACTTTGTGTTGATTGAAAATTGTAGAAGACTATCTTCCTAATTCGGAGTCGAAGCTCATCAATTCCCATATATTTAAGTGAGTTTGCAAATAACTTGGTCAGATATCGTCAATTTACAACAAATTAATGCCATTTTAGGTCGATTGTCACTTTGTGTTGATTGAAAATTTTCGAAGACTATCTTCCTAATTCGAAGTCAAATCTCATCAACAACAAATTGATGCCAGTTTAGGTCGATTGTCACTTTGTGTTGATTGAAAATTGTAGAAGACTATCTTCCTAATTCGAAGTCAAATCTCATCAATACTCATATATTTGAGTGAGTTTGCAAATAACTTGGTCAGATATCGTCGTTTTACAACAAATTGATGCTAGCTTAGGTCGATCGTCACTTTGTGTTGATTGAAAATTGTAGAAGACTATCTTCCTAATTCGAAGTCAAATCTCATCAATACTCATATATTTGAGTGAGTTTGCAAATAACTTGGTCAGATATCGTCGTTTTACAACAAATTGATGCTAGCTTAGGTCGATCGTCACTTTGTGTTGATTGAAAATTGTAGAAGACTATCTTCCTAATTCGGAGTCGAAGCTCATCAATTCCCATATATTTAAGTGAGTTTGCAAATAACTTGGTCAGATATCGTCAATTTACAACATATTAATGCCATTTTAGGTCGATTGTCACTTTGTGTTGATTGAAAATTTTCGAAGACTATCTTCCTAATTCGAAGTCAAATCTCATCAACAACAAATTGATGCCAGTTTAGGTCGATTGTCACTTTGTGTTGATTGAAAATTGTAGAAGACTATCTTCCTAATTCGAAGTCAAATCTCATCAATACTCATATATTTGAGTGAGTTTGCAAATAACTTGGTCAGATATCGTCGTTTTACAACAAATTGATGCTAGCTTAGGTCGATCGTCACTTTGTGTTGATTGAAAATTGTAGAAGACTATTTTCCTAATTCGGAGTCGAAGTTCATCAGTTCCCATATATTTAAGTGAGTTTGCAAATAACTTGGTCAGATATCGTCAATTTACAACAAATTGATGCCGTTTTAGGTCGATTGTCACTTTGTGTTGATTGGAAATTTTCGAAGACTATCTTCCTAATTCGAAGTCAAATCTCATCAATTCTCATATATTCGAGTGAGTTTGCAAATAACTTGGTCAGATATCGTCGATTTACAACAAATTGATGCCAGTTTGGGTCGATTGTCACTTTGTGTTGATTGAAAATTGTAGAAGACTATCTTCCTAATTCGGAGTCGAAGCTCATCAATTCCCATATATTTAAGTGAGTTTGCAAATAACTTGGTCAGATATCGTCAATTTACAACAAATTGATGCCATTTTAGGTCGATTGTCACTTTGTGTTGATTGGAAATTTTCGAAGACTATCTTCCTAATTCGAAGTCGAATCTCATCAATTTCCATATATTTGAGTGAGTTTGCAAATAAATTGGTCAGATATCGTCGATTTACAACAAATTGATGCCAGTTTAGGTCGATTATTACTTTGAGTTGGTTGAAAACTTTCGAAAACTATCTTCCTAATTCGAAGTCAAATCTCATCAATTCTCATATATTTGAGTGAGTTTGCAAATAACTTGGTCAGATATCGTCGTTTTACAACAAATTGATGCTAGCTTAGGTCGATCGTCACTTTGTGTTGATTGAAAATTGTAGAAGACTATTTTCCTAATTCGGAGTCGAAGCTCATCAATTCCCATATATTTAAGTGAGTTTGCAAATAACTTGGTCAGATATCGTCGATTTACAACAAATTGATGCTAGCTTAGCTCGATTGTCACTTTGTGTTCATTGAAAATTTTCGAAGACTATCTTCCTAATTCGAAGTCAAATCTCATCAACAACAAATTGATGCCAGTTTAGGTCGATTGTCACTTTGTGTTGATTGAAAATTGTAGAAGACTATCTTCCTAATTCGGAGTCGAAGCTCATCAATTCCCATATATTTAAGTGAGTTTGCAAATAACTTGGTCAGATATCGTCAATTTACAACAAATTGATGCCAGCTTAGGTCGATTGTCATTTTTTGTTGATTGAAAATTTTCGAAAACTATCTCCCTAATTTGGAGCCGTATCTCATCAATTTCCATATATTTAAGTGAATTTGCAAATAAATTGGTCAGATATAGTCGATTTACAACAAATTGATGCCAGTTTAGGTCGATTGTTACTTTGAGTTGGTTGGAAATTTTCGAAAACTATCTTCCTAATTCGAAGTCAAATCTCATCAATTCTCATATATTTGAGTGAGTTTGCAAATAACTTGTTCAGATATCGTCGATTTAAAACAAATTGATGCTAGCTTAGGTCGATCGTCACTTTGTGTTGATTGAAAATTTTCAAAGACTATCTTCCTAATTCGAAGTCAAATCTCATCAATTCTCATATGTTTGAGTGAGTTTGCATCTAACTTGGTCAGATATAGTCGATTTATAACAAATTGATGCCAGTTTAGGTCGATCATCACTTTGTGTTGATTGAAAATTTTCGAAGACTATCTTCCTAAAATGAAGTCGAATCCCGTCAATTCTCATATATTTGAGTAACTTTGGATCTAACTTGGTCAGATATCGTCGATTCACAACAAATTGATGCCAGTTTAGGTCGATCGTCACTTTGTGTTGATTGAAAATTTGCGAAGACTATCTTCCTAAAATGAAGTCGAATCCCGTCAATTCTCATATATTTGAGTAACTTTGCATCTAACTTGGTCAGATATCGTCGATTTACAGAAAATTGATGCCAGTTTAGGTCGATTGTTACTTTGAGTTGGTTGAGAATTTTCGAAAACTATCTTCCTAATTCGAAGTCAAATCTCATCAATTCTCATATATTTGAGTGAGTTTGCAAATAAATTACTCAGATATCGTCGATTCACAACAAATTGATGCCAGTTTAGGTCGATCGTCAAATTGTGTTGATTGGAAATTTTCGAAGACTATCTTCCTAAAATGAAGTCGAATCCCGTCAATTCTCATATATTCAAGTAACTTTGCATCTAACTTGGTCAGATATCGTCGATTTACAAAAAATTGATGCCAGTTTAGGTCGATTGTCACTTTGTGTTGATTGAAAATTTTCGAAGACTATCTTCCTAATTCGAAGTCGAATCTCATCAATTTCCATATATTTAAGTGAGTTTGCAAATAAATTGGTCAGATATCGTCGATTTACAACAAATTGATGCCAGTTTAGGTCGATTATTACTTTGAGTTGGTTGAAAATTTTCGAAAACTATCTTCCTAATTAGAAGTGAAATATCATCAATTCTCATATATTTGAGTGAGTTTGCAAATAACTTGGTCAGATATCGTCGTTTTACAACAAATTGATGCTAGCTTAGGTCGATCGTCACTTTGTGTTGATTGAAAATATTCGAAGACTATCTTCCTAAAATGAAGTCGAATCCCGTGAATTCTCATAAATTTGAGTAACTTTGCATCTAACTTGGTCAGATATCGTCGATTCACAACAAATTGATGCCAGTTTAGGTCGATTGTCACTTTGTGTTGATTGAAAATTTTCGAAGACTATCTTCCTAAAATAAAGTCGAATCCCGTCAATTCTCATATATTTGAGTAACTTTGCATCTAACTTGGTCAGATATCGTCGATTCACAACAAATTGATGCCAGTTTAGGTCGATTGTCACTTTGTGTTGATTGAAAATTTTCGAAGACTATCTTCCTAAAATAAAGTCGAATCCCGTCAATTCTCATATATTTGAGTAACTTTGCATCTAACTTGGTCAGATATCGTCGATTTAAAAAAAAATTGATGCCAGTTTAGGTCGATTGTCACTTTGTGTTGATTGAAAATTTTCGAAGACTATCTTCCTAAAATGAAGTCGAATCCCGTCAATTCTCATATATTTGAGTAACTTTGCATCTAACTTGGTCAGATATCGTCGATTTAAAAAAAAATTGATGCCAGTTTAGGTCGATTGTCACTTTGTGTTGATTGAAAATTTTCGAAGACTATCTTCCTAAAATGAAGTCGAATCCCGTCAATTCTCATATATTTGAGTAACTTTGCATCTAAGTTGGTCAGATATCGTCGATTCACAACAAATTGATGCCAGTTTAGGTCGATTGTCACTTTGTGTTGATTGAAAATTTTCGAAGACTATCTTCCTAAAATAAAGTCGAATCCCGTCAATTCTCATATATTTGAGTAACTTTGCATCTAACTTGGTCAGATATCGTCGATTCACAACAAATTGATGCCAGTTTAGGTCGATTGTCACTTTGTGTTGATTGAAAATTTTCGAAGACTATCTTCCTAAAATAAAGTCGAATCCCGTCAATTCTCATATATTTGAGTAACTTTGCATCTAACTTGGTCAGATATCGTCGATTTAAAAAAATATTGATGCCAGTTTAGGTCGATTGTCACTTTGTGTTGATTGAAAATTTTCGAAGACTATCTTCCTAAAATGAAGTCGAATCCCGTCAATTCTCATATATTTGAGTAACTTTGCATCTAAGTTGGTCAGATATCGTCGATTCACAACAAATTGATGCCAGTTTAGGTCGATTGTCACTTTGTGTTGATTGAAAATTTTCGAAGACTATCTTCCTAAAATAAAGTCGAATCCCGTCAATTCTCATATATTTGAGTAACTTTGCATCTAACTTGGTCAGATATCGTCGATTTAAAAAAAAATTGATGCCAGTTTAGGTCGATTGTCACTTTGTGTTGATTGAAAATTTTCGAAGACTATCTTCCTAAGTCGAAGTCGAATCTCATCAATGTCCATATATTTAAGTGAGTTTACAAATAACTTGGTCAGATATCGTCGATTTACAAAAAATTGATGCCAGTTTAGGTCGATTGTCACTTTGTGTTGATTGAAAATTGTAGAAGACTATCTTCCTAATTCGGAGTCGAAGCTCATCAATTCCCATATATTTAAGTGAGTTTGCAAATAACTTGGTCAGATATCGTCAATTTACAACAAATTGATGCCATTTTAGGTCGATTGTCACTTTGTGTTGATTGGAAATTTTCGAAGACTATCTTCCTAATTCGAAGTCGAATCTCATCAATTTCCATATATTTGAGTGAGTTTGCAAATAAATTGGTCAGATATCGTCGATTTACAACAAATTGATGCCAGTTTAGGTCGATTATTACTTTGAGTTGGTTGAAAACTTTCGAAAACTATCTTCCTAATTCGAAGTCAAATCTCATCAATTCTCATATATTTGAGTGAGTTTGCAAATAACTTGGTCAGATATCGTCGTTTTACAACAAATTGATGCTAGCTTAGGTCGATCGTCACTTTGTGTTGATTGAAAATTGTAGAAGACTATTTTCCTAATTCGGAGTCGAAGCTCATCAATTCCCATATATTTAAGTGAGTTTGCAAATAACTTGGTCAGATATCGTCGATTTACAACAAATTGATGCTAGCTTAGCTCGATTGTCACTTTGTGTTCATTGAAAATTTTCGAAGACTATCTTCCTAATTCGGAGTCGAAGCTCATCAATTCCCATATATTTAAGTGAGTTTGCAAATAACTTGGTCAGATATCGTTAATTTACAACAAATTGATGCCATTTTAGGTCGATTGTCACTTTGTGTTGATTCAAAATTTTCGAAGATTATCTTCCTAATTCGAAGTCAAATCTCATCAACAACAAATTGATGCCAGTTTAGGTCGATTGTCACTTTGTGTTGATTGAAAATTGTAGAAGACTATCTTCCTAATTCGGAGTCGAAGCTCATCAATTCCCATATATTTAAGTGAGTTTGCAAATAACTTGGTCAGATATCGTCAATTTACAACAAATTGATGCCAGCTTAGGTCGATTGTCATTTTTTGTTGATTGAAAATTTTCGAAAACTATCTCCCTAATTTGGAGCCGTATCTCATCAATTTCCATATATTTAAGTGAATTTGCAAATAAATTGGTCAGATATAGTCGATTTACAACAAATTGATGCCAGTTTAGGTCGATTGTTACTTTGAGTTGGTTGGAAATTTTCGAAAACTATCTTCCTAATTCGAAGTCAAATCTCATCAATTCTCATATATTTGAGTGAGTTTGCAAATAACTTGTTCAGATATCGTCGATTTAAAACAAATTGATGCTAGCTTAGGTCGATCGTCACTTTGTGTTGATTGAAAATTTTCAAAGACTATCTTCCTAATTCGAAGTCGAATCTCATCAATTTCCATATATTTAAGTGAGTTTGCAAATAAATTGGTCAGATATCGTCGATTTACAACAAATTGATGCCAGTTTAGGTCGATTGTTACTTTGAGTTGGTTAAAAATTTTCGAAAACTATCTTCCTAATTCGAAGTCAAATCTCATCAATTCTCATATATTTGAGTGAGTTTGCATCTAACTTGGTCAGATATAGTCGATTTATAACAAATTGATGCCAGTTTAGGTCGATCATCACTTTGTGTTGATTGAAAATTTTCGAAGACTATCTTCCTAAAATGAAGTCGAATCCCGTCAATTCTCATATATTTGAGTAACTTTGGATCTAACTTGGTCAGATATCGTCGATTCACAACAAATTGATGCCAGTTTAGGTCGATCGTCACTTTGAGTTGATTGAAAATTTGCGAAGACTATCTTCCTAAAATGAAGTCGAATCCCGTCAATTCTCATATATTTGAGTAACTTTGCATCTAACTTGGTCAGATATCGTCGATTTACAGAAAATTGATGCCAGTTTAGGTCGATTGTTACTTTGAGTTGGTTGAGAATTTTCGAAAACTATCTTCCTAATTCGAAGTCAAATCTCATCAATTCTCATATATTTGAGTGAGTTTGCAAATAAATTACTCAGATATCGTCGATTCACAACAAATTGATGCCAGTTTAGGTCGATCGTCAAATTGTGTTGATTGGAAATTTTCGAAGACTATCTTCCTAAAATGAAGTCGAATCCCGTCAATTCTCATATATTTAAGTAACTTTGCATCTAACTTGGTCAGATATCGTCGATTTACAGAAAATTGATGCCAGTTTAGGTCGATTGTCACTTTGTGTTGATTGAAAATTTTCGAAGACTATCTTCCTAATTCGAAGTCGAATCTCATCAATTTCCATATATTTAAGTGAGTTTGCAAATAAATTGGTCAGATATCGTCGATTTACAACAAATTGATGCCAGTTTAGGTCGATTATTACTTTGAGTTGGTTGAAAATTTTCGAAAACTATCTTCCTAATTCGAAGTGAAATATCATCAATTCTCATATATTTGAGTGAGTTTGCAAATAACTTGGTCAGATATCGTCGTTTTACAACAAATTGATGCTAGCTTAGGTCGATCGTCACTTTGTGTTGATTGAAAATATTCGAAGACTATCTTCCTAAAATGAAGTCGAATCCCGTCAATTCTCATAAATTTGAGTAACTTTGCATCTAACTTGGTCAGATATCGTCGATTTACAACGAATTGATGCCAGTTTAGGTCGATCGTCACTTTGTGTTGATTGAAAATTTTCGAAGACTATCTTCCTAAAATGAAGTCGAATCCCGTCAATTCTCATATATTTGAGTAACTTTGCATCTAACTTGGTCAGATATCGTCGATTCACAACAAATTGATGCCAGTTTAGGTCGATCGTCACTTTGTGTTGATTGAAAATTTTCGAAGACTATCTTCCTAATTCGGAGTCGAATCTCATCAATCCCCCTATATTTAAGTGAGTTTGCAAATAACTTGGTCAGATATCGTCGATTTACAACAAATTGATGCTAGCTTAGGTCGATTGTCACTTTGTGTTGATTGGAAACTTTCGAAGACTATCTTCCTAATTCGGAGTCGAATCTCATCAATTCCCCTATATTTAAGTGAGTTTGCAAATAACTTGGTCAGATATCGTCGATTTACAAAAAATTGATGCCAGTTTAGGTCGATTGTCACTTTGTGTTGATTGAAAATTTTCGAAGACTATCTTCCTAATTCGAAGTCGAATCTCATCAATTTTCATATATTTGAGTGATTTTGCAAATAACTTGGTCAGATATCGTCGATTTACAACAAATTGATGCTAGCTTAGCTCGATTGTCACTTTGTGTTGTTTGAAAATTTTCGAAGACTATCTTCCTAATTTCAAGTCGAATCTCATCAATTACCATATATTTAAGTGAGTTTGCAAATAACTTGGTCAGATATCGTCGATTTACAAAAAATTAATGCCAGTTTAGGTCGATTGTCACTTTGTGTTGATTGAAAATTTTCGAAGACTATCTTCCTAATTCGAAGTCGAATCTCATCAATCCCCCTATATTTAAGTGAGTTTGCAAATAACTTGGTCAGATATCGTCGATTTACAACGAATTGATGCCAGTTTAGGTCGATCGTCACTTTGTGTTGATTGAAAATTTTCGAAGACTATCTTCCTAAAATGAAGTCGAATCCCGTCAATTCTCATATATTTGAGTAACTTTGCATCTAACTTGGTCAGATATCGTCGATTCACAACAAATTGATGCCAGTTTAGGTCGATCGTCACTTTGTGTTGATTGAAAATTTTCGAAGACTATCTTCCTAAAATGAAGTCGAATCCCGTCAATTCTCATATATTTGAGTAACTTTGCATCTAAGTTGGTCAGATATCGTCGATTCACAACAAATTGATGCCAGTTTAGGTCGATTGTCACTTTGTGTTGATTGAAAATTTTCGAAGACTATCTTCCTAAAATAAAGTCGAATCCCGTCAATTCTCATATATTTGAGTAACTTTGCATCTAACTTGGTCAGATATCGTCGATTTAAAAAAAAATTGATGCCAGTTTAGGTCGATTGTCACTTTGTGTTGATTGAAAATTTTCGAAGACTATCTTCCTAAGTCGAAGTCGAATCTCATCAATGTCCATATATTTAAGTGAGTTTACAAATAACTTGGTCAGATATCGTCGATTTACAAAAATTAATGCCAGTTTAGGTCGATTGTCACTTTGTGTTGATTGAAAATTTTCGAAGACTATCTTCCTAATTTGAAGTCGAATCCCATCTATTCCCCTATATTTAAGTGAGTTTGCAAATAACTTGGTCAGATATCGTCGATTAACAACAAATTGATGCCAGTTAGGTCGATTGTCACTTTGCGTTGATTGAAAATTTTCGAAGACTATCTTCCTAATTCGAATTCGAATCTCATCAACTCTCATATATTTAAGTGATATTGCAAATAACTTGGTCAGATACCGTCGATTTACAACAAATTGATGCTAGCTTAGGTCGATTGTCACTTTATGTTGATTGAAAATTTTCGAAGACTATCTTCCTAATTCGAAGTCGAATCTCATCAATTTTCATATATTTGAGTGATTTTGCAAATAACTTGGTCAGATATCGTCGATTTACAACAAATTGATGCTAGCTTAGCTCGATTGTCACTTTGTGTTGTTTGAAAATTTTCGAAGACTATCTTCCTAATTTCAAGTCGAATCTCATCAATTACCATATATTTAAGTGAGTTTGCAAATAACTTGGTCAGATATCGTCGATTTACAACAAATTGATGCTAGCTTAGCTCGATTGTCACTTTGTGTTGTTTGAAAATTTTTGAAGACTATCTTCCTAATTTCAAGTCGAATCTCATCAATTACCATATATTTAAGTGAGTTTGCAAATAACTTGGTCAGATATCGTCGATTCACAACAAATTGATGCCAATTTAGGTCGATTGTCAATTTGTGTTGATTGAAAGTTTTAGAAGACTATCTTCCTAATTTGAAGTCGAATCCCATCTATTCCCCTATATTTAAGTGAGTTTGCAAATAACTTGGTCAGATATCGTCGATTAACAACAAATTGATGCCAGTTAGGTCGATTGTCACTTTGCGTTGATTGAAAATTTTCGAAGACTATCTTCCTAATTGGAAGTCGAATCTCATCAACTCTCATATATTTAAGTGATATTGCAAATAACTTGGTCAGATACCGTCGATTTACAACAAATTGATGCTAGCTTAGGTCGATTGTCACTTTATGTTGATTGGAAATTTTCGAAGACTATCTTCCTCATTCGAAGTCGAATCTCATCAATTTTCATATATTTGAGTGATTTTGCAAATAACTTGGTCAGATATCGTCGATTTACAACAAATTGATGCTAGCTTAGCTCGATTGTCACTTTGTGTTGTTTGAAAATTTTCGAAGACTATCTTCCTAATTTCAAGTCGAATCTCATCAATTACCATATATTTAAGTGAGTTTGCAAATAACTTGGTCAGATATCGTCGATTTACAACAAATTGATGCTAGCTTAGCTCGATTGTCACTTTGTGTTGTTTGAAAATTTTTGAAGACTATCTTCCTAATTTCAAGTCGAATCTCATCAATTACCATATATTTAAGTGAGTTTGCAAATAACTTGGTCAGATATCGTCGATTCACAACAAATTGATGCCAATTTAGGTCGATTGTCAATTTGTGTTTATTGAAAGTTTTAGAAGACTATCTTCCTAATTTGAAGTCGAATCCCATCTATTCCCCTATATTTAGGTGAGTTTGCAAATAACTTGGTCAGATATCGTCGATTAACAACAAATTGATGCCAGTTAGGTCGATTGTCACTTTGCGTTGATTGAAAATTTTCGAAGACTATCTTCCTAATTCGAAGTCGAATCTCATCAACTCTCATATATTTAAGTGATATTGCAAATAACTTGGTCAGATACCGTCGATTTACAACAAATTGATGCTAGCTTAGGTCGATTGTCACTTTATGTTGATTGAAAATTTTAGAAGACTATCTTCCTAATTCGAAGTCGAATCTCATCAATTTCCATATATTTGAGTGAGTTTGCAAACAACTTGGTCAGATATCGTCGATTTAAAACAAATTGATGCTAGCTTAGGTCGATTGTCACTTTGTGTTGATTAAAAATTTTCGAAGACTATCTTACTAATATGAAGTCGAATCCCGTCAATTCTCATATATTCAAGTGAGTTTGCATCTAACTTGTTCAGATATCGTCGATTTACAACAAATTGTTGCCAGTTCAGGTCGATTGTCACTTTGCGTTGATTGAAAATTTTCGAAGACTATCTTCCTAATTCGAAGTCGAATCTCATCAACTCTCATATATTCAAGTGATATTGCAAATAACTTGGTCAGATATCGTCGATTTACAACAAATTGATGCCAGTTTAGGTCGATTGACACTTTGTGTTGATTGAAAATTTTCGAAGACTATCTTCCTAATTCGAAGTCGAATCTCATCAATTTTCATATATTTGAGTGATTTTGCAAATAACTTGGTCAGATATCGTCGATTTACAACAAATTGATGCTAGCTTAGCTCGATTGTCACTTTGTGTTGTTTGAAAATTTTCGAAGACTATCTTCCTAATTTCAAGTCGAATCTCATCAATTACCATATATTTAAGTGAGTTTGCAAATAACTTGGTCAGATATCGTCGATTTACAACAAATTGATGCTAGCTTAGCTCGATTGTCACTTTGTGTTGTTTGAAAATTTTTGAAGACTATCTTCCTAATTTCAAGTCGAATCTCATCAATTACCATATATTTAAGTGAGTTTGCAAATAACTTGGTCAGATATCGTCGATTTACAACAAATTGATGCCAATTTAGGTCGATTGTCAATTTGTGTTGATTGAAAGTTTTAGAAGACTATCTTCCTAATTTGAAGTCGAATCCCATCTATTCCCCTATATTTAAGTGAGTTTGCAAATAACTTGGTCAGATATCGTCGATTAACAACAAATTGATGCCAGTTAGGTCGATTGTCACTTTGCGTTGATTGAAAATTTTCGAAGACTATCTTCCTAATTCGAAGTCGAATCTCATCAACTCTCATATATTTAAGTGATATTGCAAATAACTTGGTCAGATACCGTCGATTTACAACAAATTGATGCTAGCTTAGGTCGATTGTCACTTTATGTTGATTGAAAATTTTCGAAGACTATCTTCCTAATTCGAAGTCGAATCTCATCAATTTCCATATATTTGAGTGAGTTTGCAAACAACTTGGTCAGATATCGTCGATTTACAACAAATTGATGCTAGCTTAGGTCGATTGTCACTTTGTGTTGATTAAAAATTTTCGAAGACTATCTTACTAATATGAAGTCGAATCCCGTCAATTCTCATATATTCAAGTGAGTTTGCATCTAACTTGTTCAGATATCGTCGATTTACAACAAATTGTTGCCAGTTCAGGTCGATTGTCACTTTGCGTTGATTGAAAATTTTCGAAGACTATCTTCCTCATTCGAAGTCGAATCTCATCAACTCTCATATATTCAAGTGATATTGCAAATAACTTGGTCAGATATCGTCGATTTACAACAAATTGATGCCAGTTTAGGTCGATTGACACTTTGTGTTGATTGAAAATTTTCGAAGACTATCTTCCTAATTTCAAGTCGAATCTCATCAATTTCCATATATTTGAGTGAGTTTGCAAATAACTTGGTCAGATATCGTCGATTTACAACAAATTGATGGCAGTTTAGGTCGATTGTCACTTTGTGTTGATTGAAAATTTTCGAAGACTATCTTCCTAATTCGAAGTCGAATCTCATCAATTTTCATATATTTGAGTGATTTTGCAAATAACTTGGTCAGATATCGTCGATTTACAACAAATTGATGCTAGCTTAGCTCGATTGTCACTTTGTGTTGTTTGAAAATTTTCGAAGACTATCTTCCTAATTTCAAGTCGAATCTCATCAATTACCATATATTTAAGTGAGTTTGCAAATAACTTGGTCAGATATCGTCGATTCACAACAAATTGATGCCAATTTAGGTCGATTGTCAATTTGTGTTGATTGAAAGTTTTAGAAGACTATCTTCCTAATTTGAAGTCGAATCCCATCTATTCCCCTATATTTAAGTGAGTTTGCAAATAACTTGGTCAGATATCGTCGATTAACAACAAATTGATGCCAGTTAGGTCGATTGTCACTTTGCGTTGATTGAAAATTTTCGAAGACTATCTTCCTAATTCGAAGTCGAATCTCATCAACTCTCATATATTTAAGTGATATTGCAAATAACTTGGTCAGATACCGTCGATTTACAACAAATTGATGCTAGCTTAGGTCGATTGTCAATTTATGTTGATTGAAAATTTTCGAAGACTATCTTCCTAATTCGAAGTCGAATCTCATCAATTTTCATATATTTGAGTGATTTTGCAAATAACTTGGTCAGATATCGTCGATTTACAACAAATTGATGCTAGCTTAGCTCGATTGTCACTTTGTGTTGTTTGAAAATTTTCGAAGACTATCTTCCTAATTTCAAGTCGAATCTCATCAATTACCATATATTTAAGTGATATTGCAAATAACTTGGTCAGATACCGTCGATTTACAACAAATTGATGCTAGCTTAGGTCGATTGTCACTTTATGTTGATTGAAAATTTTCGAAGACTATCTTCCTAATTCGAAGTCGAATCTCATCAATTTCCATATATTTGAGTGAGTTTGCAAATAACTTGGTCAGATATCGTCGATTTACAACAAATTGATGCTAGCTTAGGTCGATTGTCACTTTGTGTTGATTAAAAATTTTCGAAGACTATCTTACTAATATGAAGTCGAATCCCGTCAATTCTCATATATTCAAGTGAGTTTGCATCTAACTTGTTCAGATATCGTCGATTTACAACAAATTGTTGCCAGTTCAGGTCGATTGTCACTTTGCGTTGATTGAAAATTTTCGAAGACTATCTTCCTAATTCGAAGTCGAATCTCATCAACTCTCATATATTCAAGTGATATTGCAAATAACTTGGTCAGATATCGTCGATTTACAACAAATTGATGCCAGTTTAGGTCGATTGACACTTTGTGTTGATTGAAAATTTTCGAAGACTATCTTCCTAATTTCAAGTCGAATCTCATCAATTTCCATATATTTGAGTGAGTTTGCAAATAACTTGGTCAGATATCGTCGATTTACAACAAATTGATGCCAGTTTAGGTCGATTGACACTTTGTGTTGATTGAAAATTTTCGAAGACTATCTTCCTAATTCGAAGTCGAATCTCATCAATTTTCATATATTTGAGTGATTTTGCAAATAACTTGGTCAGATATCGTCGATTTACAACAAATTGATGCTAGCTTAGCTCGATTGTCACTTTGTGTTGTTTGAAAATTTTCGAAGACTATCTTCCTAATTTCAAGTCGAATCTCATCAATTACCATATATTTAAGTGAGTTTGCAAATAACTTGGTCAGATATCGTCGATTTACAACAAATTGATGCTAGCTTAGCTCGATTGTCACTTTGTGTTGTTTGAAAATTTTTGAAGACTATCTTCCTAATTTCAAGTCGAATCTCATCAATTACCATATATTTAAGTGAGTTTGCAAATAACTTGGTCAGATATCGTCGATTTACAACAAATTGATGCCAATTTAGGTCGATTGTCAATTTGTGTTGATTGAAAGTTTTAGAAGACTATCTTCCTAATTTGAAGTCGAATCCCATCTATTCCCCTATATTTAAGTGAGTTTGCAAATAACTTGGTCAGATATCGTCGATTAACAACAAATTGATGCCAGTTAGGTCGATTGTCACTTTGCGTTGATTGAAAATTTTCGAAGACTATCTTCCTAATTCGAAGTCGAATCTCATCAACTCTCATATATTTAAGTGATATTGCAAATAACTTGGTCAGATACCGTCGATTTACAACAAATTGATGCTAGCTTAGGTCGATTGTCACTTTATGTTGATTGAAAATTTTCGAAGACTATCTTCCTAATTCGAAGTCGAATCTCATCAATTTCCATATATTTGAGTGAGTTTGCAAACAACTTGGTCAGATATCGTCGATTTACAACAAATTGATGCTAGCTTAGGTCGATTGTCACTTTGTGTTGATTAAAAATTTTCGAAGACTATCTTACTAATTTCAAGTCGAATCTCATCAATTACCATATATTTAAGTGAGTTTGCAAATAACTTGGTCAGATATCGTCGATTCACAACAAATTGATGCCAATTTAGGTCGATTGTCAATTTGTGTTGATTGAAAGTTTTAGAAGACTATCTTCCTAATTTGAAGTCGAATCCCATCTATTCCCCTATATTTAAGTGAGTTTGCAAATAACTTGGTCAGATATCGTCGATTAACAACAAATTGATGCCAGTTAGGTCGATTGTCACTTTGCGTTGATTGAAAATTTTCGAAGACTATCTTCCTAATTCGAAGTCGAATCTCATCAACTCTCATATATTTAAGTGATATTGCAAATAACTTGGTCAGATACCGTCGATTTACAACAAATTGATGCTAGCTTAGGTCGATTGTCAATTTATGTTGATTGAAAATTTTCGAAGACTATCTTCCTAATTCGAAGTCGAATCTCATCAATTTTCATATATTTGAGTGATTTTGCAAATAACTTGGTCAGATATCGTCGATTTACAACAAATTGATGCTAGCTTAGCTCGATTGTCACTTTGTGTTGTTTGAAAATTTTCGAAGACTATCTTCCTAATTTCAAGTCGAATCTCATCAATTACCATATATTTAAGTGATATTGCAAATAACTTGGTCAGATACCGTCGATTTACAACAAATTGATGCTAGCTTAGGTCGATTGTCACTTTATGTTGATTGAAAATTTTCGAAGACTATCTTCCTAATTCGAAGTCGAATCTCATCAATTTCCATATATTTGAGTGAGTTTGCAAATAACTTGGTCAGATATCGTCGATTTACAACAAATTGATGCTAGCTTAGGTCGATTGTCACTTTGTGTTGATTAAAAATTTTCGAAGACTATCTTACTAATATGAAGTCGAATCCCGTCAATTCTCATATATTCAAGTGAGTTTGCATCTAACTTGTTCAGATATCGTCGATTTACAACAAATTGTTGCCAGTTCAGGTCGATTGTCACTTTGCGTTGATTGAAAATTTTCGAAGACTATCTTCCTAATTCGAAGTCGAATCTCATCAACTCTCATATATTCAAGTGATATTGCAAATAACTTGGTCAGATATCGTCGATTTACAACAAATTGATGCCAGTTTAGGTCGATTGACACTTTGTGTTGATTGAAAATTTTCGAAGACTATCTTCCTAATTTCAAGTCGAATCTCATCAATTTCCATATATTTGAGTGAGTTTGCAAATAACTTGGTCAGATATCGTCGATTTACAACAAATTGATGGCAGTTTAGGTCGATTGTCACTTTGTGTTGATTGAAAATTTTCGAAGACTATCTTCCTAATTCGAAGTCGAATCTCATCAATTTTCATATATTTGAGTGATTTTGCAAATAACTTGGTCAGATATCGTCGATTTACAACAAATTGATGCTAGCTTAGCTCGATTGTCACTTTGTGTTGTTTGAAAATTTTCGAAGACTATCTTCCTAATTTCAAGTCGAATCTCATCAATTACCATATATTTAAGTGAGTTTGCAAATAACTTGGTCAGATATCGTCGATTCACAACAAATTGATGCCAATTTAGGTCGATTGTCAATTTGTGTTGATTGAAAGTTTTAGAAGACTATCTTCCTAATTTGAAGTCGAATCCCATCTATTCCCCTATATTTAAGTGAGTTTGCAAATAACTTGGTCAGATATCGTCGATTAACAACAAATTGATGCCAGTTAGGTCGATTGTCACTTTGCGTTGATTGAAAATTTTCGAAGACTATCTTCCTAATTCGAAGTCGAATCTCATCAACTCTCATATATTTAAGTGATATTGCAAATAACTTGGTCAGATACCGTCGATTTACAACAAATTGATGCTAGCTTAGGTCGATTGTCAATTTATGTTGATTGAAAATTTTCGAAGACTATCTTCCTAATTCGAAGTCGAATCTCATCAATTTTCATATATTTGAGTGATTTTGCAAATAACTTGGTCAGATATCGTCGATTTACAACAAATTGATGCTAGCTTAGCTCGATTGTCACTTTGTGTTGTTTGAAAATTTTCGAAGACTATCTTCCTAATTTCAAGTCGAATCTCATCAATTACCATATATTTAAGTGATATTGCAAATAACTTGGTCAGATACCGTCGATTTACAACAAATTGATGCTAGCTTAGGTCGATTGTCACTTTATGTTGATTGAAAATTTTCGAAGACTATCTTCCTAATTCGAAGTCGAATCTCATCAATTTCCATATATTTGAGTGAGTTTGCAAATAACTTGGTCAGATATCGTCGATTTACAACAAATTGATGCTAGCTTAGGTCGATTGTCACTTTGTGTTGATTAAAAATTTTCGAAGACTATCTTACTAATATGAAGTCGAATCCCGTCAATTCTCATATATTCAAGTGAGTTTGCATCTAACTTGTTCAGATATCGTCGATTTACAACAAATTGTTGCCAGTTCAGGTCGATTGTCACTTTGCGTTGATTGAAAATTTTCGAAGACTATCTTCCTAATTCGAAGTCGAATCTCATCAACTCTCATATATTCAAGTGATATTGCAAATAACTTGGTCAGATATCGTCGATTTACAACAAATTGATGCCAGTTTAGGTCGATTGACACTTTGTGTTGATTGAAAATTTTCGAAGACTATCTTCCTAATTTCAAGTCGAATCTCATCAATTTCCATATATTTGAGTGAGTTTGCAAATAACTTGGTCAGATATCGTCGATTTACAACAAATTGATGCCAGTTTAGGTCGATTGTCACTTTGTGTTGATTGAAAATTTTCGAAGACTATCTTCCTAATTCGAAGTCGAATCTCATCAATTTTCATATATTTGAGTGATTTTGCAAATAACTTGGTCAGATATCGTCGATTTACAACAAATTGATGCTAGCTTAGCTCGATTGTCACTTTGTGTTGTTTGAAAATTTTCGAAGACTATCTTCCTAATTTCAAGTCGAATCTCATCAATTACCATATATTTAAGTGAGTTTGCAAATAACTTGGTCAGATATCGTCGATTTACAACAAATTGATGCTAGCTTAGCTCGATTGTCACTTTGTGTTGTTTGAAAATTTTTGAAGACTATCTTCCTAATTTCAAGTCGAATCTCATCAATTACCATATATTTAAGTGAGTTTGCAAATAACTTGGTCAGATATCGTCGATTCACAACAAATTGATGCCAATTTAGGTCGATTGTCAATTTGTGTTGATTGAAAGTTTTAGAAGACTATCTTCCTAATTTGAAGTCGAATCCCATCTATTCCCCTATATTTAAGTAAGTTTGCAAATAACTTGGTCAGATATCGTCGATTAACAACAAATTGATGCCAGTTAGGTCGATTGTCACTTTGCGTTGATTGAAAATTTTCGAAGACTATCTTCCTAATTGGAAGTCGAATCTCATCAACTCTCATATATTTAAGTGATATTGCAAATAACTTGGTCAGATACCGTCGATTTACAACAAATTGATGCTAGCTTAGGTCGATTGTCACTTTATGTTGATTGAAAATTTTCGAAGACTATCTTCCTAATTCGAAGTCGAATCTCATCAATTTCCATATATTTGAGTGAGTTTGCAAATAACTTGGTCAGATATCGTCGATTTACAACAAATTGATGCTAGCTTAGGTCGATTGTCACTTTGTGTTGATTAAAAATTTTCGAAGACTATCATACTAATATGAAGTCGAATCCCGTCAATTCTCATATATTCAAGTGAGTTTGCATCTAACTTGTTCAGATATCGTCGATTTACAACAAATTGTTGCCAGTTCAGGTCGATTGTCACTTTGCGTTGATTGAAAATTTTCGAAGACTATCTTCCTAATTCGAAGTCGAATCTCATCAACTCTCATATATTCAAGTGATATTGCAAATAACTTGGTCAGATATCGTCGATTTACAACAAATTGATGCCAGTTTAGGTCGATTGACACTTTGTGTTGATTGAAAATTTTCGAAGACTATCTTCCTAATTTCAAGTCGAATCTCATCAATTTCCATATATTTGAGTGAGTTTGCAAATAACTTGGTCAGATATCGTCGATTTACAACAAATTGATGCCAGTTTAGGTCGATTGTCACTTTGTGTTGATTGAAAATTTTCGAAGACTATCTTCCTAATTCGAAGTCGAATCTCATCAATTTTCATATATTTGAGTGATTTTGCAAATAACTTGGTCAGATATCGTCGATTTACAACAAATTGATGCTAGCTTAGCTCGATTGTCACTTTGTGTTGTTTGAAAATTTTCGAAGACTATCTTCCTAATTTCAAGTCGAATCTTATCAATTACCATATATTTAAGTGAGTTTGCAAATAACTTGGTCAGATATCGTCGATTTACAACAAATTGATGCTAGCTTAGCTCGATTGTCACTTTGTGTTGTTTGAAAATTTTTGAAGACTATCTTCCTAATTTCAAGTCGAATCTCATCAATTACCATATATTTAAGTGAGTTTGCAAATAACTTGGTCAGATATCGTCGATTCACAACAAATTGATGCCAATTTAGGTCGATTGTCAATTTGTGTTGATTGAAAGTTTTAGAAGACTATCTTCCTAATTTGAAGTCGAATCCCATCTATTCCCCTATATTTAAGTGAGTTTGCAAATAACTTGGTCAGATATCGTCGATTAACAACAAATTGATGCCAGTTAGGTCGATTGTCACTTTGCGTTGATTGAAAATTTTCGAAGACTATCTTCCTAATTGGAAGTCGAATCTCATCAACTCTCATATATTTAAGTGATATTGCAAATAACTTGGTCAGATACCGTCGATTTACAACAAATTGATGCTAGCTTAGGTCGATTGTCACTTTATGTTGATTGGAAATTTTCGAAGACTATCTTCCTCATTCGAAGTCGAATCTCATCAATTTTCATATATTTGAGTGATTTTGCAAATAACTTGGTCAGATATCGTCGATTTACAACAAATTGATGCTAGCTTAGCTCGATTGTCACTTTGTGTTGTTTGAAAATTTTCGAAGACTATCTTCCTAATTTCAAGTCGAATCTCATCAATTACCATATATTTAAGTGAGTTTGCAAATAACTTGGTCAGATATCGTCGATTTACAACAAATTGATGCTAGCTTAGCTCGATTGTCACTTTGTGTTGTTTGAAAGTTTTTGAAGACTATCTTCCTAATTTCAAGTCGAATCTCATCAATTACCATATATTTAAGTGAGTTTGCAAATAACTTGGTCAGATATCGTCGATTCACAACAAATTGATGCCAATTTAGGTCGATTGTCAATTTGTGTTGATTGAAAGTTTTAGAAGACTATCTTCCTAATTTGAAGTCGAATCCCATCTATTCCCCTATATTTAAGTGAGTTTGCAAATAACTTGGTCAGATATCGTCGATTAACAACAAATTGATGCCAGTTAGGTCGATTGTCACTTTGCGTTGATTGAAAATTTTCGAAGACTATCTTCCTAATTCGAAGTCGAATCTCATCAACTCTCATATATTTAAGTGATATTGCAAATAACTTGGTCAGATACCTTCGATTTACAACAAATTGATGCTAGCTTAGGTCGATTGTCACTTTATGTTGATTGGAAATTTTCGAAGACTATCTTCCTCATTCGAAGTCGAATCTCATCAATTTTCATATATTTGAGTGATTTTGCAAATAACTTGGTCAGATATCGTCGATTTACAACAAATTGATGCTAGCTTAGCTCGATTGTCACTTTGTGTTGTTTGAAAATTTTCGAAGACTATCTTCCTAATTTCAAGTCGAATCTCATCAATTACCATATATTTAAGTGAGTTTGCAAATAACTTGGTCAGATATCGTCGATTTACAACAAATTGATGCTAGCTTAGCTCGATTGTCACTTTGTGTTGTTTGAAAATTTTTGAAGACTATCTTCCTAATTTCAAGTCGAATCTCATCAATTACCATATATTTAAGTGAGTTTGCAAATAACTTGGTCAGATATCGTCGATTCACAACAAATTGATGCCAATTTAGGTCGATTGTCAATTTGTGTTGATTGAAAGTTTTAGAAGACTATCTTCCTAATTTGAAGTCGAATCCCATCTATTCCCCTATATTTAAGTGAGTTTGCAAATAACTTGGTCAGATATCGTCGATTAACAACAAATTGATGCCAGTTAGGTCGATTGTCACTTTGCGTTGATTGAAAATTTTCGAAGACTATCTTCCTAAAATGAAGTCGAATCCCGTCAATTCTCATATATTTGAGTAACTTTGCATCTAACTTGGTCAGATATCGTCGATTCACAACAAATTGATGCCAGTTTAGGTCGATCGTCACTTTGTGTTGATTGAAATTTTACGAAAACTATCTTCCTAAAATGAAGTCGAATCCCGTCAATTCTCATATATTTGAGTAACTTTGCATCTAACTTGGTCAGATATCGTCGATTTACATAAAATTAATGCCAGTTTAGGTCGATTGTCACTTTGTGTTGATTGAAAACTTTCGAAGACTATCTTCCTAATTCGGAGTCGAATTTCATCAATCCCCCTATATTTAAGTGAGTTTGCAAATAACTTGGTCAGATATCGTCGATTTACAACAAATTGATGCTAGCTTAGGTCGATTGTCACTTTGTGTTGATTGAAAACTTTCGAAGACTATCTTCCTAATTCGGAGTCGAATCTCATCAATTCCCCTATATTTAAGTGAGTTTGCAAAAAACTTGGTCAGATATCGTCGATTTACAAAAAATTGATGCCAGTTTAGGTCGATTGTCACTTTGTGTTGATTGAAAATTTTCGAAGACTATCTTCCTAATTTCAAGTCGAATCTCATCAATTCCCCTATATTTAAGTGAGTTTGCAGATAACTTGGTCAGATATCGTCTATTTACAGAAAATTGATGCCAGTTTAGGTCGATTGTCACTTTGTGTTGATTGAAAATTTTCGAAGACTATCTTCCTAATTTCAAGTCGCATCTCATCAATTACCATATATTTAAGTGAGTTTGCAAATAACTTGGTAAGATATCGTCGATTTACAACAAATTGATGTTAGCTTAGGTCGATTGTCACTTTGTGTTGATTGAAAATTTTCGAAGACTATCTTCTCAAAATGAAGTCGAATCCCATCAATTCTCATATATTTGAGTAACTTTGCATCTATCTTGGTCAGATATCGTCGATTAACAACAAATTGATGCCAGTTTAGGTCGATTGTCTCTTTGCGTTGATTGAAAATTTTCGAAGACTATCTTCCTAATTCGAAGTCGAATCTCATCAACTCTCATATATTTAAGTGATATTGCAAATAACTTGGTCAGATATCGTCGATTTACAACAAATTGATGCTAGCTTAGGTCGATTGTCACTTTATGTTGATTGAAAATTTTCGAAGACTATCTTCCTAATTCGAAGTCGAATCCCATCAAATCACATATATTTAATTGAATTTGCAAATAACTTGGTCAGATATCGTCGATTTACAACAAATTGATGCTAGCTTAGGTCGATTGTCACTTTGTGTTGATTGAAAATTTTCGAATACAATCTTCCTAATTCGAAGTCGAATCTCATCAATTCTCATATATTTGAGTGATTTTGCAAATAACTTGGTCAGATATCGTCGATTTACAACAAATTGATGCTAGCTTAGCTCGATTGTCACTTTGTGTTGATTGAAAATTTTCGAAGACTATCTTCCTAATTTCAAGTCGAATCTCATCAATTCCCCTATATTTAAGTGAGTTTGCAGATAACTTGGTCAGATATCGTCAATTTACAGAAAATTGATGCCAGTTTAGGTCGATTGTCACTTTGTGTTGATTGAAAATTTTCGAAGACTATCTTCCTAATTTCAAGTCGAATCTCATCAATTACCATATATTTAAGTGAGTTTGCAAATAACTTGGTAAGATATCGTCGATTTACAACAAATTGATGTTAGCTTAGGTCGATTGTCACTTTGTGTTGATTGAAAATTTTCGAAGACTATCTTCTCAAAATGAAGTCGAATCCTATCAATTCTCATATATTTGAGTAACTTTGCATCTAACTTGGTCAGATATCGTCGATTAACAACAAATTGATGCCAGTTTAGGTCGATTGTCTCTTTGCGTTGATTGAAAATTTTCGATGACTATCTTCCTAATTCGAAGTCGAATCTCATCAACTCTCATATATTTAAGTGATATTGCAAATAACTTGGTCAGATATCGTCGATTTACAACAAATTGATGCTAGCTTAGGTCGATTGTCACTTTGTGTTGATTGTAAATTTTCGAAGACTCTCTTCCTAATTCGAAGTCGAATCTCATCAAATCACATATATTTAATTGAATTTGCAAATAACTTGGTCAGATATCGTCGATTTACAACAAATTGATGCTAGCTTAGGTCGATTGTCACTTTGTGTTGATTGAAAATTTTCGAAGACTATCTTCCTAATTTCAAGTCGAATCTCATCAATTACCATATATTTAAGTGATATTGCAAATAACTTGGTCAGATACCGTCGATTTACAACAAATTGATGCTAGCTTAGGTCGATTGTCACTTTATGTTGATTGAAAATTTTCGAAGACTATCTTCCTAATTCGAAGTCGAATCTCATCAATTTCCATATATTTGAGTGAGTTTGCAAATAACTTGGTCAGATATCGTCGATTTACAACAAATTGATGCTAGCTTAGGTCGATTGTCACTTTGTGTTGATTAAAAATTTTCGAAGACTATCTTACTAATATGAAGTCGAATCCCGTCAATTCTCATATATTCAAGTGAGTTTGCATCTAACTTGTTCAGATATCGTCGATTTACAACAAATTGTTGCCAGTTCAGGTCGATTGTCACTTTGCGTTGATTGAAAATTTTCGAAGACTATCTTCCTAATTCGAAGTCGAATCTCATCAACTCTCATATATTCAAGTGATATTGCAAATAACTTGGTCAGATATCGTCGATTTACAACAAATTGATGCCAGTTTAGGTCGATTGACACTTTGTGTTGATTGAAAATTTTCGAAGACTATCTTCCTAATTTCAAGTCGATTCTCATCAATTTCCATATATTTGAGTGAGTTTGCAAATAACTTGGTCAGATATCGTCGATTTACAACAAATTGATGCCAGTTTAGGTCGATTGTCACTTTGTGTTGATTGAAAATTTTCGAAGACTATCTTCCTAATTCGAAGTCGAATCTCATCAATTTTCATATATTTGAGTGATTTTGCAAATAACTTGGTCAGATATCGTCGATTTACAACAAATTGATGCTAGCTTAGCTCGATTGTCACTTTGTGTTGTTTGAAAATTTTCGAAGACTATCTTCCTAATTTCAAGTCGAATCTCATCAATTACCATATATTTAAGTGAGTTTGCAAATAACTTGGTCAGATATCGTCGATTTACAACAAATTGATGCTAGCTTAGCTCGATTGTCACTTTGTGTTGTTTGAAAATTTTTGAAGACTATCTTCCTAATTTCAAGTCGAATCTCATCAATTACCATATATTTAAGTGAGTTTGCAAATAACTTGGTCAGATATCGTCGATTCACAACAAATTGATGCCAATTTAGGTCGATTGTCAATTTGTGTTGATTGAAAGTTTTAGAAGACTATCTTCCTAATTTGAAGTCGAATCCCATCTATTCCCCTATATTTAAGTGAGTTTGCAAATAACTTGGTCAGATATCGTCGATTAACAACAAATTGATGCCAGTTAGGTCGATTGTCACTTTGCGTTGATTGAAAATTTTCGAAGACTATCTTCCTAATTGGAAGTCGAATCTCATCAACTCTCATATATTTAAGTGATATTGCAAATAACTTGGTCAGATACCGTCGATTTACAACAAATTGATGCTAGCTTAGGTCGATTGTCACTTTATGTTGATTGGAAATTTTCGAAGACTATCTTCCTCATTCGAAGTCGAATCTCATCAATTTTCATATATTTGAGTGATTTTGCAAATAACTTGGTCAGATATCGTCGATTTACAACAAATTGATGCTAGCTTAGCTCGATTGTCACTTTGTGTTGTTTGAAAATTTTCGAAGACTATCTTCCTAATTTCAAGTCGAATCTCATCAATTACCATATATTTAAGTGAGTTTGCAAATAACTTGGTCAGATATCGTCGATTTACAACAAATTGATGCTAGCTTAGCTCGATTGTCACTTTGTGTTGTTTGAAAATTTTTGAAGACTATCTTCCTAATTTCAAGTCGAATCTCATCAATTACCATATATTTAAGTGAGTTTGCAAATAACTTGGTCAGATATCGTCGATTCACAACAAATTGATGCCAATTTAGGTCGATTGTCAATTTGTGTTGATTGAAAGTTTTAGAAGACTATCTTCCTAATTTGAAGTCGAATCCCATCTATTCCCCTATATTTAAGTGAGTTTGCAAATAACTTGGTCAGATATCGTCGATTAACAACAAATTGATGCCAGTTAGGTCGATTGTCACTTTGCGTTGATTGAAAATTTTCGAAGACTATCTTCCTAATTCGAAGTCGAATCTCATCAACTCTCATATATTTAAGTGATATTGCAAATAACTTGGTCAGATACCTTCGATTTACAACAAATTGATGCTAGCTTAGGTCGATTGTCACTTTATGTTGATTGGAAATTTTCGAAGACTATCTTCCTCATTCGAAGTCGAATCTCATCAATTTTCATATATTTGAGTGATTTTGCAAATAACTTGGTCAGATATCGTCGATTTACAACAAATTGATGCTAGCTTAGCTCGATTGTCACTTTGTGTTGTTTGAAAATTTTCGAAGACTATCTTCCTAATTTCAAGTCGAATCTCATCAATTACCATATATTTAAGTGAGTTTGCAAATAACTTGGTCAGATATCGTCGATTCACAACAAATTGATGCCAATTTAGGTCGATTGTCAATTTGTGTTGATTGAAAGTTTTAGAAGACTATCTTCCTAATTTGAAGTCGAATCCCATCTATTCCCCTATATTTAAGTGAGTTTGCAAATAACTTGGTCAGATATCGTCGATTAACAACAAATTGATGCCAGTTAGGTCGATTGTCACTTTGCGTTGATTGAAAATTTTCGAAGACTATCTTCCTAAAATGAAGTCGAATCCCGTCAATTCTCATATATTTGAGTAACTTTGCATCTAACTTGGTCAGATATCGTCGATTCACAACAAATTGATGCCAGTTTAGGTCGATCGTCACTTTGTGTTGATTGAAATTTTACGAAAACTATCTTCCTAAAATGAAGTCGAATCCCGTCAATTCTCATATATTTGAGTAACTTTGCATCTAACTTGGTCAGATATCGTCGATTTACATAAAATTAATGCCAGTTTAGGTCGATTGTCACTTTGTGTTGATTGAAAACTTTCGAAGACTATCTTCCTAATTCGGAGTCGAATCTCATCAATCCCCCTATATTTAAGTGAGTTTGCAAATAACTTGGTCAGATATCGTCGATTTACAACAAATTGATGCTAGCTTAGGTCGATTGTCACTTTGTGTTGATTGAAAACTTTCGAAGACTATCTTCCTAATTCGGAGTCGAATCTCATCAATTCCCCTATATTTGAGTAACTTTGCATCTAACTTGGTCAGATATCGTCGATTCACAACAAATTGATGCCAGTTTAGGTCGATTGTCACTTTGTGTTGATTGAAAATTTTCGAAGACTATCTTCCTAATTTCAAGTCGAATCTCATCAATTCCCCTATATTTAAGTGAGTTTGCAGATAACTTGGTCAGATATCGTCTATTTACAGAAAATTGATGCCAGTTTAGGTCGATTGTCACTTTGTGTTGAATGAAAATTTTCGAAGACTATCTTCCTAATTTCAAGTCGCATCTCATCAATTACCATATATTTAAGTGAGTTTGCAAATAACTTGGTAAGATATCGTCGATTTACAACAAATTGATGTTAGCTTAGGTCGATTGTCACTTTGTGTTGATTGAAAATTTTCGAAGACTATCTTCTCAAAATGAAGTCGAATCCCATCAATTCTCATATATTTGAGTAACTTTGCATCTATCTTGGTCAGATATCGTCGATTAACAACAAATTGATGCCAGTTTAGGTCGATTGTCTCTTTGCGTTGATTGAAAATTTTCGAAGACTATCTTCCTAATTCGAAGTCGAATCTCATCAACTCTCATATATTTAAGTGATATTGCAAATAACTTGGTCAGATATCGTCGATTTACAACAAATTGATGCTAGCTTAGGTCGATTGTCACTTTATGTTGATTGAAAATTTTCGAAGACTATCTTCCTAATTCGAAGTCGAATCCCATCAAATCACATATATTTAATTGAATTTGCAAATAACTTGGTCAGATATCGTCGATTTACAACAAATTGATGCTAGCTTAGGTCGATTGTCACTTTGTGTTGATTGAAAATTTTCGAATACAATCTTCCTAATTCGAAGTCGAATCTCATCAATTCTCATATATTTGAGTGATTTTGCAAATAACTTGGTCAGATATCGTCGATTAACAACAAATTGATGCTAGCTTAGCTCGATTGTCACTTTGTGTTGATTGAAAATTTTCGAAGACTATCTTCCTAATTTCAAGTCGAATCTCATCAATTCCCCTATATTTAAGTGAGTTTGCAGATAACTTGGTCAGATATCGTCAATTTACAGAAAATTGATGCCAGTTTAGGTCGATTGTCACTTTGTGTTGATTGAAAATTTTCGAAGACTATCTTCCTAATTTCAAGTCGAATCTCATCAATTACCATATATTTAAGTGAGTTTGCAAATAACTTGGTAAGATATCGTCGATTTACAACAAATTGATGTTAGCTTAGGTCGATTGTCACTTTGTGTTGATTGAAAATTTTCGAAGACTATCTTCTCAAAATGAAGTCGAATCCTATCAATTCTCATATATTTGAGTAACTTTGCATCTAACTTGGTCAGATATCGTCGATTAACAACAAATTGATGCCAGTTTAGGTCGATTGTCTCTTTGCGTTGATTGAAAATTTTCGAAGACTATCTTCCTAATTCGAAGTCGAATCTCATCAACTCTCATATATTTAAGTGATATTGCAAATAACTTGGTCAGATATCGTCGATTTACAACAAATTGATGCTAGCTTAGGTCGATTGTCACTTTGTGTTGATTGTAAATTTTCGAAGACTATCTTCCTAATTCGAAGTCGAATCTCATCAAATCACATATATTTAATTGAATTTGCAAATAACATGGTCAGATATCGTCGATTTACACAAATTGATGCTAGCTTAGGTCGATTGTCACTTTGTGTTGATTGAAAATTTTCGAAGACTATCTTCCTCATTCGAAGTCGAATCTCATCAATTCTCATATATTTAAGTGATTTTGCAAATAACTTGGTCAGATATCGTCGATTTACAACAAATTGATGCCAGTTTAGGTCTCAATTCTCATATATTTGAGTGAGTTTGCAAATAACTTGGTCAGATATCGTCGATTCACAACAAATTGATGCCAATTTAGGTCGATTGTCAATTTGTGTTTATTGAAAATTTTAGAAGACTATCTTCCTAATTTGAAGTCGAATCCCATCAATTCTCATATATTTGAGTGAGTTTGCATCTAACTTGGTCAGATATCATCGATTTACAAAAAATTGTTGTCAAATCAGGTCGATTGTCACTTTGTGTTGATTGTAAATTTTCGAAGACTATCTTTCTAATTCGGAGTCGAATCCCATCAATTCCCCTATATTTAAGTGAGTTTGCAAATAACTTGGTCAGATATCGTCGATTTACATAGAATTGATGCCAGTTAAGGTCTCAATTCTCATATATTTGAGTGAGTTTGCAAATAACTTAGTCAGATATCGTCGATTTACAACAAATTGATGCCAGCTTAGGTCGATTGTCACTTTGTGTTGATTGAAAATATTCGAAGACTATTTTCCTAATTTCAAGTCGAATCCAATCAATTTCCATATATTTGAGTGAGTTTGCATCTAACTTGGTCAGATATCGTCGATTTACAACAAATTGATGCCAGATTAGGTCTCAATTCTCATATATTTGAGTTAGTTTGCAAATAACTTGGTCAGATATCGTCGATTTACAACAAATTGATGCCAATTTAGGTCGATTGTCACTTTATGTTGATTGAAAATTTTCGAAGACTATCTTCCTAATTCGAAGTCGAATCCCATCAATTCCACTACATTTAAGTGAGTTTGCAAATAACTTGGTCAGATATCGTCGATTTACATAAAATTGATGTCAGTTAAGGTCTTAATTCTCATATATTTGAGTGAGTTTGCAAATAACTTAGTCAGATATCGTCGATTTACAATAAATTGATGCTAGTTTAGGTCTCAATTCTCATATATTTGAGTGAGTTTGCAAATAGCTTGGTCAGATATCGTCGATTCACAACAAATTGATGCCAATATAGGACAATTGTCAATTTGTGTTTATTGAAAATTTTAGAAGACTATCTTCCTAATTTGAAGTCGAATCCCATCAATTCTCATATATTTGAGTGAGTTTGCATCTAACTTGGTCAGATATCGTCGATTTACAAAAAATTGATGCCAGTTTAGGTCTCAATTCTCATATATTTGAGTGAGTTTGAAAATAACTTGGTCAGATATCGTCGATTCACAACAAATTGATGCCAATTTAGGTCGATTGTCAATTTGTGTTGATTGAAAATTTTCGAAGACTATCTTCCTAATTCGAAGTCGAATCCCATCAATTCCACTATATTTAAGTGAGTTTGCAAATAACTTGGTCAGATATCGTCGATTTACATAAAATTGATGTCAGTTAAGGTCTTAATTCTCATATATTTGAGTGAGTTTGCAAATAACTTGGTCAGATATCGTCGATTTACAACAAATTGATGCCAATTTAGGTCGATTGTCACTTTATGTTGATTGAAAATTTACAAAGACTATTTTCCTCATTCGGAGTCGAATCTCATCCATTTCCATATATTTAAGTGAGTTTGCAAATAACTTGGTCAGATATCGTAGATTTACAAAAAAAATGATGCTAGCTTAGGTCGATTGTCACTTTATGTTGATTGAAAATTTTCGAAGACTATCTTCCTAATATGAAGTCGAATCCCGTCAACTCTCATATATTTGAGTAAGTTTGCATCTAACTTGGTCAGATATCTTCGATTCACAAAAAATTGATGCCAGTTTAGGTCGATTGTCACTTTGTGTTGATTGAAAATTTTCGAAGACTATTTTCCTAATTTCAAGTCGAATCTCATCAATTTCCATATATTTAAGTGAGTTTGCAAATAACTTGGTCAGATATCGTAAATTTACAACAAATTGATGCTAGCTTAGGTCGATTGTCACTTTATGTTGATTGAAAATTTTCGAAGATTATCTTCCTAATTCGAAGTCTAATCTCATCTATTCTCATATATTTGAGTAAGTTTGCATCTAACTTGGTCAGATATCGTCGATTTACAACAAATTGATGCCAGTTTAGGTCGATTGTCACTTTGTGTTGATTGAAAATTTTCGAAGACTAACTTCCTAAAATGGAGTCGAATCCCGTCAATTCTCATATATTTGAGTAACTTTGCATCTAACTTGGTCAGATATCGTCGATTCACAACAAATTGATGCCAGTTTAGGTCGATCGTCACTTTGTTTTGATTGAAAATTTTCGAAGACTATCTTCCTAAAATGAAGTCGAATCCCGTCAATTCTCATATATTTGAGTAACTTTGCATCTAACTTGGTCAGATATCGTCGATTTTCAACAAATTGATGCCAGTTTAGGTCGATTGTCACTTTGAGTTGGTTGAAAATTTTCGAAGACTATTTTCCTAATTTCAAGTCGAATCTCATCAATTTCCATATATTTAAGTGAGTTTGCTAATAATTTGGTCAGATATCGTAAATTTACAACAAATTGATGCTAGCTTAGGTCGATTGTCACTTTATGTTGATTGAAAATTTTCGAAGATTATCTTCCTAATTCGAAGTCTAATCTCATCTATTCTCATATATTTGAGTAAGTTTGCATCTAACTTGGTCAGATATCGTCGATTTACAACAAATTGATGCCAGTTTAGGTCGATTGTCACTTTGTGTTGATTGAAAATATTCGAAGACTATTTTCCTAATTTCAAGTCGAATCCAATCAATTTCCATATATTTGAGTGAGTTTGCATCTAACTTGGTCAGATATCGTCGATTTACAACAAATTGATGCCAGATTAGGTCTCAATTCTCATATATTTGAGTTAGTTTGCAAATAACTTGGTCAGATATCGTCGATTTACAACAAATTGATGCCAATTTAGGTCGATTGTCACTTTATGTTGATTGAAAATTTTCGAAGACTATCTTCCTAATTCGAAGTCGAATCCCATCAATTCCACTACATTTAAGTGAGTTTGCAAATAACTTGGTCAGATATCGTCGATTCACATAAATTTGATGTCAGTTAAGGTCTTAATTCTCATATATTTGAGTGAGTTTGCAAATAACTTAGTCAGATATCGTCGATTTACAATAAATTGATGCTAGTTTAGGTCTCAATTCTCATATATTTGAGTGAGTTTGCAAATAGCTTGGTCAGATATCGTCGATTCACAACAAATTGATGCCAATTTAGGTCGATTGTCAATTTGTGTTTATTGAAAATTTTAGAAGACTATCTTCCTAATTTGAAGTCGAATCCCATCAATTCTCATATATTTGAGTGAGTTTGCATCTAACTTGGTCAGATATCATCGATTTACAAAAAATTGTTGTCAAATCAGTTCGATTGTCACTTTGTGTTGATTGTAAATTTTCGAAGACTATCTTCCTAATTCGAAGTCGAATCTCATCAAATCACATATATTTGAGTAAGTTTGCATCTAACTTGGTCAGATATCGTCGATTTACAACAAATTGATGCCAGTTTAGGTCGATCGTCACTTTGTTTTGATTGAAAATTTTCGAAGACTATCTCCTAAAATGAAGTCGAATCCCGTCAATTCTCATATATTTGAGTAACTTTGCATCTAACTTGGTCAGATATCGTCGATTCACAACAAATTGATGCCAGTTTAGGTCGATCGTCACTTTGTGTTGATTGAAAATTTTCGAAGACTATCTTCCTAATTCGGAGTCGAATCTCATCAATTCCCCTATATTTAAGTGAGTTTACGAATAACTTGGTCAGATATCGTCGATTTACATAAAATTGATGCCAGTTCAGGTCGATTGTCACTTTGTGTTGATTGAAAATTTTCGAAGACTATTTTCCTAATTCGAAGTCTAATCTCATCTATTCTCATATATTTGAGTAAGTTTGCATCTAACTTGGTCAGATATCGTCGATTTACAACAAATTGATGCCAGTTTAGGTCGATTGTCACTTTGTGTTGATTGAAAATTTTCGAAGATTATCTTCCTAATTCGAAGTCTAATCTCATCTATTCTCATATATTTGAGTAAGTTTGCATCTAACTTGGTCAGATATCGTCGATTTACAACAAATTGATGCCAGTTTAGGTCGATTGTCACTTTGTGTTGATTGAAAATTTTCGAAGACTATCTTCCTCATTCGAAGTCGAATCTCATCAATTCTCATATATTTAAGTGATTTTGCGAATAACTTGGTCAGATATCGTCGATTTACAACAAATTGATGCCAGTTTAGGTCTCAATTCTCATATATTTGAGTGAGTTTGAAAATAACTTGGTCAGATATCGTCGATTCACAACAAATTGATGCCAATTTAGGTCGATTGTCAATTTGTGTTTATTGAAAATTTTAGAAGACTATCTTCCTAATTTGAAGTCGAATCCCATCAATTCTCATATATTTGAGTGAGTTTGCAGCTAACTTGGTCAGATATCATCGATTTACAAAAAATTGTTGTCAAATCAGGTCGATTGTCACTTTATGTTGATTGAAAATTTTCGAAGACTATCTTCCTAATTCGAAGTCGAATCCCATCAATTCCACTATATTTAAGTGAGTTTGCAAATAACTTGGTCAGATATCGTCGATTTACATAAAATTGATGTCAGTTAAGGTCTTAATTCTCATATATTTGAGTGAGTTTGCAAATAACTTGGTCAGATATCGTCGATTTACAACAAATTGATGCCAATTTAGGTCGATTGTCACTTTATGTTGATTGAAAATTTACAAAGACTATTTTCCTCATTCGGAGTCGAATCTCATCCATTTCCATATATTTAAGTGAGTTTGCAAATAACTTGGTCAGATATCGTAGATTTACAAAAAAATGATGCTAGCTTAGGTCGATTGTCACTTTATGTTGATTGAAAATTTTCGAAGACTATCTTCCTAATATGAAGTCGAATCCCGTCAACTCTCATATATTTGAGTAAGTTTGCATCTAACTTGGTCAGATATCTTCGATTCACAAAAAATTGATGCCAGTTTAGGTCGATTGTCACTTTGTGTTGATTGAAAATTTTCGAAGACTATTTTCCTAATTTCAAGTCGAATCTCATCAATTTCCATATATTCAAGTGAGTTTGCAAATAACTTGGTCAGATATCGTAAATTTACAACAAATTGATGCTAGCTTAGGTCGATTGTCACTTTATGTTGATTGAAAATTTTCGAAGATTATCTTCCTAATTCGAAGTCTAATCTCATCTATTCTCATATATTTGAGTAAGTTTGCATCTAACTTGGTCAGATATCGTCGATTTACAACAAATTGATGCCAGTTTAGGTCGATTGTCACTTTGTGTTGATTGAAAATTTTCGAAGACTAACTTCCTAAAATGGAGTCGAATCCCGTCAATTCTCATATATTTGAGTAACTTTGCATCTAACTTGGTCAGATATCGTCGATTCACAACAAATTGATGCCAGTTTAGGTCGATCGTCACTTTGTTTTGATTGAAAATTTTCGAAGACTATCTTCCTAAAATGAAGTCGAATCCCGTCAATTCTCATATATTTGAGTAAGTTTGCATCTAACTTGGTCAGATATCGTCGATTTTCAACAAATTGATGCCAGTTTAGGTCGATTGTCACTTTGAGTTGGTTGAAAATTTTCGAAGACTATTTTCCTAATTTCAAGTCGAATCTCATCAATTTCCATATATTTAAGTGAGTTTGCTAATAATTTGGTCAGATATCGTAAATTTACAACAAATTGATGCTAGCTTAGGTCGATTGTCACTTTATGTTGATTGAAAATTTTCGAAGATTATCTTCCTAATTCGAAGTCTAATCTCATCTATTCTCATATATTTGAGTAAGTTTGCATCTAACTTGGTCAGATATCGTCGATTTACAACAAATTGATGCCAGTTTAGGTCGATTGTCACTTTGTGTTGATTGAAAATATTCGAAGACTATTTTCCTAATTTCAAGTCGAATCCAATCAATTTCCATATATTTGAGTTAGTTTGCAAATAACTTGGTCAGATATCGTCGATTTACAACAAATTGATGCCAATTTAGGTCGATTGTCACTTTATGTTGATTGAAAATTTTCGAAGACTATCTTCCTAATTCGAAGTCGAATCCCATCAATTCCACTACATTTAAGTGAGTTTGCAAATAACTTGGTCAGATATCGTCGATTCACATAAATTTGATGTCAGTTAAGGTCTTAATTCTCATATATTTGAGTGAGTTTGCAAATAACTTAGTCAGATATCGTCGATTTACAATAAATTGATGTTAGTTTAGGTCTCAATTCTCATATATTTGAGTGAGTTTGCAAATAGCTTGGTCAGATATCGTCGATTCACAACAAATTGATGCCAATTTAGGTCGATTGTCAATTTGTGTTTATTGAAAATTTTAGAAGACTATCTTCCTAATTTGAAGTCGAATCCCATCAATTCTCATATATTTGAGTGAGTTTGCATCTAACTTGGTCAGATATCATCGATTTACAAAAAATTGTTGTCAAATCAGTTCGATTGTCACTTTGTGTTGATTGTAAATTTTCGAAGACTATCTTCCTAATTCGAAGTCGAATCTCATCAAATCACATATATTTGAGTAAGTTTGCATCTAACTTGGTCAGATATCGTCGATTTACAACAAATTGATGCCAGTTTAGGTCGATCGTCACTTTGTTTTGATTGAAAATTTTCGAAGACTATCTTCCTAATTCGGAGTCGAATCTCATCAATTCCCCTATATTTAAGTGAGTTTGCGAATAACTTGGTCAGATATCGTCGATTTACATAAAATTGATGCCAGTTCAGGTCGATCGTCACTTTGTGTTGATTGAAAATTTTCGAAGACTATTTTCCTAATTCGAAGTCTAATCTCATCTATTCTCATATATTTGAGTAAGTTTGCATCTAACTTGGTCAGATATCGTCGATTTACAACAAATTGATGCCAGTTTAGGTCGATTGTCACTTTGTGTTGATTGAAAATTTTCGAAGACTATCTTCCTAATTCGAAGTCTAATCTCATTTATTCTCATATATTTGAGTAACTTTGCATCTAACTTGGTCAGATATAGTCGATTTATAACAAATTGATGCCAGTTTAGGTCGATCATCACTTTGTGTTGATTGAAAATTTTCGAAGACTATCTTCCTAATTCGGAGTCGAATCTCATCAATTCCCCTATATTTAAGTGAGTTTGCGAATAACTTGGTCAGATATCGTCGATTTACATAAAATTGATGCCAGTTCCGGTCGATTGTCACTTTGTGTTGATTGAAAATTTTCGAAGACTATTTTCCTAATTCGAAGTCTAATCTCATCTATTCTCATATATTTGAGTAAGTTTGCATCTAACTTGGTCAGATATCGTCGATTTACAACAAATTGATGCCAGTTTAGGTCGATTGTCACTTTGTGTTGATTGAAAATTTTCGAAGACTATCTTCCTAATTCGAAGTCTAATCTCATCTATTCTCATATATTTGAGTAACTTTGCATCTAACTTGGTCAGATATCGTCGATTCACAACAAATTGATGCCAGTTTAGGTCGATCGTCACTTCATGTTGATTGAAAATTATCGAAGTTTATCTTCCTAATTCGAAGTCTAATCTCATCTATTCTCATATATTTGAGTAAGTTTGCATCTAACTTGGTCAGATATCGTCGATTTTACAACAAATTGATGCCAGTTTAGGTCGATTGTCACTTTGTGTTGATTGAAAATTTTCGAAGACTATCTTCCTAATTCGAAGTCTAATCTCATTTATTCTCATATATTTGAGTAACATTGCATCTAACTTGGTCAGATATAGTCGATTTATAACAAATTGATGCCAGTTTAGGTCGATCATCACTTTGTGTTGATTGAAAATTTTCGAAGACTATCTTCCTAAAATGAAGTCGAATCTCATCAATGTCCATATATTTAAGTGAGTTTACAAATAACTTGGTCAGATATGGTCGATTTAGGAAAAATTAATGCCAGTTTAGGTCGATTGTCACTTTGTGTTGATTGAAAATTTTCGAAGACTATCTCTCTAAAATGAACTCGAATCCCGTCAATTCTCATATATTTGAGTAACTTTGCATCTAACTTGGTCAGATATCGTCGATTTTCAACAAATTGATGCCAGTTTAGGTCGATCGTCACTTTGTGTTGATTGAAAATTTTCGAAGACTATCTTCCTAAAATGAAGTCGAATCCCGTCAATTCCCCTATATTTAAGTGAGTTTGCGAATAACTTGGTCAGATATCGTCGATTTACAAAAAATTGATGCCAGTTTAGGTCGATTGTCACTTTGTGTTGATTGAAAATTTTCAAAGACTATCTTCCTAATTCGGAGTCGACTCTCATCAATCCCCCTATATCTAAGTGAGTTTGCAAATAACTTGGTCAGATATCGTCCATTTACAACAAATTGATGCTAGCTTAGGTCGATAGTCACTTTGTGTTGATTGAAAATTTTCGAAAACTATCTTCCTAATTCGAAGTCGAATCTCATCAATTCTCATATATTTGAGTGATTTTGCAAATAACTTGGTCAGATATCGTTGATTTACAGAAAAATGATGCCAGTTTAGGTCGATTGTCACTTTGTGTTGATTGAAAATTTTCGAAGGCTATCTTCCTAATTTCAAGTCGAATCTCATCAATTCCCATATATTTGAGTGAGTTTGCAAATAAATTGGTCAGATATCGTCGATTCACAACAAATTGATGCCAGTTTAGGTCGATTGTCACTTTGTGTTGATTGAAAATTTTCGAAGACTATCTTCCTAATTCGAAGTCGAATCTCATCAATTCTCATATATTTGAGTGATTTTGCAAATAACTTGGTCAGATATCGTCGATTTACAGAAAATTGATGCCAGTTTAGGTCGATTGTCACTTTGCGTTGATTGAAAATTCTAGAAGACTATCTTCCTAATTCGGAGTCGAATCTCATCAATTCCCCTATATTTAAGTGAGTTTGCAAATAAATTGGTCAGATATCGTCGATTTACAAAAAATTGATGCCAGTTTAGGTCGATTGTCACTTTGTGTTGATTGAAAATTTTCGAAGACTATCTTCCTAATTCGAAGTCGAATCTCATCAATTCTCATATATTTGAGTGATTTTGCAAATAACTTGGTCAGATATCGTCGATTTACAGAAAATTGATGCCAGTTTAGGTCGATTGTCACTTTGTGTTGATTGAAAATTTTCGAAGACTATCTTCCTAATTTCAAGTCGAATCTCATCAATTCCCATATATTTGAGTGAGTTTGCAAATAAATTGGTCAGATATAGTCGATTCACAACAAATTGATGCCAGTTTAGGTCGATCGTCACTTTGTTTTGATTGAAAATTTTCGAAGACTATCTTCCTAAAATGAAGTCGAATCCCGTCAATTCTCATATATTTGAGTAACTTTGCATCTAACTTGGTCAGATATCGTCGATTTTCAACAAATTGATGCCAGTTTAGGTCGATCGTCACTTTGTGTTGATTGAAAATTTTCGAAGACTATCTTCCTAAAATGAAGTCGAATCCCGTCAATTCTCATATATTTGAGTAACTTTGCATCTAACTTGGTCAGATATCGTCGATTCACAACAAATTGATGCCAGTTTAGGTCGATCGTAACTTTGTGTTGATTGAAAATTTTCGAAGACTATCTTCCTAAAATGAAGTCGAATCCCGTCAATTCTCATATATTTGAGTAACTTGGTCAGATATCGTCGATTTACAAAAAATTGATGTCAGTTTAGGTCGATTGTCACTTTGTGTTGATTGAAAATTTTCGAAGACTATCTTCCTAATTCGAAGTCGAATCCCATCAATTCCACTACATTTAAGTGAGTTTGCAAATAACTTGGTCAGATATCGTCGATTTACATAAAATTGATGTCAGTTAAGGTCTTAATTCTCATATATTTGAGTGAGTTTGCAAATAACTTAGTCAGATATCGTCGATTTACAATAAATTGATGCTAGTTTAGGTCTCAATTCTCATATATTTGAGTGAGTTTGCAAATAGCTTGGTCAGATATCGTCGTTTCACAACAAATTGATGCCAATATAGGACGATTGTCAATTTGTGTTTATTGAAAATTTTAGAAGACTATCTTCCTAATTTGAAGTCGAATCCCATCAATTCTCATATATTTGAGTGAGTTTGCATCTAACTTGGTCAGATATCATCGATTTACAAAAAATTGTTGTCAAATCAGGTCGATTGTCACTTTGTGTTGATTGTAAATTTTCGAAGACTATCTTCCTAATTCGAAGTCGAATCTCATCAAATCACATATATTTAATTGAATTTGCAAATAACTTGGTCAGATATCGTCGATTTACAACAAATTGATGCTAGCTTAGGTCGATTGTCACTTTGTGTTGATTGAAAATTTTCGAAGATTATCTACCTAATTCGAAGTCTAATCTCATCTATTCTCATATATTTGAGTAAGTTTGCATCTAACTTGGTCAGATATCGTCGATTTACAACAAATTGATGCCAGTTTAGGTCGATTGTCACTTTGTGTTGATTGAAAATTTTCGAAGACTAACTTCCTAAAATGGAGTCGAATCCCGTCAATTCTCATATATTTGAGTAACTTTGCATCTAACTTGGTCAGATATCGTCGATTCACAACAAATTGATGCCAGTTTAGGTCGATCGTCACTTTGTGTTGATTGAAAATTTTCGAAGGGTATCTTCCTAAAATGAAGTCGAATCCCATCAATTCTCATATATTTGAGTAACTTTGCATCTAACTTTGTCAGATATCGTTGATTTACAGAAAAATGATGCCAGTTTAGGTCGATTGTCACTTTGAGTTGGTTGAAAATTTTCGAAGACTATTTTCCTAATTTCAAGTCGAATCTCATCAATTTCCATATATTTAAGTGAGTTTGCAAATAACTTGGTCAGATATCGTAAATTTACAACAAATTGATGCTAGCTTAGGTCGATTGTCACTTTATGTTGATTGAAAATTTTCGAAGATTATCTTCCTAATTCGAAGTCTAATCTCATCTATTCTCATATATTTGAGTATGTTTGCATCTAACTTGGTCAGATATCGTCGATTTACAACAAATTGATGCCAGTTTAGGTCGATTGTCACTTTGTGTTGATTGAAAATATTCGAAGACTATTTTCCTAATTTCAAGTCGAATCCAATCAATTTCCATATATTTGAGTGAGTTTGCATCTAACTTGGTCAGATATCGTCGATTTACAACAAATTGATGCCAGATTAGGTCTCAATTCTCATATATTTGAGTTAGTTTGCAAATAACTTGGTCATATATCGTCGATTTACAACAAATTGATGCCAATTTAGGTCGATTGTCACTTTATGTTGATTGAAAATTTTCGAAGACTATCTTCCTAATTCGAAGTCGAATCCCATCAATTCCACTACATTTAAGTGAGTTTGCAAATAACTTGGTCAGATATCGTCGATTTACATAAATTTGATGTCAGTTAAGGTCTTAATTCTCATATATTTGAGTGAGTTTGCAAATAACTTAGTCAGATATCGTCGATTTACAATAAATTGATGCTAGTTTAGGTCTCAATTCTCATATATTTGAGTGAGTTTGCAAATAGCTTTGTCAGATATCGTCGATTCACAACAAATTGATGCCAATATAGGACGATTGTCAATTTGTGTTTATTGAAAATTTTAGAAGACTTTCTTCCTAATTTGAAGTCGAATCCCATCAATTCTCATATATTTGAGTGAGTTTGCATCTAACTTGGTCAGATATCATCGATTTACAAAAAATTGTTGTCAAATCAGTTCGATTGTCACTTTGTGTTGATTGTAAATTTTCGAAGACTATCTTCCTAATTCGAAGTCGAATCTCATCAAATCACATATATTTAATTGAATTTGCAAATAACATGGTCAGATATCGTCGATTTACAACAAATTGATGCTAGCTTAGGTCGATTGTCACTTTGTGTTGATTGAAAATTTTCGAAGACTATCTTCCTCATTCGAAGTCGAATCTCATCAATTCTCATATATTTAAGTGATTTTGCAAATAACTTGGTCAGATATCGTCGATTTACAACAAATTGATGCCAGTTTAGGTCTCAATTCTCATATATTTGAGTGAGTTTGAAAATAACTTGGTCAGATATCATCGATTTACAAAAAATTGTTGTCAAATCAGGTCGATTGTCACTTTGTGTTGATTGTAAATTTTCGAAGACTATCTTCCTAATTCGAAGTCGAATCTCATCAAATCACATATATTTAATTGAATTTGCAAATAACTTGGTCAGATATCGTCGATTTACAACAAATTGATGCTAGCTTAGGTCGATTGTCACTTTGTGTTGATTGAAAATTTTCGAAGATTATCTACCTAATTCGAAGTCTAATCTCATCTATTCTCATATATTTGAGTAAGTTTGCATCTAACTTGGTCAGATATCGTCGATTTACAACAAATTGATGCCAGTTTAGGTCGATTGTCACTTTGTGTTGATTGAAAATTTTCGAAGACTAACTTCCTAAAATGGAGTCGAATCCCGTCAATTCTCATATATTTGAGTAACTTTGCATCTAACTTGGTCAGATATCGTCGATTCACAACAAATTGATGCCAGTTTAGGTCGATCGTCACTTTGTGTTGATTGAAAATTTTCGAAGGGTATCTTCCTAAAATGAAGTCGAATCCCATCAATTCTCATATATTTGAGTAACTTTGCATCTAACTTTGTCAGATATCGTTGATTTACAGAAAAATGATGCCAGTTTAGGTCGATTGTCACTTTGAGTTGGTTGAAAATTTTCGAAGACTATTTTCCTAATTTCAAGTCGAATCTCATCAATTTCCATATATTTAAGTGAGTTTGCAAATAACTTGGTCAGATATCGTAAATTTACAACAAATTGATGCTAGCTTAGGTCGATTGTCACTTTATGTTGATTGAAAATTTTCGAAGATTATCTTCCTAATTCGAAGTCTAATCTCATCTATTCTCATATATTTGAGTATGTTTGCATCTAACTTGGTCAGATATCGTCGATTTACAACAAATTGATGCCAGTTTAGGTCGATTGTCACTTTGTGTTGATTGAAAATATTCGAAGACTATTTTCCTAATTTCAAGTCGAATCCAATCAATTTCCATATATTTGAGTGAGTTTGCATCTAACTTGGTCAGATATCGTCGATTTACAACAAATTGATGCCAGATTAGGTCTCAATTCTCATATATTTGAGTTAGTTTGCAAATAACTTGGTCATATATCGTCGATTTACAACAAATTGATGCCAATTTAGGTCGATTGTCACTTTATGTTGATTGAAAATTTTCGAAGACTATCTTCCTAATTCGAAGTCGAATCCCATCAATTCCACTACATTTAAGTGAGTTTGCAAATAACTTGGTCAGATATCGTCGATTTACATAAATTTGATGTCAGTTAAGGTCTTAATTCTCATATATTTGAGTGAGTTTGCAAATAACTTAGTCAGATATCGTCGATTTACAATAAATTGATGCTAGTTTAGGTCTCAATTCTCATATATTTGAGTGAGTTTGCAAATAGCTTTGTCAGATATCGTCGATTCACAACAAATTGATGCCAATATAGGACGATTGTCAATTTGTGTTTATTGAAAATTTTAGAAGACTTTCTTCCTAATTTGAAGTCGAATCCCATCAATTCTCATATATTTGAGTGAGTTTGCATCTAACTTGGTCAGATATCATCGATTTACAAAAAATTGTTGTCAAATCAGTTCGATTGTCACTTTGTGTTGATTGTAAATTTTCGAAGACTATCTTCCTAATTCGAAGTCGAATCTCATCAAATCACATATATTTAATTGAATTTGCAAATAACATGGTCAGATATCGTCGATTTACAACAAATTGATGCTAGCTTAGGTCGATTGTCACTTTGTGTTGATTGAAAATTTTCGAAGACTATCTTCCTCATTCGAAGTCGAATCTCATCAATTCTCATATATTTAAGTGATTTTGCAAATAACTTGGTCAGATATCGTCGATTTACAACAAATTGATGCCAGTTTAGGTCTCAATTCTCATATATTTGAGTGAGTTTGAAAATAACTTGGTCAGATATCGTCGATTCACAACAAATTGATGCCAATTTAGGTCGATTGTCAATTTGTGTTTATTGAAAATTTTAGAAGACTATCTTCCTAATTTGAAGTCGAATCCCATCAATTCTCATATATTTGAGTGAGTTTGCAGCTAACTTGGTCAGATATCATCGATTTACAAAAAATTGTTGTCAAATCAGGTCGATTGTCACTTTATGTTGATTGAAAATTTTCGAAGACTATCTTCCTAATTCGAAGTCGAATCCCATCAATTCCACTATATTTAAGTGAGTTTGCAAATAACTTGGTCAGATATCGTCGATTTACATAAAATTGATGTCAGTTAAGGTCTTAATTCTCATATATTTGAGTGAGTTTGCAAATAACTTGGTCAGATATCGTCGATATACAACAAATTGATGCCAATTTAGGTCGATTGTCACTTTATGTTGATTGAAAATTTACAAAGACTATTTTCCTCATTCGGAGTCGAATCTCATCAATTTCCATATATTTAAGTGAGTTTGCAAATAACTTGGTCAGATATCGTCGATTTACAACAAATTGATGCCAGTTTAGGTCGATTGTCACTTTGTGTTGATTGAAAATTTTCGAAGACTATTTTCCTAATTTCGAGTCGAATCTCATCAATTTCCATATATTTAAGTGAGTTTGCAAATAACTTGGTCAGATATCGTAAATTTACAACAAATTGATGCTAGCTTAGGTCGATTGTCACTTTATGTTGATTGAAAATTTTCGAAGATTATCTTCCTAATTCGAAGTCTAATCTCATCTATTCTCATATATTTGAGTAAGTTTGCATCTAACTTGGTCAGATATCGTCGATTTACAACAAATTGATGCCAGTTTAGGTCGATTGTCACTTTGTGTTGATTGAAAATTTTCGAAGACTAACTTCCTAAAATGGAGTCGAATCCCGTCAATTCTCATATATTTGAGTAACTTTGCATCTAACTTGGTCAGATATCGTCGATTCACAACAAATTGATGCCAGTTTAGGTCGATCGTCACTTTGTGTTGATTGAAAATTTTCGAAGGGTATCTTCCTAAAATGAAGTCGAATCCCATCAATTCTCATATATTTGAGTAACTTTGCATCTAACTTTGTCAGATATCGTTGATTTACAGAAAAATGATGCCAGTTTAGGTCGATTGTCACTTTGAGTTGGTTGAAAATTTTCGAAGACTATTTTCCTAATTTCAAGTCGAATCTCATCAATTTCCATATATTTAAGTAAGTTTGCAAATAACTTGGTCAGATATCGTAAATTTACAACAAATTGATGCTAGCTTAGGTCGATTGTCACTTTATGTTGATTGAAAATTTTCGAAGATTATCTTCCTAATTCGAAGTCTAATCTCATCTATTCTCATATATTTGAGTAAGTTTGCATCTAACTTGGTCAGATATCGTCGATTTACAACAAATTGATGCCAGTTTAGGTCGATTGTCACTTTGTGTTGATTGAAAATTTTCGAAGACTTACTTCCTAGAATGGAGTCGAATCCCGTCAATTCTCATATATTTGAGTAACTTTGCATCTAACTTGGTCAGATATCGTCGATTCACAACAAATTGATGCCAGTTTAGGTCGATCGTCACTTTGTGTTGATTGAAAATTTTCGAAGACTATCTTCCTAAAATGAAGTCGAATCCCGTCAATTCTCATATATTTGAGTAACTTTGCATCTAACTTGGTCAGATATCGTCGATTCACAACAAATTAATGCCAGTTTAGGTCGATCGTCACTTTGTGTTGATTGAAAATTTTCGAAGACTATCTTCCTAATTCGGAGTCGAATCTCATCAATTCCCCTATATTTAAGTGAGTTTGCGAATAACATGGTTAGATATCGTCGATTTACATAAAATTGATGCCAGTTTAGGTCGATTGTCACTTTGTGTTGATTGAAAATTTTCGAAGACTATTTTCCTAATTTCAAGTCGAATCTCATCAATTTCCATATATTTAAGTGAGTTTGCAAATAACTTGGACAGATATCGTAAATTTACAACAAATTGATGCTAGCTTAGGTCTAACTTGGTCAGATATAGTCGATTTATAGCAAATTGATGCCAGTTTAGGTCGATCATCACTTTGTGTTCATTGAAAATTTTCGAAGACTATCTTCCTAAAATGAAGTCGAATCCCGTCAATCCTCATATATTTGAGTAACTTTGCATCTAACTTGGTCAGATATCGTCGATTCACAACAAAGTGATGCCAGTTTAGGTCGATCGTCACTTTGTCTTGATTGAAAATTTTCGAAGACTATCTTCCTAAAATGAAGTCGAATCCCATCAATTCTCATATATTTGAGTAACTTTGCATCTAACTTTGTCAGATATCGTCGATTTACAAAAAAATGATGCCAGTTTAGGTCGATCGTCACTTTGTGTTGATTGAAAATTTTCGAAGACTATCTTCCTAAAATGAAGTCGAATCCCATCAATTCTCATATATTTGAGTAACTTTGCATTTAACTTTGTCAGATATCGTAGATTTACAAAAAAATGATGATAGCTTAGGTCGATTGTCACTTTATGTTGATTGAAAATTTTCGAAAACTATCTTCCTAATTCGAAGTCAAATCTCATCAATTCCCATATATTTGAGTGAGTTTGCAAATAAATTGGTCAGATATCGTCGATTCACAACAAATTGATGCCAGTTTAGGTCGATCGTCACTTTGTTTTGATTGAAAATTTTCGAAGACTATCTTCCTAAAATGAAGTCGAATCCCGTCAATTCTCATATATTTGAGTAACTTTGCATCTAACTTGGTCAGATATCGTCGATTTTCAACAAATTGATGCCAGTTTAGGTCGATCGTCACTTTGTTTTGATTGAAAATTTTCGAAGACTATCTCCTAAAATGAAGTCGAATCCCGTCAATTCTCATATATTTAAGTAACTTTGCATCTAACTTGGTCAGATATCGTCGATTCACAACAAATTGATGCCAGTTTAGGTCGATCGTCACTTTGTGTTGATTGAAAATTTTCGAAGACTATCTTCCTAATTCGGAGTCGAATCTCATCAATTCCCCTATATTTAAGTGAGTTTGCGAATAACTTGGTCAGATATCGTCGATTTACATAAAATTGATGCCAGTTCAGGTCGATTGTCACTTTGTGTTGATTGAAAATTTTCGAAGACTATTTTCCTAATTCGAAGTCTAATCTCATCTATTCTCATATATTTGAGTAAGTTTGCATCTAACTTGGTCAGATATCGTCGATTTACAACAAATTGATGCCAGTTTAGGTCGATTGTCACTTTGTGTTGATTGAAAATTTTCGAAGACTATCTTCCTAATTCGAAGTCTAATCTCATCTATTCTCATATATTTGAGTAAGTTTGCATCTAACTTGGTCAGATATCTTCGATTCACAAAAAATTGATGCCAGTTTAGGTCGATTGTCACTTTGTGTTGATTGAAAATTTTCGAAGACTATTTTCCTAATTTCAAGTCGAATCTCATCAATTTCCATATATTCAAGTGAGTTTGCAAATAACTTGGTCAGATATCGTAAATTTACAACAAATTGATGCTAGCTTAGGTCGATTGTCACTTTATGTTGATTGAAAATTTTCGAAGATTATCTTCCTAATTCGAAGTCTAATCTCATCTATTCTCATATATTTGAGTAAGTTTGCATCTAACTTGGTCAGATATCGTCGATTTACAACAAATTGATGCCAGTTTAGGTCGATTGTCACTTTGTGTTGATTGAAAATTTTCGAAGACTAACTTCCTAAAATGGAGTCGAATCCCGTCAATTCTCATATATTTGAGTAACTTTGCATCTAACTTGGTCAGATATCGTCGATTCACAACAAATTGATGCCAGTTTAGGTCGATCGTCACTTTGTTTTGATTGAAAATTTTCGAAGACTATCTTCCTAAAATGAAGTCGAATCCCGTCAATTCTCATATATTTGAGTAAGTTTGCATCTAACTTGGTCAGATATCGTCGATTTTCAACAAATTGATGCCAGTTTAGGTCGATTGTCACTTTGAGTTGGTTGAAAATTTTCGAAGACTATTTTCCTAATTTCAAGTCGAATCTCATCAATTTCCATATATTTAAGTGAGTTTGCTAATAATTTGGTCAGATATCGTAAATTTACAACAAATTGATGCTAGCTTAGGTCGATTGTCACTTTATGTTGATTGAAAATTTTCGAAGATTATCTTCCTAATTCGAAGTCTAATCTCATCTATTCTCATATATTTGAGTAAGTTTGCATCTAACTTGGTCAGATATCGTCGATTTACAACAAATTGATGCCAGTTTAGGTCGATTGTCACTTTGTGTTGATTGAAAATATTCGAAGACTATTTTCCTAATTTCAAGTCGAATCCAATCAATTTCCATATATTTGAGTGAGTTTGCATCTAACTTGGTCAGATATCGTCGATTTACAACAAATTGATGCCAGATTAGGTCTCAATTCTCATATATTTGAGTTAGTTTGCAAATAACTTGGTCAGATATCGTCGATTTACAACAAATTGATGCCAATTTAGGTCGATTGTCACTTTATGTTGATTGAAAATTTTCGAAGACTATCTTCCTAATTCGAAGTCGAATCCCATCAATTCCACTACATTTAAGTGAGTTTGCAAATAACTTGGTCAGATATCGTCGATTCACATAAATTTGATGTCAGTTAAGGTCTTAATTCTCATATATTTGAGTGAGTTTGCAAATAACTTAGTCAGATATCGTCGATTTACAATAAATTGATGCTAGTTTAGGTCTCAATTCTCATATATTTGAGTGAGTTTGCAAATAGCTTGGTCAGATATCGTCGATTCACAACAAATTGATGCCAATTTAGGTCGATTGTCAATTTGTGTTTATTGAAAATTTTAGAAGACTATCTTCCTAATTTGAAGTCGAATCCCATCAATTCTCATATATTTGAGTGAGTTTGCATCTAACTTGGTCAGATATCATCGATTTACAAAAAATTGTTGTCAAATCAGTTCGATTGTCACTTTGTGTTGATTGTAAATTTTCGAAGACTATCTTCCTAATTCGAAGTCGAATCTCATCAAATCACATATATTTGAGTAAGTTTGCATCTAACTTGGTCAGATATCGTCGATTTACAACAAATTGATGCCAGTTTAGGTCGATCGTCACTTTGTTTTGATTGAAAATTTTCGAAGACTATCTTCCTAATTCGGAGTCGAATCTCATCAATTCCCCTATATTTAAGTGAGTTTGCGAATAACTTGGTCAGATATCGTCGATTTACATAAAATTGATGCCAGTTCAGGTCGATCGTCACTTTGTGTTGATTGAAAATTTTCGAAGACTATTTTCCTAATTCGAAGTCTAATCTCATCTATTCTCATATATTTGAGTAAGTTTGCATCTAACTTGGTCAGATATCGTCGATTTACAACAAATTGATGCCAGTTTAGGTCGATTGTCACTTTGTGTTGATTGAAAATTTTCGAAGATTATCTTCCTAATTCGAAGTCTAATCTCATCTATTCTCATATATTTGAGTAAGTTTGCATCTAACTTGGTCAGATATCGTCGATTTACAACAAATTGATGCCAGTTTAGGTCGATTGTCACTTTGTGTTGATTGAAAATTTTCGAAGACTATCTTCCTAATTCGAAGTCTAATCTCATTTATTCTCATATATTTGAGTAACTTTGCATCTAACTTGGTCAGATATAGTCGATTTATAACAAATTGATGCCAGTTTAGGTCGATCATCACTTTGTGTTGATTGAAAATTTTCGAAGACTATCTTCCTAATTCGGAGTCGAATCTCATCAATTCCCCTATATTTAAGTGAGTTTGCGAATAACTTGGTCAGATATCGTCGATTTACATAAAATTGATGCCAGTTCCGGTCGATTGTCACTTTGTGTTGATTGAAAATTTTCGAAGACTATTTTCCTAATTCGAAGTCTAATCTCATCTATTCTCATATATTTGAGTAAGTTTGCATCTAACTTGGTCAGATATCGTCGATTTACAACAAATTGATGCCAGTTTAGGTCGATTGTCACTTTGTGTTGATTGAAAATTTTCGAAGACTATCTTCCTAATTCGAAGTCTAATCTCATCTATTCTCATATATTTGAGTAACTTTGCATCTAACTTGGTCAGATATCGTCGATTCACAACAAATTGATGCCAGTTTAGGTCGATCGTCACTTCATGTTGATTGAAAATTATCGAAGTTTATCTTCCTAATTCGAAGTCTAATCTCATCTATTCTCATATATTTGAGTAAGTTTGCATCTAACTTGGTCAGATATCGTCGATTTTACAACAAATTGATGCCAGTTTAGGTCGATTGTCACTTTGTGTTGATTGAAAATTTTCGAAGACTATCTTCCTAATTCGAAGTCTAATCTCATTTATTCTCATATATTTGAGTAACATTGCATCTAACTTGGTCAGATATAGTCGATTTATAACAAATTGATGCCAGTTTAGGTCGATCATCACTTTGTGTTGATTGAAAATTTTCGAAGACTATCTTCCTAAAATGAAGTCGAATCTCATCAATGTCCATATATTTAAGTGAGTTTACAAATAACTTGGTCAGATATGGTCGATTTAGGAAAAATTAATGCCAGTTTAGGTCGATTGTCACTTTGTGTTGATTGAAAATTTTCGAAGACTATCTCTCTAAAATGAACTCGAATCCCGTCAATTCTCATATATTTGAGTAACTTTGCATCTAACTTGGTCAGATATCGTCGATTTTCAACAAATTGATGCCAGTTTAGGTCGATCGTCACTTTGTGTTGATTGAAAATTTTCGAAGACTATCTTCCTAAAATGAAGTCGAATCCCGTCAATTCCCCTATATTTGAGTGAGTTTGCAAATAACTTGGTCAGATATCGTCGATTTACAAAAAATTGATGCCAGTTTAGGTCGATTGTCACTTTGTGTTGATTGAAAATTTTCAAAGACTATCTTCCTAATTCGGAGTCGAATCTCATCAATCCCCCTATATCTAAGTGAGTTTGCAAATAACTTGGTCAGATATCGTCCATTTACAACAAATTGATGCTAGCTTAGGTCGATAGTCACTTTGTGTTGATTGAAAATTTTCGAAGACTATCTTCCTAATTCGAAGTCGAATCTCATCAATTCTCATATATTTGAGTGATTTTGCAAATAACTTGGTCAGATATCGTTGATTTACAGAAAATTGATGCCAGTTTAGGTCGATTGTCACTTTGCGTTGATTGAAAATTCTAGAAGACTATCTTCCTAATTTCAAGTCGAATCTCATCAATTCCCATATATTTGAAGGAGTTTGCAAATAAATTGGTCAGATATCGTCGATTCACAACAAATTGATGCCAGTTTAGGTCGATTGTCACTTTGTGTTGATTGAAAATTTTCGAAGACTATCTTCCTAATTCGAAGTCGAATCTCATCAATTCTCATATATTTGAGTGATTTTGCAAATAACTTGGTCAGATATCGTCGATTTACAGAAAATTGATGCCAGTTTAGGTCGATTGTCACTTTGCGTTGATTGAAAATTCTAGAAGACTATCTTCCTAATTCGGAGTCGAATCTCATCAATTCCCCTATATTTAAGTGAGTTTGCAAATAAATTGGTCAGATATCGTCGATTTACAAAAAATTGATGCCAGTTTAGGTCGATTGTCACTTTGTGTTGATTGAAAATTTTCGAAGACTATCTTCCTAATTCGAAGTCGAATCTCATCAATTCTCATATATTTGAGTGATTTTGCAAATAACTTGGTCAGATATCGTCGATTTACAAAAAATTGATGCCAGTTTAGGTCGATTGTCACTTTGTGTTGATTGAAAATTTTCGAAGACTATCTTCCTAATTTCAAGTCGAATCTCATCAATTCCCATATATTTGAGTGAGTTTGCAAATAAATTGGTCAGATATCGTCGATTCACAACAAATTGATGCCAGTTTAGGTCGATCGTCACTTTGTTTTGATTGAAAATTTTCGAAGACTATCTTCCTAAAATGAAGTCGAATCCCGTCAATTCTCATATATTTGAGTAACTTTGCATCTAACTTGGTCAGATATCGTCGATTTTCAACAAATTGATGCCAGTTTAGGTCGATCGTCACTTTGTGTCGATTGAAAATTTTCGAAGACTATCTTCCTAAAATGAAGTCGAATCCCGTCAATTCTCATATATTTGAGTAACTTTGCATCTAACTTGGTCAGATATCGTCGATTCACAACAAATTGATGCCAGTTTAGGTCGATCGTAACTTTATGTTGATTGAAAATTTTCGAAGACTATCTTCCTAAAATGAAGTCGAATCCCGTCAATTCTCATATATTTGAGTAACTTGGTCAGATATCGTCGATTTACAAAAAATTGATGCCAGTTTAGGTCGATTGTCACTTTGTGTTGATTGAAAATTTTCGAAGACTATCTTCCTAATTCGGAGTCGAATCTCATCAATCCCCCTATATCTAAGTGAGTTTGCAAATAACTTGGTCAGATATCGTCGATTTACAACAAATTGATGCCAGTTTAGGTCGATCGTCACTTTGTTTTGATTGAAAATTTTCGAAGACTATCTTCCTAAAATGAAGTCGAATCCCGTCAATTCTCATATATTTGAGTAACTTTGCATCTAACTTGGTCAGATATCGTCGATTTTCAACAAATTGATGCCAGTTTAGGTCGATCGTCACTTTGTGTTGATTGAAAATTTTCGAAGACTATCTTCCTAAAATGAAGTCGAATCCCGTCAATCTCATATATTTGAGTAACTTTGCATCTAACTTGGTCAGATATCGTCGATTCACAACAAATTGATGCCAGTTTAGGTCGATCGTCACTTTGTGTTGATTGAAAATTTTCGAAGACTATCTTCCTAAAATGAAGTCGAATCCCGTCAATTCTCATATATTTGAGTAACTTGGTCAGATATCGTCGATTTACAAAAAATTGATGCCAGTTTAGGTCGATTGTCACTTTGTGTTGATTGAAAATTTTCGAAGACTATCTTCCTAAGTCGAAGTCGAATCTCATTAATGTCCATATATTTAAGTGAGTTCACAAATAACTTGGTCATATATTGTCGATTTACAAAAAATTAATGCCAGTTTAGGTCGATTATCACTTTGTGTTGATTGAAAATTTTCGAAGACTATCTTCCTAAAATGAAGTCGAATCCCGTCAATTCTCATATATTTGAGTAACTTTGCATCTAACTTGGTCAGATATCGTCGATTTTCAACAAATTGATGCCAGTTTAGGTCGATCGTCACTTTGTGTTGATTGAAAATTTTCGAAGACTATCTTCCTAAAATGAAGTCGAATCCCGTCAATTCTCATATATTTGAGTAACTTTGCATCTAACTTGGTCAGATATCGTCGATTCACAACAAATTGATGCCAGTTTAGGTCGATCGTCACTTTGTGTTGATTGAAAATTTTCGAAGACTATCTTCCAAAAATGAAGTCGAATCCCGTCAATTCTCATATATTTGAGTAACTTTGCATCTAACTTGGTCAGATATCGTCGATTTACAAAAAATTGATGCCAGTTTAGGTCGATTGTCACTTTGTGTTGATTGAAAATTTTCGAAGACTATCTTCCTAAAATGAAGTCGAATCCCGTCAATTCTCATATATTTGAGTAACTTTGCATCTAACTTGGTCAGATATCGTCGATTTTCAACAAATTGATGCCAGTTTAGGTCGATCGTCACTTTGTGTTGATTGAAAATTTTCGAAGACTATCTTCCTAAAATGAAGTCGAATCCCGTCAATTCTCATATATTTGAGTAACTTTGCATCTAACTTGGTCAGATATCGTCGATTCACAACAAATTGATGCCAGTTTAGGTCGATCGTCACTTTGTGTTGATTGAAAATTTTCGAAGACTATTTTCCTAAGTCGAAGTCGAATCTCATCAATGTCCATATATTTAAGTGAGTTTACAAATAACTTTGTCAGATATCGTCGATTTACAAAAAATTAATGCCAGTTTAGGTCGATTGTCACTTTGTGTTGATTGAAAATTTTCGAAGACTATCTTCCTAATTCGGAGTCGAATCTCATCAATCCCCCTATATCTAAGTGAGTTTGCAAATAACTTGGTCAGATATCGTCGATTTACAACAAATTGATGCTAGCTTAGGTCGATCGTCACTTTGTGTTGATTGAAAATTTTCGAAGACTATCTTCCTAATTCGAAGTCAAATCTCATCAATTCTCATATATTCGAGTGAGTTTGCAAATAACTTGGTCAGATATCGTCGATTTACAAAAAATTGATGCCAGTTTAGGTCGATTGTCACTTTGTGTTGATTGAAAATTTTCGAAGACTATCTTCCTAATTTCAAGTCGAATCTCATCAATTACCATATATTTAAGTGAGTTTGCATCTAACTTGGTCAGATATCGTCGATTTACAACAAATTGATGCCAGTTTAGGTCGATTGTCACTTTGCGTTGATTGAAAATTTTGGAAGACTATCTTCCTAAAATGAAGTCGAATCCCGTCAATTCTCATATATTTGAGTAACTTTGCATCTAACTTGGTCAGATATCGTCGATTTACAAAAAATTGATGCCAGTTTAGGTCGATTGTCACTTTGCGTTGATTGAAAATTCTCGAAGACTATCTTCCTAATCTGAAGTCGAATCTCATCAATTCTCATATATTCAAGTGATATTGCAAATAACTTGGTCAGATATCGTCGATTTACAGAAAATTGATGCCAGTTTAGGTCGATTGTCACTTTGTGTTGATTGAAAATTTTCGAAGACTATCTTCCTAATTTCAAGTCGAATCTCATCAATTACCATATATTTAAGTGAGCTTGCAAATAACTTGGTCAGATATCGTCGATTTACAACAAATTAATGTTAGCTTAGGTCGATTGTCACTTTGTGTTGATTGAAAATTCTCGAAGACTATTTTCTTAAAATGAAGTCGAATCCCGTCAATTCTCATAAATTTGAGTAACTTTGCATCTAACTTGGTCAGATATCGTCGATTTACAACAAATTGATGCCAGTTTAAGTCGATTGTCACTTTGCGTTTATTGAAAATTTTCGAAGACTATCTTCCTAATTCGAAGTCGAATCTCATCAATTCTCATATATATAAGTGATATTGCAAATATTTTGGTCAGATATCGTCGATTTACAACAAATTGATGCTAGCTTAGGTCGATTGTCACTTTATGTTGATTGAAAATTTTCGAAGACTATCTTCCTAATTCAAAGTCGAATCTCATCAAATCTCATCAAATCTCATATATTTGAGTGAGTTTGCAAATAACTTGGTCAGATATCGTCGATTCACAACAAATTGATGCCAATTTAGGTCGATTGTCAATTTGTGTTGATTGAAAATTTTAGAAGACTATCTTCCTAATTTGAAGTAGAATCCCATCAATTCTCATATATTTGAATGAGTTTGCATCTAACTTGGTCAGATATCGTCGATTTACAACAAATTGTTGCCAAATCAGGTCGATTGTCACTTTGTATTGATTGTAAATTTTCGAAGACTATCTTCCTAATTCGAAGTCGAATCCCATCAATTCCCCTATATTTAAGTGAGTTTGCAAATAACTTGGTCAGATATCGTCGATTTACATAAAATTGATGCCAGTTTAGGTCGATCGTCACTTTGTGTTGATTGAAAATTTTCGAAGACTATCTTCCTAAAATGAAGTCGAATCCCGTCAATTCTCATATATTTGAGTAACTTTGGATCTAACTTGGTCAGATATCGTCGATTTACAAAAAATTAATGCCAGTTTAGGTCGATTGTCACTTTGTGTTGATTGAAAATTTTCGAAGACTATCTTCCTTATTCGGAGTCGAATCTCATCAATCCCCCTATATCTAAGTGAGTTTGCAAATAACTTGGTCAGATATCGTCGATTTACAACAAATTGATGCTAGCTTAGGTCGATATTCACTTTGTGTTGATTGAAAATTTTCGAAGACTATCTCCCTAATTCGAAGTCAAATCTCATCAATTCCCCTATATTTGAGTGAGTTTGCAAATAACTTGGTCAGATATCGTCGATTTACAACAAATTGATGTTAGCTTAGGTCGATTGTCACTTTGTGTTAATTGGAAATTTTCGAAGACTATCTTCCTAATTTCAAGTCGAATCTCATCAATTACCATATATTTAAGTGAGTTTGCAAATAACTTGGTCAGATATCGTCGATTTACAACAAATTGATGTTAGCTTAAGTCGATTGTCACTTTGTGTTGATTGAAAATTTTCGAAGACTATCTTCTTAAAATAAAGTCGAATCCCGTCAATTCTCATATATTTGAGTAACTTGCATCTAACTTGGTCAGATATCGTCGATTCACAACAAATTGATGCCAGTTTAGGTCGATCGTCACTTTGTGTTGATTGAAAATTTTCGAAGACTATCTTCCTAAAATGAAGTCGAATCCCGTCAATTCTCATATATTTGAGTGAGTTTGCAAATAACTTGGTCAGATATCGTCGATTTACAAAAAATTGATGCCAGTTTAGGTCGATTGTCACTTTGTGTTGATTGAAAATTTTCGAAGACTATGTTCCTAAGTCGAAGTCGAATCTCATCAATGTCCATATATTTAAGTGAGTTTACAAATATTTTGGTCAGATATCGTCGATTTACAAAAAATTAATGCCAGTTTAGGTCGATTGGCACTTTGTGTTGATTGAAAATTTTCGAAGACTATCTTCCTTATTCGGAGTCGAATCCCATCAATCCCCCTATATCTAAGTGAGTTTGCAAATAACTTGGTCAGATATCGTCGATTTACAACAAATTGATGCTAGCTTAGGTCGATCGTCACTTTGTGTTGATTGAAAATTTTCGAAGACTATCTTCCTAATTCGAAGTCAAATCTCATCAATTCTCATATATTTGAGTGAGTTTGCAAATAACTTGGTCAGATATCGTCGATTTACAAAAAATTGATGCTAGCTTAGGTCGATTGTCACTTTGTGTTGATTGAAAATTTTCGGAGACTATCTTCCTAATTCGGAGTCGAATCTCATCAATTCCCCTATATTTGAGTGAGTTTGCAAATAACTTGGTCAGATATCGTCGATTTACAAAAAATTGATGCCAGTTTAGGTCGATTGTCACTTTGTGTTGATTGAAAATTTTCGAAGACTATCTTCCTAATTCGAAGTCGAATCTCATCAATCCTCATATATTTGAGTGATTTTGCAAATAACTTGGTCAGATATCGTCGATTTACAGAAAATTGATGCCAGTTTAGGTCGATTGTCACTTTGTGTTGATTGAAAATTTTCGAAGACTATCTTTCTAATTTCAAGTCAAATCTCATCAATTACCATATATTTATGTGAGTTTGCAAATAACTTGGTCAGATATCGTCGATTTACAACAAATTGATGTTAGCTTAGGTCGATTGTCACTTTATGTTGATTGAAAATTTTCGAAGACTATCTTCTTAAAATGAAGTCGAATCCCGTCAATTCTCATATATTTGAGTAACTTTGCATCTAACTTGGTCAGATATCGTCGATTTACAACAAATTGATGCCAGTTTAGGTCGATTGTCACTTTGCGTTGATTGAAAATTCTCGAAGACTATCTTCCTAATTGGAAGTCGAATCTCATCAATTCTCATATATTTAAGTGATATTGCAAATAACTTGGTCAGATATCGTTGATTCACAACAAATTGATGCCAATTTAGGTCGATTGTCAATTTGTGTTGATTGAAAATTTTAGAAGACTATCTTCCTAATTTGAAGTCGAATCCCATCAATTCTCATATATTTGAATGAGTTTGCATCTAGTTTGGTCAGATATCGTCGATTCACAATAAATTGTTGCCAAATCAGGTCGATTGTCACTTTGTATTGATTGTAAATTTTCGAAGACTATCTTAAAAATTCGAAGTCGAATCCCATCAATTCCCCTATATTTAAGTGAGTTTGCAAATAACTTGGTCAGATATCGTCGATTTACATAAAATTGATGCCAGCTTAGGTCGATTGTCACTTTGTGTTGATTGAAAATTTTCGAAGACTATTTTCCTAATTTCAAGTCGAATCTCATCAATTTCCATATATTTGAGTGAGTTTGCATTTAACTTAGTCAGATATCGTCGATTTACAACAAATTGATGCCAGTTTAGGTCTCAATTCTCATATATTTGAGTGAGTTTGCAAATAACTTGGTCAGATATCGTCGTTTTACAAAAAATTGATGCCAGTTTAGGTCGATTGTCACTTTGTGTTGATTGAAAATTTTCGAAGACTATGTTCCTAATTCGAAATCGAATCTCATCAATGTCCATATATTTAAGTGAGTTTACAAATATTTTGGTCAGATATCGTCGATTTACAAAAAATTAATGCCAGTTTAGGTCGATTGGCACTTTGTGTTGATTGAAAATTTTCGAAGACTATCTTCCTTATTCGGAGTCGAATCCCATCAATCTCCCTATATCTAAGTGAGTTTGCAAATAACTTGGTCAGATATCGTCGATTTACAACAAATTGATGCTAGCTTAGGTCGATCGTCACTTTGTGTTGATTGAAAATTTTCGAAGACTATCTTCCTAATTCGAAGTCAAATCTCATCAATTCTCATATATTTGAGTGAGTTTGCAAATAACTTGGTCAGATATCGTCGATTTACAAAAAATTGATGCTAGCTTAGGTCGATTGTCACTTTGTGTTGATTGAAAATTTTCGGAGACTATCTTCCTAATTCGGAGTCGAATCTCATCAATTCCCCTATATTTGAGTGAGTTTGCAAATAACTTGGTCAGATATCGTCGATTTACAAAAAATTGATGCCAGTTTAGGTCGATTGTCACTTTGTGTTGATTGAAAATTTTCGAAGACTATCTTCCTAATTCGAAGTCGAATCTCATCAATCCTCATATATTTGAGTGATTTTGCAAATAACTTGGTCAGATATCGTCGATTTACAGAAAATTGATGCCAGTTTAGGTCGATTGTCACTTTGTGTTGATTGAAAATTTTCGAAGACTATCTTTCTAATTTCAAGTCGAATCTCATCAATTACCATATATTTATGTGAGTTTGCAAATAACTTGGTCAGATATCGTCGATTTACAACAAATTGATGTTAGCTTAGGTCGATTGTCACTTTATGTTGATTGAAAATTTTCGAAGACTATCTTCTTAAAATGAAGTCGAATCCCGTCAATTCTCATATATTTGAGTAACTTTGCATCTAACTTGGTCAGATATCGTCGATTTACAACAAATTGATGCCAGTTTAGGTCGATTGTCACTTTGCGTTGATTGAAAATTCTCGAAGACTATCTTCCTAATTGGAAGTCGAATCTCATCAATTCTCATATATTTAAGTGATATTGCAAATAACTTGGTCAGATATCGTTGATTCACAACAAATTGATGCCAATTTAGGTCGATTGTCAATTTGTGTTGATTGAAAATTTTAGAAGACTATCTTCCTAATTTGAAGTCGAATCCCATCAATTCTCATATATTTGAATGAGTTTGCATCTAGTTTGGTCAGATATCGTCGATTCACAATAAATTGTTGCCAAATCAGGTCGATTGTCACTTTGTATTGATTGTAAATTTTCGAAGACTATCTTAAAAATTCGAAGTCGAATCCCATCAATTCCCCTATATTTAAGTGAGTTTGCAAATAACTTGGTCAGATATCGTCGATTTACATAAAATTGATGCCAGCTTAGGTCGATTGTCACTTTGTGTTGATTGAAAATTTTCGAAGACTATTTTCCTAATTTCAAGTCGAATCTCATCAATTTCCATATATTTGAGTGAGTTTGCATTTAACTTAGTCAGATATCGTCGATTTACAACAAATTGATGCCAGTTTAGGTCTCAATTCTCATATATTTGAGTGAGTTTGCAAATAACTTGGTCAGATATCGTCGTTTTACAAAAAATTGATGCCAGTTTAGGTCGATTGTCACTTTGTGTTGATTGAAAATTTTCGAAGACTATGTTCCTAATTCGAAATCGAATCTCATCAAATCTCATATATTTGAGTGATTTTGCAAATAACTTGGTCAGATATCGTCGATTTACAACAAATTGATGTTAGCTTAGGTCGATTGTCACTTTGTGTTGATTGAAAATTTTCGAAGACTATCTTCCTAATTTCAAGTCGAATCTCATCAATTACCATATATTTAAGTGAGTTTGCAAATAACTTGGTCAGATATCGTCGATTTACAACAAATTGATGATAGCTTAGGTCGATTGTCACGTTGTGTTGATTGAAAATTTTCGAAGACTATCTTCTTAAAATGAAGTCGAATCCCGTCAATTCTCATATATATGAGTAACTTTGCATCTAACTTGGTCAGATATCGTCGATTTACAAAAAATTGATGCCAGTTTAGGTCGATTGTCACTTTGTGTTGATTGAAAATTTTCGAAGACTATCTTCCTAATTCGAAGTCGGATCTCATCAATTCTCATATATTTGAGTGATTTTGCAAATAACTTGGTCAGATATCGTCGATTTACAGAAAATTGATGCCAGTTTAGGTCGATTGTCACTTTGTGTTGATTGAAAATTTTCGAATTCTATCTTCTTAATTCGAAGTCGAATCTCATCAATTCTCATATATTTGAGTGATTTTGCAAATCACTTGGTCAGATATCGTCGATTTACAGAGAATTGATGCCAGTTTAGGTCGATTGTCACTTTGTGTTGATTGAAAATTTTCCAAGACTATCTTCCTAATTTCAAGTCGAATCTCATCAATTACCATATATTTAAGTGAGTTTTCATCTAACTTGGTCAGATATCGTCGATTTACAGAAAATTGATGCCAGTTTAGGTCGATTGTCACTTTGTGTGGATTGAAAATTTTCGAAGACTATCTTCCTAATTTCAAGTCGAATCTCATCAATTACCATATATTTAAGTGAGTTTGCATCTAACTTGGTCAGATATCGTCGAATTACAACAAATTGATGCCAGTTTAGGTCGATTGTCACTTTGCGTTGATTGAAAATTTTCGAAGACTATCTTCCTAAAATGAAGTCGAATCCCGTCAATTCTCATATATTTGAGTAACTTTGCATCTAACTTGGTCAGATATCGTCGATTTACAAAAAATTGATGCCAGTTTAGGTCTCAATTCTCATATATTTGAGTGAGTTTGCAAATAACTTGGTCAGATATCGTCGTTTTACAAAAAATTGATGCCAGTTTAGGTCGATTGTCACTTTGTGTTGATTGAAAATTTTCGAAGACTATCTTCCTAATTCGAAGTCGAATCTCATCAATTCTCATATATTTGAGTGATTTTGCAAATAACTTGGTCAGATATCGTCGATTTACAACAAATTGATGCCAGTTTAGGTCGATTGTCACTTTGTGTTGATTGAAAATTTTCGAAGACTATCTTCCTAATTTCATTTCGAATCTCATCAATTACCATATATTTAAGTGAGTTTGCATCTAACTTGGTCAGATATCGTCGATTTACAACAAATTGATGCCAGTTTAGGTCGATTGTCACTTTGCGTTGATTGAAAATTTTCGAAGACTATCTTCCTAAAATGAAGTCGAATCCCGTCAATTCTCATATAATTGAGAAACTTTGCATCTAACTTGGTCAGATATCTTCGATTTACAAAAAATTGATGCCAGTTTAGGTCGATTGTCACTTTGTGTTGATTGAAAATTTTCGAAGACTATCTTCCTAATTCGAAGTCGAATCTCATCAATTCTCATATATTTGAGTGATTTTGCAAATAACTTGGTCAGATATCGTTGATTTACAGAAAATTGATGCCAGTTTAGGTCGATTGTCACTTTGTGTTGATTGAAAATTTTCGAAGACTATCTTCCTAATTTCAAGTCGAATCTCATCAATTCCCATATATTTGAGTGAGTTTGCAAATAAATTGGTCAGATATCGTCGATTCACAACAAATTGATGCCAGTTTAGGTCGATTGTCACTTTGTGTTGATTGAAAATTTTCGAAGACTATCTTCCTAATTCGAAGTCGAATCTCATCAATTCTCATATATTTGAGTGATTTTGCAAATAACTTGGTCAGATATCGTCGATTTACAGAAAATTGATGCCAGTTTAGGTCGATTGTCACTTTGCATTGATTGAAAATTCTCGAAGACTATCTTCCTAATTCGGAGTCGAATCTCATCAATTTCCCTATATTTGAGTGATTTTGCAAATAACTTGGTCAGATATCGTCGATTTACAGAAAATTGATGCCAGTTTAGGTCGATTGTCACTTTGCATTGATTGAAAATTCTCGAAGACTATCTTCCTAATTCGAAGTCGATTCTCATCAATTCTCATATATTTGAGTGATTTTGCAAATAACTTGGTCAGATATCGTCGATTTACAGAAAATTGAAGCCAGTTTAGGTCGATTGTCACTTTGTGTTGATTGAAAATTTTCGAAGACTATCTTCCTAATTTCAAGTCGAATCTCATCAATTATCATATATTTGAGTGAGTTTGCAAATAAATTGGTCAGATATCGTCGATTCACAACAAATTGATGCCAGTTTAGGTCGATCGTCACTTTGTTTTGATTGAAAATTTTCGAAGACTATCTTCCTAAAATGAAGTCGAATCCCGTCAATTCTCATATATTTGAGTAACTTTGCATCTAACTTGGTCAGATATCGTCGATTTTCAACAAATTGATGCCAGTTTAGGTCGATCGTCACTTTGTGTTGATTGAAAATTTTCGAAGACTATCTTCCTAAAATGAAGTCGAATCCCGTCAATTCTCATATATTTGAGTAACTTTGCATCTAACTTGGTCAGATATCGTCGATTTTCAACAAATTGATGCCAGTTTAGGTCGATCGTCACTTTGTGTTGATTGAAAATTTTCGAAGACTATCTTCCTAAAATGAAGTCGAATCCCGTCAATTCTCATATATTTTAGTAACTTTGCATCAAACTTCGTCAGATATCGTCGATTCACAACAAATTGATGCCAGTTTAGGTCGATCGTCACTTTGTGTTGATTGAAAATTTTCGAAGACTATCTTCCTCAAATGAAGTCGAATCCCGTCAATTCTCATATATTTGAGTAACTTTGTATCTAACTTGGTCAGATATCGTCGATTTACAAGAAATTGATGCCAGTTTAGGTCGATTGTCACTTTGTGTTGATTGAAAATTTTCGAAGACTATCTTCCTAATTTCAAGTCGAATCTCATCAATTACCATATATTTAAGTGAGTTTGCAAATAACTTGGTCAGATATCGTCGATTTACAACAAATTGATGTTAGCTTAGGTCGATTGTCACTTTGTGTTGATTGAAAATTTTCGAAGATTATCTTCTTAAAATGAAGTCGAATCCCGTCAATTCTCATATATTTGAGTAACTTTGCATCTAACTTGGTCAGATATCGTCGATTTACAACAAATTGATGCCAGTTTAAGTCGATTGTCACTTTGCGTTGATTGAAAATTTTCGAAGACTATCTTCCTAATTCGGAGTCGAATCTCATCAATCCCCCTATATCTAAGTGAGTTTGCGAATAACTTGGTCAGATATCGTCGATTTACAACAAATTGATGCTAGCTTAGGTCGATCGTCACTTTGTGTTGATTGAAAACTTTCGGAGACTATCTTCCTAATTCGGAGTCGAATCTCATCAATTCTCATATATTTGAGTGATTTTGCAAATAACTTGGTCAGATATCGTCGATTTACAGAAAATTGAAGCCAGTTTAGGTCGATTGTCACTTTGTGTTGATTGAAAATTTTCGAAGACTGTCTTCCTAATTTCAAGTCGAATCTCATCAATTATCATATATTTGAGTGAGTTTGCAAATAAATTGGTCAGATATCGTCGATTCACAACAAATTGATGCCAGTTTAGGTCGATCGTCACTTTGTTTTGATTGAAAATTTTCGAAGACTATCTTCCTAAAATGAAGTCGAATCCCGTCAATTCTCATATATTTGAGTAACTTTGCATCTAACTTGGTCAGATATCGTCGATTTTCAACAAATTGATGCCAGTTTAGGTCGATCGTCACTTTGTGTTGATTGAAAATTTTCGAAGACTATCTTCCTAAAATGAAGTCGAATCCCGTCAATTCTCATATATTTGAGTAACTTTGCATCAAACTTCGTCAGATATCGTCGATTCACAACAAATTGATGCCAGTCTAGGTCGATCGTCACTTTGTGTTGATTGAAAATTTTCGAAGACTATCTTCCTCAAATGAAGTCGAATCCCGTCAATTCTCATATATTTGAGTAACTTTGCATCTAACTTGGTCAGATATCGTCGATTCACAAAAAATTGATGTCAGTTTAGGTCGATTGTCACTTTGTGTTGATTGAAAGTTTTCGAAGACTATCTTCCTAATTCGGAGTCGAATCTCATCAATCCCCCTATATCTAAGTGAGTTTGCAAATAACTTGGTCAGATATCGTCGATTTACAACAAATTGATGCTAGCTTAGGTCGATCGTCACTTTGTGTTGATTGAAAACTTTCGAAGACTATCTTCCTAATTTCAAGTCGAATCTCATCAATTACCATATATTTAAGTGAGTTTGCAAATAACTTGGTCAGATATCGTCGATTTACAACAAATTGATGTTAGCTTAGGTCGATTGTCACTTTGTGTTGATTGAAAATTTTCGAAGACTATCTTCTTAAAATGAAGTCGAATCCCGTCAATTCTCATATATTTGAGTAACTCTGCATCTAACTTGGTCAGATATCGTCGATTTACAACAAATTGATGCCAGTTTAAGTCGATTGTCACTTTGCGTTGATTGAAAATTTTCGAAGACTATCTTCCTAATTCGAAGTCGAATCTCATCAATTCTCATATATTTAAGTGATATTGCAAATAACTTGGTCAGATATCGTCGATTTACAACAAATTGATGCTAGCTTAGGTCGATTGTCACTTTATGTTGATTGAAAATTTTCGAAGACTATCTTCCCAATTCGAAGTCGAATCTCATCAAATCTCATATATTTGAGTGAGTTTGCATCTAACTTGGTCAGATATCGTCGATTTACAACAAATTGTTGCCAAATCAGGTCGATTGTCACTTTGTATTGATTGTAAATTTTCGAAGACTATCTTCCTAATTCGAAGTCGAATCCCATCAATTTCCCCATATTTAAGTGAGTTTGCAAATAACTTGGTCAGATATCGTCGATTTACATAAAATTGATGCCAGCTTAGGTCGATTGTCACTTTGTGTTGATTGAAAGTTTTCGAAGACTATTTTCCTAATTTCAAGTCGAATCTCATCGATTTCCATATATTTGAGTAAGTTTGCATTTAACTTAGTCAGATATCGTCGATTTACAACAAATTGATGCCAGTTTAGGTCTCAATTCTCATATATTTGAGTGAGTTTGCAAATAACTTGGTCAGATATCGTCGATTTACAGAAAATTGATGCCAGTTTAGGTCGATTGTCACTTTGTGTTGATTGAAAACTTTCGGAGACTATCTTCCTAATTCGGAGTCGAATCTCATCAATTCCCCTATATTTGAGTGAGTTTGCAAATAACTTGGTCAGATATCGTCGATTTACAACAAATTGATGCTAGCTTAGGTCGATCGTCACTTTGTGTTGATTGAAAATTTTAGAAGACTATCTTCCTAATTTGAAGTAGAATCCCATCAATTCTCATATATTTGAATGAGTTTGCATCTAACTTGGTCAGATATCGTCGATTTACAACAAATTGTTGCCAAATCAGGTCGATTGTCACTTTGTATTGATTGAAAATTTTCGAAGACTATCTTCCCAATTCGAAGTCGAATCTCATCAAATCTCATATATTTGAGTTAGTTTGCAAATAACTTGGTCAGATATCGTCGATTCACAACGAATTGATGCCAATTTAGGTCGATTGTCAATTTGTGTTGATTGAAAATTTTAGAAGACTATCTTCCTAATTTGAAGTAGAATCCCATCAATTCTCATATATTTGAATGAGTTTGCATCTAACTTGGTCAGATATCGTCGATTTACAACAAATTGTTGCCAAATCAGGTCGATTGTCACTTTGTATTGATTGTAAATTTTCGAAGACTATCTTCCTAATTCGAAGTCGAATCCCATCAATTCCCCTATATTTAAGTGAGTTTGCAAATAACTTGGTCAGATATCGTCGATTTACATAAAATTGATGCCAGTTTAGGTCGATCGTCACTTTGTGTTGATTGAAAATTTTCGAAGACTATCTTCCTAAAATGAAGTCGAATCCCGTCAATTCTCATATATTTGAGTAACTTTGCATCTAACTTGGTCAGATATCGTCGATTTACAAGAAATTGATGCCAGTTTAGGTCGATTGTCACTTTGTGTTGATTGAAAATTTTCGAAGACTATCTTCCTAAGTCGAAGTCGAATCTCATCAATGTCCATATATTTAAGTGAGTTTACAAATAACTTGGTCAGATATCGTCGATTTACAAAAAATTAATGCCGGTTTAGGTCGATTGTCACTTTGTGTTGATTGAAAATTTTCGAAGACTATCTTCCTAAAATGAAGTCGAATCCCGTCAATTCTCATATATTTGAGTAACTTTGGATCTAACTTGGTCAGATATCGTCGATTTACAAGAAATTGATGCCAGTTTAGGTCGATTGTCACTTTGTGTTGATTGAAAATTTTCGAAGACTATCTTCCTAAGTCGAAGTCGAATCTCATCAATGTCCATATATTTAAGTGAGTTTACAAATAACTTGGTCAGATATCGTCGATTTACAAAAAATTAATGCCAGTTTAGGTCGATTGTCACTTTGTGTTGATTGAAAATTTTCGAAGACTATCTTCCTTATTCGGAGCCGAATCTCATCAATCCCCCTATATCTAAGTGAGTTTGCAAATAACTTGGTCAGATATCGTCCATTTACAACAAATTGATGCTAGCTTAGGTCGATCGTCACTTTGTGTTGATTGAAAATTTTCGAAGACTATCTCCCTAATTCGAAGTCAAATCTCATCAATTCTCATATATTTGAGTGAGTTTGCAAATAACTTGGTCAGATATCGTCGACTTACAACAAATTGATGCTAGCTTAGGTCGATATTCACTTTGTGTTGATTGAAAACTTTCGGAGACTATCTTCCTAATTTCAAGTCGAATCTCATCAATTATCATATATTTGAGTGAGTTTGCAAATAAATTGGTAAGATATCGTCGATTCACAACAAATTGATGCCAGTTTAGGTCGATCGTCACTTTGTTTTGATTGAAAATTTTCGAAGACTATCTTCCTAAAATGAAGTCGAATCCCGTCAATTCTCATATATTTGAGTAACTTTGCATCTAACTTGGTCAGATATCGTCGATTTTCAACAAATTGATGCCAGTTTAGGTCGATCGTCACTTTGTGTTGATTGAAAATTTTCGAAGACTATCTTCCTAAAATGAAGTCGAATCTCGTCAATTCTCATATATTTGAGTAACTTTGCATCAAACTTCGTCAGATATCGTCGATTCACAACAAATTGATGCCAGTTTAGGTCGATCGTCACTTTGTGATGATTGAAAATTTTCGAAGACTATCTTCCTCAAATGAAGTCGAATCCCGTCAATTCTCATATATTTGAGTAACTTTGCATCTAACTTGGTCAGATATCGTCGATTCACAAAAAATTGATGCCAGTTTAGGTCGATTGTCACTTTGTGTTGATTGAAAGTTTTCGAAGACTATCTTCCTAATTCGGAGTCGAATCTCATCAATCCCCCTATATCTAAGTGAGTTTGCAAATAACTTGGTCAGATATCGTCGATATACAACAAATTGATGCTAGCTTAGGTCGATCGTCACTTTGTGTTGATTGAAAACTTTCGAAGACTATCTTCCTAATTTCAAGTCGAATTTCATCAATTACCATATATTTAAGTGAGTTTGCAAATAACTTGGTCAGATATCGTCGATTTACAACAAATTGATGTTAGCTTAGGTCGATTGTCACTTTGTGTTGATTGAAAATTTTCGAAGACTATCTTCTTAAAATGAAGTCGAATCCCGTCAATTCTCATATATTTGAGTAACTTTGCATCTAACTTGGTCAGATATCGTCGATTTACAACAAATTGATGCCAGTTTAAGTCGATTGTCACTTTGCGTTGATTGAAAATTTTCGAAGACTATCTTCCTAATTCGAAGTCGAATATCATCAATTCTCATATATTTGAGTGATATTGCAAATAACTTGGTCAGATATCGTCGATTTACAACAAATTGATGCTAGCTTAGGTCGATTGTCAATTTGTGTTGATTGAAAATTTTAGAAGACTATCTTCCTAATTTGAAGTAGAATCCCATCAATTCTCATATATTTGAATGAGTTTGCATCTAACTTGGTCAGATATCGTCGATTTACAACAAATTGTTGCCAAATCAGGTCGATTGTCACTTTGTATTGATTGAAAATTTTCGAAGACTATCTTCCCAATTCGAAGTCGAATCTCATCAAATCTCATATATTTGAGTTAGTTTGCAAATAACTTGGTCAGATATCGTCGATTCACAACGAATTGATGCCAATTTAGGTCGATTGTCAATTTGTGTTGATTGAAAATTTTAGAAGACTATCTTCCTAATTTGAAGTAGAATCCCATCAATTCTCATATATTTGAATGAGTTTGCATCTAACTTGGTCAGATATCGTCGATTTACAACAAATTGTTGCCAAATCAGGTCGATTGTCACTTTGTATTGATTGTAAATTTTCGAAGACTATCTTCCTAATTCGAAGTCGAATCCCATCAATTCCCCTATATTTAAGTGAGTTTGCAAATAACTTGGTCAGATATCGTCGATTTACATAAAATTGATGCCAGTTTAGGTCGATCGTCACTTTGTGTTGATTGAAAATTTTCGAAGACTATCTTCCTAAAATGAAGTCGAATCCCGTCAATTCTCATATATTTGAGTAACTTTGCATCTAACTTGGTCAGATATCGTCGATTTACAAGAAATTGATGCCAGTTTAGGTCGATTGTCACTTTGTGTTGATTGAAAATTTTCGAAGACTATCTTCCTAAGTCGAAGTCGAATCTCATCAATGTCCATATATTTAAGTGAGTTTACAAATAACTTGGTCAGATATCGTCGATTTACAAAAAATTAATGCCGGTTTAGGTCGATTGTCACTTTGTGTTGATTGAAAATTTTCGAAGACTATCTTCCTAAAATGAAGTCGAATCCCGTCAATTCTCATATATTTGAGTAACTTTGGATCTAACTTGGTCAGATATCGTCGATTTACAAGAAATTGATGCCAGTTTAGGTCGATTGTCACTTTGTGTTGATTGAAAATTTTCGAAGACTATCTTCCTAAGTCGAAGTCGAATCTCATCAATGTCCATATATTTAAGTGAGTTTACAAATAACTTGGTCAGATATCGTCGATTTACAAAAAATTAATGCCAGTTTAGGTCGATTGTCACTTTGTGTTGATTGAAAATTTTCGAAGACTATCTTCCTTATTCGGAGCCGAATCTCATCAATCCCCCTATATCTAAGTGAGTTTGCAAATAACTTGGTCAGATATCGTCGATTTACAACAAATTGATGCTAGCTTTGGTCGATCGTCACTTTGTGTTGATTGAAAATTTTCGAAGACTATCTCCCTAATTCGAAGTCAAATCTCATCAATTCTCATATATTTGAGTGAGTTTGCAAATAACTTGGTCAGATATCGTCGACTTACAACAAATTGATGCTAGCTTAGGTCGATATTCACTTTGTGTTGATTGAAAACTTTCGGAGACTATCTTCCTAATTTCAAGTCGAATCTCATCAATTATCATATATTTGAGTGAGTTTGCAAATAAATTGGTAAGATATCGTCGATTCACAACAAATTGATGCCAGTTTAGGTCGATCGTCACTTTGTTTTGATTGAAAATTTTCGAAGACTATCTTCCTAAAATGAAGTCGAATCCCGTCAATTCTCATATATTTGAGTAACTTTGCATCTAACTTGGTCAGATATCGTCGATTTTCAACAAATTGATGCCAGTTTAGGTCGATCGTCACTTTGTGTTGATTGAAAATTTTCGAAGACTATCTTCCTAAAATGAAGTCGAATCTCGTCAATTCTCATATATTTGAGTAACTTTGCATCAAACTTCGTCAGATATCGTCGATTCACAACAAATTGATGCCAGTTTAGGTCGATCGTCACTTTGTGATGATTGAAAATTTTCGAAGACTATCTTCCTCAAATGAAGTCGAATCCCGTCAATTCTCATATATTTGAGTAACTTTGCATCTAACTTGGTCAGATATCGTCGATTCACAAAAAATTGATGCCAGTTTAGGTCGATTGTCACTTTGTGTTGATTGAAAGTTTTCGAAGACTATCTTCCTAATTCGGAGTCGAATCTCATCAATCCCCCTATATCTAAGTGAGTTTGCAAATAACTTGGTCAGATATCGTCGATATACAACAAATTGATGCTAGCTTAGGTCGATCGTCACTTTGTGTTGATTGAAAACTTTCGAAGACTATCTTCCTAATTTCAAGTCGAATTTCATCAATTACCATATATTTAAGTGAGTTTGCAAATAACTTGGTCAGATATCGTCGATTTACAACAAATTGATGTTAGCTTAGGTCGATTGTCACTTTGTGTTGATTGAAAATTTTCGAAGACTATCTTCTTAAAATGAAGTCGAATCCCGTCAATTCTCATATATTTGAGTAACTTTGCATCTAACTTGGTCAGATATCGTCGATTTACAACAAATTGATGCCAGTTTAAGTCGATTGTCACTTTGCGTTGATTGAAAATTTTCGAAGACTATCTTCCTAATTCGAAGTCGAATATCATCAATTCTCATATATTTGAGTGATATTGCAAATAACTTGGTCAGATATCGTCGATTTACAACAAATTGATGCTAGCTTAGGTCGATTGTCACTTTATGTTGATTGAAAATTTTCGAAGACTATCTTCCCAATTCGAAGTCGAATCTCATCAAATCTCATATATTTGAGTGAGTTTGCATCTAACTTGGTCAGATATCGTCGATTTACAACAAATTGTTGCCAAATCAGGTCGATTGTCACTTTGTATTGATTGTAAATTTTCGAAGAATATCTTCCTAATTCGAAGTCGAATCCCATCAATTTCCCCATATTTAAGTGAGTTTGCAAATAACTTGGTCAGATATCGTCGATTTACATAAAATTGATGCCAGCTTAGGTCGATTGTCACTTTGAGTTGATTGAAAGTTTTCGAAGACTATTTTCCTAATTTCAAGTCGAATCTCATCGATTTTCATATATTTGAGAGAGTTTGCATTTAACTTAGTCAGATATCGTCGATTTACAACAAATTGATGCCAGTTTAGGTCTCAATTCTCATATATTTGAGTGAGTTCGCAAATAACTTGGTCAGATATCGTCGATTTACAGAAAATTGATGCCAGTTTAGGTCGATTGTCACTTTGTGTTGATTGAAAACTTTCGGAGACTATCTTCCTAATTCGGAGTCGAATCTCATCAATTCCCCTATATTTGAGTGAGTTTGCAAATAACTTGGTCAGATATCGTCGATTTACAACAAATTGATGCTAGCTTAGGTCGATCGTCACTTTGTGTTGATTGAAAATTTTCGAAGACTATCTTCCTAATTCGAAGTCAAATCTCATCAATTCTCATATATTCGAGTGAGTTTGCAAATAACTTGGTCAGATATCGTCGATTTACAAAAAATTGATGCCAGTTTAGGTCGATTGTCAGTTTGTGTTGATTGAAAATTTTCGAAGACTATCTTCCTAATTCGAAGTCGAATCTCATCAATTCTCATATATTTGAGTGATTTTGCAAATAACTTGGTCAGATATCGTCGATTTACAGAAAATTGATGCCAGTTTAGGTCGATTGTCACTTTGTGTTGATTGAAAATTTTCGAAGACTATCTTCCTAATTTCGAGTCGAATCTCATCAATTACCATATATTTAAGTGAGTTTGCAAATAACTTGGTCAGATATCGTCGATTTACAACAAATTGATGCTAGCTTAGGTCGATCGTCACTTTGTGTTGATTGAAAATTTTCGAAGACTATCTTCCTAATTCGAAGTCAAATCTCATCAATTCTCATATATTCGAGTGAGTTTGCAAATAACTTGGTCAGATATCGTCGATTTACAAAAAATTGATGCCAGTTTAGGTCGATTGTCAGTTTGTGTTGATTGAAAATTTTCGAAGACTATCTTCCTAATTCGAAGTCGAATCTCATCAAATCTCATATATTTGAGTTAGTTTGCAAATAACTTGGTCAGATATCGTCGATTCACAACAAATTGATGCCAATTTAGGTCGATTGTCAATTTGTGTTGATTGAAAATTTTAGAAGACTATCTTCCTAATTTGAAGTAGAATCCCATCAATTCTCATATATTTGAATGAGTTTGCATCTAACTTGGTCAGATATCGTCGATTTACAACAAATTGTTGCCAAATCAGGTCGATTGTCACTTTGTATTGATTGTAAATTTTCGAAGACTATCTTCCTAATTCGAAGTCGAATCCCATCAATTCCCCTATATTTAAGTGAGTTTGCAAATAACTTGGTCAGATATCGTCGATTTACATAAAATTGATGCCAGTTTAGGTCGATCGTCACTTTGTGTTGATTGAAAATTTTCGAAGACTATCTTCCTAAAATGAAGTCGAATCCCGTCAATTCTCATATATTTGAGTAACTTTGCATCTAACTTGGTCAGATATCGTCGATTTACAAGAAATTGATGCCAGTTTAGGTCGATTGTCACTTTGTGTTGATTGAAAATTTTCGAAGACTATCTTCCTAAGTCGAAGTCGAATCTCATCAATGTCCATATATTTAAGTGAGTTTACAAATAACTTGGTCAGATATCGTCGATTTACAAAAAATTAATGCCAGTTTAGGTCGATTGTCACTTTGTGTTGATTGAAAATTTTCGAAGACTATCTTCCTAAAATGAAGTCGAATCCCGTCAATTCTCATATATTTGAGTAACTTTGCATCTAACTTGGTCAGATATCGTCGATTTACAAGAAATTGATGCCAGTTTAGGTCGATTGTCACTTTGTGTTGATTGAAAATTTTCGAAGACTATCTTCCTAAGTCGAAGTCGAATCTCATCAATGTCCATATATTTAAGTGAGTTTACAATTAACTTGGTCAGATATCGTCGATTTACAAAAAATTAATGCCAGTTTAGGTCGATTGTCACTTTGTGTTGATTGAAAATTTTCGAAGACTATCTTCCTTATTCGGAGTCGAATCTCATCAATCCCCCTATATCTAAGTGAGTTTGCAAATAACTTGGTCAGATATCGTCGATTTACAACAAATTGATGCTAGCTTAGGTCGATCGTCACTTTGTGTTGATTGAAAATTTTCGAAGACTATCTCCCTAATTCGAAGTCAAATCTCATCAATTCTCATATATTTGAGTGAGTTTGCAAATAACTTGGTCAGATATCGTCGACTTACAACAAATTGATGCTAGCTTAGGTCGATATTCACTTTGTGTTGATTGAAAACTTTCGGAGACTATCTTCCTAATTTCAAGTCGAATCTCATCAATTATCATATATTTGAGTGAGTTTGCAAATAAATTGGTCAGATATCGTCGATTCACAACAAATTGATGCCAGTTTAGGTCGATCGTCACTTTGTTTTGATTGAAAATTTTCGAAGACTATCTTCCTAAAATGAAGTCGAATCCCGTCAATTCTCATATATTTGAGTAACTTTGCATCTAACTTGGTCAGATATCGTCGATTTTCAACAAATTGATGCCAGTTTAGGTCGATCGTCACTTTGTGTTGATTGAAAATTTTCGAAGACTATCTTCCTAAAATGAAGTCGAATCCCGTCAATTCTCATATATTTGAGTAACTTTGCATCAAACTTCGTCAGATATCGTCGATTCACAACAAATTGATGCCAGTTTAGGTCGATCGTCACTTTGTGTTGATTGAAAATTTTCGAAGACTATCTTCCTCAAATGAAGTCGATTCCCGTCAATTCTCATATATTTGAGTAACTTTGCATCTAACTTGGTCAGATATCGTCGATTCACAAAAAATTGATGCCAGTTTAGGTCGATTGTCACTTTGTGTTGATTGAAAGTTTTCGAAGACTATCTTCCTAATTCGGAGTCGAATCTCATCAATCCCCCTATATCTAAGTGAGTTTGCAAATAACTTGGTCAGATATCGTCGATTTACAACAAATTGATGCTAGCTTAGGTCGATCGTCACTTTGTGTTGATTGAAAACTTTCGAAGACTATCTTCCTAATTTCAAGTCGAATTTCATCAATTACCATATATTTAAGTGAGTTTGCAAATAACTTGGTCAGATATCGTCGATTTACAACAAATTGATGTTAGCTTAGGTCGATTGTCACTTTGTGTTGATTGAAAATTTTCGAAGACTATCTTCTTAAAATGAAGTCGAATCCCGTCAATTCTCATATATTTGAGTAACTTTGCATCTAACTTGGTCAGATATCGTCGATTTACAACAAATTGATGCCAGTTTAAGTCGATTGTCACTTTGCGTTGATTGAAAATTTTCGAAGACTATCTTCCTAATTCGAAGTCGAATCTCATAAATTCTCATATATTTAAGTGATATTGCAAATAACTTGGTCAGATATCGTCGATTTACAACAAATTGATGCTAGCTTAGGTCGATTGTCACTTTATGTTGATTGAAAATTTTCGAAGACTATCTTCCCAATTCGAAGTCGAATCTCATCAAATCTCATATATTTGAGTGAGTTTGCATCTAACTTGGTCAGATATCGTCGATTTACAACAAATTGTTGCCAAATCAGGTCGATTGTCACTTTGTATTGATTGTAAATTTTCGAAGACTATCTTCCTAATTCGAAGTCGAATCCCATCAATTTCCCCATATTTAAGTGAGTTTGCAAATAACTTGGTCAGATATCGTCGATTTACATAAAATTGATGCCAGCTTAGGTCGATTGTCACTTTGTGTTGATTGAAAGTTTTCGAAGACTATTTTCCTAATTTCAAGTCGAATCTCATCGATTTTCATATATTTGAGAGAGTTTGCATTTAACTTAGTCAGATATCGTCGATTTACAACAAATTGATGCCAGTTTAGGTCTCAATTCTCATATATTTGAGTGAGTTTGCAAATAACTTGGTCAGATATCGTCGATTTACAGAAAATTGATGCCAGTTTAGGTCGATTGTCACTTTGTGTTGATTGAAAACTTTCGGAGACTATCTTCCTAATTCGGAGTCGAATCTCATCAATTCCCCTATATTTGAGTGAGTTTGCAAATAACTTGGTCAGATATCGTCGATTTACAACAAATTGATGCTAGCTTAGGTCGATCGTCACTTTGTGTTGATTGAAAATTTTCGAAGACTATCTCCCTAATTCGAAGTCAAATCTCATCAATTCTCATATATTTGAGTGAGTTTGCAAATAACTTGGTCAGATATCGTCGACTTACAACAAATTGATGTTAGCTTAGGTCGATATTCACTTTGTGTTGATTGAAAACTTTCGGAGACTATCTTCCTAATTTCAAGTCGAATCTCATCAATTATCATATATTTGAGTGAGTTTGCAAATAAATTGGTCAGATATCGTCGATTCACAACAAATTGATGCCAGTTTAGGTCGATCGTCACTTTGTTTTGATTGAAAATTTTCGAAGACTATCTTCCTAAAATGAAGTCGAATCCCGTCAATTCTCATATATTTGAGTAACTTTGCATCTAACTTGGTCAGATATCGTCGATTTTCAACAAATTGATGCCAGTTTAGGTCGATCGTCACTTTGTGTTGATTGAAAATTTTCGAAGACTATCTTCCTAAAATGAAGTCGAATCCCGTCAATTCTCATATATTTGAGTAACTTTGCATCAAACTTCGTCAGATATCGTCGATTCACAACAAATTGATGCCAGTTTAGGTCGATCGTCACTTTGTGTTGATTGAAAATTTTCGAAGACTATCTTCCTCAAATGAAGTCGAATCCCGTCAATTCTCATATATTTGAGTAACTTTGCATCTAACTTGGTCAGATATCGTCGATTCACAAAAAATTGATGCCAGTTTAGGTCGATTGTCACTTTGTGTTGATTGAAAGTTTTCGAAGACTATCTTCCTAATTCGGAGTCGAATCTCATCAATCCCCCTATATCTAAGTGAGTTTGCAAATAACTTGGTCAGATATCGTCGATTTACAACAAATTGATGCTAGCTTAGGTCGATCGTCACTTTGTGTTGATTGAAAACTTTCGAAGACTATCTTCCTAATTTCAAGTCGAATTTCATCAATTACCATATATTTAAGTGAGTTTGCAAATAACTTGGTCAGATATCGTCGATTTACAACAAATTGATGTTAGCTTAGGTCGATTGTCACTTTGTGTTGATTGAAAATTTTCGAAGACTATCTTCTTAAAATGAAGTCGAATCCCGTCAATTCTCATATATTTGAGTAACTTTGCATCTAACTTGGTCAGATATCGTCGATTTACAACAAATTGATGCCAGTTTAAGTCGATTGTCACTTTGCGTTGATTGAAAATTTTCGAAGACTATCTTCCTAATTCGAAGTCGAATCTCATCAATTCTCATATATTTAAGTGATATTGCAAATAACATGGTCAGATATCGTCGATTTACAACAAATTGATGCTAGCTTAGGTCGATTGTCACTTTATGTTGATTGAAAATTTTCGAAGACTATCTTCCCAATTCGAAGTCGAATCTCATCAAATCTCATATATTTGAGTGAGTTTGCATCTAACTTGGTCAGATATCGTCGATTTACAACAAATTGTTGCCAAATCAGGTCGATTGTCACTTTGTATTGATTGTAAATTTTCGAAGACTATCTTCCTAATTCGAAGTCGAATCCCATCAATTTCCCCATATTTAAGTGAGTTTGCAAATAACTTGGTCAGATATCGTCGATTTACATAAAATTGATGCCAGCTTAGGTCGATTGTCACTTTGTGTTGATTGAAAGTTTTCGAAGACTATTTTTCTAATTTCAAGTCGAATCTCATCGATTTTCATATATTTGAGAGAGTTTGCATTTAACTTAGTCAGATATCGTCGATTTACAACAAATTGATGCCAGTTTAGGTCTCAATTCTCATATATTTGAGTGAGTTTGCAAATAACTTGGTCAGATATCGTCGATTTACAGAAAATTGATGCCAGTTTAGGTCGATTGTCACTTTGTGTTGATTGAAAACTTTCGGAGACTATCTTCCTAATTCGGAGTCGAATCTCATCAATTCCCCTATATTTGAGTGAGTTTGCAAATAACTTGGTCAGATATCGTCGATTTACAACAAATTGATGCTAGCTTAGGTCGATCGTCACTTTGTGTTGATTGAAAATTTTCGAAGACTATCTTCCTAATTCGAAGTCAAATCTCATCAATTCTCATATATTCGAGTGAGTTTGCAAATAACTTGGTCAGATATCGTCGATTTACAAAAAATTGATGCCAGTTTAGGTCGATTGTCAGTTTGTGTTGATTGAAAATTTTCGAAGACTATCTTCCTAATTCGAAGTCGAATCTCATCAATTCCCCTATATTTGAGTGAGTTTGCAAATAACTTGGTCAGATATCGTCGATTCACAACAAATTGATGCTAGCTTAGGTCGATCGTCACTTTGTGTTGATTGAAAATTTTCGAAGACTATCTTCCTAATTTCGAGTCAAATCTCATCAATTCTCATATATTCGAGTGAGTTTGCAAATAACTTGGTCAGATATCGTCGATTTACAAAAAATTGATGCCAGTTTAGGTCGATTGTCAGTTTGTGTTGATTGAAAATTTTCGAAGACTATCTTTTAAAATGAAGTCGAATCCCGTCAATTCTCATATATTTGAGTAACTTTGCATCTAACTTGGTCAGATATCGTCGATTTACAACAAATTGATGCCAGTTTAGGTCGATTGTCACTTTGCGTTGATTGAAAATTCTCGAAGACTATCTTCCTAATTCGAAGTCGAATCTCATCAATTCTCATATATTGAAGTGATATGGCAAATAACTTGGTCAGATAACGTCAATTTACAGAAAATTGATGCCAGTTTAGGTCGATTGTCACTTTGTGTTGATTGAAAATTTTCGAAGACTATCTTCCTAATTTCAAGTCGAATCTCATCAATTACCATATATTCAAGTGAGTTTGCAAATAATTTGGTCAGATATCGTCGATTTACAACAAATTGATGTTAGCTTAGGTCGATTGTCACTTTGTGTTGATTGAAAATTTTCGAAGACTATCTTCTTAAAATGAAGTCGAATCCCGTCAATTCTCATATATTCGAGTAACTTTGCATCTAACTTGGTCAGATATCGTCGATTTACAACAAATTGATGCTAGCTTAGGTCGATCGTCACTTTGTGTTGATTGAAAACTTTCGGAGACTATCTTCCTAATTCGGAGTCGAATCTCATCAATTCCCCTATATTTGAGTGAGTTTGCAAATAACTTGGTCAGATATCGTCGATTTACAACAAATTGATGCTAGCTTAGGTCGATCGTCACTTTGTGTTGATTGAAAATTTCCGAAGACTATCTTCCTAATTCGAAGTCGTATCTCATCAATTACCATATATTCAAGTGAGTTTGCAAATAATTTGGTCAGATATCGTCGATTTACAACAAATTGATGTTAGCTTAGGTCGATTGTCACTTTGTGTTGATTGAAAATTTTCGAAGACTATCTTCTTAAAATGAAGTCGAATCCCGTCAATTCTCATATATTCGAGTAACTTTGCATCTAACTTGGTCAGATATCGTCGATTTACAACAAATTGATGCTAGCTTAGGTCGATCGTCACTTTGTGTTGATTGAAAACTTTCGGAGACTATCTTCCTAATTCGGAGTCGAATCTCATCAATTCCTTTATATTTGAGTGAGTTTGCAAATAACTTGGTCAGATATCGTCGATTTACAAAAAATTGATGCCAGTTTAGGTCGATTGTCACTTTGTGTTGATTGAAAATTTTCGTAGACTATCTTCCTAATTCGAAGTTGAATCTCATCAATTCTCATATATTTGAGTGATTTTGCAAATAACTTGGTCAGATATCGTCGATTTACAGAAAATTGATGCCAGTTTAGGTCGATTGACACTTTGTGTTGATTGAAAATTTTCGAAGACTATCTTCCTAATTTCAAGTCGAATCTCATCAATTACCATATATTTAAGTGAGTTTGCAAATAACTTGGTCAGATATCGTCGATTTACAACAAATTGATGTTAGCTTAGGTCGATTGTCACTTTGTGTTGATTGAAAATTCTCGAAGACTATCTTCTTAAAATGAAGTCGAATCCCGTCAATTCTCATAAATTTGAGTAACTTTGCATCTAACTTGGTCAGATATCGTCGATTTACAACAAATTGATGCCAGTTTAAGTCGATTGTCACTTTGCGTTGATTGAAAATTTTCGAAGACTATCTTCCTAATTCGAAGTCGAATCTCATCAATTCTCATATATATAAGTGATATTGCAAATAACTTGGTCAGATATCGTCGATTTACAACGAATTGATGCTAGCTTAGGTCGATTGTCACTTTATGTTGATTGAAAATTTTCGAAGACTATCTTCCCAATTCGAAGTCGAATCTCATCAAATCTCATATATTTGAGTGAGTTTGCAAATAACTTGGTCAGATATCGTCGATTCACAACAAATTGATGCCAATTTAGGTCGATTGTCAATTTGTGTTGATTGAAAATTTTAGAAGACTATCTTCCTAATTTGAAGTAGAATCCCATCAATTCTCATATATTTGAATGAGTTTGCATCTAACTTGGTCAGATATCGTCGATTTACAACAAATTGTTGCCAAATCAGGTCGATTGTCACTTTGTATTGATTGTAAATTTTCGAAGACTATCTTCCTAATTCGAAGTCGAATCCCATCAATTCCCCTATATTTAAGTGAGTTTGCAAATAACTTGGTCAGATATCGTCGATTTACATAAAATTGATGCCAGTTTAGGTCGATCGTCACTTTGTGTTGATTGATTTGAGTAACTTTGCATCTAACTTGGTCAGATATCGTCGATTTACAAGAAATTGATGCCAGTTTAGGTCGATTGTCACTTTGTGTTGATTGAAAATTTTCGAAGACTATCTTCCTAAGTCGAAGTCGAATCTCATCAATGTCCATATATTTAAGTGAGTTTACAAATAACTTGGTCAGATATCGTCGATTTACAAAAAATTAATGCCAGTTTAGGTCGATTGTCACTTTGTGTTGATTGAAAATTTTCGAAGACTATCTTTCTAAAATGAAGTCGAATCCCGTCAATTCTCATATATTTGAGTAACTTTGCATCTAACTTGGTCAGATATCGTCGATTTACAAGAAATTGATGCCAGTTTAGGTCGATTGTCACTTTGTGTTGATTGAAAATTTTCGAAGAATATCTTCCTAAGTCGAAGTCGAATCTCATCAATGTCCATATATTTAAGTGAGTTTACAAATAACTTGGTCAGATATCGTCGATTTACAAAAAATTAATGCCAGTTTAGGTCGATTGTCACTTTGTGTTGATTGAAAATTTTCGAAGACTATCTTCCTTATTCGGAGTCGAATCTCATCAATCCCCCTATATCTAAGTGAGTTTGCAAATAACTTGGTCAGATATCGTCGATTTACAACAAATTGATGCTAGCTTAGGTCGATCGTCACTTTGTGTTGATTGAAAATTTTCGAAGACTATCTCCCTAATTCGAAGTCAAATCTCATCAATTCTCATATATTTGAGTGAGTTTGCAAATAACTTGGTCAGATATCGTCGACTTACAACAAATTGATGCTAGCTTAGGTCGATATTCACTTTGTGTTGATTGAAAACTTTCGGAGACAATCTTCCTAATTCGGAGTCGAATCTCATCAATTCCCCTATATTTGAGTGAGTTTGCAAATAACTTGGTCAGATATCGTCGATTTACAACAAATTGATGTTAGCTTAGGTCGATTGTCACTTTGTGTTGATTGAAAATTTTCGAAGACTATCTTCCTAATTTCAAGTCGAATCTCATCAATTACCATATATTTAAGTGAGTTTGCAAATAACTTGGTCAGATATCGTCGATTTACAACAAATTGATGTTAGCTTAGGTCGATTGTCACTTTGTGTTGATTGAAAATTTTCGAAGACTATCTTCTTAAAATAAAGTCGAATCCCGTCAATTCTCATATATTTGAGTAACTTTGCATCTAACTTGGTCAGATATCGTCGATTCACAACAAATTGATGCCAGTTTAGGTCGATCGTCACTTTGTGTTGATTGAAAATTTTCGAAGACTATCTTCCTAAAATGAAGTCGAATCCCGTCAATTCTCATATATTTGAGTAACTTTGCATCTAACTGGGTCAGATATCGTCGATTTACAAAAAATTGATGCCAGTTTAGGTCGATTGTCACTTTGTGTTGATTGAAAATTTTCGAAGACTATCTTCCTAAGTCGAAGTCGAATCTCATCAATGTCCATATATTTAAGTGAGTTTACAAATAACTTGGTCGGATATCGTCGATTTACAAAAAATTAATGCCAGTTTAGGTCGATTGGCACTTTGTGTTGATTGAAAATTTTCGAAGACTATCTTCCTTATTCGGAGTCGAATCCCATCAATCCCCCTATATCTAAGTGAGTTTGCAAATAACTTGGTCAGATATCGTCGATTTACAACAAATTGATGCTAGCTTAGGTCGATTGTCACTTTATGTTGATTGAAAATTTTCGAAGACTATCTTCCCAATTCGAAGTCGAATCTCATCAAATCTCATATATTTGAGTTAGTTTGCAAATAACTTGGTCAGATATCGTCGATTCACAACAAATTGATGCCAATTTAGGTCGATTGTCAATTTGTGTTGATTGAAAATTTTAGAAGACTATCTTCCTAATTTGAAGTAGAATCCCATCAATTCTCATATATTTGAATGAGTTTGCATCTAACTTGGTCAGATATCGTCGATTTACAAAAAATTGATGCCAGTTTAGGTCGATTGTCACTTTGTGTTGATTGAAAATTTTCGAAGACTATCTTCCTAAGTCGAAGTCGAATCTCATCAATGTCCATATATTTAAGTGAGTTTACAAATAACTTGGTCGGATATCGTCGATTTACAAAAAATTAATGCCAGTTTAGGTCGATTGGCACTTTGTGTTGATTGAAAATTTTCGAAGACTATCTTCCTTATTCGGAGTCGAATCCCATCAATCCCCCTATATCTAAGTGAGTTTGCAAATAACTTGGTCAGATATCGTCGATTTACAACAAATTGATGCTAGCTTAGGTCGATTGTCACTTTATGTTGATTGAAAATTTTCGAAGACTATCTTCCCAATTCGAAGTCGAATCTCATCAAATCTCATATATTTGAGTTAGTTTGCAAATAACTTGGTCAGATATCGTCGATTCACAACAAATTGATGCCAATTTAGGTCGATTGTCAATTTGTGTTGATTGAAAATTTTAGAAGACTATCTTCCTAATTTGAAGTAGAATCCCATCAATTCTCATATATTTGAATGAGTTTGCATCTAACTTGGTCAGATATCGTCGATTTACAACAAATTGTTGCCAAATCAGGTCGATTGTCACTTTGTATTGATTGTAAATTTTCGAAGACTATCTTCCTAATTCGAAGTCGAATCCCATCAATTCCCATATATTTAAGTGAGTTTGCAAATAACTTGGTCAGATATCGTCGATTTACAACAAATTGATGTTAGCTTAGGTCGATTGTCACTTTGTGTTGATTGAAAATTTTCGAAGACTATCTTCTTAAAATAAAGTCGAATCCCGTCAATTCTCATATATTTGAGTAACTTTGCATCTAACTTGGTCAGATATCGTCGATTCACAACAAATTGATGCCAGTTTAGGTCGATCGTCACTTTGTGTTGATTGAAAATTTTCGAAGACTATCTTCCTAAAATGAAGTCGAATCCCGTCAATTCTCATATATTTGAGTTACTTTGCATCTAACTTGGTCAGATATCGTCGATTTACAAGAAATTGATGCCAGTTTAGGTCGATTGTCACTTTGTGTTGATTGAAAATTTTCGAAGACTATCTTCCTAAGTCGAAGTCGAATCTCATCAATGTCCATATATTTAAGTGAGTTTACAAATAACTTGGTCAGATATCGTCGATTTACAAAAAATTAATGCCAGTTTAGGTCGATTGTCACTTTGTGTTGATTGAAAATTTTCGAAGACTATCTTCCTAATTCGAAGTCGAATCTCATCAATTCTCATATATTTGAGTGATTTTGCAAATAACTTGGTCAGATATCGTCGATTTACAGAAAACTTATGCCAGTTTAGGTCGATTGTCACTTTGTGTTGATTGAAAATTTTCGAAGACTATCTTCCTAATTTCAAGTCGAATCTCATCAATTACCATATATTTAAGTGAGTTTGCATCTAACTTGGTCAGATATCGTCGATTTACAACAAATTGATGCCAGTTTAGGTCGATTGTCACTTTGCGTTGATTGAAAATTTTCGAAGACTATCTTCCTAAAATGAAGTCGAATCCCGTCAATTCTCATATATTTGAGTAACTTTGCAAATAACTTGGTCAGATATCGTTGATTTACAGAAAATTGATGCCAGTTTAGGTCGATTGACACTTTGTGTTGATTGAAAATTTTCGAAGACTATCTTCCTAATTTCAAGTCGAATCTCATCAATTCCCATATATTTGAGTGAGTTTGCAAATAAATTGGTCAGATATCGTCGATTCACAACAAATTGATGCCAGTTTAGGTCGATTGTCACTTTGTGTTGATTGAAAATTTTCGAAGACTATCTTCCTAATTCGAAGTCGAATCTCATCAATTCTCATATATTTGAGTGATTTTGCAAATAACTTGGTCAGATATCGTCGATTTACAGAAAATTGATGCCAGTTTAGGTCGATTGTCACTTTGCATTGATTGAAAATTCTCGAAGACTATCTTCCTAATTCGGAGTCGAATCTCATCAATTCCCCTTTATTTGAGTGATTTTGCAAATAACTTGGTCAGATATCGTCGATTTACAACAAATTGATGCTAGCTTAGGTCGATCGTCACTTTGTGTTGATTGAAAACTTTCGGAGACTATCTTCCTAATTCGGAGTCGAATCTCATCAATTCCCCTATATTTGAGTGAGTTTGCAAATAACTTGGTCAGATATCGTCGATTTACAAAAAATTGATGCCAGTTTAGGTCGATTGTCACTTTGTGTTGATTGAAAATTTTCGAAGACTATCTTCCTAATTCGGAGTCGAATTTCATCAATCCCCCTATATCTAAGTGAGTTTGCGAATAACTTGGTCAGATATCGTCGATTTACAACAAATTGATGCTAGCTTAGGTCGATCGTCACTTTGTGTTGATTGAAAATTTTCGAAGACTATCTTCCTAATTCGAAGTCGAATCTCATCAATTCTCATATATTTGAGTGATTTTGCAAATAACTTGGTCAGATATCGTCGATTTACAGAAAATTGATGCCAGTTTAGGTCGATTGTCACTTTGCATTGATTGAAAATTCTCGAAGACTATCTTCCTAATTCGGAGTCGAATCTCATCAATTCCCCTTTATTTGAGTGATTTTGCAAATAACTTGGTCAGATATCGTCGATTTACAACAAATTGATGCTAGCTTAGGTCGATCGTCACTTTGTGTTGATTGAAAACTTTCGGAGACTATCTTCCTAATTCGGAGTCGAATCTCATCAATTCCCCTATATTTGAGTGAGTTTGCAAATAACTTGGTCAGATATCGTCGATTTACAAAAAATTGATGCCAGTTTAGGTCGATTGTCACTTTGTGTTGATTGAAAATTTTCGAAGACTATCTTCCTAATTCGGAGTCGAATTTCATCAATCCCCCTATATCTAAGTGAGTTTGCGAATAAATTGGTCAGATATCGTCGATTCACAACAAATTGATGCTAGCTTAGGTCGATCGTCACTTTGTGTTGATTGAAAACTTTCGGAGACTATCTTCCTAATTCGGAGTCGAATCTCATCAATTCCCCTATATTTGAGTGAGTTTGCAAATAACTTGGTCAGATATCGTCGATTTACAAAAAATTGATGCCAGTTTAGGTCGATTGTCACTTTGCATTGATTGAAAATTCTCGAAGACTATCTTCCTAATTCGGAGTCGAATCTCATCAATTCCCCTTTATTTGAGTGATTTTGCAAATAACTTGGTCAGATATCGTCGATTTACAACAAATTGATGCTAGCTTAGGTCGATCGTCACTTTGTGTTGATTGAAAACTTTCGGAGACTATCTTCCTAATTCGGAGTCGAATCTCATCAATTCCCCTATATTTGAGTGAGTTTGCAAATAACTTGGTCAGATATCGTCGATTTACAAAAAATTGATGCCAGTTTAGGTCGATTGTCACTTTGTGTTGATTGAAAATTTTCGAAGACTATCTTCCTAATTCGGAGTCGAATTTCATCAATCCCCCTATATCTAAGTGAGTTTGCGAATAACTTGGTCAGATATCGTCGATTTACAACAAATTGATGCTAGCTTAGGTCGATCGTCACTTTGTGTTGATTGAAAACTTTCGGAGACTATCTTCCTAATTCGGAGTCGAATCTCATCAATTCCCCTATATTTGAGTGAGTTTGCAAATAACTTGGTCAGATATCGTCGATTTACAGAAAATTGAAGCCAGTTTAGGTCGATTGTCACTTTGTGTTGATTGAAAATTTTCGAAGACTATCTTCCTAATTTCAAGTCGAATCTCATCAATTATCATATATTTGAGTGAGTTTGCAAATAAATTGGTCAGATATCGTCGATTCACAACAAATTGATGCCAGTTTAGGTCGATCGTCACTTTGTTTTGATTGAAAATTTTCGAAGACTATCTGCCTAAAATGAAGTCGAATCCCGTCAATTCTCATATATTTGAGTAACTTTGCATGTAACTTGGTCAGATATCGTCGATTTTCAACAAATTGATGCCAGTTTAGGTCGATCGTCACTTTGTGTAGATTGAAAATTTTCGAAGACTATCTTCCTAAAATGAAGTCGAATCCCGTCAATTCTCATATATTTGAGTAACTTTGCATCTAACTTGGTCAGATATCGTCGATTCCCAACAAATTGATGCCAGTTTAGGTCGATCGTCACTTTGTGTTGATTGAAAATTTTCGAAGACTATCTTCCTAAAATGAAGTCGAATCCCGTCAATTCTCATATATTTGAGTAACTTTGCATCTAACTTGGTCAGATATCGCCGATTTACAAAAAATTGATGCCAGTTTAGGTCGATTGTCACTTTGTGTTGATTGAAAATTTTCGAAGACTATCTTCCTAATTCGGAGTCGAATCTCATCAATCCCCCTATATCTAAGTGAGTTTGCGAATAACTTGGTCAGATATCGTCGATTTACAACAAATTGATGCTAGCTTAGGTCGATCGTCACTTTGTGTTGATTGAAAATTTTCGAAGACTATCTTCCTAATTCGAAGTCGAATCTCATCAATTCTCATATATTTGAGTGATTTTGCAAATAACTTGGTCAGATATCGTCGATTTACAGAAATCTGAAGCCAGTTTAGGTCGATTGTCACTTTGTGTTGATTGAAAATTTTCGAAGGCTATCTTCCTAATTTCAAGTCGAATCTCATCAATTACCATATATTTAAGTGAGTTTGCATCGAACTTGGTCAGATATCGTCGATTTACAACAAATTGATGCCAGTTTAGGTCGATTGTCACTTTGCGTTGATTGAAAATTTTCGAAGACTATCTTCCTAAAATGAAGTCGAATCCCGTCAATTCTCATATATTTGAGTAACTTTGCATCTAACTTGGTCAGATATCGTCGATTTACAAAAAATTGATGCCAGTTTAGGTCGATTGTCAGTTTGTGTTGATTGAAAATTTTCGAAGACTATCTTCCTAATTCGAAGTCGAATCTCATCAATTCTCATATATTTGAGTGATTTTGCAAATAACTTGGTCAGATATCGTTGATTTACAGAAAATTGATGCCAGTTTAGGTCGATTGACACTTTGAGTTGATTGAAAATTTTCGAAGACTATCTTCCTAATTTCAAGTCGAATCTCATCAATTCCCATATATTTGAGTGAGTTTGCAAATAAATTGGTCAGATATCGTCGATTCACAACAAATTGATGCCAGTTTAGGTCGATTGTCACTTTGTGTTGATTGAAAATTTTCGAAGACTATATTCCTAATTCGAAGTCGAATCTCATCAATTCTCATATATTTGAGTGATTTTGCAAATAACTTGATCAGATATCGTTGATTTACAGAAAATTGATGCCAGTTTAGGTCGATTGACACTTTGTGTTGATTGAAAATTTTCGAAGACTATCTTCCTAATTTCAAGTCGAATCTCATCAATTCCCATATATTTGAGTGAGTTTGCAAATAAATTGGTCAGATATCGTCGATTCACAACAAATTGATGCCAGTTTAGGTCGATTGTCACTTTGTGTTGATTGAAAATTTTCGAAGACTATCTTCCTAATTCGAAGTCGAATCTCATCAATTCTCATATATTTGAGTGATTTTGCAAATAACTTGGTCAGATATCGTCGATTTACAGAAAATTGATGCCAGTTTAGGTCGATTGTCACTTTGCATTGATTGAAAATTCTCGAAGACTATCTTCCTAATTCGGAGTCGAATCTCATCAATTCCCCTTTATTTGAGTGATTTTGCAAATAACTTGGTCAGATATCGTCGATTTACAACAAATTGATGCTAGCTTAGGTCGATCGTCACTTTGTGTTGATTGAAAACTTTCGGAGACTATCTTCCTAATTCGGAGTCGAATCTCATCAATTCCCCTATATTTGAGTGAGTTTGCAAATAACTTGGTCAGATATCGTCGATTTACAAAAAATTGATGCCAGTTTAGGTCGATTGTCACTTTGTGTTGATTGAAAATTTTCGAAGACTATCTTCCTAATTCGGAGTCGAATCTCATCAATCCCCCTATATCTAAGTGAGTTTGCGAATAACTTGGTCAGATATCGTCGATTTACAACAAATTGATGCTAGCTTAGGTCGATCGTCACTTTGTGTTGATTGAAAACTTTCGGAGACTATCTTCCTAATTCGGAGTCGAATCTCATCAATTCCCCTATATTTGAGTGAGTTTGCAAATAACTTGGTCAGATATCGTCGATTTACAAAAAATTGATGCCAGTTTAGGTCGATTGTCACTTTGCATTGATTGAAAATTTTCGAAGACTATCTTCCTAATTCGAAGTCGATTCTCATCAATTCTCATATATTTGAGTGATTTTGCAAATAACTTGGTCAGATATCGTCGATTTACAGAAAATTGAAGCCAGTTTAGGTCGATTGTCACTTTGTGTTGATTGAAAATTTTCGAAGACTATCTTCCTAATTTCAAGTCGAATCTCATCAATTATCATATATTTGAGTGAGTTTGCAAATAAATTGGTCAGATATCGTCGATTCACAACAAATTGATGCCAGTTTAGGTCGATCGTCACTTTGTTTTGATTGAAAATTTTCGAAGACTATCTTCCTAAAATGAAGTCGAATCCCGTCAATTCTCATATATTTGAGTAACTTTGCATCTAACTTGGTCAGATATCGTCGATTTTCAACAAATTGATGCCAGTTTAGGTCGATCGTCACTTTGTGTTGATTGAAAATTTTCGAAGACTATCTTCCTAAAATGAAGTCGAATCCCGTCAATTCTCATATATTTGAGTAACTTTGCATCTAACTTGGTCAGATATCGTCGATTCCCAACAAATTGATGCCAGTTTAGGTCGATCGTCACTTTGTGTTGATTGAAAATTTTCGAAGACTATCTTCCTAAAATGAAGTCGAATCCCGTCAATTCTCATATATTTGAGTAACTTTGCATCTAACTTGGTCAGATATCGCCGATTTACAAAAAATTGATGCCAGTTTAGGTCGATTGTCACTTTGTGTTGATTGAAAATTTTCGAAGACTATCTTCCTAATTCGGAGTCGAATCTCATCAATCCCCCTATATCTAAGTGAGTTTGCGAATAACTTGGTCAGATATCGTCGATTTACAACAAATTGATGCTAGCTTAGGTCGATCGTCACTTTGTGTTGATTGAAAACTTTCGGAGACTATCTTCCTAATTCGGAGTCGAATCTCATCAATTCCCCTATATTTGAGTGAGTTTGCAAATAACTTCGTCAGATATCGTCGATTCACAACAAATTGATGCCAGTTTAGGTCGATCGTCACTTTGTGTTGATTGAAAATTTTCGAAGACTATCTTCCTCAAATGAAGTCGAATCCCGTCAATTCTCATATGTTTGAGTAACTTTGCATCTAACTTGGTCAGATATCGTCGATTCACAAAAAATTGATGCCAGTTTAGGTCGATTGTCACTTTGTGTTGATTGAAAGTTTTCGAAGACTATCTTCCTAATTCGGAGTCGAATCTCATCAATCCCCCTATATCTAAGTGAGTTTGCAAATAACTTGGTCAGATATCGTCGATTTACAACAAATTGATGCTAGCTTAGGTCGATCGTCACTTTGTGTTGATTGAAAACTTTCGGAGACTATCTTCCTAATTTCAAGTCGAATCTCATCAATTACCATATATTTAAGTGAGTTGGCAAATAACTTGGTCAGATATCGTCGATTTACAACAAATTGATGTTAGCTTAGGTCGATTGTCACTTTGTGTTGATTGAAAATTTTCGAAGACTATCTTCTTAAAATGAAGTCGAATCCCGTCAATTCTCATATATTTGAGTAACTTTGCATCTAACTTGGTCAGATATCGTCGATTTACAACAAATTGATGCCAGTTTAAGTCGATTGTCACTTTGCGTTGATTGAAAATTTTCGAAGACTATCTTCCTAATTCGAAGTCGAATCTCATCAATTCTCATATATTTAAGTGATATTGCAAATAACTTGGTCAGATATCGTCGATTTACAACAAATTGATGCTAGCTTAGGTCGATTGTCACTTTATGTTGATTGAAAATTTTCGAAGACTATCTTCCCAATTCGAAGTCGAATCTCATCAAATCTCATATATTTGAGTGAGTTCGCATCTAACTTGGTCAGATATCGTCGATTTACAACAAATTGTTGCCAAATCAGGTCGATTGTCACTTTGTATTGATTGTAAATTTTCGAAGACTATCTTCCTAATTCGAAGTCGAATCCCATCAATTTCCCCATATTTAAGTGAGTTTGCAAATAACTTGGTCAGATATCGTCGATTTACATAAAATTGATGCCAGCTTAGGTCGATTGTCACTTTGTGTTGATTGAAAGTTTTCGAAGACTATTTTCCTAATTTCAAGTCGAATCTCATCAATTTCCATATATTTGAGTGAGTTTGCATTTAACTTAGTCAGATATCGTCGATTTACAACAAATTGATGCCAGTTTAGGTCTCAATTCTCATATATTTGAGTGAGTTTGCAAATAACTTGGTCAGATATCGTCGATTTACAGAAAATTGATGCCAGTTTAGGTCGATTGTCACTTTGTGTTGATTGAAAACTTTCGGAGACTATCTTCCTAATTCGGAGTCGAATCTCATCAATTCCCCTATATTTGAGTGAGTTTGCAAATAACTTGGTCAGATATCGTCGATTCACAAAAAATTGATGCCAGTTTAGGTCGATTGTCACTTTGTGTTGATTGAAAATTTTCGAAGACTATCTTCCTAATTCGAAGTCGAATCTCATCAATTCTCATATATTTGAGTGATTTTGCAAATAACTTGGTCAGATATCGTCGATTTACAGAAAATTGATGCCAGTTTAGGTCGATTGTCACTTTGTGTTGATTGAAAATTTTCGAAGATTATCTTCCTAATTTCAAGTCGAATCTCATCAATTACCATATATTTAAGTGAGTTTGCAAATAACTTGGTCAGATATCGTCGATTTACAACAAATTGTTGCCAAATCAGGTCGATTGTCACTTTGTATTGATTGTAAATTTTCGAAGACTATCTTCCTAATTCGAAGTCGAATCCCATCAATTTCCCCATATTTAAGTGAGTTTGCAAATAACTTGGTCAGATATCGTCGATTTACATAAAATTGATGCCAGCTTAGGTCGATTGTCACTTTATGTTGATTGAAAATTTTCGAAGACTATCTTCCCAATTCGAAGTCGAATCTCATCAAATCTCATATATTTGAGTGAGTTTGCATCTAACTTGGTCAGATATCGTCGATTTACAACCAATTGTTGCCAAATCAGGTCGATTGTCACTTTGTATTGATTGTAAATTTTCGAAGACTATCTTCCTAATTCGAAGTCGAATCCCATCAATTTCCCCATATTTGAGTGAGTTTGCAAATAACTTGGTCAGATATCGTCGATTTACAGAAAATTGATGCCAGTTTAGGTCGATTGTCACTTTGCATTGATTGAAAATTCTCGAAGACTATCTTCCTAATTCGCAGTCGAATCTCATCAATTCCCCTATATTTGAGTGATTTTGCAAATAACTTGGTCAGATATCGTCGATTTACAGAAAATTGATGCCAGTTTAGGTCGATTGTCACTTTGCATTGATTGAAAATTCTCGAAGACTATCTTCCTAATTCGAAGTCGATTCTCATCAATTCTCATATATTTGAGTGATTTTGCAAATAACTTGGTCAGATATCGTCGATTTACAGAAAATTGAAGCCAGTTTAGGTCGATTGTCACTTTGTGTTGATTGAAAATTTTCGAAGACTATCTTCCTAATTTCAAGTCGAATCTCATCAATTATCATATATTTGAGTGATTTTGCAAATAACTTGGTCAGATATCGTCGATTCACAGAAAATTGAAGCCAGTTTAGGTCGATTGTCACTTTGTGATGATTGAAAATTTTCGAAGACTATCTTCCTAATTTCAAGTCGAATCTCATCAATTATCATATATTTGAGTGAGTTTGCAAATAAATTGGTCAGATATCGTCGATTCACAACAAATTGATGCCAGTTTAGGTCGATTGTCACTTTGTGTTGATTGAAAATTTTCGAAGACTATCTTCCTAATTCGAAGTCGAATCTCATCAATTCTCATATATTTGAGTGATTTTGCAAATAACTTGGTCAGATATCGTCGAATCCCAACAAATTGATGCCAGTTTAGGTCGATCGTCACTTTGTGTTGATTGAAAATTTTCGAAGACTATCTTCCTAAAATGAAGTCGAATCCCGTCAATTCTCATATATTTGAGTAACTTTGCATCTAACTTGGTCAGATATCGCCGATTTACAAAAAATTGATGCCAGTTTAGGTCGATTGTCACTTTGTGTTGATTGAAAATTTTCGAAGACTATCTTCCTAATTCGAAGTCGAATCTCATCAATTCTCATATATTTGAGTGATTTTGCAAATAATTTGGTCAGATATCGTCGATTCACAACAAATTGATGCCAGTTTAGGTCGATCGTCACTTTGTTTTGATTGAAAATTTTCGAAGACTATCTTCCTAAAATGAAGTCGAATCCCGTCAATTCTCATATATTTGAGTAACTTTGCATCTAACTTGGTCAGATATCGTCGATTTTCAACAAATTGATGCCAGTTTAGGTCGATCGTCACTTTGTGTTGATTGAAAATTTTCGAAGACTATCTTCCTAAAATGAAGTCGAATCTCATCAATTCTCATATATTTAAGTGATATTGCAAATAACTTGGTCAGATATCGTCGATTTACAACAAATTGATGCTAGCTTAGGTCGATTGTCACTTTATGTTGATTGAAAATTTTCGAAGACTATCTTCCCAATTCGAAGTCGAATCTCATCAAATCTCATATATTTGAGTGAGTTTGCATCTAACTTGGTCAGATATCGTCGATTTACAACAAATTGTTGCCAAATCAGGTCGATTGTCACTTTGTATTGATTGTAAATTTTCGAAGACTATCTTCCTAATTCGAAGTCGAATCCCATCAATTTCCCCATATTTAAGTGAGTTTGCAAATAACTTGGTCAGATATCGTCGATTTACATAAAATTGATGCCAGCTTAGGTCGATTGTCACTTTGTGTTGATTGAAAGTTTTCGAAGACTATTTTCCTAATTTCAAGTCGAATCTCATCAATTTCCATATATTTGAGTGAGTTTGCATTTAACTTAGTCAGATATCGTCGATTTACAACAAATTGATGCCAGTTTAGGTCTCAATTCTCATATATTTGAGTGAGTTTGCAAATAACTTGGTCAGATATCGTCGATTTACAGAAAATTGATGCCAGTTTAGGTCGATTGTCACTTTGTGTTGATTGAAAACTTTCGGAGACTATCTTCCTAATTCGGAGTCGAATCTCATCAATTCCCCTATATTTGAGTGAGTTTGCAAATAACTTGGTCAGATATCGTCGATTTACAAAAAATTGATGCCAGTTTAGGTCGATTGTCACTTTTTGTTGATTGAAAATTTTCGAAGACTATCTTCCTAATTCGAAGTCGAATCTCATCAATTCTCATATATTTGAGTGATTTTGCAAATAACTTGGTCAGATATCGTCGATTTACAGAAAATTGATGCCAGTTTAGGTCGATTGTCACTTTGTGTTGATTGAAAATTTTCGAAGATTATCTTCCTAATTTCAAGTCGAATCTCATCAATTACCATATATTTAAGTGAGTTTGCAAATAACTTGGTCAGATATCGTCGATTTACAACAAATTGTTGCCAAATCAGGTCGATTGTCACTTTGTATTGATTGTAAATTTTCGAAGACTATCTTCCTAATTCGAAGTCGAATCCCATCAATTTCCCCATATTTAAGTGAGTTTGCAAATAACTTGGTCAGATATCGTCGATTTACATAAAATTGATGCCAGCTTAGGTCGATTGTCACTTTGTGTTGATTGAAAATTTTCGAAGACTATCTTCTTAAAATGAAGTCGAATCCCGTCAATTCTCATATATTTGAGTAACTTTGCATCTAACTTGGTCAGATATCGTCGATTTACAACAAATTGATGCCAGTTTAAGTCGATTGTCACTTTGCGTTGATTGAAAATTCTCGAAGACTATCTTCCTAATTCGAAGTCGAATCTCATCAATTCTCATATATTTGAGTGAGTTTGCAAATAACTTGGTCAGATATCGTCGATTTACAACAAATTGAAGCCAGTTTAGGTCGATTGTCACTTTGTGTTGATTGAAAATTTTAGAAGACTATCTTCCTAATTCGAAGTCGAATCCCATCAATTTCCCCATATTTAAGTGAGTTTGCAAATAACTTGGTCAGATATCGTCGATTTACATAAAATTGATGCCAGCTTAGGTCGATTGTCACTTTATGTTGATTGAAAATTTTCGAAGACTATCTTCCCAATTCGAAGTCGAATCTCATCAAATCTCATATATTTGAGTGAGTTTGCATCTAACTTGGTCAGATATCGTCGATTTACAACAAATTGTTGCCAAATCAGGTCGATTGTCACTTTGTATTGATTGTAAATTTTCGAAGACTATCTTCCTAATTCGAAGTCGAATCCCATCAATTTCCCCATATTTAAGTGAGTTTGCAAATAACTTGGTCAGATATCGTCGATTTACATAAAATTGATGCCAGCTTAGGTCGATTGTCACTTTGTGTTGATTGAAAATTTTCGAAGACTATCTTCTTAAAATGAAGTCGAATCCCGTCAATTCTCATATATTTGAGTAACTTTGCATCTAACTTGGTCAGATATCGTCGATTTACAACAAATTGATGCCAGTTTAAGTCGATTGTCACTTTGCGTTGATTGAAAATTCTCGAAGACTATCTTCCTAATTCGAAGTCGAATCTCATCAATTCTCATATATTTGAGTGAGTTTGCAAATAACTTGGTCAGATATCGTCGATTTACAACAAATTGAAGCCAGTTTAGGTCGATTGTCACTTTGTGTTGATTGAAAATTTTCGAAGACTATCTTCCTAATTTCAAGTCGAATCTCATCAATTATCATATATTTGAGTGAGTTTGCAAATAAATTGGTCAGATATCGTCGATTCACAACAAATTGATGCCAGTTTAGGTCGATCGTCACTTTGTTTTGATTGAAAATTTTCGAAGACTATCTTCCTAAAATGAAGTCGAATCCCGTCAATTCTCATATATTTGAGTAACTTTGCATCTAACTTGGTCAGATATCGTCGATTTTCAACAAATTGATGCCAGTTTAGGTCGATCGTCACTTTGTGTTGATTGAAAATTTTCGAAGACTATCTTCCTAAAATGAAGTCGAATCCCGTCAATTCTCATATATTTGAGTAACTTTGTATCAAACTTGGTCAGATATCGTCGATTCACAACAAATTGATGCCAGTTTAGGTCGATCGTCACTTTGTGTTGATTGAAAATTTTCGAAGACTATCTTCCTAAAATGAAGTCGAATCCCGTCAATTCTCATATATTTGAGTAACTTTACATCTAACTTGGTCAGATATCGTCGATTCACAAAAAATTGATGCCAGTTTAGGTCGATTGTCACTTTGTGTTGATTGAAAGTTTTCGAAGACTATCTTCCTAATTCGGAGTCGAATCTCATCAATCCCCCTATATCTAAGTGAGTTTGCAAATAACTTGGTCAGATATCGTCGATTTACAACAAATTGATGCTAGCTTAGGTCGATCGTCAATTTGTGTTGATTGAAAACTTTCGGAGACTATCTTTCTAATTCGGAGTCGAATCTCATCAATTCCCCTATATTTGAGTGAGTTTGCAAATAACTTGGTCAGATATCGTCGATTTACAAAAAATTGATGCCAGTTTAGTTCGATTGTCACTTTGTGTTGATTGAAAATTTTCGAAGACTATCTTCCTAATTTCAAGTCGAATCTCATCAATTACCATATATTTAAGTGAGTTTGCAAATAACTTGGTCAGATATCGTCGATTTACAACAAATTGATGTTAGCTTAGGGCGATTGTCACTTTGTGTTGATTGAAAATTTTCGAAGACTATCTTCTTAAAATGAAGTCGAATCCCGTCAATTCTCATATATTTGAGTAACTTTGCATCTAACTTGGTCAGATATCGTCGATTTACAACAAATTGATGCCAGTTTAAGTAGATTGTCACTTTGCTTTGATTGAAAATTTTCGAAGACTATCTTCCTAATTTCAAGTCGAATCTCATCAATTACCATATATTTAAGTGAGTTTGCAAATAACTTGGTCAGATATCGTCGATTTACAACAAATTGATGTTAGCTTAGGGCGATTGTCACTTTGTGTTGATTGAAAATTTTCGAAGACTATCTTCCTAAAATGAAGTCGAATCCCGTCAATTCTCATATATTTGAGTAACTTTGCATCTAACTTGGTCAGATATCGTCGATTTTCAACAAATTGATGCCAGTTTAGGTCGATCGTCACTTTGTGTTGATTGAAAATTTTCGAAGACTATCTTCCTAAAATGAAGTCGAATCTCATCAATTCTCATATATTTAAGTGATATTGCAAATAACTTGGTCAGATATCGTCGATTTACAACAAATTGATGCTAGCTTAGGTCGATTGTCACTTTATGTTGATTGAAAATTTTCGAAGACTATCTTCCCAATTCGAAGTCGAATCTCATCAAATCTCATATATTTGAGTGAGTTTGCATCTAACTTGGTCAGATATCGTCGATTTACAACAAATTGTTGCCAAATCAGGTCGATTGTCACTTTGTATTGATTGTAAATTTTCGAAGACTATCTTCCTAATTCGAAGTCGAATCCCATCAATTTCCCCATATTTAAGTGAGTTTGCAAATAACTTGGTCAGATATCGTCGATTTACATAAAATTGATGCCAGCTTAGGTCGATTGTCACTTTGTGTTGATTGAAAGTTTTCGAAGACTATTTTCCTAATTTCAAGTCGAATCTCATCAATTTCCATATATTTGAGTGAGTTTGCATTTAACTTAGTCAGATATCGTCGATTTACAACAAATTGATGCCAGTTTAGGTCTCAATTCTCATATATTTGAGTGAGTTTGCAAATAACTTGGTCAGATATCGTCGATTTACAGAAAATTGATGCCAGTTTAGGTCGATTGTCACTTTGTGTTGATTGAAAACTTTCGGAGACTATCTTCCTAATTCGGAGTCGAATCTCATCAATTCCCCTATATTTGAGTGAGTTTGCAAATAACTTGGTCAGATATCGTCGATTTACAAAAAATTGATGCCAGTTTAGGTCGATTGTCACTTTTTGTTGATTGAAAATTTTCGAAGACTATCTTCCTAATTCGAAGTCGAATCTCATCAATTCTCATATATTTGAGTGATTTTGCAAATAACTTGGTCAGATATCGTCGATTTACAGAAAATTGATGCCAGTTTAGGTCGATTGTCACTTTGTGTTGATTGAAAATTTTCGAAGATTATCTTCCTAATTTCAAGTCGAATCTCATCAATTACCATATATTTAAGTGAGTTTGCAAATAACTTGGTCAGATATCGTCGATTTACAACAAATTGTTGCCAAATCAGGTCGATTGTCACTTTGTATTGATTGTAAATTTTCGAAGACTATCTTCCTAATTCGAAGTCGAATCCCATCAATTTCCCCATATTTAAGTGAGTTTGCAAATAACTTGGTCAGATATCGTCGATTTACATAAAATTGATGCCAGCTTAGGTCGATTGTCACTTTGTGTTGATTGAAAATTTTCGAAGACTATCTTCTTAAAATGAAGTCGAATCCCGTCAATTCTCATATATTTGAGTAACTTTGCATCTAACTTGGTCAGATATCGTCGATTTACAACAAATTGATGCCAGTTTAAGTCGATTGTCACTTTGCGTTGATTGAAAATTCTCGAAGACTATCTTCCTAATTCGAAGTCGAATCTCATCAATTCTCATATATTTGAGTGAGTTTGCAAATAACTTGGTCAGATATCGTCGATTTACAACAAATTGAAGCCAGTTTAGGTCGATTGTCACTTTGTGTTGATTGAAAATTTTAGAAGACTATCTTCCTAATTCGAAGTCGAATCCCATCAATTTCCCCATATTTAAGTGAGTTTGCAAATAACTTGGTCAGATATCGTCGATTTACATAAAATTGATGCCAGCTTAGGTCGATTGTCACTTTATGTTGATTGAAAATTTTCGAAGACTATCTTCCCAATTCGAAGTCGAATCTCATCAAATCTCATATATTTGAGTGAGTTTGCATCTAACTTGGTCAGATATCGTCGATTTACAACAAATTGTTGCCAAATCAGGTCGATTGTCACTTTGTATTGATTGTAAATTTTCGAAGACTATCTTCCTAATTCGAAGTCGAATCCCATCAATTTCCCCATATTTAAGTGAGTTTGCAAATAACTTGGTCAGATATCGTCGATTTACATAAAATTGATGCCAGCTTAGGTCGATTGTCACTTTGTGTTGATTGAAAATTTTCGAAGACTATCTTCTTAAAATGAAGTCGAATCCCGTCAATTCTCATATATTTGAGTAACTTTGCATCTAACTTGGTCAGATATCGTCGATTTACAACAAATTGATGCCAGTTTAAGTCGATTGTCACTTTGCGTTGATTGAAAATTCTCGAAGACTATCTTCCTAATTCGAAGTCGAATCTCATCAATTCTCATATATTTGAGTGAGTTTGCAAATAACTTGGTCAGATATCGTCGATTTACAACAAATTGAAGCCAGTTTAGGTCGATTGTCACTTTGTGTTGATTGAAAATTTTCGAAGACTATCTTCCTAATTTCAAGTCGAATCTCATCAATTATCATATATTTGAGTGAGTTTGCAAATAAATTGGTCAGATATCGTCGATTCACAACAAATTGATGCCAGTTTAGGTCGATCGTCACTTTGTTTTGATTGAAAATTTTCGAAGACTATCTTCCTAAAATGAAGTCGAATCCCGTCAATTCTCATATATTTGAGTAACTTTGCATCTAACTTGGTCAGATATCGTCGATTTTCAACAAATTGATGCCAGTTTAGGTCGATCGTCACTTTGTGTTGATTGAAAATTTTCGAAGACTATCTTCCTAAAATGAAGTCGAATCCCGTCAATTCTCATATATTTGAGTAACTTTGTATCAAACTTGGTCAGATATCGTCGATTCACAACAAATTGATGCCAGTTTAGGTCGATCGTCACTTTGTGTTGATTGAAAATTTTCGAAGACTATCTTCCTAAAATGAAGTCGAATCCCGTCAATTCTCATATATTTGAGTAACTTTACATCTAACTTGGTCAGATATCGTCGATTCACAAAAAATTGATGCCAGTTTAGGTCGATTGTCACTTTGTGTTGATTGAAAGTTTTCGAAGACTATCTTCCTAATTCGGAGTCGAATCTCATCAATCCCCCTATATCTAAGTGAGTTTGCAAATAACTTGGTCAGATATCGTCGATTTACAACAAATTGATGCTAGCTTAGGTCGATCGTCAATTTGTGTTGATTGAAAACTTTCGGAGACTATCTTTCTAATTCGGAGTCGAATCTCATCAATTCCCCTATATTTGAGTGAGTTTGCAAATAACTTGGTCAGATATCGTCGATTTACAAAAAATTGATGCCAGTTTAGTTCGATTGTCACTTTGTGTTGATTGAAAATTTTCGAAGACTATCTTCCTAATTTCAAGTCGAATCTCATCAATTACCATATATTTAAGTGAGTTTGCAAATAACTTGGTCAGATATCGTCGATTTACAACAAATTGATGTTAGCTTAGGGCGATTGTCACTTTGTGTTGATTGAAAATTTTCGAAGACTATCTTCTTAAAATGAAGTCGAATCCCGTCAATTCTCATATATTTGAGTAACTTTGCATCTAACTTGGTCAGATATCGTCGATTTACAACAAATTGATGCCAGTTTAAGTAGATTGTCACTTTGCTTTGATTGAAAATTTTCGAAGACTATCTTCCTAATTCGAAGTCGAATCTCATCAATTCTCATATATTTAAGTGATATTGCAAATAACTTGGTCAGATATCGTCGATTTACAACAAATTGATGCTAGCTTAGGTCGATTGTCACTTTATGTTGATTGAAAATTTTCGAAGACTATCTTCCCAATTCGAAGTCGAATCTCATCAAATCTCATATATTTGAGTGAGTTTGCATCTAACTTGGTCAGATATCGTCGATTTACAACAAATTGTTGCCAAATCAGGTCGATTGTCACTTTGTATTGATTGTAAATTTTGGAAGACTATCTTCCTAATTCGAAGTCGAATCCCATCAATTCCCCTATATTTAAGTGAGTTTGCAAATAACTTGGTCAGATATCGTCGATTTACAACAAATTGATGCCAGTTTAGGTCTCAATTCTTATATATTTGAGTGAGTTTGCAAATAACTTGGTCAGATATCGTCGATTTACAGAAAATTGATGCCAGTTTAGGTCGATTGTCACTTTGTGTTGATTGAAAATTTTCGAAGACTATCTTCCTAATTTCAAGTCGAATCTCATCAATTACCATATATTTAAGTGAGTTTGCAAATAACTTGGTCAAATATCGTCGATTTACAACAAATTGATGTTAGCTTAGGTCGATTGTCACTTTGTGTTGATTGAAAATTTTCGAAGACTATCTTCCTAAAATGAAGTCGAATCCCGTCAATTCTCATATATTTGAGTATCTTTGGATCTAACTTGGTCAGATATCGTCGATTCACAACAAATTAATGCCAGTTTAGGTCGATCGTCACTTTGTGTTGATTGAAAATTTTCGAAGACTATCTTCCTAAAATGAAGTCGAATCCCGTCAATTCTCATATATTTGAGTAACTTCGCATCTAACTTGGTCAGATATCGTCGATTTACAATAAATTGATGCCAGTTTAGGTCGATTGTCACTTTGTGTTGATTGAAAATTTTCGAAGACTATCTTCCTAAGTCGGAGTCGAATCTCATCAATGTCCATATATTTAAGTGAGTTTACAAATAACTTGGTCAGATATCGTCGATTCACAAAAAATTAATGCCAGTTGAGGTCGATTGTCACTTTGTGTTGATTGAAAATTTTCGAAGACTATCTTCCTTATTCGGAGTCGAATCTCATCAATCCCCCTATATCTAAGTGAGTTTGCAAATAACTTGGTCAGATATCGTCGATTTACAACAAATTGATGCTAGCTTATGTCGATTGTCACTTTGTGTTGATTGAAAACTTTCGGAGACTATCTTCCTAATTCGGAGTCGAATCTCATCAATTCCCCTATATTTAAGTGAGTTTGCAAATAACTTGGTCAGATATCGTCGATTTACAACAAATTGATGCTAGCTTAGGTCGATTGTCACTTTGTGTTGATTGAAAATTTTCGAAGACTATCTTCCTAATTCGAAGTCGAATCTCATCAATTCCCCTATATTTGAGTGAGTTTGCAAATAACTTGGTCAGATATCGTCGATTTACAAAAAATTGATGCCAGTTTAGGTCGATTGTCACTTTGTGTTGATTGAAAATTTTCGAAGACTATCTTCCTAATTTCAAGTCGAATCTCATCAATTACCATATATTTAAGTGAGTTTGCAAATAACTTGGTCAGATATCGTCGATTTACAACAAATTGATGTTAGCTTAGGTCGATTGTCACTTTGTGTTGATTGAAAATTTTCGAAGACTATCTTCTTAAAATGAAGTCGAATCCCGTCAATTCTCATATATTTGAGTAACTTTGCATCTAACTTGGTCAGATATCGTCGATTTACAACAGATTGATGCCAGTTTAGGTCGATTGTCACTTTGCGTTGATTGAAAATTCTCGAAGACTATCTTCCTAATTCGAAGTCGAATCTCATCAATTCTCATATATTCAAGTTATATTGCAAATAACTTGGTCAGATATCGTCGATTTACAACAAATTGATGCTAGCTTAGGTCGATTGTCACTTTATGTTGATTGAAAATTTTCGAAGACTATCTTCCAAATTCGAAGTCGAATCTCATCAAATCTCATATATTTGAGTGAGTTTGCAAATAACTCGGTCAGATATCGTCGATTCACAACAAATTGATGCCAATTTAGGTCGATTGTCAATTTGTGTTGATTGAAAAATTTAGAAGACTATCTTCCTAATTTGAAGTCGAATCCCATCAATTCTCATATATTTGAATGAGTTTGCATCTAACTTGGTCAGATACCGTCGATTTAAAACAAATTGTTGCCAAATCAGGTCGATTGTCACTTTGTATTGATTGTAAATTTTCGAAGACTATCTTCCTAATTCGAAGTCGAATCCCATCAATTCCCCTATATTTAAGTGAGTTTGCAAATAACTTGGTCAGATATCGTCAATTTACATAAAATTGATGCCAGCTTAGGTCGATTGTCACTTTGTGTTGATTGAAAGTTTTCGAAGACTATTTTCCTAATTTCAAGTCGAATCTCATCAATTTCCATATATTTGAGTGAGTTTGCATTTAACTTAGTCAGATATCGTCGATTTACAACAAATTGATGCCAGTTTAGGTCTCAATTCTCATATATTTGAGTGAGTTTGCAAATAACTTGGTCAGATATCGTCGATTTACAAAAAATTGATGCCAGTTTAGGTCGATTGTCACTTTGTGTTGATTGAAAATTTTCGAAGACTATCTTCCTAATTTCAAGTCGAATCTCATCAATTACCATATATTTAAGTGAGTTTGCAAATAACTTGGTCAGATATCGTCGATTTACAACAAATTGATGTTAGCTTAGGTCGATTGTCACTTTGTGTTGATTGAAAATTTTCGAAGACTATCTTCTTAAAATGAAGTCGAATCCCGTCAATTCTCATATATTTGAGTAACTTTGCATCTAACTTGGTCAGATATCGTCGATTTACAACAGATTGATGCCAGTTTAGGTCGATTGTCACTTTGCGTTGATTGAAAATTCTCGAAGACTATCTTCCTAATTCGAAGTCGAATCTCATCAATTCTCATATATTTAAGTTATATTGCAAATAACTTGGTCAGATATCGTCGATTTACAACAAATTGATGCTAGCTTAGGTCGATTGTCACTTTATGTTGATTGAAAATTTTCGAAGACTATCTTCCAAATTCGAAGTCGAATCTCATCAAATCTCATATATTTGAGTGAGTTTGCAAATAACTCGGTCAGATATCGTCGATTCACAACAAATAGATGCCAATTTAGGTCGATTGTCAATTTGTGTTGATTGAAAAATTTAGAAGACTATCTTCCTAATTCGAAGTCGAATCCCATCAATTCCCCTATATTTAAGTGAGTTTGCAAATAACTTGGTCAGATATCGTCAATTTACATAAAATTGATGCCAGCTTAGGTCGATTGTCACTTTGTGTTGATTGAAAGTTTTCGAAGACTATTTTCCTAATTTCAAGTCGAATCTCATCAATTTCCATATATTTGAGTGAGTTTGCATTTAACTTAGTCAGATATCGTCGATTTACAACAAATTGATGCCAGTTTAGGTCTCAATTCTCATATATTTGAGTGAGTTTGCAAATAACTTGGTCAGATATCGTCGTTTTACAAAAAATTGACTCCAGTTTAGGTCGATTGTCACTTTGTGTTGATTGAAAATTTTCGAAGACTATCTTCCTAATTCGAAGTCGAATCTCATCAATTCTCATATATTTGAGTGATTTTGCAAATAACTTGGTCAGATATCGTCGATTTACAGAAAATTGATGCCAGTTTAGGTCGATTGTCACTTTGTGTTGATTGAAAATTTTCGAAGACTATCTTCTTAAAATGAAGTCGAATCCCGTCAATTCTCATTTATTTGAGTAACTTTGCATCTAACTTGTTCAGATATCGTCGATTTACAACAAATTGATGCCAGTTTAGGTCGATTGTCACTTTGCGTTGATTGAAAATTCTTGAAGACTATCTTCCTAATTTCAAGTCGAATCTCATCAATTACCATATATTTAATTGAGTTTGCAAATAACTTGGTCAGATATCGTCGATTTACAACAAATTGATGTTAGCTTAGGTCGATTGTCACTTTGTGTTGATTGAAAATTTTCGAAGACTATCTTCTTAAAATGAAGTCTTATCCCGTCAATTCTCATATATTTGATTAACTTTGCATCTAACTTGGTCAGATATCGTCGATTTACAACAAAGTGATGCCAGTTTAGGTCGATTGTCACTTTGCGTTGATTGAAAATTCTCGAAGACTATCTTCCTAATTCGAAGTCGAATCTCATCAATTCTCATATATTCAAGTGATATTGCAAATAACTTGGTCAGATATCGTCGATTCACAACAAATTGATGCCAATTTAGGTCGATTGTCAATTTGTGTTGATTGAAAATTTTAGAAGACTATCTTCCAAATTCGAAGTCGAATCTCATCAAATCTCATATATTTGAGTGAGTTTGCAAATAACTCGGTCAGATATCGTCGATTCACAACAAATTGATGCCAATTTAGGTCGATTGTCAATTTGTGTTGATTGAAAATTTTAGAAGACTATCTTCCTAATTCGAAGTCGAATCCCATCAATTCCCCTATATTTAAGTGAGTTTGCAAATAACTTGGTCAGATATCGTCGATTTACATAAAATTGATGCCAGCTTAGGTCGATTGTCACTTTGTGTTGATTGAAAATTTTCGAAGACTATTTTCCTAATTTCAAGTCGAATCTCATCAATTTCCATATATTTGAGTGAGTTTGCATTTAACTTAGTCAGATATCGTCGATTTACAACAAATTGATGCCAGTTTAGGTCTCAATTCTCATATATTTGAGTGAGTTTGCAAGCAACTTGGTCAGATATCGTCGTTTTACAAAAAATTGATTCCAGTTTAGGTCGATTGTCACTTTGTGTTGATTGAAAATTTTCGAAGACTATCTTCCAAATTGGAAGTCGAATCTCATCAATTCTCATATATTTGAGTGATTTTGCAAATAACTTGGTCAGATATCGTCGATTTACAGAAAATTGATGCCAGTTTAGGTCGATTGTCACTTTGTGTTGATTGAAAATTTTCGAAGACTATCTTCTTAAAATGAAGTCGAATCCCGTCAATTCTCATATATTTGAGTAACTTTGCATCTAACTTGGTCAGATATCGTCGATTTACAACAAATTGATGCCAGTTTAGGTCGATTGTCACTTTGCGTTGATTGAAAATTCTCGAAGACTATCTTCCTAATTTCAAGTCGAATCTCATCAATTACCATATATTTAAGTGAGTTTGCAAATAACTTGGACAGATATCGTCGATTTACAACAAATTGATGTTAGCTTAGGTCGATTGTCACTTTGTGTTGATTGAAAATTTTCGAAGACTATCTTCTTAAAATGAAGTCGAATCCCGTCAATTCTCATATATTTGAGTAACTTTGGATCTAACTTGGTCAGATATCGTCGATTTACAACAAATTGATGCCAGTTTAGGTCGATTGTCACTTTGTGTTGATTGAAAATTTTCGAAGACTATCTTCCTAATTCGAAGTCGAATCTCATCAATTCTCATATATTTGAGTGATTTTGCAAATAACTTGGTCAGATATCGTCGATTTACAGAAAATTGATGCCAGTTTAGGTCGATTGTCAATTTGTGTTGATTGAAAATTTTCGAAGACTATCTTCCTAATTCGAAGTCGAATCTCATCAATTCTCATATATTCAAGTGATATTGCAAATAACTTGGTCAGATATCGTCGATTTACAACAAATTGATGCCAATTTAGGTCGATTGTCATTTTGTGTTGATTGAAAATTTTAGAAGACTATCTTCCTAATTTGAAGTCGAATCTCATCAATTCTCATATATTTAAGTGATATTGCAAATAACTTGGTCAGATATCGTCGATTTACAAAAAATTGATGCCAGTTTAGGTCGATTGTCACTTTGTGTTGATTGAAAATTTTCGAAGACTATCTTCCTAATTCGAAGTCGAATCTCATCAATTCTCATATATTTGAGTGTTTTGCAAATAACTTGGTCAGATATCGTCGATTTACAGAAAATTGAAGCCAGTTTAGGTCGATTGTCACTTTGTGTTGATTGAAAATTTTCGAAGGCTATCTTCCTAATTTCAAGTCGAATCTCATCAATTATCATATATTTGAGTGAGTTTGCAAATAAATTGGTCAGATATCGTCGATTCACAACAAATTGATGCCAAATCAGGTCGATTGTCACTTTGTATTGATTGTAAATTTTCGAAGACTATCTTCCTAATTCGAAGTCGAATCCCATCAATTTCCCCATATTTAAGTGAGTTTGCAAATAACTTGGTCAGATATCGTCGATTTACATAAAATTGATGCCAGCTTAGGTCGATTGTCACTTTGTGTTGATTGAAAGTTTTCGAAGACTATTTTCCTAATTTCAAGTCGAATCTCATCAATTTCCATATATTTGAGTGAGTTTGCATTTAACTTAGTCAGATATCGTCGATTTACAACAAATTGATGCCAGTTTAGGTCTCAATTCTCATATATTTGAGTGAGTTTGCAAATAACTTGGTCAGATATCGTCGATTTACAGAAAATTGATGCCAGTTTAGGTCGATTGTCACTTTGTGTTGATTGAAAACTTTCGGAGACTATCTTCCTAATTCGGAGTCGAATCTCATCAATTCCCCTATATTTGAGTGAGTTTGCAAATAACTTGGTCAGATATCGTCGATTTACAAAAAATTGATGCCAGTTTAGGTCGATTGTCACTTTTTGTTGATTGAAAATTTTCGAAGACTATCTTCCTAATTCGAAGTCGAATCTCATCAATTCTCATATATTTGAGTGATTTTGCAAATAACTTGGTCAGATATCGTCGATTTACAGAAAATTGATGCCAGTTTAGGTCGATTGTCACTTTGTGTTGATTGAAAATTTTCGAAGATTATCTTCCTAATTTCAAGTCGAATCTCATCAATTACCATATATTTAAGTGAGTTTGCAAATAACTTGGTCAGATATCGTCGATTTACAACAAATTGTTGCCAAATCAGGTCGATTGTCACTTTGTATTGATTGTAAATTTTCGAAGACTATCTTCCTAATTCGAAGTCGAATCCCATCAATTTCCCCATATTTAAGTGAGTTTGCAAATAACTTGGTCAGATATCGTCGATTTACATAAAATTGATGCCAGCTTAGGTCGATTGTCACTTTGTGTTGATTGAAAATTTTCGAAGACTATCTTCTTAAAATGAAGTCGAATCCCGTCAATTCTCATATATTTGAGTAACTTTGCATCTAACTTGGTCAGATATCGTCGATTTACAACAAATTGATGCCAGTTTAAGTCGATTGTCACTTTGCGTTGATTGAAAATTCTCGAAGACTATCTTCCTAATTCGAAGTCGAATCTCATCAATTCTCATATATTTGAGTGAGTTTGCAAATAACTTGGTCAGATATCGTCGATTTACAACAAATTGAAGCCAGTTTAGGTCGATTGTCACTTTGTGTTGATTGAAAATTTTCGAAGACTATCTTCCTAATTCGAAGTCGAATCCCATCAATTTCCCCATATTTAAGTGAGTTTGCAAATAACTTGGTCAGATATCGTCGATTTACATAAAATTGATGCCAGCTTAGGTCGATTGTCACTTTATGTTGATTGAAAATTTTCGAAGACTATCTTCCCAATTCGAAGTCGAATCTCATCAAATCTCATATATTTGAGTGAGTTTGCATCTAACTTGGTCAGATATCGTCGATTTACAACAAATTGTTGCCAAATCAGGTCGATTGTCACTTTGTATTGATTGTAAATTTTCGAAGACTATCTTCCTAATTCGAAGTCGAATCCCATCAATTTCCCCATATTTAAGTGAGTTTGCAAATAACTTGGTCAGATATCGTCGATTTACATAAAATTGATGCCAGCTTAGGTCGATTGTCACTTTGTGTTGATTGAAAATTTTCGAAGACTATCTTCTTAAAATGAAGTCGAATCCCGTCAATTCTCATATATTTGAGTAACTTTGCATCTAACTTGGTCAGATATCGTCGATTTACAACAAATTGATGCCAGTTTAAGTCGATTGTCACTTTGCGTTGATTGAAAATTCTCGAAGACTATCTTCCTAATTCGAAGTCGAATCTCATCAATTCTCATATATTTGAGTGAGTTTGCAAATAACTTGGTCAGATATCGTCGATTTACAACAAATTGAAGCCAGTTTAGGTCGATTGTCACTTTGTGTTGATTGAAAATTTTCGAAGACTATCTTCCTAATTTCAAGTCGAATCTCATCAATTATCATATATTTGAGTGAGTTTGCAAATAAATTGGTCAGATATCGTCGATTCACAACAAATTGATGCCAGTTTAGGTCGATCGTCACTTTGTTTTGATTGAAAATTTTCGAAGACTATCTTCCTAAAATGAAGTCGAATCCCGTCAATTCTCATATATTTGAGTAACTTTGCATCTAACTTGGTCAGATATCGTCGATTTTCAACAAATTGATGCCAGTTTAGGTCGATCGTCACTTTGTGTTGATTGAAAATTTTCGAAGACTATCTTCCTAAAATGAAGTCGAATCCCGTCAATTCTCATATATTTGAGTAACTTTGTATCAAACTTGGTCAGATATCGTCGATTCACAACAAATTGATGCCAGTTTAGGTCGATCGTCACTTTGTGTTGATTGAAAATTTTCGAAGACTATCTTCCTAAAATGAAGTCGAATCCCGTCAATTCTCATATATTTGAGTAACTTTACATCTAACTTGGTCAGATATCGTCGATTCACAAAAAATTGATGCCAGTTTAGGTCGATTGTCACTTTGTGTTGATTGAAAGTTTTCGAAGACTATCTTCCTAATTCGGAGTCGAATCTCATCAATCCCCCTATATCTAAGTGAGTTTGCAAATAACTTGGTCAGATATCGTCGATTTACAACAAATTGATGCTAGCTTAGGTCGATCGTCAATTTGTGTTGATTGAAAACTTTCGGAGACTATCTTTCTAATTCGGAGTCGAATCTCATCAATTCCCCTATATTTGAGTGAGTTTGCAAATAACTTGGTCAGATATCGTCGATTTACAAAAAATTGATGCCAGTTTAGTTCGATTGTCACTTTGTGTTGATTGAAAATTTTCGAAGACTATCTTCCTAATTTCAAGTCGAATCTCATCAATTACCATATATTTAAGTGAGTTTGCAAATAACTTGGTCAGATATCGTCGATTTACAACAAATTGATGTTAGCTTAGGGCGATTGTCACTTTGTGTTGATTGAAAATTTTCGAAGACTATCTTCTTAAAATGAAGTCGAATCCCGTCAATTCTCATATATTTGAGTAACTTTGCATCTAACTTGGTCAGATATCGTCGATTTACAACAAATTGATGCCAGTTTAAGTAGATTGTCACTTTGCTTTGATTGAAAATTTTCGAAGACTATCTTCCTAATTCGAAGTCGAATCTCATCAATTCTCATATATTTAAGTGATATTGCAAATAACTTGGTCAGATATCGTCGATTTACAACAAATTGATGCTAGCTTAGGTCGATTGTCACTTTATGTTGATTGAAAATTTTCGAAGACTATCTTCCCAATTCGAAGTCGAATCTCATCAAATCTCATATATTTGAGTGAGTTTGCATCTAACTTGGTCAGATATCGTCGATTTACAACAAATTGTTGCCAAATCAGGTCGATTGTCACTTTGTATTGATTGTAAATTTTGGAAGACTATCTTCCTAATTCGAAGTCGAATCCCATCAATTCCCCTATATTTAAGTGAGTTTGCAAATAACTTGGTCAGATATCGTCGATTTACAACAAATTGATGCCAGTTTAGGTCTCAATTCTTATATATTTGAGTGAGTTTGCAAATAACTTGGTCAGATATCGTCGATTTACAGAAAATTGATGCCAGTTTAGGTCGATTGTCACTTTGTGTTGATTGAAAATTTTCGAAGACTATCTTCCTAATTTCAAGTCGAATCTCATCAATTACCATATATTTAAGTGAGTTTGCAAATAACTTGGTCAAATATCGTCGATTTACAACAAATTGATGTTAGCTTAGGTCGATTGTCACTTTGTGTTGATTGAAAATTTTCGAAGACTATCTTCCTAAAATGAAGTCGAATCCCGTCAATTCTCATATATTTGAGTATCTTTGGATCTAACTTGGTCAGATATCGTCGATTCACAACAAATTAATTTCAGTTTAGGTCGATCGTCACTTTGTGTTGATTGAAAATTTTCGAAGACTATCTTCCTAAAATGAAGTCGAATCCCGTCAATTCTCATATATTTGAGTAACTTCGCATCTAACTTGGTCAGATATCGTCGATTTACAAAAAATTGATGCCAGTTTAGGTCGATTGTCACTTTGTGTTGATTGAAAATTTTCGAAGACTATCTTCCTAAGTCGGAGTCGAATCTCATCAATGTCCATATATTTAAGTGAGTTTACAAATAACTTGGTCAGATATCGTCGATTCACAAAAAATTAATGCCAGTTGAGGTCGATTGTCACTTTGTGTTGATTGAAAATTTTCGAAGACTATCTTCCTTATTCGGAGTCGAATCTCATCAATCCCCCTATATCTAAGTGAGTTTGCAAATAACTTGGTCAGATATCGTCGATTTACAACAAATTGATGCTAGCTTATGTCGATTGTCACTTTGTGTTGATTGAAAACTTTCGGAGACTATCTTCCTAATTCGGAGTCGAATCTCATCAATTCCCCTATATTTAAGTGAGTTTGCAAATAACTTGGTCAGATATCGTCGATTTACAACAAATTGATGCTAGCTTAGGTCGATTGTCACTTTGTGTTGATTGAAAATTTTCGAAGACTATCTTCCTAATTCGAAGTCGAATCCCATCAATTCCCCTATATTTAAGTGAGTTTGCAAATAACTTGGTCAGATATCGTCGATTTACAACAAATTGATACCAGTTTAGGTCTCAATTCTTATATATTTGAGTGAGTTTGCAAATAACTTGGTCAGATATCGTCGATTTACAGAAAATTGATGCCAGTTTAGGTCGATTGTCACTTTGTGTTGATTGAAAATTTTCGAAGACTATCTTCCTAATTTCAAGTCGAATCTCATCAATTACCATATATTTAAGTGAGTTTGCAAATAACTTGGTCAAATATCGTCGATTTACAACAAATTGATGTTAGCTTAGGTCGATTGTCACTTTGTGTTGATTGAAAATTTTCGAAGACTATCTTCCTAAAATGAAGTCGAATCCCGTCAATTCTCATATATTTGAGTATCTTTGGATCTAACTTGGTCAGATATCGTCGATTCACAACAAATTAATTTCAGTTTAGGTCGATCGTCACTTTGTGTTGATTGAAAATTTTCGAAGACTATCTTCCTAAAATGAAGTCGAATCCCGTCAATTCTCATATATTTGAGTAACTTCGCATCTAACTTGGTCAGATATCGTCGATTTACAAAAAATTGATGCCAGTTTAGGTCGATTGTCACTTTGTGTTGATTGAAAATTTTCGAAGACTATCTTCCTAAGTCGGAGTCGAATCTCATCAATGTCCATATATTTAAGTGAGTTTACAAATAACTTGGTCAGATATCGTCGATTCACAAAAAATTAATGCCAGTTGAGGTCGATTGTCACTTTGTGTTGATTGAAAATTTTCGAAGACTATCTTCCTTATTCGGAGTCGAATCTCATCAATCCCCCTATATCTAAGTGAGTTTGCAAATAACTTGGTCAGATATCGTCGATTTACAACAAATTGATGCTAGCTTATGTCGATTGTCACTTTGTGTTGATTGAAAACTTTCGGAGACTATCTTCCTAATTCGGAGTCGAATCTCATCAATTCCCCTATATTTAAGTGAGTTTGCAAATAACTTGGTCAGATATCGTCGATTTACAACAAATTGATGCTAGCTTAGGTCGATTGTCACTTTGTGTTGATTGAAAATTTTCGAAGACTATCTTCCTAATTCGAAGTCGAATCTCATCAATTACCCTATATTTGAGTGAGTTTGCAAATAACTTGGTCAGATATCGTCGATTTACAAAAAATTGATGCCAGTTTAGGTCGATTGTCACTTTGTGTTGATTGAAAATTTTCGATGACTATCTTCCTAATTTCAAGTCGAATCTCATCAATTACCATATATTTAAGTGAGTTTGCAAATAACTTGGTCAGATATCGTCGATTTACAACAAATTGATGTAAGCTTAGGTCGATTGTCACTTTGTGTTGATTGAAAATTTTCGAAGACTATCTTCTTAAAATGAAGTCGAATCCCGTCAATTCTCATATATTTGAGTAACTTTGCATCTAACTTGGTCAGATATCGTCGATTTACAACAGATTGATGCCAGTTTAGGTCGATTGTCACTTTGCGTTGATTGAAAATTCTCGAAGACTATCTTCCTAATTCGAAGTCGAATCTCATCAATTCTCATATATTTAAGTTATATTGCAAATAACTTGGTCAGATATCGTCGATTTACAACAAATTGATGCTAGCTTAGGTCGATTGTCACTTTATGTTGATTGAAAATTTTCGAAGACTATCTTCCAAATTCGAAGTCGAATCTCATCAAATCTCATATATTTGAGTGAGTTTGCAAATAACTCGGTCAGATATCGTCGATTCACAACAAATTGATGCCAATTTAGGTCGATTGTCAATTTGTGTTGATTGAAAAATTTAGAAGACTATCTTCCTAATTTGAAGTCGAATCCCATCAATTCTCATATATTTGAATGAGTTTGCATCTAACTTGGTCAGATACCGTCGATTTAAAACAAATTGTTGCCAAATCAGGTCGATTGTCACTTTGTATTGATTGTAAATTTTCGAAGACTATCTTCCTAATTCGAAGTCGAATCCCATCAATTCCCCTATATTTAAGTGAGTTTGCAAATAACTTGGTCAGATATCGTCAATTTACATAAAATTGATGCCAGCTTAGGTCGATTGTCACTTTGTGTTGATTGAAAGTTTTCGAAGACTATTTTCCTAATTTCAAGTCGAATCTCATCAATTTCCATATATTTGAGTGAGTTTGCATTTAACTTAGTCAGATATCGTCGATTTACAACAAATTGATGCCAGTTTAGGTCTCAATTCTCATATATTTGAGTGAGTTTGCAAATAACTTGGTCAGATATCGTCGATTTACAAAAAATTGATGCCAGTTTAGGTCGATTGTCACTTTGTGTTGATTGAAAATTTTCGAAGACTATCTTCCTAATTTCAAGTCGAATCTCATCAATTACCATATATTTAAGTGAGTTTGCAAATAACTTGGTCAGATATCGTCGATTTACAACAAATTGATGTTAGCTTAGGTCGATTGTCACTTTGTGTTGATTGAAAATTTTCGAAGACTATCTTCTTAAAATGAAGTCGAATCCCGTCAATTCTCATATATTTGAGTAACTTTGCATCTAACTTGGTCAGATATCGTCGATTTACAACAGATTGATGCCAGTTTAGGTCGATTGTCACTTTGCGTTGATTGAAAATTCTCGAAGACTATCTTCCTAATTCGAAGTCGAATCTCATCAATTCTCATATATTTAAGTTATATTGCAAATAACTTGGTCAGATATCGTCGATTTACAACAAATTGATGCTAGCTTAGGTCGATTGTCACTTTATGTTGATTGAAAATTTTCGAAGACTATCTTCCAAATTCGAAGTCGAATCTCATCAAATCTCATATATTTGAGTGAGTTTGCAAATAACTCGGTCAGATATCGTCGATTCACAACAAATAGATGCCAATTTAGGTCGATTGTCAATTTGTGTTGATTGAAAAATTTAGAAGACTATCTTCCTAATTCGAAGTCGAATCCCATCAATTCCCCTGTATTTAAGTGAGTTTGCAAATAACTTGGTCAGATATCGTCAATTTACATAAAATTGATGCCAGCTTAGGTCGATTGTCACTTTGTGTTGATTGAAAGTTTTCGAAGACTATTTTCCTAATTTCAAGTCGAATCTCATCAATTTCCATATATTTGAGTGAGTTTGCATTTAACTTAGTCAGATATCGTCGATTTACAACAAATTGATGCCAGTTTAGGTCTCAATTCTCATATATTTGAGTGAGTTTGCAAATAACTTGGTCAGATATCGTCGTTTTACAAAAAATTGACTCCAGTTTAGGTCGATTGTCACTTTGTGTTGATTGAAAATTTTCGAAGACTATCTTCCTAATTCGAAGTCGAATCTCATCAATTCTCATATATTTGAGTGATTTTGCAAATAACTTGGTCAGATATCGTCGATTTACAGAAAATTGATGCCAGTTTAGGTCGATTGTCACTTTGTGTTGATTGAAAATTTTCGAAGACTATCTTCTTAAAATGAAGTCGAATCCCGTCAATTCTCATTTATTTGAGTAACTTTGCATCTAACTTGTTCAGATATCGTCGATTTACAACAAATTGATGCCAGTTTAGGTCGATTGTCACTTTGCGTTGATTGAAAATTCTTGAAGACTATCTTCCTAATTTCAAGTCGAATCTCATCAATTACCATATATTTAATTGAGTTTGCAAATAACTTGGTCAGATATCGTCGATTTACAACAAATTGATGTTAGCTTAGGTCGATTGTCACTTTGTGTTGATTGAAAATTTTCGAAGACTATCTTCTTAAAATGAAGTCTTATCCCGTCAATTCTCATATATTTGATTAACTTTGCATCTAACTTGGTCAGATATCGTCGATTTACAACAAATTGATGCCAGTTTAGGTCGATTGTCACTTTGCGTTGATTGAAAATTCTCGAAGACTATCTTCCTAATTCGAAGTCGAATCTCATCAATTCTCATATATTTAAGTGATATTGCAAATAACTTGGTCAGATATCGTCGATTCACAACAAATTGATGCCAATTTAGGTCGATTGTCAATTTGTGTTGATTGAAAATTTTAGAAGACTATCTTCCAAATTCGAAGTCGAATCCCATCAAATCTCATATATTTGAGTGAGTTTGCAAATAACTCGGTCAGATATCGTCGATTCACAACAAATTGATGCCAATTTAGGTCGATTGTCAATTTGTGTTGATTGAAAATTTTAGAAGACTATCTTCCTAATTCGAAGTCGAATCCCATCAATTCCCCTATATTTAAGTGAGTTTGCAAATAACTTGGTCAGATATCGTCGATTTACATAAAATTGATGCCAGCTTAGGTCGATTGTCACTTTGTGTTGATTGAAAATTTTCGAAGACTATTTTCCTAATTTCAAGTCGAATCTCATCAATTTCCATATATTTGAGTGAGTTTGCATTTAACTTAGTCAGATATCGTCGATTTACAACAAATTGATGCCAGTTTAGGTCTCAATTCTCATATATTTGAGTGAGTTTGCAAGCAACTTGGTCAGATATCGTCGTTTTACAAAAAATTGATTCCAGTTTAGGTCGATTGTCACTTTGTGTTGATTGAAAATTTTCGAAGACTATCTTCCAAATTGGAAGTCGAATCTCATCAATTCTCATATATTTGAGTGATTTTGCAAATAACTTGGTCAGATATCGTCGATTTACAGAAAATTGATGCCAGTTTAGGTCGATTGTCACTTTGTGTTGATTGAAAATTTTCGAAGACTATCTTCTTAAAATGAAGTCGAATCCCGTCAATTCTCATATATTTGAGTAACTTTGCATCTAACTTGGTCAGATATCGTCGATTTACAACAAATTGATGCCAGTTTAGGTCGATTGTCACTTTGCGTTGATTGAAAATTCTCGAAGACTATCTTCCTAATTTCAAGTCGAATCTCATCAATTACCATATATTTAAGTGAGTTTGCAAATAACTTGGACAGATATCGTCGATTTACAACAAATTGATGTTAGCTTAGGTCGATTGTCACTTTGTGTTGATTGAAAATTTTCGAAGACTATCTTCTTAAAATGAAGTCGAATCCCGTCAATTCTCATATATTTGAGTAACTTTGGATCTAACTTGGTCAGATATCGTCGATTTACAACAAATTGATGCCAGTTTAGGTCGATTGTCACTTTGCGTTGATTGAAAATTCTCGAAGACTATCTTCCTAATTCGAAGTCGAATCTCATCAATTCTCATATATTTAAGTGATATTGCAAATAACTTGGTCAGATATCGTCGATTCACAATAAATTGATGCCAATTTAGGTCGATTGTCAATTTGTGTTGATTGAAAATTTTAGAAGACTATTTTCTTAAAATGAAGTCGAATCCCGTCAATTCTCATATATTTGAGTAACTTTGCATCTAACTTGGTCAGATATCGTCGATTTACAACAAATTGATGCCAGTTTAGGTCGATTGTCACTTTGCGTTGATTGAAAATTCTCGAAGACTATCTTGCTAATTCGAAGTCGAATCTCATCAATTCTCATATATTTAAGTGATATTGCAAATAACTTGGTCAGATATCGTCGATTTACAACAAATTGATGCTAGCTTAGGTCGATTGTCACTTTATGTTGATTGAAAATTTTCGAAGACTATCTTCCAAATTCGAAGTCGAATCTCATCAAATCTCATATATTTGAGTGAGTTTGCAAATAACTCGGTCAGATATCGTCGATTCACAACAAATTGATGCCAATTTAGGTCGATTGTCAATTTGTGTTGATTGAAAATTTTAGAAGACTATCTTCCTAATTTGAAGTCGAATCCCATCAATTCTCATATATTTGAATGAGTTTGCATCTAACTTGGTCAGATATCGTCGATTTACAAAAAATTGTTGCCAAATCAGGTCGATTGTCACTTTGTATTGATTGTAAATTTTCGAAGACTATCTTCCTAATTCGAAGTCGAATCCCATCAATTCCCCTATATTTAAGTGGGTTTGCAAATAACTTGGTCAGATATCGTCGATTTACATAAAATTGATGCCAGCTTAGGTCGATTGTCACTTTGTGTTGATTGAAAATTTTCGAAGACTATCTTCTTAAAATGAAGTCGAATCCCGTCAATTCTCATATATTTGAGTAACTTTGCATCTAACTTGGTCAGATATCGTCGATTTACAACAGATTGATGCCAGTTTAGGTCGATTGTCACTTTGCGTTGATTGAAAATTCTCGAAGACTATCTTCCTAATTCGAAGTCGAATCTCATCAATTCTCATATATTTAAGTGATATTGCAAATAACTTGGTCAGATATCGTCGATTTACAACAAATTGATGCTAGCTTAGGTCGATTGTCACTTTATGTTGATTGAAAATTTTCGAAGACTATCTTCGAAATTCGAAGTCGAATCTCATCAAATCTCATATATTTGAGTGAGTTTGCAAATAACTCGGTCAGATATCGTCGATTCACAACAAATTGATGCCAATTTAGGTCGATTGTCAATTTGTGTTGATTGAAAAATTTAGAAGACTATCTTCCTAATTTGAAGTCGAATCCCATCAATTCTCATATATTTGAATGAGTTTGCATCTAACTTGGTCAGATACCGTCGATTTAAAACAAATTGTTGCCAAATCAGGTCGATTGTCACTTTGTATTGATTGTAAATTTTCGAAGACTATCTTCCTAATTCGAAGTCGAATCCCATCAATTCCCCTATATTTAAGTGAGTTTGCAAATAACTTGGTCAGATATCGTCAATTTACATAAAATTGATGCCAGCTTAGGTCGATTGTCACTTTGTGTTGATTGAAAGTTTTCGAAGACTATTTTCCTAATTTCAAGTCGAATCTCATCAATTTCCATATATTTGAGTGAGTTTGCATTTAACTTAGTCAGATATCGTCGATTTACAACAAATTGATGCCAGTTTAGGTCTCAATTCTCATATATTTGAGTGAGTTTGCAAATAACTTGGTCAGATATCGTCGTTTTACAAAAAATTGACTCCAGTTTAGGTCGATTGTCACTTTGTGTTGATTGAAAATTTTCGAAGACTATCTTCCTAATTCGAAGTCGAATCTCATCAATTCTCATATATTTGAGTGATTTTGCAAATAACTTGGTCAGATATCGTCGATTTACAGAAAATTGATGCCAGTTTAGGTCGATTGTCACTTTGTGTTGATTGAAAATTTTCGAAGACTATCTTCTTAAAATGAAGTCGAATCCCGTCAATTCTCATTTATTTGAGTAACTTTGCATCTAACTTGTTCAGATATCGTCGATTTACAACAAATTGATGCCAGTTTAGGTCGATTGTCACTTTGCGTTGATTGAAAATTCTTGAAGACTATCTTCCTAATTTCAAGTCGAATCTCATCAATTACCATATATTTAATTGAGTTTGCAAATAACTTGGTCAGATATCGTCGATTTACAACAAATTGATGTTAGCTTAGGTCGATTGTCACTTTGTGTTGATTGAAAATTTTCGAAGACTATCTTCTTAAAATGAAGTCGTATCCCGTCAATTCTCATATATTTGAGTAACTTTGCATCTAACTTGGTCAGATATCGTCGATTTACAACAAATTGATGCCAGTTTAGGTCGATTGTCACTTTGCGTTGATTGAAAATTCTCGAAGACTATCTTCCTAATTCGAAGTCGAATCTCATCAATTCTCATATATTTAAGTGATATTGCAAATAACTTGGTCAGATATCGTCGATTCACAACAAATTGATGCCAATTTAGGTCGATTGTCAATTTGTGTTGATTGAAAATTTTAGAAGACTATCTTCCAAATTCGAAGTCGAATCTCATCAAATCTCATATATTTGAGTGAGTTTGCAAATAACTCGGTCAGATATCGTCGATTCACAACAAATTGATGCCAATTTAGGTCGATTGTCAATTTGTGTTGATTGAAAATTTTAGAAGACTATCTTCCTAATTCGAAGTCGAATCCCATCAATTCCCCTATATTTAAGTGAGTTTGCAAATAACTTGGTCAGATATCGTCGATTTACATAAAATTGATGCCAGCTTAGGTCGATTGTCACTTTGTGTTGATTGAAAATTTTCGAAGACTATTTTCCTAATTTCAAGTCGAATCTCATCAATTTCCATATATTCGAGTGAGTTTGCATTTAACTTAGTCAGATATCGTCGATTTACAACAAATTGATGCCAGTTTAGGTCTCAATTCTCATATATTTGAGTGAGTTTGCAAGCAACTTGGTCAGATATCGTCGTTTTACAAAAAATTGATTCCAGTTTAGGTCGATTGTCACTTTGTGTTGATTGAAAATTTTCGAAGACTATCTTCTTAAAATGAAGTCGAATCCCGTCAATTCTCATATATTTGAGTAACTTTGGATCTAACTTGGTCAGATATCGTCGATTTACAACAAATTGATGCCAGTTTAGGTCGATTGTCACTTTGCGTTGATTGAAAATTCTCGAAGACTATCTTCCTAATTCGAAGTCGAATCTCATCAATTCTCATATATTTAAGTGATATTGCAAATGACTTGGTCAGATATCGTCGATTCACAATAAATTGATGCCAATTTAGGTCGATTGTCAATTTGTGTTGATTGAAAATTTTAGAAGACTATCTTCTTAAAATGAAGTCGAATCCCGTCAATTCTCATATATTTGAGTAACTTTGCATCTAACTTGGTCAGATATCGTCGATTTACAACAAATTGATGCCAGTTTAGGTCGATTGTCACTTTGCGTTGATTAAAAATTCTCGAAGACTATCTTGCTAATTCGAAGTCGAATCTCATCAATTCTCATATATTTAAGTGATATTGCAAATAACTTGGTCAGATATCGTCGATTTACAACAAATTGATGCTAGCTTAGGTCGATTGTCACTTTATGTTGATTGAAAATTTTCGAAGACTATCTTCCAAATTCGAAGTCGAATCTCATCAAATCTCATATATTTGAGTGAGTTTGCAAATAACTCGGTCAGATATCGTCGATTCACAACAAATTGATGCCAATTTAGGTCGATTGTCAATTTGTGTTGATTGAAAATTTTAGAAGACTATCTTCCTAATTTGAAGTCGAATCCCATCAATTCTCATATATTTGAATGAGTTTGCATCTAACTTGGTCAGATATCGTCGATTTACAAAAAATTGTTGCCAAATCAGGTCGATTGTCACTTTGTATTGATTGTAAATTTTCGAAGACTATCTTCCTAATTCGAAGTCGAATCCCATCAATTCCCCTATATTTAAGTGGGTTTGCAAATAACTTGGTCAGATATCGTCGATTTACATAAAATTGATGCCAGCTTAGGTCGATTGTCACTTTGTGTTGATTGAAATTTTTCGAAGACTATTTTCCTAATTTCAAGTCGAATCTTATCAATTTCCATATATTTGAGTGAGTTTGCATTTAACTTAGTCAGATATCGTCGATTTACAACAAATTGATGCCAGTTTAGGTCTCAATTCTCATATATTTGAGTGAGTTTGCAAATAACTTGGTCAGATATCGTCGTTTTACAAAAAATTGACTCCAGTTTAGGTCGATTGTCACTTTGTGTTGATTGAAAATTTTCGAAGACTATCTTCCTAATTCGAAGTTGAATCTCATCAATTCTCATATATTTAAGTGAGTTTGCAAATAACTTGGTCAGATATCGTCGATTTACAACAAATTGATGTTAGCTTAGGTCGATTGTCACTTTGCGTTGATTGAAAATTTTCGAAGACTATCTTCCTAATTCGAAGTCGAATCTCATCAATTCTCATATATTTAAGTGATATTGCAAATAACTTGGTCAGATATCGTCGATTTACAACAAATTGATGCTAGCTTAGGTCGATTGTCACTTTATGTTGATTGAAAATTTTGGAAGACTATCTTCTTAAAATGAAGTCGAATCCCGTCAATTCTCATATATTTGAGTAACTTTGCATCTAACTTGGTCAGATATCGTCGATTTACAACAAATTGATGCCAGTTTAAGTCGATTGTCACTTTGCGTTGATTGAAAATTTTCGAAGACTATCTTCCTAATTCGAAGTCGAATCTCATCAATTCTCATATATTTAAGTGATATTGCAAATAACTTGGTCAGATATCGTCGATTTACAACAAACTGATGTTAGCTTAGGTCGATTGTCACTTTATGTTGATTGAAAATTTTGGAAGACTATCTTCCCAATTCGAAGTCGAATCTCATCAATTCTCATATATTTAAGTGATATTGCAAATAACTTGGTCAGATATCGTCGATTTACAACAAACTGATGCTAGCTTAGGTCGATTGTCACTTTATGTTGATTGAAAATTTTCGAAGACTATCTTCCTAATTCGAAGTCGAATCTCATCAATTCTCATATATTTAAGTGATATTGCAAATAACTTGGTCAGATATCGTCGATTTACAACAAACTGATGCTAGCTTAGGTCGATTGTCACTTTATGTTGATTGAAAATTTTGGAAGACTATCTTCCCAATTCGAAGTCGAATCTCATCAAATCTCATATATTTGAGGGAGTTTGCATCTAACTTGGTGAGATATCGTCGATTTACAACAAATTGTAGCCAAATCAGGTCGATTGTCACTTTGTATTGATTGTAAATTTTCGAAGACTATCTTCCTAATTCGAAGTCGAATCCCATCAATTCCCCTATATTTAAGTGAGTTTGCAAATAACTTGGTCAGATATCGTCGATTTACATAAAATTGATGCCAGCTTAGGTCGATTGTCACTTTGTGTTGATTGAAAGTTTTCGAAGACTATTTTCCTAATTTCAAGTCGAATCTCATCAATTTCCATATATTTGAGTGAGTTTGCATTTAATTTAGTCAGATATCGTCGATTTACAACAAATTGATGCCAGTTTAGGTCGATTGTCACTTTGTGTTGATTGAAAATTTTCGAAGACTATCTTCCTAAGTCGAAGTCGAATCTCATCAATGTCCATATATTTAAGTGAGTTTACAAATAACTTGGTCAGATATCGTCGATTTACAAAAAATTAATGCCAGTTTAGGTCGATTGTCACTTTGTGTTGATTGAAAATTTTCGAAGACTATCTTCCTTATTCGGAGTCGAATCTCATCAATCCCCCTATATCTAAGTGAGTTTGCAAATAACTTGGTCAGATATCGTCGATTTACAACAAATTGATGCTAGCTTAGGTCGATTGTCACTTTGTGTTGATTGAAAACTTTCGGAGACTATCTTCCTAATTCGGAGTCGAATCTCATCAATTGCCCTATATTTAAGTGAGTTTGCAAATAACTTGGTCAGATATCGTCGATTTACAACAAATTGATGCTAGCTTAGGTCGATTGTCACTTTGTGTTGATTGAAAATTTTCGAAGACTATCTTCCTAATTCGAAGTCGAATCTCATCAATTCTCATATATTCGAGTGATTTTGCAAATAACTTGGTCAGATATCGTCGATTTACAGAAAATTGATGCCAGTTTAGGACGATTGTCACTTTGTGTTGATTGAAAATTTTCGAAGACTATCTTCCTAATTCGAAGTCGAATCTCATCAATTCTCATATATTTAAGTGATATTGCAAATAATTTGGTCAGATATCGTCGATTTACAACAAATTGATGCTAGCTTAGGTCGATTGTCACTTTATGTTGATTGAAAATTTTCGAAGACTATCTTCCAAATTCGAAGTCGAATCTCATCAAATCTCATATATTTGAGTGAGTTTGCAAATAACTCGGTCAGATATCGTCGATTCACAACAAATTGATGCCAATTTAGGTCGATTGTCAATTTGTAATGATTGAAAATTTTAGAAGACTATCTTCCTAATTTGAAGTCGAATCCCATCAATTCTCATATATTTGAATGAGTTTGCATCTAACTTGGTCAGATACCGTCGATTTACAACAAATTGATGCCAGCTTAGGTCGATTGTCACTTTGTGTTGATTGAAAATTTTCGAAGACTATTTTCCTAATTTCAAGTCGATTCTCATCAATTTCCATATATTTGAGTGAGTTTGCATTTAACTTAGACAGATATCGTCGATTTACAACAAATTGATACCAGTTTAGGTCTCAATTCTCATATATTCGAGTGAGTTTGCAAATAACTTGGTCAGATATCGTCGTTTTACAAAAAATTGACTCCAGTTTAGGTCGATTGTCACTTTGTGTTGATTGAAAATTTTCGAAGACTATCTTCCTAATTCGAAGTCGAATCTCATCAATTCTCATATATTTGAGTGATTTTGCAAATAACTTGGTCAGATATCGTCGATTACCAAAAAATTGATGCCAGTTTAGGTCGATTGTCACTTTGTGTTGATTGAAAATTTTCGAAGACTATCTTCCTAATTTCAAATCGAATCTCATCGATTATCATATATTTGAGTGAGTTTGCAAATAAATTGGTCAGATATCGTCGATTCACAACAAATTGATGCCAATTTAGGTCGATCGTCACTTTGTTTTGATTGAAAATTTTCGAAGACTATCTTCCTAAAATGAAGTCGAATCCCGTCAATTCTCATATATTTGAGTAACTTTGCATCTAACTTGGTCAGATATCGTCGATTTTCAACAAATTGATGCCAGTTTAGGTCGATCGTCACTTTGTGTTGATTGAAAATTTTCGAAGACTATCTTCCTAAAATTAAGTCGAATCCCGTCAATTCTCATATATTTGAGTAACTTTGCATCTAACTTGGTCAGATATCGTCGATTCACAACAAATTGATGCCAGTTTAGGTCGATCGTCACTTTGTGTTGATTGAAAATTTTCGAAGACTATCTTCCTAAAATGAAGTCGAATCCCGTCAATTCTCATATATTTGAGTAACTTTGCATCTAACTTGGTCAGATATCGTCGATTTACAAAAAATTGATGCCAGTTTAGGTCGATTGTCACTTTGTGTTGATTGAAAATTTTCGAAGACTATCTTCCTAATTCGGAGTCGAATCTCATCAATCCCCCTATATCTAAGTGAGTTTGCAAATAACTTGGTCAGATATCGTCGATTTACAACAAATTGATGCTAGCTTAGGTCGATCGTCACTTTGCGTTGATTGAAAATTCTCGAAGACTATCTTCCTAATTCGGAGTCGAATCTCATCGATTCCCCTATATTTGAGTGAGTTTGCAAATAACTTGGTCAGATATCGTCGATTTACAAAAAATTGATGCCAGTTTAGGTCGATTGTCACTTTGTGTTGATTGAAAATTTTCGAAGACTATCTTCCTAATTCGAAGTCGAATCTCATCAATTCTCATATATTTGAGTGATTTTGCAAATAACTTGGTCAGATATCGTCGATTACCAAAAAATTGATGCCAGTTTAGGTCGATTGTCACTTTGTGTTGATTGAAAATTTTCGAAGACTATCTTCCTAATTCGAAGTCGAATCTCATCAATTCTCATACATTTGAGTGATTTTGCAAATAACTTGGTCAGATATCGTCGATTTACAGAAAATTGAAGCCAGTTTAGGTCGATTGTCACTTTGTGTTCATTGAAAATTTTCGAAGACTATCTTCCTAATTTCAAGTCGAATCTCATCAATTATCATATATTTGAGTGAGTTTGCAAATAAATTGGTCAGATATCGTCGATTACCAAAAAATTGATGCCAGTTTAGGTCGATTGTCACTTTGTGTTGATTGAAAATTTTCGAAGACTATCTTCCTAATTTCAAATCGAATCTCATCGATTATCATATATTTGAGTGAGTTTGCAAATAAATTGGTCAGATATCGTCGATTCACAACAAATTGATGCCAGTTTAGGTCGATCGTCACTTTGTTTTGATTGAAAATTTTCGAAGACTATCTTCCTAAAATGAAGTCGAATCCCGTCAATTCTCATATATTTGAGTAACTTTGCATCTAACTTGGTCAGATATCGTCGATTTTCAACAAATTGATGCCAGTTTAGGTCGATCGTCACTTTGTGTTGATTGAAAATTTTCGAAGACTATCTTCCTAAAATGAAGTCGAATCCCGTCAATTCTCATATATTTGAGTAACTTTGCATCTAACTTGGTCAGATATCGTCGATTCACAACAAATTGATGCCAGTTTAGGTCGATCGTCACTTTGTGTTGATTGAAAATTTTCGAAGACTATCTTCCTAAAATGAAGTCGAATCCCGTCAATTCTCATATATTTGAGTAACTTTGCATCTAACTTGGTCAGATATCGTCGATTTACAAAAAATTGATGCCAGTTTAGGTCGATTGTCACTTTGTGTTGATTGAAAATTTTCGAAGACTATCTTCCTAATTCGGAGTCGAATCTCATCAATCCTCCTATATCTAAGTGAGTTTGCAAATAACTTGGTCAGATATCGTCGATTTACAACAAATTGATGCTAGCTTAGGTCGATCGTCACTTTGCGTTGATTGAAAATTCTCGAAGACTATCTTCCTAATTCGGAGTCGAATCTCATCGATTCCCCTATATTTGAGTGAGTTTGCAAATAACTTGGTCAGATATCGTCGATTTACAAAAAATTGATGCCAGTTTAGGTCGATTGTCACTTTGTGTTGATTGAAAATTTTCGAAGACTATCTTGCTAATTCGAAGTCGAATCTCATCAATTCTCATATATTTGAGTGATTTTGCAAATAACTTGGTCAGATATCGTCGATTACCAAAAAATTGATGCCAGTTTAGGTCGATTGTCACTTTGTGTTGATTGAAAATTTTCGAAGACTATCTTCCTAATTCGAAGTCGAATCTCATCAATTCTCATATATTTGAGTGATTTTGCAAATAACTTGGTCAGATATCGTCGATTTACAGAAAATTGAAGCCAGTTTAGGTCGATTGTCACTTTGTGTTGATTGAAAATTTTCGAAGACTATCTTCCTAATTTCAAGTCGAATCTCATCAATTATCATATATTTGAGTGAGTTTGCAAATAAATTGGTCAGATATCGTCGATTCACAACAAATTGATGCCAGTTTAGGTCGATCGTCACTTTGTTTTGATTGAAAATTTTCGAAGACTATCTTCCTAAAATGAAGTCGAATCCCGTCAATTCTCATATATTTGAGTAACTTTGCATCTAACTTGGTCAGATATCGTCGATTTTCAACAAATTGATGCCAGTTCAGGTCGAACGTCACTTTGTGTTGATTGAAAATTTTCGAAGACTATCTTCCTAAAATGAAGTCGAATCCCGTCAATTCTCATATATTTGAGTAACTTTGCATCTAACTTGGTCAGATATCGTCGATTCACAACAAATTGATGCCAGTTTAGGTCGATCGTCACTTTGTGTTGATTGAAAATTTTCGAAGACTATCTTCCTAAAATGAAGTCGAATCCCGTCAATTCTCATATATTTGAGTAACTTTGCATCTAACTTGGTCAGATATCGTCGATTTACAAAAAATTGATGCCAGTTTAGGTCGATTGTCACTTTGTGTTGATTGAAAATTTTCGAAGACTATCTTCCTAATTCGGAGTCGAATCTCATCAATCCCCCTATATCTAAGTGAGTTTGCAAATAACTTGGTCAGATATCGTCGATTTACAACAAATTGATGCTAGCTTAGGTCGATCGTCACTTTGCGTTGATTGAAAATTCTCGAAGACTATCTTCCTAATTCGGAGTCGAATCTCATCGATTCCCCTATATTTGAGTGAGTTTGCAAATAACTTGGTCAGATATCGTCGATTTACAAAAAATTGATGCCAGTTTAGGTCGATTGTCACTTTGTGTTGATTGAAAATTTTCGAAGACTATCTTCCTAATTCGAAGTCGAATCTCATCAATTCTCATATATTTGAGTGATTTTGCAAATAACTTGGTCAGATATCGTCGATTACCAAAAAATTGATGCCAGTTTAGGTCGATTGTCACTTTGTGTTGATTGAAAATTTTCGAAGACTATCTTCCTAATTCGAAGTCGAATCTCATCAATTCTCATATATTTGAGTGATTTTGCAAATAACTTGGTCAGATATCGTCGATTTACAGAAAATTGAAGCCAGTTTAGGTCGATTGTCACTTTGTGTTGATTGAAAATTTTCGAAGACTATCTTCCTAATTTCAAGTCGAATCTCATCAATTATCATATATTTGAGTGAGTTTGCAAATAAATTGGTCAGATATCGTCGATTCACAACAAATTGATGCCAGTTTAGGTCGATCGTCACTTTGTTTTGATTGAAAATTTTAGAAGACTATCTTCCTAATTTGAAGTCGAATCCCATCAATTCTCATATATTTGAATGAGTTTGCATCTAACTTGGTCAGATACCGTCGATTTACAACAAATTGTTGTCAAATCAGGTCGATTGTCACTTTGTATTGATTGTAAATTTTCGAAGACTATCTTCCTAATTCGAAGTCGAATCCCATCAATTCCCCTATATTTAAGTGAGTTTGCAAATAACTTGGTCAGATATCGTCTATTTACATAAAATTGATGCCAGCTTAGGTCGATTGTCACTTTGTGTTGATTGAAAATTTTCGAAGACTATCTTCCTTATTCGGAGTCGAATCTCATCAATCCCCCTATATCTAAGTGAGTTTGCAAATAACTTTCGAAGACTATCTTCCTAATTCGAAGTCGAATCTCATCAATTCTCATATATTTGAGTGATTTTGCAAATAACTTGGTCAGATATCGTCGATTTACAGAAAATTGATGCCAGTTTAAGTCGATTGTCACTTTGTGTTGATTGAAAATTTTCGAAGACTATCTTCCTTATTCGGAGTCGAATCTCATCAATCCCCCTATATCTAAGTGAGTTTGCAAATAACTTTCGAAGACTATCTTCCTAATTCGAAGTCGAATCTCATCAATTCTCATATATTTCAATTTCAATTTCAATTTCAAGTCGAATCTCATCAATTATCATATATTTGAGTGAGTTTGCAAATAAATTGGTCAGATATCGTCGATTCACAACAAATTGATGCCAGTTTAGGTCGATCGTCACTTTGTTTTGATTGAAAATTTTCGAAGACTATCTTCCTAAAATGAAGTCGAATCCCGTCAATTCTCATATATTTGAGTAACTTTGCATCTAACTTGGTCAGATATCGTCGATTTTCAACAAATTGATGCCAGTTCAGGTCGAACGTCACTTTGTGTTGATTGAAAATTTTCGAAGACTATCTTCCTAAAATGAAGTCGAATCCCGTCAATTCTCATATATTTGAGTAACTTTGCATCTAACTTGGTCAGATATCGTCGATTCACAACAAATTGATGCCAATTTAGGTCGATTGTCAATTTGTGTTGATTGAAAATTTTAGAAGACTATCTTCCTAATTTGAAGTCGAATCCCATCAATTCTCATATATTTGAATGAGTTTGCATCTAACTTGGTCAGATACCGTCGATTTACAACAAATTGTTGTCAAATCAGGTCGATTGTCACTTTGTATTGATTGTAAATTTTCGAAGACTATCTTCCTAATTCGAAGTCGAATCCCATCAATTCCCCTATATTTAAGTGAGTTTGCAAATAACTTGGTCAGATATCGTCTATTTACATAAAATTGATGCCAGCTTAGGTCGATTGTCACTTTGTGTTGATTGAAAATTTTCGAAGACTATCTTCCTTATTCGGAGTCGAATCTCATCAATCCCCCTATATCTAAGTGAGTTTGCAAATAACTTTCGAAGACTATCTTCCTAATTCGAAGTCGAATCTCATCAATTCTCATATATTTGAGTGATTTTGCAAATAACTTGGTCAGATATCGTCGATTTACAGAAAATTGATGCCAGTTTAAGTCGATTGTCACTTTGTGTTGATTGAAAATTTTCGAAGACTATCTTCCTTATTCGGAGTCGAATCTCATCAATTACCATATATTTAAGTGAGTTTGCAAATAACTTGGTCAGATATCGTCGATTTACAACAAATTGATGTTAGCTTAGGTCGATTGTCACTTTGTGTTGATTGAAAATTTTCGAAGACTATCTTCTTAAAATGAAGTCGAATCCCGTCAATTCTCATATGTTTGAGTAACTTTGCATCTAACTTGGTCAGATATCGTCGATTTACAAAAAATTGATGCCAGTTTAGGTCGATTGTCACTTTGTGTTGATTGAAAATTTTCGAAGACTATCTTCCTAAGTCGAAGTCGAATCTCATCAATGGCCATATATTTAAGTGAGTTTACAAATAACTTGGTCAGATATCGTCGATTTACAAAAAATTAATGCCAGTTTAGGTCGATTGTCACTTTGTGTTGATTGAAAATTTTCGAAGACTATCTTCCTTATTTGGAGTCGAATCTCATCAATCCCCCTATATCTAAGTGAGTTTGCAAATAACTTGGTCAGATATCGTCGATTAACAACAAATTGATGCTAGCTTAGGTCGATTGTCACTTTGTGTTGATTGAAAACTTTCGGAGACTATCTTCCTAATTCGGAGTCGAATCTCATCAATTGCCCTATATTTAAGTGAGTTTGCAAATAACTTGGTCAGATATCGTCGATTTACAACAAATTGATGCTAGCTTAGGTCGATTGTCACTTTGTGTTGATTGAAAATTTTCGAAGACTATCTTCCTAATTCGAAGTCGAATGTCATCAATTCTCATGTATTTGAGTGATTTTGCAAATAACTTGGTCAGATATCGTCGATTTACAGAAAATTGATGCCAGTTTAGGTCGATTGTCACTTTGTGTTGATTGAAAATTTTCGAAGACTATCTTCCTAATTCGAAGTCGAATCTCATCAATTCTCATATATTCAAGTGATATTGCAAATAACTTGGTCAGATATCGTCGATTTACAACAAATTGATGCTAGCTTAGGTCGATTGTCACTTTATGTTGATTGAAAATTTTCGAAGACTATCTTCCAAATTCGAAGTCGAATCTCATCAAATCTCATATATTTGAGTGAGTTTGCAAATAACTCGGTCAGATATCGTCGATTCACAATAAATTGATGCCAATTTAGGTCGATTGTCGTTTTGTGTTGATTGAACATTTTAGAAGACTATCTTCCTAATTTGAAGTCGAATCCCATCAATTCTCATATATTTGAATGAGTTTGCATCTAACTTGGTCAGATACCGTCGATTTACAACAAATTGTTGCCAAATCAGGTCGATTGTCACTTTGTATTGATTTTCAATTTTCGAAGACTATCTTCCTAATTCGAAGTCGAATCCCATCAATTCCCCTATATTTAAGTGAGTTTGCAAATAACTTGGTCAGATATCGTCGATTTACATAAAATTGATGCCAGCTTAGGTCGATTGTCACTTTGTGTTGATTGAAAATTTTCGAAGACTATTTTCCTAATTTCAAGTCGATTCTCATCAATTTCCATATATTTGAGTGAGTTTGCATTTAACTTAGACAGATATCGTCGATTTACAACAAATTGATGCCAGTTTAGGTCTCAATTCTCATATATTTGAGTGAGTTTGCAAATAACTTGGTCAGATATCGTCGTTTTACAAAAAATTGACCCCAGTTTAGGTCGATTGTCACTTTGTGTTGATTGAAAATTTTCGAAGACTATCTTCCTAATTCGAAGTCGAATCTCATCAATTCTCATATATTTGAGTGATTTTGCAAATAACTTGGTCAGATATCGTCGATTACCAAAAAATTGATGCCAGTTTAGGTCGATTGTCACTTTGTGTTGATTGAAAATTTTCGAAGACTATCTTCCTATTTCAAGTCGAATCTCATCAATTATCATATATTTGAGTGAGTTTGCAAATAAATTGGTCAGATATCGTCGATTCACAACAAATTGATGCCAGTTTAGGTCGATCGTCACTTTGTTTTGATTGAAAATTTTCGAAGACTATCTTCCTAAAATGAAGTCGAATCCCGTCAATTCTCATATATTTGAGTAACTTTGCATCTAACTTGGTCAGATATCGTCGATTTTCAACAAATTGATGCCAGTTTAGGTCGATCGTCACTTTGTGTTGATTGAAAATTTTCGAAGACTATCTTCCTAAAATGAAGACGAATCCCGTCAATTCTCATATATTTGAGTAACTTTGCATCTAACTTGGTCAGATATCGTCGATTCACAACAAATTGATGCCAGTTTAGGTCGATCGTCACTTTGTGTTGATTGAAAATTTTCGAAGACTATCTTCCTAAAATGAAGTCGAATCCCGTCAATTCTCATATATTTGAGTAACTTTGCATCTAACTTGGTCAGATATCGTCGATTTACAAAAAATTGATGCCAGTTTAGGTCGATTGTCACTTTGTGTTGATTGAAAATTTTCGAAGACTATCTTCCTAATTCGGAGTCGAATCTCATCAATCCCCCTATATCTAAGTGAGTTTGCAAATAACTTGGTCAGATATCGTCGATTTACAACAAATTGATGCTAGCTTAGGTCGATTGTCACTTTATGTTGATTGAAAATTTTCGAAGACTATCTTCCAAATTCGAAGTCGAATCTCATCAAATCTCATATATTTGAGTGAGTTTGCAAATAACTCGGTCAGATATCGTCGATTCACAACAAATTGATGCCAATTTAGGTCGATTGTCACTTTGTGTTGATTGAAAATTTTCGAAGACTATCTTCCTATTTCAAGTCGAATCTCATCAATTATCATATATTTGAGTGAGTTTGCAAATAAATTGGTCAGATATCGTCGATTCACAACAAATTGATGCCAGTTTAGGTCGATCGTCACTTTGTTTTGATTGAAAATTTTCGAAGACTATCTTCCTAAAATGAAGTCGAATCCCGTCAATTCTCATATATTTGAGTAACTTTGCATCTAACTTGGTCAGATATCGTCGATTTTCAACAAATTGATGCCAGTTTAGGTCGATCGTCACTTTGTGTTGATTGAAAATTTTCGAAGACTATCTTCCTAAAATGAAGACGAATCCCGTCAATTCTCATATATTTGAGTAACTTTGCATCTAACTTGGTCAGATATCGTCGATTCACAACAAATTGATGCCAGTTTAGGTCGATCGTCACTTTGTGTTGATTGAAAATTTTCGAAGACTATCTTCCTAAAATGAAGTCGAATCCCGTCAATTCTCATATATTTGAGTAACTTTGCATCTAACTTGGTCAGATATCGTCGATTTACAAAAAATTGATGCCAGTTTAGGTCGATTGTCACTTTGTGTTGATTGAAAATTTTCGAAGACTATCTTCCTAATTCGGAGTCGAATCTCATCAATCCCCCTATATCTAAGTGAGTTTGCAAATAACTTGGTCAGATATCGTCGATTTACAACAAATTGATGCTAGCTTAGGTCGATCGTCACTTTGCGTTGATTGAAAATTCTCGAAGACTATCTTCCTAATTCGGAGTCGAATCTCATCGATTCCCCTATATTTGAGTGAGTTTGCGAATAACTTGGTCAGATATCGTCGATTTACAAAAAATTGATGCCAGTTTAGGTCGATTGTCACTTTGTGTTGATTGAAAATTTTCGAAGACTATCTTCCTAATTCGAAGTCGAATCTCATCAATTCTCATATATTTGAGTGATTTTGCAAATAACTTGGTCAGATATCGTCGATTTACAGAAAATTGATGCCAGTTTAGGTCGATTGTCACTTTGTGTTGATTGAAAATTTTCGAAGACTATCTTCCTAATTCGAAGTCGAATCTCATCAATTCTCATATATTCAAGTGATATTGCAAATAACTTGGTCAGATATCGTCGATTTACAACAAATTGATGCCAATTTAGGTCGATTGTCATTTTGTGTTGATTGAAAATTTTAGAAGACTATCTTCCTAATTTGAAGTCGAATCCCATCAATTCTCATATATTTGAATGAGTTTGCATCTAACTTGGTCAGATACCGTCGATTTACAACAAATTGTTGCCAAATCAGGTCGATTGTCACTTTGTATTGATTTTCAATTTTCGAAGACTATCTTCCTAATTCGAAGTCGAATCCCATCAATTCCCCTATATTTAAGTGAGTTTGCAAATAACTTGGTCAGATATCGTCGATTTACATAAAATTGATGCCAGCTTAGGTCGATTGTCACTTTGTGTTGATTGAAAATTTTCGAAGACTATTTTCCTAATTTCAAGTCGATTCTCATCAATTTCCATATATTTGAGTGAGTTTGCATTTAACTTAGACAGATATCGTCGATTTACAACAAATTGATGCCAGTTTAGGTCTCAATTCTCATATATTTGAGTGAGTTTGCAAATAACTTGGTCAGATATCGTCGTTTTACAAAAAATTGACCCCAGTTTAGGTCGATTGTCACTTTGTGTTGATTGAAAATTTTCGAAGACTATCTTCCTAATTCGAAGTCGAATCTCATCAATTCTCATATATTTGAGTGATTTTGCAAATAACTTGGTCAGATATCGTCGATTACCAAAAAATTGATGCCAGTTTAGGTCGATTGTCACTTTGTGTTGATTGAAAATTTTCGAAGACTATCTTCCTATTTCAAGTCGAATCTCATCAATTATCATATATTTGAGTGAGTTTGCAAATAAATTGGTCAGATATCGTCGATTCACAACAAATTGATGCCAGTTTAGGTCGATCGTCACTTTGTTTTGATTGAAAATTTTCGAAGACTATCTTCCTAAAATGAAGTCGAATCCCGTCAATTCTCATATATTTGAGTAACTTTGCATCTAACTTGGTCAGATATCGTCGATTTTCAACAAATTGATGCCAGTTTAGGTCGATCGTCACTTTGTGTTGATTGAAAATTTTCGAAGACTATCTTCCTAAAATGAAGACGAATCCCGTCAATTCTCATATATTTGAGTAACTTTGCATCTAACTTGGTCAGATATCGTCGATTCACAACAAATTGATGCCAGTTTAGGTCGATCGTCACTTTGTGTTGATTGAAAATTTTCGAAGACTATCTTCCTAAAATGAAGTCGAATCCCGTCAATTCTTATATATTTGAGTAACTTTGCATCTAACTTGGTCAGATATCGTCGATTTACAAAAAATTGATGCCAGTTTAGGTCGATTGTCACTTTGTGTTGATTGAAAATTTTCGAAGACTATCTTCCTAATTCGGAGTCGAATCTCATCAATCCCCCTATATCTAAGTGAGTTTGCAAATAACTTGGTCAGATATCGTCGATTTACAACAAATTGATGCTAGCTTAGGTCGATCGTCACTTTGCGTTGATTGAAAATTCTCGAAGACTATCTTCCTAATTCGGAGTCGAATCTCATCGATTCCCCTATATTTGAGTGAGTTTGCAAATAACTTGGTCAGATATCGTCGATTTACAAAAAATTGATGCCAGTTTAGGTCGATTGTCACTTTGTGTTGATTGAAAATTTTCGAAGACTATCTTCCTAATTCGAAGTCGAATCTCATCAATTCTCATATATTTGAGTGATTTTGCAAATAACTTGGTCAGATATCGTCGATTACCAAAAAATTGATGCCAGTTTAGGTCGATTGTCACTTTGTGTTGATTGAAAATTTTCGAAGACTATCTTCCTAAAATGAAGACGAATCCCGTCAATTCTCATATATTTGAGTAACTTTGCATCTAACTTGGTCAGATATCGTCGATTCACAACAAATTGATGCCAGTTTAGGTCGATCGTCACTTTGTGTTGATTGAAAATTTTCGAAGACTATCTTCCTAAAATGAAGTCGAATCCCGTCAATTCTCATATATTTGAGTAACTTTGCATCTAACTTGGTCAGATATCGTCGATTTACAAAAAATTGATGCCAGTTTAGGTCGATTGTCACTTTGTGTTGATTGAAAATTTTCGAAGACTATCTTCCTAATTCGGAGTCGAATCTCATCAATCCCCCTATATCTAAGTGAGTTTGCAAATAACTTGGTCAGATATCGTCGATTTACAACAAATTGATGCTAGCTTAGGTCGATCGTCACTTTGCGTTGATTGAAAATTCTCGAAGACTATCTTCCTAATTCGGAGTCGAATCTCATCGATTCCCCTATATTTGAGTGAGTTTGCAAATAACTTGGTCAGATATCGTCGATTTACAAAAAATTGATGCCAGTTTAGGTCGATCGTCACTTTGTGTTGATTGAAAATTTTCGAAGACTATCTTCCTAAAATGAAGACGAATCCCGTCAATTCTCATATATTTGAGTAACTTTGCATCTAACTTGGTCAGATATCGTCGATTCACAACAAATTGATGCCAGTTTAGGTCGATCGTCACTTTGTGTTGATTGAAAATTTTCGAAGACTATCTTCCTAAAATGAAGTCGAATCCCGTCAATTCTCATATATTTGAGTAACTTTGCATCTAACTTGGTCAGATATCGTCGATTTACAAAAAATTGATGCCAGTTTAGGTCGATTGTCACTTTGTGTTGATTGAAAATTTTCGAAGACTATCTTCCTAATTCGGAGTCGAATCTCATCAATCCCCCTATATCTAAGTGAGTTTGCAAATAACTTGGTCAGATATCGTCGATTTACATAAAATTGATGCCAGCTTAGGTCGATTGTCACTTTGTGTTGATTGAAAATTTTCGAAGACTATCTTCCTAATTCGAAGTCGAATCTCATCAATTCTCATATATTTGAGTGATTTTGCAAATAACTTGGTCAGATATCGTCGATTACCAAAAAATTGATGCCAGTTTAGGTCGATTGTCACTTTGTGTTGATTGAAAATTTTCGAAGACTATCTTCCTAATTCGAAGTCGAATCTCATCAATTCTCATATATTTGAGTGATTTTGCAAATAACTTGGTCAGATATCGTCGATTTACAGAAAATTGAAGCCAGTTTAGGTCGATTGTCACTTTGTGTTGATTGAAAATTTTCGAAGACTATCTTCCTAATTTCGAGTCGAATCTCATCAATTATCATATATTTGAGTGAGTTTGCAAATAAATTGGTCAGATATCGTCGATTCACAACAAATTGATGCCAGTTTAGGTCGATCGTCACTTTGTTTTGATTGAAAATTTTCGAAGACTAACTTCCTAAAATGAAGTCGAATCCCGTCAATTCTCATATATTTGAGTAACTTTGCATCTAACTTGGTCAGATATCGTCGATTCACAACAAATTGATGCCAATTTAGGTCGATTGTCAATTTGTGTTGATTGAAAATTTTAGAAGACTATCTTCCTAATTTGAAGTCGAATTCCATCAATTCTCATATATTTGAATGAGTTTGCATCTAACTTGGTCAGATACCGTCGATTTACAACAAATTGTTGCCAAATCAGGTCGATTGTCACTTTGTATTGATTGTAAATTTTCGAAAACTATCTTCCTAATTCGAAGTCGAATCCCATCAATTCCCCTATATTTAAGTGAGTTTGCAAATAACTTGGTCAGATATCGTCTATTTACATAAAATTGATGCCAGCTTAGGTCGATTGTCACTTTGTGTTGATTGAAAATTTTCGAAGACTATTTTCCTAATTTCAAGTCGATTCTCATCAATTTCCATATATTTGAGTGAGTTTGCATTTAACTTAGTCAGATATCGTCGATTTACAACAAATTGATGCCAGTTTAGGTCTCAATTCTCATATATTTGAGTGAGTTTGCAAATAACTTGGTCAGATATCGTCGTTTTACAAAAAATTGACTCCAGTTTAGGTCGATTGTCACTTTGTGTTGATTGAAAATTTTCGAAGACTATCTTCTTAAAAAGAAGTCGAATCCCGTCAATTCTCATATATTTGAGTAACTTTGCATCTAACTTGGTCAGATATCGTCGATTTACAACAAATTGATGCCAGTTTAGGTCGATTGTCACTTTGCGTTGATTGAAAATTCTCGAAGACTATCTTCCTAATTCGAAGTCGAATCTCATCAATTCTCATATATTTGAGTGAGTTTACAAATAACTCGGTCAGATATCGTCGATTCACAACAAATTGATGCCAATTTAGGTCGATTGTCAATTTGTGTTGATTGAAAATTTTAGAAGACTATTTCCTAATTTGAAGTCGAATCCCATCAATTCTCATATATTTGAATGAGTTTGCATCTAACTTGGTCAGATATCGTCGATTTACAAAAAATTGTTGCCAAATCAGGTCGATTGTCACTTTGTATTGATTGTAAATTTTCGAAGACTATCTTCCTAATTCGAAGTCGAATCTCATCAATTCTCATATATTTGAGTGATTTTGCAAATAACTTGGTCAGATATCGTCGATTACCAAAAAATTGACTCCAGTTTAGGTCGATTGTCACTTTGTGTTGATTGAAAATTTTCGAAGACTATCTTCCTAATTCGAAGTCGAATCTCATCAATTCTCATATATTTGAGTGATTTTGCAAATAACTTGGTCAGATATCGTCGATTATCAAAAAATTGATGCCAGTTTAGGTCGATTGTCACTTTGTGTTGATTGAAAATTTTCGAAGACTATCTTCCTAATTTCAAGTCGAATCTCATCAATTATCATATATTTGAGTGAGTTTGCAAATAAATTGGTCAGATATCGTCGATTTTCAACAAATTGATGCCAGTTTAGGTCGATCGTCACTTTGTGTTGATTGAAAATTTTCGAAGACTATCTTCCTAAAATGAAGTCGAATCCCGTCAATTCTCATATATTTGAGTAACTTTGCATCTAACTTGGTCAGATATCGTCGATTCACAACAAATTGATGCCAGTTTAGGTCGATCGTCACTTTGTGTTGATTGAAAATTTTCGAAGACTATCTTCCTAAAATGAAGTCGAATCCCGTCAATTCTCATATATTTGAGTAACTTTGCATCTAACTTGGTCAGATATCGTCGATTTACAAAAAATTGATGCCAGTTTAGGTCGATTGTCACTTTGTGTTGATTGAAAATTTTCGAAGACTATCTTCCTAATTCGGAGTCGAATCTCATCAATCCCCCTATATCTAAGTGAGTTTGCAAATAACTTGGTCAGATATCGTCGATTTACAACAAATTGATGCTAGCTTAGGTCGATCGTCACTTTGCGTTGATTGTAAATTCTCGAAGACTATCTTCCTTATTCGGAGTCGAATCTCATCGATTCCCCTATATTTGAGTGAGTTTGCAAATAACTTGGACAGATATCGTCGATTTACAAAAAATTGATGCCAGTTTAGGTCGATTGTCACTTTGTGTTGATTGAAAATTTTCGAAGACTATCTTCCTAATTCGAAGTCGAATCTCATCAATTCTCATATATTTGAGTGATTTTGCAAATACCTTGGTCAGATATCGTCGGTTACCAAAAAATTGATGCCAGTTTAGGTCGATTGTCACTTTGTGTTGATTGAAAATTTTCGAAGACTATCTTCCTAATTCCAAGTCGAATCTCATCAATTCTCATATATTTGAGTGATTTTGCAAATAACTTGGTCAGATATCGTCGATTTACAGAAAATTGAAGCCAGTTTAGGTCGATTGTCACTTTGTGTTGATTGAAAATTTTCGAAGACTATCTTCCTAATTTCAAGTCGAATCTCATCAATTATCATATATTTGAGTGAGTTTGCAAATAAATTGGTTAGATATCGTCGATTCACAACAAATTGATGCCAGTTTAGGTCGATCGTCACTTTGTTTTGATTGAAAATTTTCGAAGACTATCTTCCTAAAATGAAGTCGAATCCCGTCAATTCTCATATATTTGAGTAACTTTGCATCTAACTTGGTCAGATATCGTCGATTTTCAACAAATTGATGCTAGTTCAGGTCGATCGTCACTTTGTGTTGATTGAAAATTTTCGAAGAGTCTATCTTCCTAAAATGAAGTCGAATCCCGTCAATTCTCATATATTTGAGTAACTTTGCATCTAACTTGGTCAGATATCGTCGATTCACAACAAATTGATGCCAATTTAGGTCGATTGTCAATTTGTGTTGATTGAAAATTTTAGAAGACTATCTTCCTAATTTGAAGTCGAATCCCATCAATTCTCATATATTTGAATGAGTTTGCAAATAACTTGGTCAGATATCGTCGATTTACATAAAATTGATGCCAGCTTAGGTCGATTGTCACTTTGTGTTGATTGAAAATTTTCGAAGACTATTTTCCTAATTTCAAGTCGATTCTCATCAATTTCCATATATTTGAGTGAGTTTGCATTTAACTTAGTCAGATATCGTCGATTTACAACAAATTGATGCCAGTTTAGGTCTCAATTCTCATATATTTGAGTGATTTTGCAAATAACTTGGTCAGATATCGTCGATTTACAGAAAATTGATGCCAGTTTAGGTCGATTGTCACTTTGTGTTGATTGAAAATTTTCGAAGACTATCTTCTTAAAATGAAGTCGAATCCCGTCAATTCTCATATATTTGAGTAACTTTGCATCTAACTTGGTCAGATATCGTCGATTTACAACAAATTGATGCCAGTTTAGGTCGATTGTCACTTTGCGTTGATTGAAAATTCTCGAAGACTATCTTCCTAATTTCAAGTCGAATCTCATCAATTACCATATATTCAAGTGAGTTTGCAAATAACTTGGTCAGATATCGTCGATTCACAACAAATTGATGCCAATTTAGGTCGATTGTCAATTTGTGTTGATTGAAAATTTTAGAAGACTATTTCCTAATTTGAAGTCGAATCCCATCAATTCTCATATATTTGAATGAGTTTGCATCTAACTTGATATCGTCGATTTACAAAAAATTGTTGCCAAATCAGGTCGATTGTCACTTTGTATTGATTGTAAATTTTCGAAGACTATCTTCCTAATTCGAAGTCGAATCTCATCAATTCTCATATATTTGAGTGATTTTGCAAATAACTTGGTCAGATATCGTCGATTACCAAAAAATTGACTCCAGTTTAGGTCGATTGTCACTTTGTGTTGATTGAAAATTTTCGAAGACTATCTTCCTAATTCGAAGTCGAATCTCATCAATTCTCATATATTTGAGTGATTTTGCAAATAACTTGGTCAGATATCGTCGATTATCAAAAAATTGATGCCAGTTTAGGTCGATTGTCACTTTGTGTTGATTGAAAATTTTCGAAGACTATCTTCCTAATTTCAAGTCGAATCTCATCAATTATCATATATTTGAGTGAGTTTGCAAATAAATTGGTCAGATATCGTCGATTTTCAACAAATTGATGCCAGTTTAGGTCGATCGTCACTTTGTGTTGATTGAAAATTTTCGAAGACTATCTTCCTAAAATGAAGTCGAATCCCGTCAATTCTCATATATTTGAGTAACTTTGCATCTAACTTGGTCAGATATCGTCGATTCACAACAAATTGATGCCAGTTTAGGTCGATCGTCACTTTGTGTTGATTGAAAATTTTCGAAGACTATCTTCCTAAAATGAAGTCAAATCCCGTCAATTCTCATATATTTGAGTAACTTTGCATCTAACTTGGTCAGATATCGTCGATTTACAAAAAATTGATGCCAGTTTAGGTCGATTGTCACTTTGTGTTGATTGAAAATTTTCGAAGACTATCTTCCTAATTCGGAGTCGAATCTCATCAATCCCCCTATATCTAAGTGAGTTTGCAAATAACTTGGTCAGATATCGTCGATTTACAACAAATTGATGCTAGCTTAGGTCGATCGTCACTTTGCGTTGATTGTAAATTCTCGAAGACTATCTTCCTAATTCGGAGTCGAATCTCATCGATTCCCCTATATTTGAGTGAGTTTGCAAATAACTTGGTCAGATATCGTCGATTTACAAAAAATTGATGCCAGTTTAGGTCGATTGTCACTTTGTGTTGATTGAAAATTTTCGAAGACTATCTTCCTAATTCGAAGTCGAACCTCATCAATTCTCATATATTTGAGTGATTTTGCAAATACCTTGGTCAGATATCGTCGGTTACCAAAAAATTGATGCCAGTTTAGGTCGATTGTCACTTTGTGTTGATTGAAAATTTTCGAAGACTATCTTCCTAATTCGAAGTCGAATCTCATCAATTCTCATATATTTGAGTGATTTTGCAAATAACTTGGTCAGATATCGTCGATTTACAGAAAATTGAAGCCAGTTTAGGTCGATTGTCACTTTGTGTTGATTGAAAATTTTCGAAGACTATCTTCCTAATTTCAAGTCGAATCTCATCAATTATCATATATTTGAGTGAGTTTGCAAATAAATTGGTCAGATATCGTCGATTCACAACAAATTGATGCCAGTTTAGGTCGATCGTCACTTTGTTTTGATTGAAAATTTTCGAAGACTATCTTCCTAAAATGAAGTCGAATCCCGTCAATTCTCATATATTTGAGTAACTTTGCATCTAACTTGGTCAGATATCGTCGATTTTCAACAAATTGATGCTAGTTCAGGTCGATCGTCACTTTGTGTTGATTGAAAATTTTCGAAGAGTCTATCTTCCTAAAATGAAGTCGAATCCCGTCAATTCTCATATATTTGAGTAACTTTGCATCTAACTTGGTCAGATATCGTCGATTCACAACAAATTGATGCCAATTTAGGTCGATTGTCAATTTGTGTTGATTGAAAATTTTAGAAGACTATCTTCCTAATTTGAAGTCGAATCCCATCAATTCTCATATATTTGAATGAGTTTGCAAATAACTTGGTCAGATATCGTCGATTTACATAAAATTGATGCCAGCTTAGGTCGATTGTCACTTTGTGTTGATTGAAAATTTTCGAAGACTATTTTCCTAATTTCAAGTCGATTCTCATCAATTTCCATATATTTGAGTGATTTTGCAAATAACTTGGTCAGATATCGTCGATTTACAGAAAATTGATGCCAGTTTAGGTCGATTGTCACTTTGTGTTGATTGAAAATTTTCGAAGACTATCTTCTTAAAATGAAGTCGAATCCCGTCAATTCTCATATATTTGAGTAACTTTGCATCTAACTTGGTCAGATATCGTCGATTTACAACAAATTGATGCCAGTTCAGGTCGATTGTCACTTTGCGTTGATTGAAAATTCTCGAAGACTATCTTCCTAATTCGAAGTCGAATCTCATCAATTCTCATATATTTGAGTGAGTTTGCAAATAACTCGGTCAGATATCGTCGATTCACAACAAATTGATGCCAATTTAGGTCGATTGTCAATTTGTGTTGATTGAAAATTTTAGAAGACTATTTCCTAATTTGAAGTCGAATCCCATCAATTCTCATATATTTGAGTAACTTTGCATCTAACTTGGTCAGATATCGTCGATTTACAAAAAATTGTTGCCAAATCAGGTCGATTGTCACTTTGTATTGATTGTAAATTTTCGAAGACTATCTTCCTAATTCGAAGTCGAATCCCATCAATTCCCCTATATTTAAGTGAGTTTGCAAATAACTTGGTCAGATATCGTCGATTTACATAAAATTGATGCCAGCTTAGGTCGATTGTCACTTTGTGTTGATTGAAAATTTTCGAAGACTATTTTCCTAATTTCAAGTCGAATCTCATCAATTTCCATATATTTGGGTGAGTTTGCATTTAACTTAGTCAGATATCGTCGATTTACAACAAATTGATGCCAGTTTAGGTCTCAATTCTCATATATTTGAGTGAGTTTGCAAATAACTTGGTCAGATATCGTCGTTTTACAAACAATTGACTCCAGTTTAGGTCGATTGTCACTTTGTGTTGATTGAAAATTTTCGAAGACTATCTTCCTAATTCGAAGTCGAATCTCATCAATTCTCATATATTTGAGTGATTTTGCAAATAACTTGGTCAGATATCGTCGATTTACAGAAAATTGATGCCAGTTTAGGTCGATTGTCACTTTGTGTTGATTGAAAATTTTCGAAGACTATCTTCTTAAAATGAAGTCGAATCCCGTCAATTCTCATATATTTGAGTAACTTTGCATCTAACTTGGTCAGATATCGTCGATTTACAACAAATTGATGCCAGTTTAGGTCGATTGTCACTTTGCGTTGATTGAAAATTCTCGAAGACTATCTTCCTAATTTCAAGTCGAATCTCATCAATTACCATATATTTAAGTGAGTTTGCAAATAACTTGGTCAAATATCGTCGATTTACAACAAATTGATGTTAGCTAAGGTCGATTGTCACTTTGTGTTGATTGAAAATTTTCGAAGACTATCTTCTTAAAATGAAGTCGAATCCCGTCAATTCTCATATATTTGAGTAACTTTGCATCTAATTTGGTCAGATATCGTCGATTTACAACAAATTGATGCCAGTTTAGGTCGATGGTCACTTTGCGTTGATTGAAAATTCTCGAAGACTATCTTCCTAATTCGAAGTCGAATCTCATCAATTCTCATATATTTAAGTGATATTGCAAATAACTTGGTCAGATATCGTCGATTCACAACAAATTGATGCCAATTTAGGTCGATTGTCAATTTGTGTTGATTGAAAATTTTAGAAGACTATCTTCTTAAAATGAAGTCGAATCCCGTCAATTCTCATATATTTGAGTAACTTTGCATCTAACTTGGTCAGATATTTTCGATTTACAACAAATTGATGCCAGTTTAGGTCGATTGTCACTTTGCGTTGATTGAAAATTCTCGAAGACTATCTTCCTAATTCGAAGTCGAATCTCATCAATTCTCATATATTTAAGTGATATTGCAAATAACTTGGTCAGATATCGTCGATTTACAACAAATTGATGCTAGCTTAGGTCGATTGTCACTTTATGTTGATTGAAAATTTTCGAAGACTATCTTCCAAATTCGAAGTCGAATCTCATCAAATCTCATATATTTGAGTGAGCTTGCAAATAACTCGGTCAGATATCGTCGATTCTCAACAAATTGATGCCAATTTAGGTCGATTGTCACTTTGTGTTGATTGAAAATTTTCGAAGACTATCTTCCTAATTTCAAGTCGAATCTCATCAATTATCATATATTTGAGTGATTTTGCAAATAACTTGGTCAGATATCGTCGATTTACAGAAAATCGAAGCCAGTTTAGGTCGATTGTCACTTTGTGTTGATTGAAAATTTTCGAAGACTATCTTCCTAATTTCAAGTCGAATCTCATCAATTATCATATATTTGAGTGAGTTTGCAAATAAATTGGTCAGATATCGTCGATTCACAACAAATTGATGCCAGTTTAGGTCGATCGTCACTTTGTTTTGATTGAAAATTTTCGAAGACTATCTTCCTAAAATGAAGTCGAATCCCGTCAATTCTCATATATTTGAGTAACTTTGCATCTAACTTGGTCAGATATCGTCGATTTTCAACAAATTGATGCTAGTTCAGGTCGATCGTCACTTTGGGTTGATTGAAAATTTTCGAAGACTATCTTCCTAAAATGAAGTCGAATCCCGTCAATTCTCATATATTTGAGTAACTTTGCATCTAACTTGGTCAGATATCGTCGATTCACAACAAATTGATGCCAATTTAGGTCGATTGTCAATTTGTGTTGATTGAAAATTTTAGAAGACTATCTTCCTAATTTGAAGTCGAATCCCATCAATTCTCATATATTTGAATGAGTTTGCAAATAACTTGGTCAGATATCGTCGATTTACATAAAATTGATGCCAGCTTAGGTCGATTGTCACTTTGTGTTGATTGAAAATTTTCGAAGACTATTTCCTAATTTGAAGTCGAATCCCATCAATTCTCATATATTTGAATGAGTTTGCATCTAACTTGGTCAGATATCGTCGATTTACAAAAAATTGTTGCCAAATCAGGTCGATTGTCACTTTGTATTGATTGTAAATTTTCGAAGACTATCTTCCTAATTCGAAGTCGAATCCCATCAATTCCCCTATATTTAAGTGAGTTTGCAAATAACTTGGTCAGATATCGTCGATTTACATAAAATTGATGCCAGCTTAGGTCGATTGTCACTTTGTGTTGATTGAAAATTTTCGAAGACTATTTTCCTAATTTCAAGTCGAATCTCATCAATTTCCATATATTTGGGTGAGTTTGCATTTAACTTAGTCAGATATCGTCGATTTACAACAAATTGATGCCAGTTTAGGTCTCAATTCTCATATATTTGAGTGAGTTTGCAAATAACTTGGTCAGATATCGTCGTTTTACAAACAATTGACTCCAGTTTAGATCGATTGTCACTTTGTGTTGATTGAAAATTTTCGAAGACTATCTTCCTAATTCGAAGTCGAATCTCATCAATTCTCATATATTTGAGTGATTTTGCAAATAACTTGGTCAGATATCGTCGATTTACAGAAAATTGATGCCAGTTTAGGTCGATTGTCACTTTGTGTTGGTTGATTGAAAATTTTCGAAGACTATCTTCTTAAAATAAAGTCGAATCCCGTCAATTCTCATATATTTGAGTAACTTTGCATCTAACTTGGTCAGATATCGTCGATTTACAACAAATTGATGCCAGTTTAGGTCGATTGTCACTTTGCGTTGATTGAAAATTCTCGAAGACTATCTTTCTAATTTCAAGTCGAATCTCATCAATTACCATATATTTAAGTGAGTTTGCAAATAACTTGGTCAAATATCGTCGATTTACAACAAATTGATGTTAGCTAAGGTCGATTGTCACTTTGTGTTGATTGAAAATTTTCGAAGACTATCTTCTTAAAATGAAGTCGAATCCCGTCAATTCTCATATATTTGAGTAACTTTGCATCTAACTTGGTCAGATATCGTCGATTTACAACAAATTGATGCCAGTTTAGGTCGATTGTCACTTTGCGTTGATTGAAAATTCTCGAAGACTATCTTCCTAATTCGAAGTCGAATCTCATCAATTCTCATATATTTAAGTGATATTGCAAATAACTTGGTCAGATATCGTCGATTCACAACAAATTGATGCCAATTTAGGTCGATTGTCAATTTGTGTTGATTGAAAATTTTAGAAGACTATCTTCTTAAAATGAAGCCGAATCCCGTCAATTCTCATATATTTGAGTAACTTTGCATCTAACTTTGTCAGATATCGTCGATTTACAACAAATTGATGCCAGTTTAGGTCGATTGTCACTTTGCGTTGATTGAAAATTCTCGAAGACTATCTTCCTAATTCGAAGTCGAATCCCATCAATTCTCATATATTTAAGTGATATTGCAAATAACTTGGTCAGATATCGTCGATTTACAACAAATTGATGCTAGCTTAGGTCGATTGTCACTTTATGTTGATTGAAAATTTTCGAAGACTATCTTCCAAATTCGAAGTCGAATCTCATCAAATCTCATATATTTGAGTGAGCTTGCAAATAACTCGGTCAGATATCGTCGATTTACAACAAATTGTTGCCAAATCAGGTCGATTGTCACTTTGTATTGATTGTAAATTTTCGAAGACTATCTTCCTAATTCGAAGTCGAATCCCATCAATTCTCATATATTTAAGTGATATTGCAAATAACTTGGTCAGATATCGTCGATTTACAACAAATTGATGCTAGCTTAGGTCGATTGTCACTTTATGTTGATTGAAAATTTTCGAAGACTATCTTCCAAATTCGAAGTCGAATCTCATCAAATCTCATATATTTGAGTGAGCTTGCAAATAACTCGGTCAGATATCGTCGATTCACAACAAATTGATGCCAATTTAGGTCGATTGTCAATTTGTGTTGATTGAAAATTTTAGAAGACTATTTCCTAATTTGAAGTCGAATCCCATCAATTCTCATATATTTGAATGAGTTTGCATCTAACTTGGTCAGATATCGTCGATTTACAAAAAATTGTTGCCAAATCAGGTCGATTGTCACTTTGTATTGATTGTAAATTTTCGAAGACTATCTTCCTAATTCGAAGTCGAATCCCATCAATTCCCCTATATTTAAGTGAGTTTGCAAATAACTTGGTCAGATATCGTCGATTTACATAAAATTGATGCCAGCTTAGGTCGATTGTCACTTTGTGTTGATTGAAAATTTTCGAAGACTATTTTCCTAATTTCAAGTCGAATCTCATCAATTTCCATATATTTGGGTGAGTTTGCATTTAACTTAGTCAGATATCGTCGATTTACAACAAATTGATGCCAGTTTAGGTCTCAATTCTCATATATTTGAGTGAGTTTGCAAATAACTTGGTCAGATATCGTCGTTTTACAAACAATTGACTCCAGTTTAGGTCGATTGTCACTTTGTGTTGATTGAAAATTTTCGAAGACTATCTTCTTAAAATGAAGTCGAATCCCGTCAATTCTCATATATTTGAGTAACTTTGCATCTAACTTGGTCAGATATCGTCGATTTACAACAAAATAATGCCAGTTTAGGTCGATTGTCACTTTGCGTTGATTGAAAATTCTCGAAGACTATCTTTCTAATTTCAATTCGAATCTCATCAATTACCATATATTTGAGTGAGTTTGCAAATAACTTGGTCAAATATCGTCGATTTACAACAAATTGATGTTAGCTAAGGTCGATTGTCACTTTGTGTTGATTGAAAATTTTCGAAGACTATCTTCTTAAAATGAAGTCGAATCCCGTCAATTCTCATATATTTGAGTAACTTTGCATCTAACTCTGTCAGATATCGTCGATTTACAACAAATTGATGCCAGTTTAGGTCGATTGTCGCTTTGCGTTGATTGAAAATTCTCGAAGACTATCTTCCTAATTCGAAGTCGAATCTCATCAATTCTCATATATTTAAGTGATATTGCAAATAACTTGGTCAGATATCGTCGATTCACAACAAATTGATGCCAATTTAGGTCGATTGTCAATTTGTGTTGATTGAAAATTTTAGAAGACTATCTTCTTAAAATGAAGCCGAATCCCGTCAATTCTCATATATTTGAGTAACTTTGCATCTAACTTGGTCAGATATCGTCGATTTACAACAAATTGATGCCAGTTTAGGTCGATTGTCACTTTGCGTTGATTGAAAATTCTCGAAGACTATCTTCCTAATTCGAAGTCGAATCTCATCAATTCTCATATATTTAAGTGATATTGCAAATAACTTGGTCAGATATCGTCGATTTACAACAAATTGATGCTAGCTTAGGTCGATTGTCACTTTATGTTGATTGAAAATTTTCGAAGACTATCTTCCAAATTCGAAGTCGAATCTCATCAAATCTCATATATTTGAGTGAGCTTGCAAATTACTCGGTCAGATATCGTCGATTCACAACAAATTGATGCCAATTTAGGTCGATTGTCAATTTGTGTTGATTGAAAATTTTAGAAGACTATCTTCCTAATTCGAAGTCGAATCCCATCAATTCTCATATATTTAAGTGAGTTTGCAAATAACTTGGTCAGATATCGTCGATTTACATAGATATGATGCCAGCTTAGGTCGATTGTCACTTTGTGTTGATTGAAAATTTTCGAAGACTATTTTCCTAATTTCAAGTCGAATCTCATCAATTTCCATATATTTGAGTGAGTTTGCATTTAACTTAGTCAGATATCGTCGATTTACAACAAATTGATGCCAGTTTCGGTCTCAATTCTCATATATTTGAGTGATTTTGCAAATAACTTGGTCAGATATCGTCGTTTTACACAAAATTGATGCCAGTTTAGGTCGATCGTCACTTTGTGTTGATTGAAAGCTTTCGAAGACTATCTTCCTAATTCGAAGTCGAATCTCATCAATTCTCATATATTTGAGTGATTTTGCAAATAACTTGGTCAGATATTGTCGATTTACAGAAAATTGATGCCAGTTCAGGTCGATTGTCACTTTGTGTTGATTGAAAATTTTCGAAGACTATCTTCCTAATTTCAAGTCGAATCTCATCAATTACCATATATTTAAGTGAGTTTGCAAATAACTTGGTCAGATATCGTCGATTTACAACAAATTGATGTTAGCTTAGGTCGATTGTCACTTTGTGTTGATTGAAAATTTTCGAAGACTATCTTCTTAAAATGAAGTCAAATCCCGTCAATTCTCATATATTTGAGTAACTTTGCATCTAACTTGGTCAGATATCGTCGATTTACAACAAATTGATGCCAGTTTAGGTCGATTGTCACTTTGCGTTGATTGAAAATTTTCGAAGACTATCTTCCTAAAATGAAGTCGAATCCCGTCAATTCTCATATATTTGAGTAACTTTGCATCTAACTTGGTCAGATATCGTCGATTTACAAAAAATTGATGCCAGTTTAGGTCGATTGTCACTTTGTGTTGATTGAAAATTTTCGAAGACTATCTTCCTAATTCGAAGTCGAATCTCATCAATTCTCATATATTTGAGTGATTTTGCAAATAACTTGGTCAGATATCGTTGATTTACAGAAAATTGATGCCAATTTAGGTCGATTGTCACTTTGTGTTGATTGAAAATTTTCGAAGACTATCTTCCTAATTTCAAGTCGAATCTCATCAATTCCCATATATTTGAGTGAGTTTGCAAATAAATTGGTCAGATATCGTCGATTCACAACAAATTGATGCCAGTTTAGGTCGATTGTCACTTTGTGTTGATTGAAAATTTTCGAAGACTATCTTCCTAATTCGAAGACGAATCTCATCAATTCTCATATATTTGAGTGATTTCGCAAATAACTTGGTCAGATATCGTCGATTTACAGAAAATTGATGCCAGTTTAGGTCGATTGTCACTTTGCATTGATTGAAAATTCTCGAAGACTATCTTCCTAATTCGGAGTCGAATCTCATCAATTCCCCTATATTTAAGTGAGTTTGCAAATAACTTGGTCAGATATCGTCGATTACCAAAAAATTGATGCCAGTTTATGTCGATTGTCACTTTGTGTTGATTGAAAATTTTCGAAGACTATCTTCCTAATTCGAAGTCGAATATCATCAGTTCTCATATATTTGAGTGATTTTGCAAATAACTTGGTCAGATATCGTAGATTTACAGAAAATTGATGCCAGTTTAGGTCGATTGTCACTTTGTGTTGATTGAAAATTTTCGAAGACTATCTTCCTAATTTCAGGTCGAATCTCATCAATTATCATATATTTGAGTGAGTTTGCAAATAAATTGGTCAGATATCGTCGATTCACAACAAATTGATGCCAGTTTAGGTCGATCGTCACTTTGTTTTGATTGAAAATTTTCGAAGACTATCTTCCTAAAATGAAGTCGAATCCCGTCAATTCTCATATATTTGAGTATCTTTGCATCTAACTTGGTCAGATATCGTCGATTTTCAACAAATTGATGCCAGTTTAGGTCGATCGTCACTTTGTGTTGATTGAAAATTTTCGAAGACTATCTTCCTAAAATGAAGTCGAATCCCGTCAATTCTCATATATTTGAGTAACTTTGCATCTAACTTGGTCAGATATCGTCGATTCACAACAAATTGATGCCAGTTTAGGTCGATCGTCACTTTGTGTTGATTGAAAATTTTCGAAGACTATCTTCCTAAAATGAAGTCGAATCTCGTCAATTCTCATATATTTGAGTAACTTTGCATCTAACTTTGTCAGATATCGTCGATTCACAAAAAATTGATGCCAGTTTAGGTCGATTGTCACTTTGTGTTGATTGAAAATTTTCGAAGACTATCTTCCTAATTTCAAGTCGAATCTCATCAATTACCATATATTTAAGTGAGTTTGCATCTAACTTGGTCAGATATCGTCGATTTACAACAAATTGATGCCAGTTTAAGTCGATTGTCACTTTGCGTTGATTGAAAATTTTCGAAGACTATCTTCCTAATTCGAAGTCGAATCCCATCAAATCTCATATATTTAAGTGATATTGCAAATAACTTGGTCAGATATCGTCGATTTACAACAAATTGATGCTAGGTTAGGTCGATTGTCACTTTATGTTGATTGAAAATTTTCGAAGACTATCTTCCCAATTCGAAGTCGAATCTCATCAAATCTCATATATTTGAGTGAGTTTGCATCTAACTTGGTCAGATATCGTCGATTTACAACAAATTGTTGCCAAATCAGGTCGATTGTCACTTTGTATTGATTGTAAATTTTCGAAGACTATCTTCCTAATTCGAAGTCGAATCCCATCAATTCCCCTATATTTAAGTGAGTTTGCAAATAACTTGGTCAGATATCGTCGATTTACATAAAATTGATGCCAGCTTAGGTCGATTGTCACTTTGTGTTGATTGAAAATTTTCGAAGACTATTTTCCTAATTTCAAGTCGAATCTCATCAATTTCCATATATTTGAGTGAGTTTGCATTTAACTTAGTCAGATATCGTCGATTTACAACAAATTGATGCCAGTTTAGGTCTCAATTCTCATATATTTGAGTGAGTTTGCAAATAACTTGGTCAGATATCGTCGATTTACAGAAAATTGATGCCAGTTTAGGTCGATTGTCACTTTGTGTTGATTGAAAATTTTCGAAGACTATCTTTCTAATTTCAAGTCGAATCTCATCAATTACCATATATTTAAGTGAGTTTGCAAATAACTTGGTCAGATATCGTCGATTTACAACAAATTGATGTTAGCTTAGGTCGATTGTCACTTTGTGTTGATTGAAAATTTTCGAAGACTATCTTCTTGAAATGAAGTCGAATCCCGTCAATTCTCATGCATTTGAGTAACTTTGGATCTAACTTGGTCAGATATCGTCGATTCACAACAAATTGATGCCAGTTTAGGTCGATCGTCACTTTGTGTTGATTGAAAATTTTCGAAGACTATCTTCCTAAAATGAAGTCGAATCCCGTCAATTCTCATATATTTGAGTAACTTTGCATCTAACTTGGTCAGATATCGTCGATTTACAAAAAATTGATGCCAGTTTAGGTCGATTGTCACTTTGTGTTGATTGAGAATTTTCGAAGACTATCTTCCTAAGTCGAAGTCGAATCTCATCAATGTCCATATATTTAAGTGAATTTACAAATAACTTGGTCAGATATCGTCGATTTACAAAAAATTAATGCCAGTTTAGGTCGATTGTCACTTTTTGTTGATTGAGAATTTTCGAAGACTATCTTCCTTATTCGGAGTCGAATCTCATCAATCCCCCTATATCTAAGTGAGTTTGCAAATAACTTGGTCAGATATCGTCGATTTACAACAAATTGATGCTAGCTTAGGTCGATTGTCACTTTGTGTTGATTGAAAACTTTCGGAGACTATCTTCCTAATTCGGAGTCGAATCTCATCAATACCCCTATATTTGAGTGAGTTTGCAAATAACTTGGTCAGATATCGTCGATTCAGAGAAAATTGATGCCAGTTTAGGTCGATTGTCACTTTGTGTTGATTGAAAATTTTCGAAGACTATCTTCCTAATTTCAAGTCGAATCTCATCAATTATCATATATATTTAAGTGAGTTTGCAAATAACTTGGTCAGATATCGTCGATTTACAACAAATTGATGTTAGCTTAGGTCGATTGTCACTTTGTGTTGATTGAAAATTTCCGAAGACTATCTTCTTAAAATGGAGTCGAATCCCGTCAATTCTCATATATTTGAGTAACTTTGCATCTAACTTGGTCAGATATCGTCGATTTACAACAAATTGATGCCAGTTTAGGTCGATTGTCACTTTGCGTTGATTGAAAATTCTCGAAGACTATCTTCCTAATTCGAAGTCGAATCTCATCAATTCTCATATATTTAAGTGATATTGCAAATAACTTGGTCAGATATCGTCGATTTACAACAAATTGATGCTAGCTTAGGTCGATTGTCACTTTATGTTGATTGAAAATTTTCGAAGACTATCTTCCAAATTCGAAGTCGAATCTCATCAAATCTCATATATTTGAGTGAGTTTGCAAATAACTCGGTCAGATATCGTCGATTCACAACAAATTGATGCCAATTTAGGTCGATTGTCAATTTGTGTTGATTGAAAATTTTAGAAGACTATCTTCCTAATTTGAAGTCGAATCCCATCAATTCTCATATATTTGAATGAGTTTGCATCTAACTTGGTCAGATATCGTTGATTTACAACAAATTGTTGCCAAATCAGGTCGATTGTCACTTTGTATTGATTGTAAATTTTCGAAGACTATCTTCCTAATTCGAAGTCGAATCCCATCAATTCCCCTATAATTAAGTGAGTTTGCAAATAACTTGGTCAGATATCGTCGATTTACATAAAATTGATGCCAGCTTAGGTCGATTGTCACTTTGTGTTGATTGAAAATTTTCGAAGACTATCTTCTTAAAATGAAGTCGAATCCCGTCAATTCTCATATATTTGAGTAACTTTGCATCTAACTTGGTCAGATATCGTCGATTTACAACAAATTGATGCCACTTTAGGTCGATTGTCACTTTGCGTTGATTGAAAATTCTCGAAGACTATCTTCCTAATTCGAAGTCGAATCTCATCAATTCTCATATATTTAAGTGATATTGCAAATAACTTGGTCAGATATCGTCGATTTACAACAAATTGATGCTAGCTTGGGTCGATTGTCACTTTATGTTGATTGAAAATTTTCGAAGACTATCTTCCAAATTCGAAGTCGAATCTCATCAAATCTCATATATTTGAGTGAGTTTGCAAATAACTAGGTCAGATATCGTCGATTCACAACAAATTGATGCCAATTTAGGTCGATTGTCAATTTGTGTTGATTGAAAATTTTCGAAGACTATCTTCTTAAAATGAAGTCGAATCCCGTCAATTCTCATATATTTGAGTAACTTTGCATCTAACTTTGTCAGATATCGTCGATTCACAAAAAATTGATGCCAGTTTAGGTCGATTGTCACTTTGTGTTGATTGAAAATTTTCGAAGACTATCTTCCTAATTTCAAGTCGAATCTCATCAATTACCATATATTTAAGTGAGTTTGCATCTAACTTGGTCAGATATCGTCGATTTACAACAAATTGATGCCAGTTTAAGTCGATTGTCACTTTGCGTTGATTGAAAATTTTCGAAGACTATCTTCCTAATTCGAAGTCGAATCTCATCAAATCTCATATATTTAAGTGATATTGCAAATAACTTGGTCAGATATCGTCGATTTACAACAAATTGATGCTAGGTTAGGTCGATTGTCACTTTATGTTGATTGAAAATTTTCGAAGACTATCTTCCCAATTCGAAGTCGAATCTCATCAAATCTCATATATTTGAGTGAGTTTGCATCTAACTTGGTCAGATATCGTCGATTTACAACAAATTGTTGCCAAATCAGGTCGATTGTCACTTTGTATTGATTGTAAATTTTCGAAGACTATCTTCCTAATTCGAAGTCGAATCCCATCAATTCCCCTATATTTAAGTGAGTTTGCAAATAACTTGGTCAGATATCGTCGATTTACATAAAATTGATGCCAGCTTAGGTCGATTGTCACTTTGTGTTGATTGAAAATTTTCGAAGACTATTTTCCTAATTTCAAGTCGAATCTCATCAATTTCCATATATTTGAGTGAGTTTGCATTTAACTTAGTCAGATATCGTCGATTTACAACAAATTGATGCCAGTTTAGGTCTCAATTCTCATATATTCGAGTGAGTTTGCAAATAACTTGGTCAGATATCGTCGATTTACAGAAAATTGATGCCAGTTTAGGTCGATTGTCACTTTGTGTTGATTGAAAATTTTCGAAGACTATCTTTCTAATTTCAAGTCGAATCTCATCAATTACCATATATTTAAGTGAGTTTGCAAATAACTTGGTCAGATATCGTCGATTTACAACAAATTGATGTTAGCTTAGGTCGATTGTCACTTTGTGTTGATTGAAAATTTTCGAAGACTATCTTCTTGAAATGAAGTCGAATCCCGTCAATTCTCATGTATTTGAGTAACTTTGGATCTAACTTGGTCAGATATCGTCGATTCACAACAAATTGATGCCAGTTTAGGTCGATCGTCACTTTGTGTTGATTGAAAATTTTCGAAGACTATCTTCCTAAAATGAAGTCGAATCCCGTCAATTCTCATATATTTGAGTAACTTTGCATCTAACTTGGTCAGATATCGTCGATTTACAAAAAATTGATGCCAGTTTAGGTCGATTGTCACTTTGTGTTGATTGAGAATTTTCGAAGACTATCTTCCTAAGTCGAAGTCGAATCTCATCAATGTCCATATATTTAAGTGAGTTTACAAATAACTTGGTCAGATATCGTCGATTTACAAAAAATTAATGCCAGTTTAGGTCGATTGTCACTTTTTGTTGATTGAGAATTTTCGAAGACTATCTTCCTTATTCGGAGTCGAATCTCATCAATCCCCCTATATCTAAGTAAGTTTGCAAATAACTTGGTCAGATATCGTCGATTTACAACAAATTGATGCTAGCTTAGGTCGATTGTCACTTTGTGTTGATTGAAAACTTTCGGAGACTATCTTCCTAATTCGGAGTCGAATCTCATCAATACCCCTATATTTGAGTGAGTTTGCAAATAACTTGGTCAGATATCGTCGATTCACAGAAAATTGATGCCAGTTTAGGTCGATTGTCACTTTGTGTTGATTGAAAATTTTCGAAGACTATCTTCCTAATTTCAAGTCGAATCTCATCAATTATCATATATATTTAAGTGAGTTTGCAAATAACTTGGTCAGATATCGTCGATTTACAACAAATTGATGTTAGCTTAGGTCGATTGTCACTTTGTGTTGATTGAAAATTTTCGAAGACTATCTTCTTAAAATGAAGTCGAATCCCGTCAATTCTCATATAATTGAGTAACTTTGCATCTAACTTGGTCAGATATCGTCGATTTACAACAAATTGATGCCAGTTTAGGTCGATTGTCACTTTGCGTTGATTGAAAATTCTCGAAGACTATCTTCCTAATTCGAAGTCGAATCTCATCAATTCTCATATATTTAAGTGATATTGCAAATAACTTGGTCAGATATCGTCGATTTACAACAAATTGATGCTAGCTTAGGTCGATTGTCACTTTATGTTGATTGAAAATTTTCGAAGACTATCTTCCAAATTCGAAGTCGAATCTCATCAAATCTCATATATTTGAGTGAGTTTGCAAATAACTCGGTCAGATATCGTCGATTCACAACAATTTGATGCCAATTTAGGTCGATTGTCAATTTGTGTTGATTGAAAATTTTAGAAGACTATCTTCCTAATTTGAAGTCGAATCCCATCAATTCTCATATATTTGAATGAGTTTGCATCTAACTTGGTCAGATATGGTTGATTTACAACAAATTGTTGCCAAATCAGGTCGATTGTCACTTTGTATTGATTGTAAATTTTCGAAGACTATCTTCCTAATTCGAAGTCGAATACCATCAATTTCTCTATATTTAAGTGAGTTTGCAAATAACTTGGTCAGATATCGTCGATTTACATAAAATTGATGCCAGCTTAGGTCGATTGTCACTTTGTGTTGATTGAAAATTTTCGAAGACTATCTTCTTAAAATGAAGTCGAATCCCGTCAATTCTCATATATTTGAGTAACTTTGCATCTAACTTGGTCAGATATCGTCGATTTACAACAAATTGATGCCAGTTTAGGTCGATTGTCACTTTGCGTTGATTGAAAATTCTCGAAGACTATCTTCCTAATTCGAAGTCGAATCTCATCAATTCTCATATATTCAAGTGATATTGCAAATAACTTGGTCAGATATCGTCGATTTACAACAAATTGATGCTAGCTTAGGTCGATTGTCACTTTATGTTGATTGAAAATTTTCGAAGACTATCTTCCAAATTCGAAGTCGAATCTCATCAAATCTCATATATTTGAGTGAGTTTGCAAATAACTAGGTCAGATATCGTCGATTCACAACAAATTGATGCCAATTTAGGTCGATTGTCAATTTGTGTTGATTGAAAATTTTCGAAGACTATCTTCTTAAAATGAAGTCGAATCCCGTCAATTCTCATATATTTGAGTAACTTTCCATCTAACTTGGTCAGATATCGTCGATTTACAACAAATTGATGCCAGTTTAGGTCGATTGTCACTTTGCGTTGATTGGAAATTCTCGAAGACTATCTTCCTAATTCGAAGTCGAATCTCATCAATTCTCATATATTTAAGTGATATTGCAAATAACTTGGTCAGATATCGTCGATTTACAACAAATTGATGCTAGCTTAGGTCGATTGTCACTTTATGTTGATTGAAAATTTTCGAAGACTATCTTCCAAATTCGAAGTCGAATCTCATCAAATCTCATATATTTGAGTGAGTTTGCAAATAACTCGGTCAGATATCGTCGATTCACAACAAATTGATGCCAATTTAGGTCGATTGTCACTTTGCGTTGATTGAAAATTTTCGAAGACTATCTTCCTAATTCGAAGTCGAATCTCATCAAATCTCATATATTTAAGTGATATTGCAAATAACTTGGTCAGATATCGTCGATTTACAACAAATTGATGCTAGGTTAGGTCGATTGTCACTTTATGTTGATTGAAAATTTTCGAAGACTATCTTCCCAATTCGAAGTCGAATCTCATCAAATCTCATATATTTGAGTGAGTTTGCATCTAACTTGGTCAGATATCGTCGATTTACAACAAATTGTTGCCAAATCAGGTCGATTGTCACTTTGTATTGATTGTAAATTTTCGAAGACTATCTTCCTAATTCGAAGTCGAATCCCATCAATTCCCCTATATTTAAGTGAGTTTGCAAATAACTTGGTCAGATATCGTCGATTTACATAAAATTGATGCCAGCTTATGTCGATTGTCACTTTGTGTTGATTGAAAATTTTCGAAGACTATTTTCCTAATTTCAAGTCGAATCTCATCAATTTCCATATATTTGAGTGAGTTTGCATTTAACTTAGTCAGATATCGTCGATTTACAACAAATTGATGCCAGTTTAGGTCTCAATTCTCATATATTTGAGTGAGTTTGCAAATAACTTGGTCAGATATCGTCGATTTACAGAAAATTGATGCCAGTTTAGGTCGATTGTCACTTTGTGTTGATTGAAAATTTTCGAAGACTATCTTTCTAATTTCAAGTCGAATCTCATCAATTACCATATATTTAAGTGAGTTTGCAAATAACTTGGTCAGATATCGTCGATTTACAACAAATTGATGTTAGCTTAGGTCGATTGTCACTTTGTGTTGATTGAAAATTTTCGAAGACTATCTTCTTGAAATGAAGTCGAATCCCGTCAATTCTCATGTATTTGAGTAACTTTGGATCTAACTTGGTCAGATATCGTCGATTCACAACAAATTGATGCCAGTTTAGGTCGATCGTCACTTTGTGTTGATTGAAAATTTTCGAAGACTATCTTCCTAAAATGAAGTCGAATCCCGTCAATTCTCATATATTTGAGTAACTTTGCATCTAACTTGGTCAGATATCGTCGATTTACAAAAAATTGATGCCAGTTTAGGTCGATTGTCACTTTGTGTTGATTGAGAATTTTCGAAGACTATCTTCCTAAGTCGAAGTCGAATCTCATCAATGTCCATATATTTAAGTGAGTTTACAAATAACTTGGTCAGATATCGTCGATTTACAGAAAATTAATGCCAGTTTAGGTCGATTGTCACTTTGTGTTGATTGAGAATTTTCGAAGACTATCTTCCTTATTCGGAGTCGAATCTCATCAATCCCCCTATATCTAAGTGAGTTTGCAAATAACTTGGTCAGATATCGTCGATTTACAACAAATTGATGCTAGCTTAGGTCGATTGTCACTTTGTGTTGATTGAAAACTTTCGGAGACTATCTTCCTAATTCGGAGTCGAATCTCATCAATACCCCTATATTTGAGTGAGTTTGCAAATAACTTGGTCAGATATCGTCGATTCACAGAAAATTGATGCCAGTTTAGGTCGATTGTCACTTTGTGTTGATTGAAAATTTTCGAAGACTATCTTCCTAATTTCAAGTCGAATCTCATCAATTCTCATATATTTGAGTGATTTTGCAAATAACTTGGTCAGATATCGTCGATTTACAACAAATTGATGCTAGCTTAGCTCGATTGTCACTTTGTGTTGATTGAAAATTTTCGAATACTATCTTCCTAATTTCAAGTCGAATCTCATCAATTTCCCTATATTTGAGTGAGTTTGCAAATAACTTGGTCAGATATCGTCGATTTACAACAAATTGATGCTGGCTTAGGTCGATTGTCACTTTGTGTTGATTGGAAATTTTCGAAGACTATTTTCCTAATTTCAAGTCGAATCTCATCTATTTCCATATATTTGAGTGAGTTTGCATCTAACTTGGTCAGATATCGTCTATTCACAACAAATTGATGCCAGTTTAGGTCTCAATTCTCATATATTTGAGTTAGTTTGCAAATAACTTGGTCAGATATCGTCGATTTACAACAAATTGATGCCAGTTTAGATCTCAATTCTCATATATTTGAGTGAGTTTGCAAATAACTTGGTCAGATATCGTTGATTTACAAAAAATTTATGCCAGTTAGGTCGATTGTCACTATGTGTTGATTGAAAATTTTCGAAGACTACCTTCCTAATTCGAAGTCGAATCTTATAAATTCTCATATATTTGAGTGAGTTCGCATCTAACTTGGTCAGATATCGTCGATTTACAACAAATTGATGCCAGTTTAGGTCGGTTGTCACTTTGTGTTGATTGAAAATTTTCGTAGACTATCTTCCTAATTTGAAGTCGAATCCCATCAATTCACATATATTCGAGTGAGTTTGCATCTAACTTGGTCAGATATCGTCGATTTACAACAAATTGATGCCAGTTTAGGTCTCAATTCTCATATATTTTAGTGAGTTCGCAAATAAATTGGTCAGATATCGTCGATTTACAGAAAATTGATGCCAGTTTAGGTCGATTGTCACTATGTGTTGATTGAAAATTTTCGAAGACTACCTTCCTAATTCGAAGTCGAATCTTATAAATTCTCATATATTTGAGTGAGTTCGCATCTAACTTGGTCAGATATCGTCGATTTACAACAAATTGATGCCAGTTTAGGTCGGTTGTCACTTTGTGTTGATTGAAAATTTTCGTAGACTATCTTCCTAATTTGAAGTCGAATCCCATCAATTCTCATATATTCGAGTGAGTTTGCATCTAACTTGGTCAGATATCGTCGATTTACAACAAATTGATGCCAGTTTAGGTCTCAATTCTCATATATTTTAGTGAGTTCGCAAATAACTTGGTCAGATATCGTCGATTTACAACAAATTGATGCCAGCTTAGGTCGCTTGTCACTTTGTGTTGATTGAAAATTTTCGAAGACTATCTTTCTCATTCGAAGTCGAATCTCATCTATTCCCATATATTTGAGTGAGTTCGCATCTAACTTGGTCAGATATCGTCGATTTACAACAAATTGATGCCAGTTTAAGTCGGTTGTCACTTTGTGTTGATTCAAAATTTTCGAAGACTATCTTCCTAATTTGAAGTCGAATCCCATCAATTCTCATATATTCGAGTGAGTTTGCAGCTAACTTGGCCAAATATCGTCGATTTACAACAAATTGATGCCAGTTTAGGTCTCAATTCTCGTATATTTTAGTGAGTTCGCAAATAACTTGGTCAGATATCGTCGATTTACAACAAATTGATGCCAGCTTAGGTCGCTTGTCACTTTGTGTTGATTGAAAATTTTCGAAGACTATCTTTCTAATTCGAAGTCGAATCTCATCTATTCTCATATATTTTAGTGAGTTCGCAAATAACTTGGTCAGATATCGTCGATTTACAACAAATTGATGCCAGCTTAGGTCGCTTGTCACTTTGTGTTGATTGAAAATTTTCGAAAACTATTTTCCTAATTTCAAGTCGAATCTCATCAATTTCCATATATTTGAGTGAGTTTGCAAATAACTTGGTCAGATATCGTCGATTTACAAAAAAATGATGCCAGTTTAGGTCGATTGTCACTTTGTGTTGATTGAAAATTTTCGAAGACTATCTCCCTAATGTCAAGTCGAATCTCATCAATTCTCAGATATTTGAGTGATTTTGCAAATAACTTGGTCAGATATCGTCGATTTACAACAAATTGATGCTAGCTTAGCTCGATTGTCACTTTGTGTTGATTGAAAATTTTCGAATACTATCTTCCTAATTTCAAGTCGAATCTCATCAATTCTCAGATATTTGAGTGATTTTGCAAATAACTTGGTCAGATATCGTCGATTTACAACAAATTGATGCTAGCTTAACTCGATTGTCACTTTGTGTTGATTGAAAATTTTCGAATACTATCTTCCTAATTTCAAGTCGAATCTCATCAATTCCCCTATATTTAAGTGAGATTGCAAATAACTTGGTCAGATATCGTCGATTTACAACAAATTGATGCTAGCTTAGGTCGATTGGCACTCTGTGTTGATTGAAAATTTTCGAAGACTATCTTCTTAAAATGAAGTCGAATCCCGTCAATTCTCATATATTTGAGTAACTTTGCATCTAACTTGGTCAGATATCGTCGATTTACAACAAATTGATGCCAGTTTAGGTCTCAATTCTCATATATTTGAGTGAGTTCGCAAATAACTTGGTCAGATATCGTCGGTTTACAACAAATTGATGCCAGCTTAGGTCGATTGTCACTTTGTGTTGATTGAAATTTTCTAAGACTATTTTCCTAATTTCAAGTCGAATCTCATCAATTTCCATATATTTAAGTAAGTTTGCAAATAACTTGGTCAGATATCGTCGATTTACAACAAATTGATGCTAGCTTAGGTCGATTGTCACTTTGTGTTGATTGAAAATTTTCGAAGACTATCTTCCTAATATGAAGTCGAATCCCTTCAATTCTCATATATTTGAGTAAGTTTGCATCTAACTTGGTCAGATATCGTCGATTTACAACAAATTGATGCCAGTTTAGGTCTCAATTCTCATATATTTGAGTGAGTTCGCAAATAACTTGGTCAGATATCGTCGATTTACAACAAATTGATGCCAGCTTAGGTCGATTGTCACTTTGTGTTGATTGAAATTTTCTAAGACTATTCTCCTAATTTCAAGTCGAATCTCATCAATTTCCATATATTTAAGTGAGTTTGCAAATAACTTGGTCAGATATCGTAGATTTACAACAAATTGATGCTAGCTTAGGTCGACTGTCACTTTATGTTGATTGAAAACTTTCGAAGACTATCTTCCTAAAATAAAGTCGAATCCCGTCAATTCTCATATATTTCAGTAAGTTTGCATCTTAATTGGTCAGATATCGTCGATTTACAACAAAAATTGATGCCAGTTTGGGTCGATTGTCACTTTGTGTTGATTGAAAATTTTCGAAGACTATCTTCCTAATTCGAAGTCGAATCTCATCAATTCTCATATATTTAAGTGAGTTTGCAAATAACTTGGTCAGATATCGTCGATTTACAAAAAATTAATGCCAGTTTAGGTCGATTGTCACTTTGTGTTGATTTAAAATTTTCGAAAACTATTTTCCTAATTTCAAGTCAAATCTCATCAATTTCCATATATTTGAGTGACATTGCATCTAACTTGGTCAGATATCGTCGATTTACAACAAATTGATGCTAGCTTAGGTCGATTGTCACTTTGTGTTGATTGAAAATTTTCGAAGACTATTTTCCTAATTTCAAGTCGAATCTCATCTATTTCCATATATTTGAGTGAGTTTGCATCTAACTTGGTCAGATATCGTCGATTCACAACAAATTGATGCCAGTTTAGGTCTCAATTCTCATATATTTGAGTTAGTTTGCAAATAACTTGGTCAGATATCGTCGATTTACAACAAATTGATGCCAGTTTAGATCTCAATTCTCATATATTTGAGTGAGTTTGCGAATAACTTGGTCAGATATCGTTGATTTACAAAAAATTTATGCCAGTTAGGTCGATTGTCACTATGTGTTGATTGAAAATTTTCGAAGACTACCTTCCTAATTCGAAGTCGAATCTTATAAATTCTCATATATTTGAGTGAGTTCGCATCTAACTTGGTCAGATATCGTCGATTTACAACAAATTGATGCCAGTTTAGGTCGGTTGTCACTTTGTGTTGATTGAAAATTTTCGTAGACTATCTTCCTAATTTGAAGTCGAATCCCATCAATTCTCATATATTCGAGTGAGTTTGCATCTAACTTGGTCAGATATCGTCGATTTACAACAAATTGATGCCAGTTTAGGTCTCAATTCTCATATATTTGAGTGAGTTTGCAAATAACTTGGTCAGATATCGTTGATTTACAGAAAATTGATGCCAGTTTAGGTCGATTGTCACTATGTGTTGATTGAAAATTTTCGAAGACTACCTTCCTAATTCGAAGTCGAATCTTATAAATTCTCATATATTTGAGTGAGTTCGCATCTAACTTGGTCAGATATCGTCGATTTACAACAAATTGATGCCAGTTTAGGTCGGTTGTCACTTTGTGTTGATTGAAAATTTTCGTAGACCATCTTCCTAATTTGAAGTCGAATCCCATCAATTCTCATATAATCGAGTGAGTTTGCATCTAACTTGGTCAGATATCGTCGATTTACAACAAATTGATGCCAGTTTAGGTCTCAATTCTCATATATTTTAGTGAGTTCGCAAATAAATTGGTCAGATATCGTCGATTTACAGAAAATTGATGCCAGTTTAGGTCGATTGTCACTATGTGTTGATTGAAAATTTTCGAAGACTACCTTCCTAATTCGAAGTCGAATCTTATAAATTCTCATATATTTGAGTGAGTTCGCATCTAACTTGGTCAGATATCGTCGATTTACAACAAATTGATGCCAGTTTAGGTCGGTTGTCACTTTGTGTTGATTGAAAATTTTCGTAGACTATCTTCCTAATTTGAAGTCGAATCCCATCAATTCTCATATATTCGAGTGAGTTTGCATCTAACTTGGTCAGATATCGTCGATTTACAACAAATTGATGCCAGTTTAGGTCTCAATTCTCATATATTTTAGTGAGTTCGCAAATAACTTGGTCAGATATCGTCGATTTACAACAAATTGATGCCAGCTTAGGTCGCTTGTCACTTTGTGTTGATTGAAAATTTTCGAAGACTATCTTTCTCATTCGAAGTCGAATCTCATCTATTCCCATATATTTGAGTGAGTTCGCATCTAACTTGGTCAGATATCGTCGATTTACAACAAATTGATGCCAGTTTAAGTCGGTTGTCACTTTGTGTTGATTCAAAATTTTCGAAGACTATCTTCCTAATTTGAAGTCGAATCCCATCAATTCTCATATATTCGAGTGAGTTTGCAGCTAACTTGGCCAAATATCGTCGATTTACAACAAATTGATGCCAGTTTAGGTCTCAATTCTCGTATATTTTAGTGAGTTCGCAAATAACTTGGTCAGATATCGTCGATTTACAACAAATTGATGCCAGCTTAGGTCGCTTGTCACTTTGTGTTGATTGAAAATTTTCGAAGACTATCTTTCTAATTCGAAGTCGAATCTCATCTATTCTCATATATTTTAGTGAGTTCGCAAATAACTTGGTCAGATATCGTCGATTTACAACAAATTGATGCCAGCTTAGGTCGCTTGTCACTTTGTGTTGATTGAAAATTTTCGAAAACTATTTTCCTAATTTCAAGTCGAATCTCATCAATTTCCATATATTTGAGTGAGTTTGCAAATAACTTGGTCAGATATCGTCGATTTACAAAAAAATGATGCCAGTTTAGGTCGATTGTCACTTTGTGTTGATTGAAAATTTTCGAAGACTATCTCCCTAATGTCAAGTCGAATCTCATCAATTCTCAGATATTTGAGTGATTTTGCAAATAACTTGGTCAGATATCGTCGATTTACAACAAATTGATGCTAGCTTAGCTCGATTGTCACTTTGTGTTGATTGAAAATTTTCGAATACTATCTTCCTAATTTCAAGTCGAATCTCATCAATTCTCAGATATTTGAGTGATTTTGCAAATAACTTGGTCAGATATCGTCGATTTACAACAAATTGATGCTAGCTTAACTCGATTGTCACTTTGTGTTGATTGAAAATTTTCGAATACTATCTTCCTAATTTCAAGTCGAATCTCATCAATTCCCCTATATTTAAGTGAGATTGCAAATAACTTGGTCAGATATCGTCGATTTACAACAAATTGATGCTAGCTTAGGTCGATTGGCACTCTGTGTTGATTGAAAATTTTCGAAGACTATCTTCTTAAAATGAAGTCGAATCCCGTCAATTCTCATATATTTGAGTAACTTTGCATCTAACTTGGTCAGATATCGTCGATTTACAACAAATTGATGCCAGTTTAGGTCTCAATTCTCATATATTTGAGTGAGTTCGCAAATAACTTGGTCAGATATCGTCGGTTTACAACAAATTGATGCCAGCTTAGGTCGATTGTCACTTTGTGTTGATTGAAATTTTCTAAGACTATTTTCCTAATTTCAAGTCGAATCTCATCAATTTCCATATATTTAAGTAAGTTTGCAAATAACTTGGTCAGATATCGTCGATTTACAACAAATTGATGCTAGCTTAGGTCGATTGTCACTTTGTGTTGATTGAAAATTTTCGAAGACTATCTTCCTAATATGAAGTCGAATCCCTTCAATTCTCATATATTTGAGTAAGTTTGCATCTAACTTGGTCAGATATCGTCGATTTACAACAAATTGATGCCAGTTTAGGTCTCAATTCTCATATATTTGAGTGAGTTCGCAAATAACTTGGTCAGATATCGTCGATTTACAACAAATTGATGCCAGCTTAGGTCGATTGTCACTTTGTGTTGATTGAAATTTTCTAAGACTATTCTCCTAATTTCAAGTCGAATCTCATCAATTTCCATATATTTAAGTGAGTTTGCAAATAACTTGGTCAGATATCGTAGATTTACAACAAATTGATGCTAGCTTAGGTCGACTGTCACTTTATGTTGATTGAAAACTTTCGAAGACTATCTTCCTAAAATAAAGTCGAATCCCGTCAATTCTCATATATTTCAGTAAGTTTGCATCTTAATTGGTCAGATATCGTCGATTTACAACAAAAATTGATGCCAGTTTGGGTCGATTGTCACTTTGTGTTGATTGAAAATTTTCGAAGACTATCTTCCTAATTCGAAGTCGAATCTCATCAATTCTCATATATTTAAGTGAGTTTGCAAATAACTTGGTCAGATATCGTCGATTTACAAAAAATTAATGCCAGTTTAGGTCGATTGTCACTTTGTGTTGATTTAAAATTTTCGAAAACTATTTTCCTAATTTCAAGTCAAATCTCATCAATTTCCATATATTTGAGTGACATTGCATCTAACTTGGTCAGATATCGTCGATTTACAACAAATTGATGCTAGCTTAGGTCGATTGTCACTTTGTGTTGATTGAAAATTTTCGAAGACTATTTTCCTAATTTCAAGTCGAATCTCATCTATTTCCATATATTTGAGTGAGTTTGCATCTAACTTGGTCAGATATCGTCGATTCACAACAAATTGATGCCAGTTTAGGTCTCAATTCTCATATATTTGAGTTAGTTTGCAAATAACTTGGTCAGATATCGTCGATTTACAACAAATTGATGCCAGTTTAGATCTCAATTCTCATATATTTGAGTGAGTTTGCGAATAACTTGGTCAGATATCGTTGATTTACAAAAAATTTATGCCAGTTAGGTCGATTGTCACTATGTGTTGATTGAAAATTTTCGAAGACTACCTTCCTAATTCGAAGTCGAATCTTATAAATTCTCATATATTTGAGTGAGTTCGCATCTAACTTGGTCAGATATCGTCGATTTACAACAAATTGATGCCAGTTTAGGTCGGTTGTCACTTTGTGTTGATTGAAAATTTTCGTAGACTATCTTCCTAATTTGAAGTCGAATCCCATCAATTCTCATATATTCGAGTGAGTTTGCATCTAACTTGGTCAGATATCGTCGATTTACAACAAATTGATGCCAGTTTAGGTCTCAATTCTCATATATTTTAGTGAGTTCGCAAATAAATTGGTCAGATATCGTCGATTTACAGAAAATTGATGCCAGTTTAGGTCGATTGTCACTATGTGTTGATTGAAAATTTTCGAAGACTACCTTCCTAATTCGAAGTCGAATCTTATAAATTCTCATATATTTGAGTGAGTTCGCATCTAACTTGGTCAGATATCGTCGATTTACAACAAATTGATGCCAGTTTAGGTCGGTTGTCACTTTGTGTTGATTGAAAATTTTCGTAGACCATCTTCCTAATTTGAAGTCGAATCCCATCAATTCTCATATAATCGAGTGAGTTTGCATCTAACTTGGTCAGATATCGTCGATTTACAACAAATTGATGCCAGTTTAGGTCTCAATTCTCATATATTTTAGTGAGTTCGCAAATAACTTGGTCAGATATCGTCGATTTACAACAAATTGATGCCAGCTTAGGTCGCTTGTCACTTTGTGTTGATTGAAAATTTTCGAAGACTATCTTTCTCATTCGAAGTCGAATCTCATCTATTCCCATATATTTGAGTGAGTTCGCATCTAACTTGGTCAGATATCGTCGATTTACAACAAATTGATGCCAGTTTAAGTCGGTTGTCACTTTGTGTTGATTCAAAATTTTCGAAGACTATCTTCCTAATTTGAAGTCGAATCCCATCAATTCTCATATATTCGAGTGAGTTTGCAGCTAACTTGGTCAAATATCGTCGATTTACAACAAATTGATGCCAGTTTAGGTCTCAATTCTCGTATATTTTAGTGAGTTCGCAAATAACTTGGTCAGATATCGTCGATTTACAACAAATTGATGCCAGCTTAGGTCGCTTGTCACTTTGTGTTGATTGAAAATTTTCGAAAACTATTTTCCTAATTTCAAGTCGAATCTCATCAATTTCCATTTATTTGAGTGAGTTTGCAAATAACTTGGTCAGATATCGTCGATTTACAAAAAAATGATGCCAGTTTAGGTCGATTGTCACTTTGTGTTGATTGAAAATTTTCGAAGACTATCTCCCTAATGTCAAGTCGAATCTCATCAATTCTCAGATATTTGAGTGATTTTGCAAATAACTTGGTCAGATATCGTCGATTTACAACAAATTGATGCCAGCTTAGCTCGATTGTCACTTTGTGTTGATTGAAAATTTTCGAATACTATCTTCCTAATTTCAAGTCGAATCTCATCAATTCTCAGATATTTGAGTGATTTTGCAAATAACTTGGTCAGATATCGTCGATTTACAACAAATTGATGCTAGCTTAACTCGATTGTCACTTTGTGTTGATTGAAAATTTTCGAATACTATCTTCCTAATTTCAAGTCGAATCTCATCAATTCCCCTATATTTAAGTGAGATTGCAAATAACTTGGTCAGATATCGTCGATTTACAACAAATTGATGCTAGCTTAGGTCGATTGGCACTCTGTGTTGATTGAAAATTTTCGAAGACTATCTTCTTAAAATGAAGTCGAATCCCGTCAATTCTCATATATTTGAGTAACTTTGCATCTAACTTGGTCAGATATCGTCGATTTACAACAAATTGATGCCAGTTTAGGTCGATTGTCACTTTGTGTTGATTGAAAATTTTCGAAGACTATCTTCTTAAAATGAAGTCGAATCCCGTCAATTTTCATATATTTGAGTAACTTTGCATCTAACTTGGTCAGATATCGTCGATTTACAACAAATTGATGCCAGTTTAGGTCTCAATTCTCATATATTTGAGTGAGTTCGCAAATAACTTGGTCAGATATCGTCGGTTTACAACAAATTGATGCCAGCTTAGGTCGATTGTCACTTTGTGTTGATTGAAATTTTCTAAGACTATTTTCCTAATTTCAAGTCGAATCTCATCAATTTCCATATATTTAAGTAAGTTTGCAAATAACTTGGTCAGATATCGTCGATTTACAACAAATTGATGCTAGCTTAGGTCGATTGTCACTTTGTGTTGATTGAAAATTTTCGAAGACTATCTTCCTAATATGAAGTCGAATCCCTTCAATTCTCATATATTTGAGTAAGTTTGCATCTAACTTGGTCAGATATCGTCGATTTACAACAAATTGATGCCAGTTTAGGTCTCAATTCTCATATATTTGAGTGAGTTCGCAAATAACTTGGTCAGATATCGTCGATTTACAACAAATTGATGCCAGCTTAGGTCGATTGTCACTTTGTGTTGATTGAAATTTTCTAAGACTATTCTCCTAATTTCAAGTCGAATCTCATCAATTTCCATATATTTAAGTGAGTTTGCAAATAACTTGGTCAGATATCGTAGATTTACAACAAATTGATGCTAGCTTAGGTCGACTGTCACTTTATGTTGATTGAAAACTTTCGAAGACTATCTTCCTAAAATAAAGTCGAATCCCGTCAATTCTCATATATTTCAGTAAGTTTGCATCTTAATTGGTCAGATATCGTCGATTTACAACAAAAATTGATGCCAGTTTAGGTCGATTGTCACTTTGTGTTGATTGAAAATTTTCGAAGACTATCTTCCTAATTCGAAGTCGAATCTCATCAATTCTCATATATTTAAGTGAGTTTGCAAATAACTTGGTCAGATATCGTCGATTTACAAAAAATTAATGCCAGTTTAGGTCGATTGTCACTTTGTGTTGATTGAAAATTTTCGAAAACTATTTTCCTAATTTCAAGTCAAATCTCATCAATTTCCATATATTTGAGTGACATTGCATCTAACTTGGTCAGATATCGTCGATTCACAACAAATTGAAGCCAGTTTAGGTCGATTGTCACTTTGCGTTGATTGAAAATTTTCGAAGACTATCTTCCTAATTTCAAGTCGAATCTCATCAATTCTCAGATATTAGAGTGATTTTGCAAATAACTTGGTCAGATATCGTCGATTTACAACAAATTGATGCTAGCTTAGCTCGATTGTCACTTTGTGTTGATTGAAAATTTTCGAATACTATCTTCCTAATTTCAAGTCGAATCTCATCAATTCTCATATATTTGAGTTACTTTGCATCTAACTTGGTCAGATATCGTCGATTTACAACAAATTGATGCTAGCTTAACTCGATTGTCACTTTGTGTCATTGAAAATTTTCGAAGACTATCTTCTTAAAATGAAGTCGAATCCCGTCAATTTTCATATATTTGAGTAACTTTGCATCTAACTTGGTCAGATATCGTCGATTTACAACAAATTGATGCCAGTTTAGGTCTCAATTCTCATATATTTGAGTGAGTTCGCAAATAACTTGGTCAGATATCGTCGGTTTACAAGAAATTGATGCCAGCTTAGGTCGATTGTCACTTTGTGTTGATTGAAATTTTCTAAGACTATTTTCCTAATTTCAAGTCGAATCTCATCAATTTCCATATATTTAAGTGAGTTTGCAAATAACTTGGTCAGATATCGTCGATTTACAACAAATTGATGCTAGCTTAGGTCGATTGTCACTTTGTGTTGATTGAAAATTTTCGAAGACTATCTTCCTAATATGAAGTCGAATCTCTTCAATTCTCATATATTTGAGTAAGTTTGCATCTAACTTGGTCAGATATCGTCGATTTACAACAAATTGATGCCAGTTTAGGTCTCAATTCTCATATATTTGAGTGAGTTCGCAAATAACTTGGTCAGATATCGTCGATTTACAACAAATTGATGCCAGCTTAGGTCGATTGTCACTTTGTGTTGATTGAAATTTTCTAAGACTATTTCCCTAATTTCAAGTCGAATCTCATCAATTCTCAGATATTTGAGTGATTTTGCAAATAACTTGGTCAGATATCGTCGATTTACAACAAATTGATGCTAGCTTAACTCGATTGTCACTTTGTGTTGATTGAAAATTTTCGAATACTATCTTCCTAATTTCAAGTCGAATCTCATCAATTCCCCTATATTTAAGTGAGATTGCAAATAACTTGGTCACATATCGTCGATTTACAACAAATTGATGCTAGCTTAGGTCGATTGGCACTTTGTGTTGATTGAAAATTTTCGAAGACTATCTTCTTAAAATGAAGTCGAATCCCGTCAATTCTCATATATTTGAGTTACTTTGCATCTAACTTGGTCAGATATCGTCGATTTACAACAAATTGATGCCAGTTTAGGTCTCAATTTTCATATATTTGAGTGAGTTCGCAAATAACTTGGTCAGATATCGTCGGTTTACAACAAATTGATGCCAGCTTAGGTCGATTGTCACTTTGTGTTGATTGAAATTTTCTAAGACTATTTTCCTAATTTCAAGTCGAATCTCATCAATTTCCATATATTTAAGTGAGTTTGCAAATAACTTGGTCAGATATCGTCGATTTACAACAAATTGATGCTAGCTTAGGTCGATTGTCACTTTGTGTTGATTGAAAATTTTCGAAGACTATCTTCCTAATATGAAGTCGAATCCTTTCAATTCTCATATATTTGAGTAAGTTTGCATCTAACTTGGTCAGATATCGTCGATTTACAACAAATTGATGCCAGTTTAGGTCTCAATTCTCATATATTTGAGTGAGTTCGCAAATAACTTGGTCAGATATCGTCGATTTACAACAAATTGATGCCAGCTTAGGTCGATTGTCACTTTGTGTTGATTGAAATTTTCTAAGACTATTCTCCTAATTTCAAGTCGAATCTCATCAATTTCCATATATTTAAGTGAGTTTGCAAATAACTTGGTCAGATATCGTAGATTTACAACAAATTGATGCTAGCTTAGGTCGACTGTCACTTTATGTTGATTGAAAACTTTCGAAGACTATCTTCCTAAAATAAAGTCGAATCCCGTCAATTCTCATATATTTCAGTAAGTTTGCATCTTAATTGGTCAGATATCGTCGATTTACAACAAAAATTGATGCCAGTTTAGGTCGATTGTCACTTTGTGTTGATTGAAAATTTTCGAAGACTATCTTCCTAATTCGAAGTCGAATCTCATCAATTCTCATATATTTAAGTGAGTTTGCAAATAACTTGGTCAGATATCGTCGATTTACAAAAAATTAATGCCAGTTTAGGTCGATTGTCACTTTGTGTTGATTGAAAATTTTCGAAAACTATTTTCCTAATTTCAAGTCAAATCTCATCAATTTCCATATATTTGAGTGACATTGCATCTAACTTGGTCAGATATCGTCGATTCACAACAAATTGAAGCCAGTTTAGGTCGATTGTCACTTTGCGTTTATTGAAAATTTTCGAAGACTATCTTCCTAATTTCAAGTCGAATCTCATCAATTCTCAGATATTAGAGTGATTTTGCAAATAACTTGGTCAGATATCGTCGATTTACAACAAATTGATGCTAGCTTAGCTCGATTGTCACTTTGTGTTGATTGAAAATTTTCGAATACTATCTTCCTAATTTCAAGTCGAATCTCATCAATTCTCATATATTTGAGTTATTTTGCATCTAACTTGGTCAGATATCGTCGATTTACAACAAATTGATGCTAGCTTAACTCGATTGTCACTTTGTGTCATTGAAAATTTTCGAAGACTATCTTCTTAAAATGAAGTCGAATCCCGTCAATTTTCATATATTTGAGTAACTTTGCATCTAACTTGGTCAGATATTGTCGATTTACAACAAATTGATGCCAGTTTAGGTCTCAATTCTCATATATTTGAGTGAGTTCGCAAATAACTTGGTCAGATATCGTCGGTTTACAACAAATTGATGCCAGCTTAGGTCGATTGTCACTTTGTGTTGATTGAAATTTTCTAAGACTATTTTCCTAATTTCAAGTCGAATCTCATCAATTTCCATATATTTAAGTGAGTTTGCAAATAACTTGGTCAGATATCGTCGATTTACAACAAATTGATGCTAGCTTAGGTCGATTGTCACTTTGTGTTGATTGAAAATTTTCGAAGACTATCTTCCTAATATGAAGTCGAATCCCTTCAATTCTCATATATTTGAGTAAGTTTGCATCTAACTTGGTCAGATATCGTCGATTTACAACAAATTGATGCCAGTTTAGGTCTCAATTCTCATATATTTGAGTGAGTTCGCAAATAACTTGGTCAGATATCGTCGATTTACAACAAATTGATGCCAGCTTAGGTCGATTGTCACTTTGTGTTGATTGAAATTTTCTAAGACTATTTCCCTAATTTCAAGTCGAATCTCATCAATTCTCAGATATTTGAGTGATTTTGCAAATAACTTGGTCAGATATCGTCGATTTACAACAAATTGATGCTAGCTTAACTCGATTGTCACTTTGTGTTGATTGAAAATTTTCGAATACTATCTTCCTAATTTCAAGTCGAATCTCATCAATTCCCCTATATTTAAGTGAGATTGCAAATAACTTGGTCACATATCGTCGATTTACAACAAATTGATGCTAGCTTAGGTCGATTGGCACTTTGTGTTGATTGAAAATTTTCGAAGACTATCTTCTTAAAATGAAGTCGAATCCCGTCAATTCTCATATATTTGAGTTACTTTGCATCTATCTTGGTCAGATATCGTCGATTTACAACAAATTGATGCCAGTTTAGGTCGATTGTCACTTTGTGTTGATTGAAAATTTTCGAAGACTATCTTCTTAAAATGAAGTCGAATCCCGTCAATTTTCATATATTTGAGTAACTTTGCATCTAACTTGGTCAGATATCATCGATTTACAACAAATTGATGCCAGTTTAGGTCTCAATTTTCATATATTTGAGTGAGTTCGCAAATAACTTGGTCAGATATCGTCGGTTTACAACAAATTGATGCCAGCTTAGGTCGATTGTCACTTTGTGTTGATTGAAATTTTCTAAGACTATTTTCCTAATTTCAAGTCGAATCTCATCAATTTCCATATATTCAAGTGAGTTTGCAAATAACTTGGTCAGATATCGTCGATTTACAACAAATTGATGCTAGCTTAGGTCGATTGTCACTTTGTGTTGATTGAAAATTTTCGAAGACTATCTTCCTAATATGAAGTCGAATCCTTTCAATTCTCATATATTTGAGTAAGTTTGCATCTAACTTGGTCAGATATCGTCGATTTACAACAAATTGATGCCAGTTTAGGTCTCAATTTTCATATATTTGAGTGAGTTCGCAAATAACTTGGTCAGATATCGTCGGTTTACAACAAATTGATGCCAGCTTAGGTCGATTGTCACTTTGTGTTGATTGAAATTTTCTAAGACTATTCTCCTAATTTCAAGTCGAATCTCATCAATTTCCATATATTCAAGTGAGTTTGCAAATAACTTGGTCAGATATCGTAGATTTACAACAAATTGATGCTAGCTTAGGTCGATTGTCACTTTATGTTGATTGAAAACTTTCGAAGACTATCTTCCTAAAATGAAGTCGAATCCCGTCAATTCTCATATATTTCAGTAAGTTTGCATCTTAATTGGTCAGATATCGTCGATTTACAACAAAAATTGATGCCAGTTTAGGTCGATTGTCACTTTGTGTTGATTGAAAATTTTCGAAGATTATCTTCCTAATTCGAAGTCGAATCTCATCAATTCTCATATATTTAAGTGAGTTTGCAAATAACTTGGTCAGATATCGTCGATTTACAAAAAATTAATGCCAGTTTAGGTCGATTGTCACTTTGTGTTGATTGAAAATTTTCGAAAACTATTTTCCTAATTTCAAGTCAAATCTCATCAATTTCCATATATTTGAGTGACATTGCATCTAACTTGGTCAGATATCGTCGATTCACAACAAATTGAAGCCAGTTTAGGTCGATTGTCACTTTGTGTTGATTGAAAATTTTCGAAGACTATCTTCCTAATTTCAAGTCGAATCTCATCAATTCTCAGATATTTGAGTGATTTTGCAAATAACTTGGTCAGATATCGTCGATTTACAACAAATTGATGCTAGCTTAGCTCGATTGTCACTTTGTGTTGATTGAAAATTTTCGAATACTATCTTCCTAATTTCAAGTCGAATCTCATCAATTCTCAGATATTTGAGTGATTTTGCAAATAACTTGGTCAGATATCGTCGATTTACAACAAATTGATGCTAGCTTAACTCGATTGTCACTTTGTGTTGATTGAAAATTTTCGAATACTATCTTCCTAATTTCAAGTCGAATCTCATCAATTCCCCTATATTTAAGTGAGATTGCAAATAACTTGGTCAGATATCGTCGATTTACAACAAATTGATGCTAGCTTAGGTCGATTGGCACTTTGTGTTGATTGAAAATTTTCGAAGACTATCTTCTTAAAATGAAGTCGAATCCCGTCAATTCTCATATATTTGAGTTACTTTGCATCTAACTTGGTCAGATATCGTCGATTTACAACAAATTGATGCCAGTTTAGGTCGATTGTCACTTTGTGTTGATTGAAAATTTTCGAAGACTATCTTCTTAAAATGAAGTCGAATCCCGTCAATTTTCATATATTTGAGTAACTTTGCATCTAACTTGGTCAGATATCGTCGATTTACAACAAATTGATGCCAGTTTAGGTCTCAATTCTCATATATTTTAGTGAGTTCGCAAATAACTTGGTCAGATATCGTCGATTTACAACAAATTGATGCCAGCTTAGGTCGCTTGTCACTTTGGGTTGATTGAAAATTTTCGAAGACTATCTTTCTCATTCGAAGTCGAATCTCATCTATTCCCATATATTTGAGTGAGTTCGCATCTAACTTGGTAAGATATCGTCGATTTACAACAAATTGATGCCAGTTTAGGTCGGTTGTCACTTTGTGTTGATTCAAAATTTTCGAAGACTATCTTCCTAATTTGAAGTCAAATCCCATCAATTCTCATATATTCGAGTGAGTTTGCAGCTAACTTGGTCAAATATCGTCGATTTACAACAAATTGATGCCAGTTTAGGTCTCAATTCTCATATATTTGAGTGAGTTCGCAGCTAACTTGGTCAAATATCGTCGATTTACAACAAATTGATTCAAGTTTAGGTCGATTGTCACTTTGTGTTGATTGAAAATTTTCGAAGACTATCTTCCTAATTTCAAGTCGAATCTCATCAATTCTCATATATTTGAGTGATTTTGCAAATAACTTGGTCAGATATCGTCGATTTACAACAAATTGATGCTAGCTTAACTCGATTGTCACTTTGTGTTGATTGAAAATTTTCGAATACTATCTTCCTAATTTCAAGTCGAATCTCATCAATTTCCCTATATTTAAGTGAGTTTGCAAATAACTTGGTCAGATATCGTCGATTTACAACAAATTGATGCTAGCTTAGGTCGATTGTCACTTTGTGTTGATTGGAAATTTTCGAAGACTATCTTCTTAAAATGAAGGCGAATCCCGTCAATTCTCATATATTTGAGTAACTTCGCATCTTACTTGGTCAGATATCGTCGATTTACAACAAATTGATGCCAGTTTAGGTCGATTGTCACTTTGCGTTGATTGAAAATTTTCGAAGACTATCTTCCTAATTCGAAGTCGAATCTCATCAATTCTCATATATTTAAGTGATATTGCAAATAACTTGGTCAGATATCGTCGATTTACAACAAATTGATGCTAGCTTAGGTCGATTGTCACTTTATGTTGATTGAAAATTTTCGAAGACTATCTTCCCAATTCGAAGTCGAATCTCATCAAATCTCATATATTTGAGTAAGTTTGCAAATAACTTGGTCAGATATCGTCGATTCACAACAAATTGATGCCAATTTAGGTCGATTGTCAATTTGTGTTGATTGAAAATTTTCGAAGACTATCTTCCTAATTCGAAGTCGAATCTCATCAATTCTCATATATTTAAGTGAGTTTGCAAATAACTTGGTCAGATATCGTCGATTTACAAAAAATTAATGCCAGTTTAGGTCGATTGTCACTTTGTGTTGATTGAAAATTTTCGAAAACTATTTTCCTAATTTCAAGTCAAATCTCATCAATTTCCATATATTTGAGTGACATTGCATCTAACTTGGTCAGATATCGTCGATTCACAACAAATTGAAGCCAGTTTAGGTCGATTGTCACTTTGTGTTGATTGAAAATTTTCGAAGACTATCTTCCTAATTTCAAGTCGAATCTCATCAATTCTCAGATATTTGAGTGATTTTGCAAATAACTTGGTCAGATATCGTCGATTTACAACAAATTGATGCTAGCTTAGCTCGATTGTCACTTTGTGTTGATTGAAAATTTTCGAATACTATCTTCCTAATTTCAAGTCGAATCTCATCAATTCTCAGATATTTGAGTGATTTTGCAAATAACTTGGTCAGATATCGTCGATTTACAACAAATTGATGCTAGCTTAACTCGATTGTCACTTTGTGTTGATTGAAAATTTTCGAATACTATCTTCCTAATTTCAAGTCGAATCTCATCAATTCCCCTATATTTAAGTGAGATTGCAAATAACTTGGTCAGATATCGTCGATTCACAACAAATTGATGCTAGCTTAGGTCGATTGGCACTTTGTGTTGATTGAAAATTTTCGAAGACTATCTTCTTAAAATGAAGTCGAATCCCGTCAATTCTCATATATTTGAGTTAATTTGCATCTAACTTGGTCAGATATCGTCGATTTACAACAAATTGATGCCAGTTTAGGTCGATTGTCACTTTGTGTTGATTGAAAATTTTCGAAGACTATCTTCTTAAAATGAAGTCGAATCCCGTCAATTTTCATATATTTGAGTAACTTTGCATCTAACTTGGTCAGATATCGTCGATTTACAACAAATTGATGCCAGTTTAGGTCTCAATTCTCATATATTTTAGTGAGTTCGCAAATAACTTGGTCAGATATCGTCGATTTACAACAAATTGATGCCAGCTTAGGTCGCTTGTCACTTTGGGTTGATTGAAAATTTTCGAAGACTATCTTTCTCATTCGAAGTCGAATCTCATCTATTCCCATATATTTGAGTGAGTTCGCATCTAACTTGGTAAGATATCGTCGATTTACAACAAATTGATGCCAGTTTAGGTCGGTTGTCACTTTGTGTTGATTCAAAATTTTCGAAGACTATCTTCCTAATTTGAAGTCGAATCCCATCAATTCTCATATATTCGAGTGAGTTTGCAGCTAACTTGGTCAAATATCGTCGATTTACAACAAATTGATGCCAGTTTAGGTCTCAATTCTCATATATTTGAGTGAGTTCGCAGCTAACTTGGTCAAATATCGTCGATTTACAACAAATTGATTCAAGTTTAGGTCGATTGTCACTTTGTGTTGATTGAAAATTTTCGAAGACTATCTTCCTAATTTCAAGTCGAATCTCATCAATTCTCATATATTTGAGTGATTTTGCAAATAACTTGGTCAGATATCGTCGATTTACAACAAATTGATGCTAGCTTAACTCGATTGTCACTTTGTGTTGATTGAAAATTTTCGAATACTATCTTCCTAATTTCAAGTCGAATCTCATCAATTTCCCTATATTTAAGTGAGTTTGCAAATAACTTGGTCAGATATCGTCGATTTACAACAAATTGATGCTAGCTTAGGTCGATTGTCACTTTGTGTTGATTGGAAATTTTCGAAGACTATCTTCTTAAAATGAAGGCGAATCCCGTCAATTCTCATATATTTGAGTAACTTCGCATCTTACTTGGTCAGATATCGTCGATTTACAACAAATTGATGCCAGTTTAGGTCGATTGTCACTTTGCGTTGATTGAAAATTTTCGAAGACTATCTTCCTAATTCGAAGTCGAATCTCATCAATTCTCATATATTTAAGTGATATTGCAAATAACTTGGTCAGATATCGTCGATTTACAACAAATTGATGCTAGCTTAGGTCGATTGTCACTTTATGTTGATTGAAAATTTTCGAAGACTATCTTCCCAATTCGAAGTCGGATCTCATCAAATCTCATATATTTGAGTAAATTTGCAAATAACTTGGTCAGATATCGTCGATTCACAACAAATTGATGCCAATTTAGGTCGATTGTCAATTTGTGTTGATTGAAAATTTTAGAAGACTATCTTCCTAATTTGAAGTCGAATCCCATCAATTCTCATATATTTGAATGAGTTTGCATCTAACTTGGTTAGATATCGTCGATTTACAACAAATTGATGCCAGTTTAGGTCGATTGTCACTTTGTGTTGATTGAAAATTTTCGAAGACTATCTTCCTAATTCGAAGTCGAATCTTATCAATTCTCATATATTTGAGTGAGTTCGCATCTAACTTGTTCAGATATCGTCGATTTACAACAAATTGATGCCAGTTTAGGTCGGTTGTCACTTTGTGTTGATTGAAAATTCTCGAAGACTATCTTCCTAATTTGAAGTCGAATCCCATCAATTCTCATATATTCGAGTGAGTTTGCATATAACTTGGTCAGATATCGTCGATTTACAACAAATTGATTCCAGTTTAGGTCGATTGTCACTTTGTGTTGATTGAAAATTTTCGAAGACTATCTTCCTAATTTCAAGTCGAATCTCATCAATTTCCCTATATTTAAGTGAGTTTGCAAATAACTTGGTCAGATATCGTCGATTTACAACAAATTGATGCTAGCTTAGGTCGATTGTCACTTTGTGTTGATTGGAAATTTTCGAAGACTATCTTCTTAAAATGAAGTCGAATCCCGTCAATTTTCATATATTTGAGTAACTTTGCATCTAACTTGGTCAGATATCGTCGATTTACAACAAATTGATGCCAGTTTAGGTCGATTGTCACTTTGCGTTGATTGAAAATTTTCGAAGACTATCTTCCTAATTCGAAGTCGAAAATCATCAATTCTCATATATTTAAGTGATATTGCAAATAACTTGGTCAGATATCGTCGATTTACAACAAATTGATGCCAATTTAGGTCAATTGTCAATTTGTGTTGATTGAAAATTTTATAAGACTATCTTCCTAATTTGAAGTCGAATCCCATCAATTCTCATATATTTAAGTGATATTGCAAATAACTTGGTCAGATATCGTCGATTTACAACAAATTGATGCCAGTTTAGGTCGATTGTCACTTTATGTTGATTGAAAATTTTCGAAGACTATCTTCCCAATTCGAAGTCGAATCTCATCAAATCTCATATATTTGAGTAAGTTTGCAAATAACTTGGTCAGATATCGTCGATTCACAACAAATTGATGCCAATTTAGGTCGATTGTCAATTTGTGTTGATTGAAAATTTTAGATGACTATCTTCCTAATTTGAAGTCGAATCCCATCAATTCTCATATATTTGAATGAGTTTGCATCTAACTTGGTTAGATATCGTCGATTTACAACAAATTGATGCCAGTTTAGGTCGATTGTCACTTTGTGTTGATTGAAAATTTTCGAAGACTATCTTCCTAATTCGAAGTCGAATCTTATCAATTCTCATATATTTGAGTGAGTTCGCATCTAACTGGTTCAGATATCGTCGATTTACAACAAATTGATGCCAGTTTAGGTCGGTTGTCACTTTGTGTTGATTGAAAATTCTCGAAGACTATCTTCCTAATTTGAAGTCGAATCCCATCAATTCTCATATATTCGAGTGAGTTTGCATATAACTTGGTCAGATATCGTCGATTTACAACAAATTGATTCCAGTTTAGGTCGATTGTCACTTTGTGTTGATTGAAAATTTTCGAAGACTATCTTCCTAATTTCAAGTCGAATCTCATCAATTCTCATATATTTGAGTGATTTTGCAAATAACTTGGTCAGATATCGTCGATTTACAACAAATTGATGCTAGCTTAGCTCGATTGTCACTTTGTGTTGATTGAAAATTTTCGAATACTATCTTCTTAATTTCAAGTCAAATCTCATCAATTTCCCTATATTTAAGTGAGTTTGCAAATAACTTGGTCAGATATCGTCGATTTACAACAAATTGATGCTAGCTTAGGTCGATTGTCACTTTGTGTTGATTGGAAATTTTCGAAGACTATCTTCTTAAAATGAAGTCGAATCCCGTCAATTCTCATATATTTGAGTAAGTTTGCATCTCACTTGGTCAGATATCGTCGATTTACAACAAATTGATGCCAGTTTAGGTCGATTGTCACTTTGCGTTGATTGAAAATTTTCGAAGACTATCTTCCTAATTCGAAGTCGAAAATCATCAATTCTCATATATTTAAGTGATATTGCAAATAACTTGGTCAGATATCGTCGATTTACAACAAATTGATGCCAATTTAGGTCGATTGTCAATTTTTGTTGATTGAGAATTTTAGAAGACTATCTTCCTAATTTGAAGTCGAATCCCATCAATTCTCATATATTTGAATGAGTTTGCATCTAACTTGGTTAGATATCGTCGATTTACAACAAATTGATGCCAGTTTAGGTCGATTGTCACTTTGTGTTGATTGAAAATTTTCGAAGACTATCTTCCTAATTTCAAGTCGAATCTCATCAATTCTCATATATTTGAGTTATTTTGCAAATAACTTGGTCAGATATCGTCGATTTACAACAAATTGATGCTAGCTTAGCTCGATTGTCACTTTGTGTTGATTGAAAATTTTCGAATACTATCTTCCTAATTTCAAGTCGAATCTCATCAATTTCCCTATATTTGAGTGAGTTTGCAAATAACTTGGTCAGATATCGTCGATTTACAACAAATTGATGCTAGCTTAGGTCGATTGTCACTTTGTGTTGATTGAAAATTTTCGAAGACTATTTTCCTAATTTCAAGTCGAATCTCATCTATTTCCATATATTTGAGTGAGTTCGCATCTAACTTGGTCAGATATCGTCGATTTACAACAAATTGATGCCAGTTAAGGTCGGTTGTCACTTTGTGTTGATTGAAAATTTTTGAAGACTATCTTCCTAATTTGAAGTCGAATCCCATCAATTCTCATATATTCGAGTGAGTTTGCATCTAACTTGGTCAGAGATCGTCGATTTACAACAAATTGATTCCAGTTTAGGTCGATTGTCACTTTGTGTTGATTGAAAATTTTCGAAGACTATCTTCCTAATTTCAAGTCGAATCTCATCAATTCTCATATATTTGAGTGATTTTGCAAATAACTTGGTCAGATATCGTCGATTTACAACAAATTGATGCTAGCTTAGCTCGATTGTCACTTTGTGTTGATTGAAAATTTTCGAATACTATCTTCCTAATTTCAAGTCGAATCTCATCAATTTCCCTATATTTGAGTGAGTTTGCAAATAACTTGGTCAGATATCGTCGATTTACAACAAATTGATGCTAGCTTAGGTCGATTGTCACTTTGTGTTGATTGAAAATTTTCGAAGACTATTTTCCTAATTTCAAGTCGAATCTCATCTATTTCCATATATTTGAGTGAGTTTGCATCTAACTTGGTCAGATATCGTCGATTCACAACAAATTGATGCCAGTTTAGGTCTCAATTCTCATATATTTGAGTTAGTTTGCAAATAACTTGGTCAGATATCGTCGATTTACAACAAATTGATGCCAGTTTAGATCTCAATTCTCATATATTTGAGTGAGTTTGCAAATAACTTGGTCAGATATCGTTGATTTACAAAAAATTTATGCCAGTTAGGTCGATTGTCACTATGTGTTGATTGAAAATTTTCGAAGACTACCTTCCTAATTCGAAGTCGAATCTTATAAATTCTCATATATTTGAGTGAGTTCGCATCTAACTTGGTCAGATATCGTCGATTTACAACAAATTGATGCCAGTTTAGGTCGGTTGTCACTTTGTGTTGATTGAAAATTTTCGTAGACTATCTTCCTAATTTGAAGTCGAATCCCATCAATTCTCATATATTCGAGTGAGTTTGCATCTAACTTGGTCAGATATCGTCGATTTACAACAAATTGATGCCAGTTTAGGTCTCAATTCTCATATATTTCAGTGAGTTCGCAAATAAATTGGTCAGATATCGTCGATTTACAGAAAATTGATGCCAGTTTAGGTCGATTGTCACTATGTGTTGATTGAAAATTTTCGAAGACTACCTTCCTAATTCGAAGTCGAATCTTATAAATTCTCATATATTTGAGTGAGTTCGCATCTAACTTGGTCAGATATCGTCGATTTACAACAAATTGATGCCAGTTTAGGTCGGTTGTCACTTTGTGTTGATTGAAAATTTTCGTAGACTATCTTCCTAATTTGAAGTCGAATCCCATCAATTCTCATATATTCGAGTGAGTTTGCATCTAACTTGGTCAGATATCGTCGATTTACAACAAATTGATGCCAGTTTAGGTCTCAATTCTCATATATTTTAGTGAGTTCGCAAATAACTTGGTCAGATATCGTCGATTTACAACAAATTGATGCCAGCTTAGGTCGCTTGTCACTTTGTGTTGATTGAAAATTTTCGAAGACTATCTTTCTCATTCGAAGTCGAATCTCATCTATTCCCATATATTTGAGTGAGTTCGCATCTAACTTGGTCAGATATCGTCGATTTACAACAAATTGATGCCAGTTTAAGTCGGTTGTCACTTTGTGTTGATTCAAAATTTTCGAAGACTATCTTCCTAATTTGAAGTCGAATCCCATCAATTCTCATATATTCGAGTGAGTTTGCAGCTAACTTGGTCAAATATCGTCGATTTACAACAAATTGATGCCAGTTTAGGTCTCAATTCTCATATATTTTAGTGAGTTCGCAAATAACTTGGTCAGATATCGTCGATTTACAACAAATTGATGCCAGCTTAGGTCGCTTGTCACTTTGTGTTGATTGAAAATTTTCGAAGACTATCTTTCTAATTCGAAGTCGAATCTCATCTATTCTCATATATTTTAGTGAGTTCGCAAATAACTTGGTCAGATATCGTCGATTTACAACAAATTGATGCCAGCTTAGGTCGCTTGTCACTTTGTGTTGATTGAAAATTTTCGAAAACTATTTTCCTAATTTCAAGTCGAATCTCATCAATTTCCATATATTTGAGTGAGTTTGCAAATAACTTGGTCAGATATCGTCGATTTACAAAAAAATGATGCCAGTTTAGGTCGATTGTCACTTTGTGTTGATTGAAAATTTTCGAAGACTATCTCCCTAATGTCAAGTCGAATCTCATCAATTCTCAGATATTTGAGTGATTTTGCAAATAACTTGGTCAGATATCGTCGATTTACAACAAATTGATGCTAGCTTAGCTCGATTGTCACTTTGTGTTGATTGAAAATTTTCGAATACTATCTTCCTAATTTCAAGTCGAATCTCATCAATTCTCAGATATTTGAGTGATTTTGCAAATAACTTGGTCAGATATCGTCGATTTACAACAAATTGATGCTAGCTTAACTCGATTGTCACTTTGTGTTGATTGAAAATTTTCGAATACTATCTTCCTAATTTCAAGTCGAATCTCATCAATTCCCCTATATTTAAGTGAGATTGCAAATAACTTGGTCAGATATCGTCGATTTACAACAAATTGATGCTAGCTTAGGTCGATTGGCACTCTGTGTTGATTGAAAATTTTCGAAGACTATCTTCTTAAAATGAAGTCGAATCCCGTCAATTCTCATATATTTGAGTAACTTTGCATCTAACTTGGTCAGATATCGTCGATTTACAACAAATTGATGCCAGTTTAGGTCGATTGTCACTTTGTGTTGATTGAAAATTTTCGAAGACTATCTTCTTAAAATGAAGTCGAATCCCGTCAATTTTCATATATTTGAGTAACTTTGCATCTAACTTGGTCAGATATCGTCGATTTACAACAAATTGATGCCAGTTTAGGTCTCAATTCTCATATATTTGAGTGAGTTCGCAAATAACTTGGTCAGATATCGTCGGTTTACAACAAATTGATGCCAGCTTAGGTCGATTGTCACTTTGTGTTGATTGAAATTTTCTAAGACTATTTTCCTAATTTCAAGTCGAATCTCATCAATTTCCATATATTTAAGTAAGTTTGCAAATAACTTGGTCAGATATCGTCGATTTACAACAAATTGATGCTAGCTTAGGTCGATTGTCACTTTGTGTTGATTGAAAATTTTCGAAGACTATCTTCCTAATATGAAGTCGAATCCCTTCAATTCTCATATATTTGAGTAAGTTTGCATCTAACTTGGTCAGATATCGTCGATTTACAACAAATTGATGCCAGTTTAGGTCTCAATTCTCATATATTTGAGTGAGTTCGCAAATAACTTGGTCAGATATCGTCGATTTACAACAAATTGATGCCAGCTTAGGTCGATTGTCACTTTGTGTTGATTGAAATTTTCTAATACTATTCTCCTAATTTCAAGTCGAATCTCATCAATTTCCATATATTTAAGTGAGTTTGCAAATAACTTGGTCAGATATCGTAGATTTACAACAAATTGATGCTAGCTTAGGTCGACTGTCACTTTATGTTGATTGAAAACTTTCGAAGACTATCTTCCTAAAATAAAGTCGAATCCCGTCAATTCTCATATATTTCAGTAAGTTTGCATCTTAATTGGTCAGATATCGTCGATTTACAACAAACATTGATGCCAGTTTAGGTCGATTGTCACTTTGTGTTGATTGAAAATTTTCGAAGACTATCTTCCTAATTCGAAGTCGAATCTCATCAATTCTCATATATTTAAGTGAGTTTGCAAATAACTTGGTCAGATATCGTCGATTTACAAAAAATTAATGCCAGTTTAGGTCGATTGTCACTTTGTGTTGATTGAAAATTTTCGAAAACTATTTTCCTAATTTCAAGTCAAATCTCATCAATTTCCATATATTTGAGTGACATTGCATCTAACTTGGTCAGATATCGTCGATTCACAACAAATTGAAGCCAGTTTAGGTCGATTGTCACTTTGTGTTGATTGAAAATTTTCGAAGACTATCTTCCTAATTTCAAGTCGAATCTCATCAATTCTCAGATATTAGAGTGATTTTGCAAATAACTTGGTCAGATATCGTCGATTTACAACAAATTGATGCTAGCTTAGCTCGATTGTCACTTTGTGTTGATTGAAAATTTTCGAATACTATCTTCCTAATTTCAAGTCGAATATCATCAATTCTCATATATTTGAGTTACTTTGCATCTAACTTGGTCAGATATCGTCGATTTACAACAAATTGATGCTAGCTTAACTCGATTGTCACTTTGTGTCATTGAAAATTTTCGAAGACTATCTTCTTAAAATGAAGTCGAATCCCGTCAATTTTCATATATTTGAGTAACTTTGCATCTAACTTGGTCAGATATCGTCGATTTACAACAAATTGATGCCAGTTTAGGTCTCAATTCTCATATATTTGAGTGAGTTCGCAAATAACTTGGTCAGATATCGTCGGTTCACAACAAATTGATGCCAGCTTAGGTCGATTGTCACTTTGTGTTGATTGAAATTTTCTAAGACTATTTTCCTAATTTCAAGTCGAATCTCATCAATTTCCATATATTTAAGTGAGTTTGCAAATAACTTGGTCAGATATCGTCGATTTACAACAAATTGATGCTAGCTTAGGTCGATTGTCACTTTGTGTTGATAGAAAATTTTCGAAGACTATCTTCCTAATATGAAGTCGAATCCCTTCAATTCTCATATATTTGAGTAAGTTTGCATCTAACTTGGTCAGATATCGTCGATTTACAACAAATTGATGCCAGTTTAGGTCTCAATTCTCATATATTTGAGTGAGTTCGCAAATAACTTGGTCAGATATCGTCGATTTACAACAAATTGATGCCAGCTTAGGTCGATTGTCACTTTGTGTTGATTGAAATTTTCTAAGACTCTTTCCCTAATTTCAAGTCGAATCTCATCAATTCTCAGATATTTGAGTGATTTTGCAAATAACTTGGTCAGATATCGTCGATTTACAACAAATTGATGCTAGCTTAACTCGATTGTCACTTTGTGTTGATTGAAAATTTTCGAATACTATCTTCCTAATTTCAAGTCGAATCTCATCAATTCCCCTATATTTAAGTGAGATTGCAAATAACTTGGTCACATATCGTCGATTTACAACAAATTGATGCTAGCTTAGGTCGATTGGCACTTTGTGTTGATTGAAAATTTTCGAAGTCTATCTTCTTAAAATGAAGTCGAATCCCGTCAATTCTCATATATTTGAGTTACTTTGCATCTAACTTGGTCAGATATCGACGATTTACAACAAATTGATGCCAGTTTAGGTCGATTGTCACTTTGTGTTGATTGAAAATTTTCGAAGACTATCTTCCTAATATGAAGTCGAATCCCTTCAATTCTCATATATTTGAGTAAGTTTGCATCTAACTTGGTCAGATATCGTCGATTTACAACAAATTGATGCCAGTTTAGGTCTCAATTCTCATATATTTGAGTGAGTTCGCAAATAACTTGGTCAGATATCGTCGATTTACAACAAATTGATGCCAGCTTAGGTCGATTGTCACTTTGTGTTGATTGAAATTTTCTAAGACTATTTTCCTAATTTCAAGTCGAATCTCATCAATTTCCATATATTTAAGTGAGTTTGCAAATAACTTGGTCAGATATCGTAGATTTACAACAAATTGATGCTAGCTTAGGTCGATTGTCACTTTATGTTGATTGAAAATTTTCGAAGACTATCTTCCTAAAATGAAGTCGAATCCCGTCAATTCTCATATATTTCAGTAAGTTTGCATCTTAATTGGTCAGATATCGTCGATTTACAACAAATTGATGCCAGCTTAGGTCGATTGTCACTTTGTGTTGATTGAAATTTTCTAAGACTATTCCCCTAATTTCAAGTCGAATCTCATCAATTTCCATATATTTAAGTGAGTTTGCAAATAACTTGGTCAGATATCGTAGATTCACAACAAATTGATGCTAGCTTAGGTCGATTGTCACTTTATGTTGATTGAAAATTTTCGAAGACTATTTTCCTAATTTCAAGTCGAATCTCATCAATTTCCATATATTTGAGTGAGTTTGCATTTAACTTAGTGAGATATCGTCGATTTACAACAAATTGATGCCAGTTTAGGTCTCAATTGTCATATATTAGAGAGAGTTTGCAAATAACTTGGTCGGATATCGTCGATTTACAACAAATTGATGCCAATTTAGGTCGATTGTCAATTTGTGTTGATTGAGAATTTTAGAAGACTATCTTCCTAATTTGAAGTCGAATCTCATCAATTCTCATATATTTGAATGAGTTTGCATCTAACTTGGTTAGATATCGTCGATTTACAACAAATTGATGCCAGTTTAGGTCGATTGTCACTTTGTGTTGATTGAAAATTTTCGAAGACTATCTTCCTAATTTCAAGTCGAATCTCATCAATTCTCATATATTTGAGTGATTTTGCAAATAACTTGGTCAGATATCGTCGATTTACAACAAATTGATGCTAGCTTAGCTCGATTGTCACTTTGTGTTGATTGAAAATTTTCGAATACTATCTTCCTAATTTCAAGTCGAATCTCATCAATTTCCCTATATTTGAGTGAGTTTGCAAATAACTTGGTCAGATATCGTCGATTTACAACAAATTGATGCTAGCTTAGGTCGATTGTCACTTTGTGTTGATTGAAAATTTTCGAAGACTATTTTCCTAATTTCAAGTCGAATCTCATCTATTTCCATATATTTGAGTGAGTTCGCATCTAACTTGGTCAGATATCGTCGATTTACAACAAATTGATGCCAGTTAAGGTCGGTTGTCACTTTGTGTTGATTGAAAATTTTTGAAGACTATCTTCCTAATTTGAAGTCGAATCCCATCAATTCTCATATATTCGAGTGAGTTTGCATCTAACTTGGTCAGAGATCGTCGATTTACAACAAATTGATTCCAGTTTAGGTCGATTGTCACTTTGTGTTGATTGAAAATTTTCGAAGACTATCTTCCTAATTTCAAGTCGAATCTCATCAATTCTCATATATTTGAGTGATTTTGCAAATAACTTGGTCAGATATCGTCGATTTACAACAAATTGATGCTAGCTTAGCTCGATTGTCACTTTGTGTTGATTGAAAATTTTCGAATACTATCTTCCTAATTTCAAGTCGAATCTCATCAATTTCCCTATATTTGAGTGAGTTTGCAAATAACTTGGTCAGATATCGTCGATTTACAACAAATTGATGCTAGCTTAGGTCGATTGTCACTTTGTGTTGATTGAAAATTTTCGAAGACTATTTTCCTAATTTCAAGTCGAATCTCATCTATTTCCATATATTTGAGTGAGTTTGCATCTAACTTGGTCAGATATCGTCGATTCACAACAAATTGATGCCAGTTTAGGTCTCAATTCTCATATATTTGAGTTAGTTTGCAAATAACTTGGTCAGATATCGTCGATTTACAACAAATTGATGCCAGTTTAGATCTCAATTCTCATATATTTGAGTGAGTTTGCAAATAACTTGGTCAGATATCGTTGATTTACAAAAAATTTATGCCAGTTAGGTCGATTGTCACTATGTGTTGATTGAAAATTTTCGAAGACTACCTTCCTAATTCGAAGTCGAATCTTATAAATTCTCATATATTTGAGTGAGTTCGCATCTAACTTGGTCAGATATCGTCGATTTACAACAAATTGATGCCAGTTTAGGTCGGTTGTCACTTTGTGTTGATTGAAAATTTTCGTAGACTATCTTCCTAATTTGAAGTCGAATCCCATCAATTCTCATATATTCGAGTGAGTTTGCATCTAACTTGGTCAGATATCGTCGATTTACAACAAATTGATGCCAGTTTAGGTCTCAATTCTCATATATTTCAGTGAGTTCGCAAATAAATTGGTCAGATATCGTCGATTTACAGAAAATTGATGCCAGTTTAGGTCGATTGTCACTATGTGTTGATTGAAAATTTTCGAAGACTACCTTCCTAATTCGAAGTCGAATCTTATAAATTCTCATATATTTGAGTGAGTTCGCATCTAACTTGGTCAGATATCGTCGATTTACAACAAATTGATGCCAGTTTAGGTCGGTTGTCACTTTGTGTTGATTGAAAATTTTCGTAGACTATCTTCCTAATTTGAAGTCGAATCCCATCAATTCTCATATATTCGAGTGAGTTTGCATCTAACTTGGTCAGATATCGTCGATTTACAACAAATTGATGCCAGTTTAGGTCTCAATTCTCATATATTTTAGTGAGTTCGCAAATAACTTGGTCAGATATCGTCGATTTACAACAAATTGATGCCAGCTTAGGTCGCTTGTCACTTTGTGTTGATTGAAAATTTTCGAAGACTATCTTTCTCATTCGAAGTCGAATCTCATCTATTCCCATATATTTGAGTGAGTTCGCATCTAACTTGGTCAGATATCGTCGATTTACAACAAATTGATGCCAGTTTAAGTCGGTTGTCACTTTGTGTTGATTCAAAATTTTCGAAGACTATCTTCCTAATTTGAAGTCGAATCCCATCAATTCTCATATATTCGAGTGAGTTTGCAGCTAACTTGGTCAAATATCGTCGATTTACAACAAATTGATGCCAGTTTAGGTCTCAATTCTCATATATTTTAGTGAGTTCGCAAATAACTTGGTCAGATATCGTCGATTTACAACAAATTGATGCCAGCTTAGGTCGCTTGTCACTTTGTGTTGATTGAAAATTTTCGAAGACTATCTTTCTAATTCGAAGTCGAATCTCATCTATTCTCATATATTTTAGTGAGTTCGCAAATAACTTGGTCAGATATCGTCGATTTACAACAAATTGATGCCAGCTTAGGTCGCTTGTCACTTTGTGTTGATTGAAAATTTTCGAAAACTATTTTCCTAATTTCAAGTCGAATCTCATCAATTTCCATATATTTGAGTGAGTTTGCAAATAACTTGGTCAGATATCGTCGATTTACAAAAAAATGATGCCAGTTTAGGTCGATTGTCACTTTGTGTTGATTGAAAATTTTCGAAGACTATCTCCCTAATGTCAAGTCGAATCTCATCAATTCTCAGATATTTGAGTGATTTTGCAAATAACTTGGTCAGATATCGTCGATTTACAACAAATTGATGCTAGCTTAGCTCGATTGTCACTTTGTGTTGATTGAAAATTTTCGAATACTATCTTCCTAATTTCAAGTCGAATCTCATCAATTCTCAGATATTTGAGTGATTTTGCAAATAACTTGGTCAGATATCGTCGATTTACAACAAATTGATGCTAGCTTAACTCGATTGTCACTTTGTGTTGATTGAAAATTTTCGAATACTATCTTCCTAATTTCAAGTCGAATCTCATCAATTCCCCTATATTTAAGTGAGATTGCAAATAACTTGGTCAGATATCGTCGATTTACAACAAATTGATGCTAGCTTAGGTCGATTGGCACTCTGTGTTGATTGAAAATTTTCGAAGACTATCTTCTTAAAATGAAGTCGAATCCCGTCAATTCTCATATATTTGAGTAACTTTGCATCTAACTTGGTCAGATATCGTCGATTTACAACAAATTGATGCCAGTTTAGGTCGATTGTCACTTTGTGTTGATTGAAAATTTTCGAAGACTATCTTCTTAAAATGAAGTCGAATCCCGTCAATTTTCATATATTTGAGTAACTTTGCATCTAACTTGGTCAGATATCGTCGATTTACAACAAATTGATGCCAGTTTAGGTCTCAATTCTCATATATTTGAGTGAGTTCGCAAATAACTTGGTCAGATATCGTCGGTTTACAACAAATTGATGCCAGCTTAGGTCGATTGTCACTTTGTGTTGATTGAAATTTTCTAAGACTATTTTCCTAATTTCAAGTCGAATCTCATCAATTTCCATATATTTAAGTAAGTTTGCAAATAACTTGGTCAGATATCGTCGATTTACAACAAATTGATGCTAGCTTAGGTCGATTGTCACTTTGTGTTGATTGAAAATTTTCGAAGACTATCTTCCTAATATGAAGTCGAATCCCTTCAATTCTCATATATTTGAGTAAGTTTGCATCTAACTTGGTCAGATATCGTCGATTTACAACAAATTGATGCCAGTTTAGGTCTCAATTCTCATATATTTGAGTGAGTTCGCAAATAACTTGGTCAGATATCGTCGATTTACAACAAATTGATGCCAGCTTAGGTCGATTGTCACTTTGTGTTGATTGAAATTTTCTAAGACTATTCTCCTAATTTCAAGTCGAATCTCATCAATTTCCATATATTTAAGTGAGTTTGCAAATAACTTGGTCAGATATCGTAGATTTACAACAAATTGATGCTAGCTTAGGTCGACTGTCACTTTATGTTGATTGAAAACTTTCGAAGACTATCTTCCTAAAATAAAGTCGAATCCCGTCAATTCTCATATATTTCAGTAAGTTTGCATCTTAATTGGTCAGATATCGTCGATTTACAACAAAAATTGATTCCAGTTTAGGTCGATTGTCACTTTGTGTTGATTGAAAATTTTCGAAGACTATCTTCCTAATTCGAAGTCGAATCTCATCAATTCTCATATATTTAAGTGAGTTTGCAAATAACTTGGTCAGATATCGTCGATTTACAAAAAATTAATGCCAGTTTAGGTCGATTGTCACTTTGTGTTGATTGAAAATTTTCGAAAACTATTTTCCTAATTTCAAGTCAAATCTCATCAATTTCCATATATTTGAGTGACATTGCATCTAACTTGGTCAGATATCGTCGATTCACAACAAATTGAAGCCAGTTTAGGTCGATTGTCACTTTGTGTTGATTGAAAATTTTCGAAGACTATCTTCCTAATTTCAAGTCGAATCTCATCAATTCTCAGATATTAGAGTGATTTTGCAAATAACTTGGTCAGATATCGTCGATTTACAACAAATTGATGCTAGCTTAGCTCGATTGTCACTTTGTGTTGATTGAAAATTTTCGAATACTATCTTCCTAATTTCAAGTCGAATATCATCAATTCTCATATATTTGAGTTACTTTGCATCTAACTTGGTCAGATATCGTCGATTTACAACAAATTGATGCTAGCTTAACTCGATTGTCACTTTGTGTCATTGAAAATTTTCGAAGACTATCTTCTTAAAATGAAGTCGAATCCCGTCAATTTTCATATATTTGAGTAACTTTGCATCTAACTTGGTCAGATATCGTCGATTTACAACAAATTGATGCCAGTTTAGGTCTCAATTCTCATATATTTGAGTGAGTTCGCAAATAACTTGGTCAGATATCGTCGGTTCACAACAAATTGATGCCAGCTTAGGTCGATTGTCACTTTGTGTTGATTGAAATTTTCTAAGACTATTTTCCTAATTTCAAGTCGAATCTCATCAATTTCCATATATTTAAGTGAGTTTGCAAATAACTTGGTCAGATATCGTCGATTTACAACAAATTGATGCTAGCTTAGGTCGATTGTCACTTTGTGTTGATAGAAAATTTTCGAAGACTATCTTCCTAATATGAAGTCGAATCCCTTCAATTCTCATATATTTGAGTAAGTTTGCATCTAACTTGGTCAGATATCGTCGATTTACAACAAATTGATGCCAGTTTAGGTCTCAATTCTCATATATTTGAGTGAGTTCGCAAATAACTTGGTCAGATATCGTCGATTTACAACAAATTGATGCCAGCTTAGGTCGATTGTCACTTTGTGTTGATTGAAATTTTCTAAGACTATTTCCCTAATTTCAAGTCGAATCTCATCAATTCTCAGATATTTGAGTGATTTTGCAAATAACTTGGTCAGATATCGTCGATTTACAACAAATTGATGCTAGCTTAACTCGATTGTCACTTTGTGTTGATTGAAAATTTTCGAATACTATCTTCCTAATTTCAAGTCGAATCTCATCAATTCCCCTATATTTAAGTGAGATTGCAAATAACTTGGTCACATATCGTCGATTTACAACAAATTGATGCTAGCTTAGGTCGATTGGCACTTTGTGTTGATTGAAAATTTTCGAAGTCTATCTTCTTAAAATGAAGTCGAATCCCGTCAATTCTCATATATTTGAGTTACTTTGCATCTAACTTGGTCAGATATCGACGATTTACAACAAATTGATGCCAGTTTAGGTCGATTGTCACTTTGTGTTGATTGAAAATTTTCGAAGACTATCTTCCTAATATGAAGTCGAATCCCTTCAATTCTCATATATTTGAGTAAGTTTGCATCTAACTTGGTCAGATATCGTCGATTTACAACAAATTGATGCCAGTTTAGGTCTCAATTCTCATATATTTGAGTGAGTTCGCAAATAACTTGGTCAGATATCGTCGATTTACAACAAATTGATGCCAGCTTAGGTCGATTGTCACTTTGTGTTGATTGAAATTTTCTAAGACTATTTTCCTAATTTCAAGTCGAATCTCATCAATTTCCATATATTTAAGTGAGTTTGCAAATAACTTGGTCAGATATCGTAGATTTACAACAAATTGATGCTAGCTTAGGTCGATTGTCACTTTATGTTGATTGAAAATTTTCGAAGACTATCTTCCTAAAATGAAGTCGAATCCCGTCAATTCTCATATATTTCAGTAAGTTTGCATCTTAATTGGTCAGATATCGTCGATTTACAACAAATTGATGCCAGCTTAGGTCGATTGTCACTTTGGGTTGATTGAAATTTTCTAAGACTATTTCCCTAATTTCAAGTCGAATCTCATCAATTCTCAGATATTTGAGTGATTTTGCAAATAACTTGGTCAGATATCGTCGATTTACAACAAATTGATGCCAGCTTAGGTCGATTGTCACTTTGTGTTGATTGAAATTTTCTAAGACTATTCTCCTAATTTCAAGTCGAATCTCATCAATTTCCATATATTTAAGTGAGTTTGCAAATAACTTGGTCAGATATCGTAGATTTACAACAAATTGATGCTAGCTTAGGTCGATTGTCACTTTATGTTGATTGAAAATTTTCGAAGACTATTTCCCTAATTTCAAGTCGAATCTCATCAATTTCCATATATTTGAGTGAGTTTGCATTTAACTTAGTGAGATATCGTCGAATTACAACAAATTGATGCCAGTTTAGGTCTCAATTGTCATATATTAGAGAGAGTTTGCAAATAACTTGGTCGGATATCGTCGATTTACAACAAATTGATGCCAATTTAGGTCGATTGTCACTTTATGTTGATTGAGAATTTTCGAAGACTATCTTCCTAATTCGAAGTCGAATCTCATCAAATCTCATATATTTGAGTGAGTTTGCAAATAACTTGGTCAGATATCGTAGATTTACAACAAATTGATGCTAGCTTAGGTCGATTGTCACTTTGTGTTGATTGAAAATTTTCGAAGACTATCTTCCTAATTTCAAGTCGAATCAATTTCCATATATTTAAGTGAGTTTGCGAATAACTTGGTCAGATATCGTCGATTTACATAAAATTGATGCCAGTTTAGGTCGATTGTCACTTTGTGTTGATTGAAAATTTTCGAAGACTATTTTCCTAATTTCAAGTCGAATCTCATCAATTTCCATATATTTAAGTGAGTTTGCAAATAACTTGGTCAGATATCGTGGATTTACAACAAATTGATGCCAGTTTAGGTCGATTGTCACTTTGTGTTAATTGAAAATTTTCGAAGACTATCTTCCTAATTCGAAGTCTAATCTCATCTATTCTCATATATTTGAGTAAGTTTGCATCTAACTTGGTCAGATATCGTCGATTTACAACAAATTGATGCCAGTTTAGGTCGATTGTCACTTTGTGTTGATTGAAAATTTTCGAAGACTATCTTCCTAATTCGAAGTCTAATCTCATCTATTCTCATATATTTGAGTAAGTTTGCATTTAACTTGGTCAGATATCGTCGATTTACAACAAATTGATGCCAGTTTAGGTCGATTGTCACTTTGTGTTGATTGAAAATTTTCGAAAACTATTTTCCTAATTTCAAGTCGAATCTCATCAATTCCCCTGTATTCAAGTGAGTTTGCAAATAACTTGGTCAGATATCGTCGATTTACAAAAAATTGATGCCAGTTTAGGTCGATTGTCACTTTGTGTTGATTGAAAATTTTCGAAGACTATCTTCCTAATTCGAAGTCGAATCTCATCAAATCTCATATATTTGAGTGAGTTTGCAAATAACTTGGTCAGATATCGTCGATTTACAACAAATTGATGCCAGTTTAGGTCTCAATTCTCATATATTTTAGTGAGTCCGGAAATAACTTGGTCAGATATCGTCGATTTACAACAAATTGATGCCAGCGTAGGTCGCTTGTCACTTTGTGTTGATTGAAAATTTTCGAAGACTATCTTTCTAATTCGAAGTCGAATCTCATCTATTCTCATATATTTGAGTGAGTTTGCATCTAACTTGGTCAGATATCGTCGATTTACAACAAATTGATTCCAGTTTAGGTCGATTGTCACTTTGTGTTGATTGAAAATTTTCGAAGACTATCTTCCTAATTCGAAGTCAAATCTCATCTATTCTCATATATTTGAGTAAGTTTGCATCTAACTTGGTCAGATATCGTCGATTTACAACAAATTGATGCCAGTTTAGGTCGATTGTCACTTTGTGTTGATTGAAAATTTTCGAAGACTATTTTCCTAATTTCAAGTCGAATCTCATCAATTTCCATATATTTGAGTGAGTTTGCATTTAACTTAGTGAGATATCGTCGATTTACAACAAATTGATGCCAGTTTAGGTCTCAATTGTCATATATTAGAGAGAGTTTGCAAATAACTTGGTCGGATATCGTCGATTTACAACAAATTGATGCCAATTTAGGTCGATTGTCACTTTATGTTGATTGAGAATTTTCGAAGACTATCTTCCTAATTCGAAGTCGAATCTCATCAAATCTCATATCTTTGAGTGAGTTTGCAAATAACTTGGTCAGATATCGTCGATTTACAACAAATTTATGCTAGCTTAGGTCGATTGTCACTTTATGTTGATTGAAAATTTACAAAGACTATTTTCCTCATTCGGAGTCGAATCTCATCAATTTCCATATATTTGAGTGAGTTTGCAAATAACTTGGTCAGATATCGTCGATTTACAACAAATTGATGCTAGCTTAGGTCGATTGTCACTTTGTGTTGATTGAAAATTTTCGAAGACTATCTTCCTAATTTCAAGTCGAATCAATTTCCATATATTTAAGTGAGTTTGCGAATAACTTGGTCAGATATCGTCGATTTACATAAAATTGATGCCAGTTTAGGTCGATTGTCACTTTGTGTTGATTGAAAATTTTCGAAGACTATTTTGCTAATTTCAAGTCGAATCTCATCAATTTCCATATATTCAAGTGAGTTTGCAAATAACTTGGTCAGATATCGTGGATTTACAACAAATTGATGCCAGTTTAGGTCGATTGTCACTTTGTGTTAATTGAAAATTCTCGAAGACTATCTTCCTAATTCGAAGTCTAATCTCATCTATTCTCATATATTTGAGTAAGTTTGCATCTAACTTGGTCAGATATCGTCGATTCACAACAAATTGATGCCAGTTTAGGTCGATTGTCACTTTGTGTTGATTGAAAATTTTCGAAGACTATCTTCCTAAAATGAAGTCGAATCTCGTCAATTCTCATATATTTGAGTAACTTTGCATCTAACTTGGTCAGATATCGTCGATTTACAAAAAATTAATGCCAGTTTAGGTCGATTGTCACTTTGTGTTGATTGAAAATTTTCGAAAACTATTTTCCTAATTTCAAGTCGAATCTCATCAATTTCCATATATTTGAGTGAGTTCGCAAATAACTTGGTCAGATATCGCCGATTTACAAAAAATTTATGCCAGTTTAGGTCGATTGTCACTTTGTGTTGATTGAAAATTTTCGAAGACTATCTTTCTAATTCGAAGTCGAATCTCATCGATTCTCATATATTCCAGTGAGTTTGCATCTAACTTGGTCAGATATCGTCGATTTACAACAAATTGATTCCAGTTTAGGTCGATTGTCACTTTGTGTTGATTGAAAATTTTCGAAGACTATCTTCCTAATTCGAAGTCGAATCTCATCAAATCTCATATATTTGAATGAGTTTGCAAATAACTTGGTCAGATATCGTCGATTTACATAAAATTGATGCCAGTTTAGGTCGATTGTCACTTTGTGTTGATTGAAAATTTTCGGAGACTATTTTCCTAATTTCAAGACGAATCTCATCAATTTACATATATTTGAGTGAGTTTGCAAATAACTTGGTCAGATATCGTCGATTTACAACAAATTGATGCCAGTTTAGGTCGATTGTCACTTTGTGTTGATTGAAAATTTTCGAAGACCATATTTCTAATTCGAAGTCTAATCTCATCTATTCTCATATATTTGAGTAAGTTTGCATCTAACTTGGTCAGATATCGTCGATTTACAACAAATTGATGCCAGTTTAGGTCGATTGTCACTTTGTGTTGATTGAAAATTTACAAAGACTATTTTCCTCATTCGGAGTCGAATCTTATCAATTTCCATATATTTGAGTGAGTTTGCAAATAACTTGGTCAGATATCGTCGATTTACAACAAATTGATGCTAGCTTAGGTCGATTGTCACTTTGTGTTGATTGAAAATTTTCGAAGACTATCTTCCTAATTTCAAGTCGGATCAATTTCCATATATTTAAGTGAGTTTGCGAATAACTTGGTCAGATATCGTCGATTTACATAAAATTGATGCCAGTTTAGGTCGATTGTCACTTTGTGTTGATTGAAAATTTTCGAAGACTATTTTCCTAATTTCAAGTCGAATCTCATCAATTTCCATATATTTAAGTGAGTTTGCAAATAACTTGGTCAGATATCGTGGATTTACAACAAATTGATGCCAGTTTAGGTCGATTGTCACTTTGTGTTAATTGAAAATTCTCGAAGACTATCTTCCTAATTCGAAGTCTAATCTCATCTATTCTCATATATTTGAGTAAATTTGCATCTAACTTGGTCAGATATCGTCGATTTACAACAAATTGATGCCAGTTTAGGTCGATTGTCACTTTGTGTTGATTGAAAATTTTCGAAGACTATCTTCCTAATTCGAAGTCTAATCTCATCTATTCTCATATATTTGAGTAAGTTTGCATCTAACTTGGTCAGATATCGTCGATTTACAACAAATTGATGCCAGTTTAGGTCGATTGTCACTTTGTGTTGATTGAAAATTTTCGAAGACTATCTTTCTAATTCGAAGTCGAATGTCATCTATTCTCATATATTTGAGTGATTTTGCATCTAACTTGGTCAGATATCGTCGATTTACAACAAATTGATTCCAGTTTAGGTCGATTGTCACTTTGTGTTGATTGAAAATTTACAAAGACTATTTTCCTCATTCGGAGTCGAATCTCATCAATTTCCATATATTTAAGTGAGTTTGCGAATAACTCGGTCAGATATCGTAGATTTACAACAAATTGATTCCAGTTTAGGTCGATTGTCACTTTGTGTTGATTGAAAATTTACAAAGACTATTTTCCTCATTCGGAGTCGAATCTCATCAATTTCCATATATTTAAGTGAGTTTGCGAATAACTCGGTCAGATATCGTAGATTTACAACAAAATGATGCTAGCTTAGGTCGATTGTCACTTTATGTTGATTGAAAATTTTCGAAGACTATCTTCCTAATTCGAAGTCGAATCTCATCAAATCTCATATGTTTGAGTGAGTTTGCAAATAACTTGGTCAGATATCGTCGATTTACATAAAATTGATGCCAGTTTAGGTCGATTGTCACTTTGTGTTGATTGAAAATTTTCGGAGACTATTTTCCTAATTTCAAGACGAATCTCATCAATTTACATATATTTAAGTGAGTTTGCAAATAACTTGGTCAGATATCGTCGATTTACAACAAATTGATGCCAGTTTAGGTCGATTGTCACTTTGTGTTGATTGAAAATTTTCGAAGACCATATTTCTAATTCGAAGTCTAATCTCATCTATTCTCATATATTTGAGTAAGTTTGCATCTAACTTGGTCAGATATCGTCGATTTACAACAAATTGATGCCAGTTTAGGTCGATTGTCACTTTGTGTTGATTGAAAATTTTCGAAGACTATCTTTCTAATTCGAAGTCGAATCTCATCAATTTCCATATATTTAAGTGAGTTTGCAAATAACTTGGTCAGATATCGTCGATTTACAACAAATTGATGCTAGCTTAGGTCGATTGTCACTTTGTGTTGATTGAAAATTTTCGAAGACTATCTTCCTAATTTCAAGTCAAATCTCATCAATTTCCATATATTTAAGTGAGTTTGCGAATAACCTGGTCAGATATCGTCGATTTACATAAAATTGATGCCAGTTAGGTCGATTGTCACTTTGTGTTGATTGAAAATTTTCGGAGACTATTTTCCTAATTTCAAGTCGAATCTCATCAATTTCCATATATTTTAGTGAGTTTGCAAATAACTTGGTCAGATATCGTCGATTTACAACAAATTGCTGCCAGTTTAGGTCGTTTGTCACTTTGTGTTGATTGAAAATTTTCGAAGACTATCTTTCTAATTCGAAGTCGAATCTCATCAATTCCCCTATATTTAAATGAGTTTGCAAATAACTTGGTCAGATATCGTCGATTTACAAAAAATTGATGCCAGTTTAGGTCGATTGTCACTTTGTGTTGATTGAAATCTTTCGAAGACTATCTTCCTAATTTCAAGTCGAATCTCATCAATTACCATATATTTAAGTGAGTTTGCAAATACCTTGGTCAGATATCGTCGATTTACAACAAATTGATGCTAGTTTAGGTCGATTGTCACTTTGTGTTGATTGAAAATTGTCGAAGACTATCTTCCTAATTTCAATTCGAATCTCATCAATTTTCATATAGTTAAGTGAGTTTGCAAATAACTTGGTCAGATATCGTCGATTTACAACAAATTGATGCCAGTTTAGGTCGATTGTCACTTTGTGTTGATTGAAATCTTTCGAAGACTATCTTCCTAATTTCAAGTCGAATCTCATCAATTACCATATATTTAAGTGAGTTTGCAAATACCTTGGTCAGATATCGTAGATTTACAACAAATTGATGCTAGCTTAGGTCGATTGTCACTTTGTGTTGATTGAAAATTTTCGAAGACTATCTTCCTAATTTCAAGTCGAATCTCATCAATTTCCATATATTTAAGTGAGTTTGCAAATAACTTGGTCAGATATCGTCGATTTACAACAAATTGATGCTAGCTTAGGTCGATTGTCACTTTGTGTTGATTGAAAATTTTCGAAGACTATCTTCCTAATTTCAAGTCGAATCTCATCAATTTCCATATATTTAAGTGAGTTTGCAAATAACTTGGTCAGATATCGTCGATTTACAACAAATTGATGCTAGCTTAGGTCGATTGTCACTTTGTGTTGATTGAAAATTTTCGAAGACTATCTTCCTAATATGAAGTCGAATCCCTTCAATTCTCATATATTTGAGTAAGTTTGCATCTAACTTTGTCAGATATCGTCGATTTACAACAATTTGATGCCAGTTTAAGTCTCAATTCTCATATATTTGAGTGAGTTCGCAAATAACTTGGTCAGATATCGTAGATTTACAACACATTGATGCTAGCTTAGGTCGATTGTCACTTTGTGTTGATTGAAAATTTTCGAAGACTATCTTTCTAATTCGAAGTCGAATCTCATCTATTCTCATATATTTGAGTGAGTTTGCATCTAACTTGGTCAGATATCGTCGATTTACAACAAATTGATTCCAGTTTAGGTCGATTGTCACTTTGTGTTGATTGAAAATTTTCGAAGACTATCTTCCTAATTCGAAGTCAAATCTCATCTATTCTCATATATTTGAGTAAGTTTGCATCTAACTTGGTCAGATATCGTCGATTTACAACAAATTGATGCCAGTTTAGGTCGATTGTCACTTTGTGTTGATTGAAAATTTTCGAAGACTATTTTCCTAATTTCAAGTCGAATCTCATCAATTTCCATATATTTGAGTGAGTTTGCATTTAACTTAGTGAGATATCGTCGATTTACAACAAATTGATGCCAGTTTAGGTCTCAATTGTCATATATTAGAGAGAGTTTGCAAATAACTTGGTCGGATATCGTCGATTTACAACAAATTGATGCCAATTTAGGTCGATTGTCACTTTATGTTGATTGAGAATTTTCGAAGACTATCTTCCTAATTCGAAGTCGAATCTCATCAAATCTCATATCTTTGAGTGAGTTTGCAAATAACTTGGTCAGATATCGTCGATTTACAACAAATTTATGCTAGCTTAGGTCGATTGTCACTTTATGTTGATTGAAAATTTACAAAGACTATTTTCCTCATTCGGAGTCGAATCTCATCAATTTCCATATATTTGAGTGAGTTTGCAAATAACTTGGTCAGATATCGTCGATTTACAACAAATTGATGCTAGCTTAGGTCGATTGTCACTTTGTGTTGATTGAAAATTTTCGAAGACTATCTTCCTAATTTCAAGTCGAATCAATTTCCATATATTTAAGTGAGTTTGCGAATAACTTGGTCAGATATCGTCGATTTACATAAAATTGATGCCAGTTTAGGTCGATTGTCACTTTGTGTTGATTGAAAATTTTCGAAGACTATTTTGCTAATTTCAAGTCGAATCTCATCAATTTCCATATATTTAAGTGAGTTTGCAAATAACTTGGTCAGATATCGTGGATTTACAACAAATTGATGCCAGTTTAGGTCGATTGTCACTTTGTGTTAATTGAAAATTCTCGAAGACTATCTTCCTAATTCGAAGTCTAATCTCATCTATTCTCATATATTTGAGTAAGTTTGCATCTAACTTGGTCAGATATCGTCGATTCACAACAAATTGATGCCAGTTTAGGTCGATTGTCACTTTGTGTTGATTGAAAATTTTCGAAGACTATCTTCCTAAAATGAAGTCGAATCTCGTCAATTCTCATATATTTGAGTAACTTTGCATCTAACTTGGTCAGATATCGTCGATTTACAAAAAATTAATGCCAGTTTAGGTCGATTGTCACTTTGTGTTGATTGAAAACTTTCGAAAACTATTTTCCTAATTTCAAGTCGAATCTCATCAATTTCCATATATTTGAGTGAGTTCGCAAATAACTTGGTCAGATATCGTCGATTTACAAAAAATTTATGCCAGTTTAGGTCGATTGTCACTTTGTGTTGATTGAAAATTTTCGAAGACTATCTTTCTAATTCGAAGTCGAATCTCATCGATTCTCATATATTCCAGTGAGTTTGCATCTAACTTGGTCAGATATCGTCGATTTACAACAAATTGATTCCAGTTTAGGTCGATTGTCACTTTGTGTTGATTGAAAATTTTCGAAGACTATCTTCCTAATTCGAAGTCGAATCTCATCAAATCTCATATATTTGAATGAGTTTGCAAATAACTTGGTCAGATATCGTAGATTTACAACAAATTGATGCTAGCTTAGGTCGATTGTCACTTTGTGTTGATTGAAAATTTACAAAGACTATTTTCCTCATTCGGAGTCGAATCTTATCAATTTCCATATATTTGAGTGAGTTTGCAAATAACTTGGTCAGATATCGTCGATTTACAACAAATTGATGCTAGCTTAGGTCGATTGTCACTTTGTGTTGATTGAAAATTTTCGAAGACTATCTTCCTAATTTCAAGTCGGATCAATTTCCATATATTTAAGTGAGTTTGCGAATAACTTGGTCAGATATCGTCGATTTACATAAAATTGATGCCTGTTTAGGTCGATTGTCACTTTGTGTTGATTGAAAATTTTCGAAGACTATTTTCCTAATTTCAAGTCGAATCTCATCAATTTCCATATATTTAAGTGAGTTTGCAAATAACTTGGTCAGATATCGTGGATTTACAACAAATTGATGCCAGTTTAGGTCGATTGTCACTTTGTGTTAATTGAAAATTCTCGAAGACTATCTTCCTAATTCGAAGTCTAATCTCATCTATTCTCATATATTTGAGTAAATTTGCATCTAACTTGGTCAGATATCGTCGATTTACAACAAATTGATGCCAGTTTAGGTCGATTGTCACTTTGTGTTGATTGAAAATTTTCGAAGACTATCTTCCTAATTCGAAGTCTAATCTCATCTATTCTCATATATTTGAGTAAGTTTGCATCTAACTTGGTCAGATATCGTCGATTTACAACAAATTGATGCCAGTTTAGGTCGATTGTCACTTTGTGTTGATTGAAAATTTTCGAAGACTATCTTTCTAATTCGAAGTCGAATGTCATCTATTCTCATATATTTGAGTGATTTTGCATCTAACTTGGTCAGATATCGTCGATTTACAACAAATTGATTCCAGTTTAGGTCGATTGTCACTTTGTGTTGATTGAAAATTTACAAAGACTATTTTCCTCATTCGGAGTCGAATCTCATCAATTTCCATATATTTAAGTGAGTTTGCGAATAACTCGGTCAGATATCGTAGATTTACAACAAATTGATTCCAGTTTAGGTCGATTGTCACTTTGTGTTGATTGAAAATTTACAAAGACTATTTTCCTCATTCGGAGTCGAATCTCATCAATTTCCATATATTTAAGTGAGTTTGCGAATAACTCGGTCAGATATCGTAGATTTACAACAAAATGATGCTAGCTTAGGTCGATTGTCACTTTATGTTGATTGAAAATTTTCGAAGACTATCTTCCTAATTCGAAGTCGAATCTCATCAAATCTCATATGTTTGAGTGAGTTTGCAAATAACTTGGTCAGATATCGTCGATTTACATAAAATTGATGCCAGTTTAGGTCGATTGTCACTTTGTGTTGATTGAAAATTTTCGGAGACTATTTTCCTAATTTCAAGACGAATCTCATCAATTTACATATATTTAAGTGAGTTTGCAAATAACTTGGTCAGATATCGTCGATTTACAACAAATTGATGCCAGTTTAGGTCGATTGTCACTTTGTGTTGATTGAAAATTTTCGAAGACCATATTTCTAATTCGAAGTCTAATCTCATCTATTCTCATATATTTGAGTAAGTTTGCATCTAACTTGGTCAGATATCGTCGATTTACAACAAATTGATGCCAGTTTAGGTCGATTGTCACTTTGTGTTGATTGAAAATTTTCGAAGACTATCTTTCTAATTCGAAGTCGAATCTCATCAATTTCCATCTATTTAAGTGAGTTTGCAAATAACTTGGTCAGATATCGTCGATTTACAACAAATTGATGCTAGCTTAGGTCGATTGTCACTTTGTGTTGATTGAAAATTTTCGAAGACTATCTTCCTAATTTCAAGTCGAATCTCATCAATTTCCATATATTTAAGTGAGTTTGCGAATAACCTGGTCAGATATCGTCGATTTACATAAAATTGATGCCAGTTTAGGTCGATTGTCACTTTGTGTTGATTGAAAATTTTCGGAGACTATTTTCCTAATTTCAAGTCGAATCTCATCAATTTCCATATATTTTAGTGAGTTTGCAAATAACTTGGTCAGATATCGTCGATTTACAACAAATTGCTGCCAGTTTAGGTCGTTTGTCACTTTGTGTTGATTGAAAATTTTCGAAGACTATCTTTCTAATTCGAAGTCGAATCTCATCAATTCCCCTATATTTAAATGAGTTTGCAAATAACTTGGTCAGATATCGTCGATTTACAAAAAATTGATGCCAGTTTAGGTCGATTGTCACTTTGTGTTGATTGAAATCTTTCGAAGACTATCTTCCTAATTTCAAGTCGAATCTCATCAATTACCATATATTTAAGTGAGTTTGCAAATACCTTGGTCAGATATCGTCGATTTACAACAAATTGATGCTAGTTTAGGTCGATTGTCACTTTGTGTTGATTGAAAATTGTCGAAGACTATCTTCCTAATTTCAATTCGAATCTCATCAATTTTCATATAGTTAAGTGAGTTTGCAAATAACTTGGTCAGATATCGTCGATTTACAACAAATTGATGCCAGTTTAGGTCGATTGTCACTTTGTGTTGATTGAAATCTTTCGAAGACTATCTTCCTAATTTCAAGTCGAATCTCATCAATTACCATATATTTAAGTGAGTTTGCAAATACCTTGGTCAGATATCGTAGATTTACAACAAATTGATGCTAGCTTAGGTCGATTGTCACTTTGTGTTGATTGAAATTTTTCGAAGACTATCTTCCTAATTTCAAGTCGAATCTCATCAATTTCCATATATTTAAGTGAGTTTGCAAATAACTTGGTCAGATATCGTCGATTTACAACAAATTGATGCTAGCTTAGGTCGATTGTCACTTTGTGTTGATTGAAAATTTTCGAAGACTATCTTCCTAATATGAAGTCGAATCCCTTCAATTCTCATATATTTGAGTAAGTTTGCATCTAACTTTGTCAGATATCGTCGATTGCCAGTTTAAGTCTCAATTCTCATATATTTGAGTGAGTTCGCAAATAACTTGGTCAGATATCGTAGATTTACAACACATTGATGCTAGCTTAGGTCGATTGTCACTTTGTGTTGATTGAAAATTTTCGAAGACTATCTTCCTAATTTCAAGTCGAATCTCATCAATTTCCATATATTTAAGTGAGTTTGCAAATAACTTGGTCAGATATCGTCGATTTACAACAAATTGATGCTAGCTTAGGTCGATTGTCACTTTATGTTGATTGAAAATTTTCGAAGACTATCTTCCTAATTCGAAGTCGAATCTCATCAAATCTCATATGTTTCAGTGAGTTTGCAAATAACTTGGTCAGATATCGTCGATTTACATAAAATTGATGCCAGTTTAGGTCGATTGTCACTTTGTGTTGATTGAAAATTTTCGGAGACTATTTTCCTAATTTCAAGTCGAATCTCATCAATTTACATATATTTAAGTGAGTTTGCAAATAACTTGGTCAGATATCGTCGATTTACAACAAATTGATGCCAGTTTAGGTCGATTGTCACTTTGTGTTGATTGAAAATTTTCGAAGACTATCTTTCTAATTCGAAGTCGAATGTCATCTATTCTCATATATTTGAGTGAGTTTGCATCTAACTTGGTCAGATATTGTCGATTTACAACAAATTGATTCCAGTTTAGGTCGATTGTCACTTTGTGTTGATTGAAAATTTACAAAGACTATTTACCTCATTCGGAGTCGAATCTCATCAATTTCCATATATTTAAGTGAGTTTGCAAATAACTCGGTCAGATATCGTAGATTTACAACAAAATGATGCTAGCTTAGGTCGATTGTCACTTTATGTTGATTGAAAATTTTCGAAGACTATCTTCCTAATATGAAGTCGAATCCCTTCAATTCTCATATATTTGAGTAAGTTTGCATCTAACTTTGTCAGATATCGTCGATTGCCAGTTTAAGTCTCAATTCTCATATATTTGAGTGAGTTCGCAAATAACTTGGTCAGATATCGTAGATTTACAACACATTGATGCTAGCTTAGGTCGATTGTCACTTTGTGTTGATTGAAAATTTTCGAAGACTATCTTCCTAATTTCAAGTCGAATCTCATCAATTTCCATATATTTAAGTGAGTTTGCAAATAACTTGGTCAGATATCGTCGATTTACAACAAATTGATGCTAGCTTAGGTCGATTGTCACTTTATGTTGATTGAAAATTTTCGAAGACTATCTTCCTAATTCGAAGTCGAATCTCATCAAATCTCATATGTTTCAGTGAGTTTGCAAATAACTTGGTCAGATATCGTCGATTTACATAAAATTGATGCCAGTTTAGGTCGATTGTCACTTTGTGTTGATTGAAAATTTTCGGAGACTATTTTCCTAATTTCAAGTCGAATCTCATCAATTTACATATATTTAAGTGAGTTTGCAAATAACTTGGTCAGATATCGTCGATTTACAACAAATTGATGCCAGTTTAGGTCGATTGTCACTTTGAGTTGATTGGAAATTTTCGAAGACCATATTTCTAATTCGAAGTCTAATCTCATCTATTCTCATATATTTGAGTAAGTTTGCATCTAACTTGGTCAGATATCGTCGATTTACAACAAATTGATGCCAGTTTAGGTCGATTGTCACTTTGTGTTGATTGAAAATTTTCGAAGACTATCTTTCTAATTCGAAGTCGAATCTCATCAATTTCCATATATTTAAGTGAGTTTGCAAATAACTTGGTCAGATATCGTCGATTTACAACAAATTGATGCTAGCTTAGGTCGATTGTCACTTTGTGTTGATTGAAAATTTTCGAAGACTATCTTCCTAATTTCAAGTCGAATCTCATCAATTTCCATATATTTAAGTGAGTTTGCGAATAACTTGGTCAGATATCGTCGATTTACATAAAATTGATGCCAGTTTAGGTCGATTGTCACTTTGTGTTGATTGAAAATTTACGGAGACTATTCTCCTAATTTCAAGTCGAATCTCATCAATTTCCATATATTTTAGTGAGTTTGCAAATAACTTGGTCAGATATCGTCGATTTACAACAAATTGATGCCAGTTTAGGTCGATTGTCACTTTGTGTTGATTGAAAATTTTCGAAGACCATATTTCTAATTCGAAGTCTAATCTCATCTATTCTCATATATTTGAGTAAGTTTGCATCTAACTTGGTCAGATATCGTCGATTTACAACAAATTGATGCCAGTTTAGGTCAATTGTCACTTTGTGTTGATTGAAAATTTTCGAAGACTATCTTTCTAATTCGAAGTCGAATCTCATCAATTCCCCTATATTTAAGTGAGTTTGCAAATAACTTGGTCAGATATCGTCGATTTACAAAAAATTAATGCCAGTTTAGGTCGATTGTCACTTTGTGTTGATTGAAAATTTTCGGAAACTATTTTCCTAATTTCAAGTCGAATCTCATCAATTTCCATATATTTGAGTGAGTTCGCAAATAACTTGGTCAGATATCGTCGATTTACATAAAATTGATGCCAGTTTAGGTCGATTGTCACTTTGTGTTGATTGAAAATTTTCGGAGACTATTTTCCTAATTTCAAGTCGAATCTCATCAATTTACATATATTTAAGTGAGTTTGCAAATAACTTGGTCAGATATCGTCGATTTACAACAAATTGATGCCAGTTTAGGTCGATTGTCACTTTGTGTTGATTGAAAATTTTCGAAGACCATATTTCTAATTCGAAGTCTAATCTCATCTATTCTCATATATTTGAGTAAGTTTGCATCTAACTTGGTCAGATATCGTCGATTTACAACAAATTGATGCCAGTTTAGGTCGATTGTCACTTTGTGTTGATTGAAAATTTTCGAAGACTATCTTTCTAATTCGAAGTCGAATCTCATCAATTTCTATATATTTAAGTGAGTTTGCGAATAACTTGGTCAGATATCGTCGATTTACATAAAATTGATGCCAGTTTAGGTCGATTGTCACTTTGTGTTGATTGAAAATTTACGGAGACTATTCTCCTAATTTCAAGTCGAATCTCATCAATTTCCATATATTTTAGTGAGTTTGCAAATAACTTGGTCAGATATCGTCGATTTACAACAAATTGATGCCAGTTTAGGTCGATTGTCACTTTGTGTTGATTGAAAATTTTCGAAGACCATATTTCTAATTCGAAGTCTAATCTCATCTATTCTCATATATTTGAGTAAGTTTGCATCTAACTTGGTCAGATATCGTCGATTTATAACAAATTGATGCCAGTTTAGGTCAATTGTCACTTTGTGTTGATTGAAAATTTTCGAAGACTATCTTTCTAATTCGAAGTCGAATCTCATCAATTCCCCTATATTTAAGTGAGTTTGCAAATAACTTGGTCAGATATCGTCGATTTACAAAAAATTAATGCCAGTTTAGGTCGATTGTCACTTTGTGTTGATTGAAAATTTTCGAAAACTATTTTCCTAATATCAAGTCGAATCTCATCAATTTCCATATATTTGAGTGAGTTCGCAAATAACTTGGTCAGATATCGTCGATTTACATAAAATTGATGCCAGTTTAGGTCGATTGTCACTTTGTGTTGATTGAAAATTTTCGGAGACTATTTTCCTAATTTCAAGTCGAATCTCATCAATTTACATATATTTAAGTGAGTTTGCAAATAACTTGGTCAGATATCGTCGATTTACAACAAATTGATGCCAGTTTAGGTCGATTGTCACTTTGTGTTGATTGAAAATTTTCGAAGACCATATTTCTAATTCGAAGTCTAATCTCATCTATTCTCATATATTTGAGTAAGTTTGCATCTAACTTGGTCAGATATCGTCGATTTACAACAAATTGATGCCAGTTTAGGTCGATTGTCACTTTGTGTTGATTGAAAATTTTCGAAGACTATCTTTCTAATTCGAAGTCGAATCTCATCAATTTCTATATATTTAAGTGAGTTTGCAAATAACTTGGTCAGATATCGTCGATTTACAACAAATTGATGCTAGCTTAGGTCGATTGTCACTTTGTGTTGATTGAAAATTTTCGAAGACTATCTTCCTAATTTCAAGTCGAATCTCATCAATTTACATATATTTAAGTGAGTTTGCAAATAACTTGGTCAGATATCGTCGATTTACAACAAATTGATGCCAGTTTAGGTCGATTGTCACTTTGTGTTGATTGAAAATTTTCGAAGACCATATTTCTAATTCGAAGTCTAATCTCATCTATTCTCATATATTTGAGTGAGTTTGCAAATAACTTGGTCAGATATCGTCGATTTACAACAAATTGATGCTAGCTTAGGTCGATTGTCACTTTGTGTTGATTGAAAATTTTCGAAGACTATCTTCCTAATTTCAAGTCGAATCTCATCAATTTCCATATATTTAAGTGAGTTTGCGAATAACTTGGTCAGATATCGTCGATTTACATAAAATTGATGCCAGTTTAGGTCGATTGTCACTTTGTGTTGATTGAAAATTTTCGGAGACTATTTTCCTAATTTCAAGTCGAATCTCATCAATTTACATATATTTAAGTGAGTTTGCAAATAACTTGGTAAGATATCGTCGATTTACAACAAATTGATGCCAGTTTAGGTCGATTGTCACTTTGTGTTGATTGAAAATTTTCGAAGACTATCTTTCTAATTCGAAGTCGAATGTCATCTATTCTCATATATTTGAGTGAGTTTGCATCTAACTTGGTCAGATATCGTCTATTTACAACAAATTGATTCCAGTTTAGGTCGATTGTCACTTTGTGTTGATTGAAAATTTACAAAGACTATTTACCTCATTCGGAGTCGAATCTCATCAATTTCCATATATTTAAGTGAGTTTGCAAATAACTCGGTCAGATATCGTAGATTTACAACAAAATGATGCTAGCTTAGGTCGATTGTCACTTTATGTTGATTGAAAATTTTCGAAGACTATCTTCCTAATTCGAACACGAATCTCATCAAATCTCATATGTTTGAGTGCGTTCGCAAATAACTTGGTCAGATATCGTCGATTTACATAAAATTGATGCCAGTTTAGGTCGATTGTCACTTTGTGTTGATTGAAAATTTTCGGAGACTATTTTCCTAATTTCAAGTCGAATCTCATCAATTTACATATATTTAAGTGAGTTTGCAAATAACTTGGTCAGATATCGTCGATTTACAACAAATTGATGCCAGTTTAGGTCGATTGTCACTTTGAGTTGATTGGAAATTTTCGAAGACCATATTTCTAATTCGAAGTCTAATCTCATCTATTCTCATATATTTGAGTAAGTTTGCATCTAACTTGGTCAGATATCGTCGATTTACAACAAATTGATGCCAGTTTAGGTCGATTGTCACTTTGTGTTGATTGAAAATTTTCGAAGACTATCTTTCTAATTCGAAGTCGAATCTCATCAATTTCCATATATTTAAGTGAGTTTGCAAATAACTTGGTCAGATATCGTCGATTTACAACAAATTGATGCTAGCTTAGGTCGATTGTCACTTTGTGTTGATTGAAAATTTTCGAAGACTATCTTCCTAATTTCAAGTCGAATCTCATCAATTTCCATATATTAAGTGAGTTTGCGAATAACTTGGTCAGATATCGTCGATTTACATAAAATTGATGCCAGTTTAGGTCGATTGTCACTTTGTGTTGATTGAAAATTTACGGAGACTATTCTCCTAATTTCAAGTCGAATCTCATCAATTTCCATATATTTTAGTGAGTTTGCAAATAACTTGGTCAGATATCGTCGATTTACAACAAATTGATGCCAGTTTAGGTCGATTGTCACTTTGTGTTGATTGAAAATTTTCGAAGACCATATTTCTAATTCGAAGTCTAATCTCATCTATTCTCATATATTTGAGTAAGTTTGCATCTAACTTGGTCAGATATCGTCGATTTACAACAAATTGATGCCAGTTTAGGTCAATTGTCACTTTGTGTTGATTGAAAATTTTCGAAGACTATCTTTCTAATTCGAAGTCGAATCTCATCAATTCCCCTATATTTAAGTGAGTTTGCAAATAACTTGGTCAGATATCGTCGATTTACAAAAAATTAATGCCAGTTTAGGTCGATTGTCACTTTGTGTTGATTGAAAATTTTCGAAAACTATTTTCCTAATTTCAAGTCGAATCTCATCAATTTCCATATATTTAAGTGAGTTCGCAAATAACTTGGTCAGATATCGTCGATTTACATAAAATTGATGCCAGTTTAGGTCGATTGTCACTTTGTGTTGATTGAAAATTTTCGGAGACTATTTTCCTAATTTCAAGTCGAATCTCATCAATTTACATATATTTAAGTGAGTTTGCAAATAACTTGGTCAGATATCGTCGATTTACAACAAATTGATGCCAGTTTAGGTCGATTGTCACTTTGTGTTGATTGAAAATTTTCGAAGACCATATTTCTAATTCGAAGTCTAATCTCATCTATTCTCATATATTTGAGTAAGTTTGCATCTAACTTGGTCAGATATCGTCGATTTACAACAAATTGATGCCAGTTTAGGTCGATTGTCACTTTGTGTTGATTGAAAATTTTCGAAGACTATCTTTCTAATTCGAAGTCGAATCTCATCAATTTCTATATATTTAAGTGAGTTTGCGAATAACTTGGTCAGATATCGTCGATTTACATAAAATTGATGCCAGTTTAGGTCGATTGTCACTTTGTGTTGATTGAAAATTTACGGAGACTATTCTCCTAATTTCAAGTCGAATCTCATCAATTTCCATATATTTGAGTGAGTTTGCAAATAACTTGGTCAGATATCGTCGATTTACAACAAATTGATGCCAGTTTAGGTCGATTGTCACTTTGTGTTGATTGAAAATTTTCGAAGACCATATTTCTAATTCGAAGTCTAATCTCATCTATTCTCATATATTTGAGTAAGTTTGCATCTAACTTGGTCAGATATCGTCGATTTACAACAAATTGATGCCAGTTTAGGTCAATTGTCACTTTGTGTTGATTGAAAATTTTCGAAGACTATCTTTCTAATTCGAAGTCGAATCTCATCAATTCCCCTATATTTAAGTGAGTTTGCAAATAACTTGGTCAGATATCGTCGATTTACAAAAAATTAATGCCAGTTTAGGTCGATTGTCACTTTGTGTTGATTGAAAATTTTCGAAAACTATTTTCCTAATATCAAGTCGAATCTCATCAATTTCCATATATTTGAGTGAGTTCGCAAATAACTTGGTCAGATATCGTCGATTTACAACAAATTGATGCCAGTTTAGGTCGATTGTCACTTTGTGTTGATTGAAAATTTTCGGAGACCATATTTCTAATTCGAAGTCTAATCTCATCTATTCTCATATATTTGAGTAAGTTTGCATCTAACTTGGTCAGATATCGTCGATTTACAACAAATTGATGCCAGTTTAGGTCGATTGTCACTTTGTGTTGATTGAAAATTTTCGAAGACTATCTTTCTAATTCGAAGTCGAATCTCATCAATTTCTATATATTTAAGTGAGTTTGCAAATAACTTGGTCAGATATCGTCGATTTACAACAAATTGATGCTAGCTTAGGTCGATTGTCACTTTGTGTTGATTGAAAATTTTCGAAGACTATCTTCCTAATTTCAAGTCGAATCTCATCAATTTACATATATTTAAGTGAGTTTGCAAATAACTTGGTCAGATATCGTCGATTTACAACAAATTGATGCCAGTTTAGGTCGATTGTCACTTTGTGTTGATTGAAAATTTTCGAAGACCATATTTCTAATTCGAAGTCTAATCTCATCTATTCTCATATATTTGAGTGAGTTTGCAAATAACTTGGTCAGATATCGTCGATTTACAACAAATTGATGCTAGCTTAGGTCGATTGTCACTTTGTGTTGATTGAAAATTTTCGAAGACTATCTTCCTAATTTCAAGTCGAATCTCATCAATTTCCATATATTTAAGTGAGTTTGCGAATAACTTGGTCAGATATCGTCGATTTACATAAAATTGATGCCAGTTTAGGTCGATTGTCACTTTGTGTTGATTGAAAATTTTCGGAGACTATTTTCCTAATTTCAAGTCCAATCTCATCAATTTACATATATTTAAGTGAGTTTGCAAATAACTTGGTCAGATATCGTCGATTTACAACAAATTGATGCCAGTTTAGGTCGATTGTCACTTTGTGTTGATTGAAAATTTTCGAAGACTATCTTTCTAATTCGAAGTCGAATGTCATCTATTCTCATATATTTGAGTGAGTTTGCATCTAACTTGGTCAGATATCGTCTATTTACAACAAATTGATTCCAGTTTAGGTCGATTGTCACTTTGTGTTGATTGAAAATTTACAAAGACTATTTACCTCATTCGGAGTCGAATCTCATCAATTTCCATATATTTAAGTGAGTTTGCAAATAACTCGGTCAGATATCGTAGATTTACAACAAAATGATGCTAGCTTAGGTCGATTGTCACTTTATGTTGATTGAAAATTTTCGAAGACTATCTTCCTAATTCGAAGTCGAATCTCATCAAATCTCATATGTTTGAGTGAGTTTGCAAATAACTTGGTCAGATATCGTCGATTTACATAAAATTGATGCCAGTTTAGGTCGATTGTCACTTTGTGTTGATTGAAAATTTTCGGAGACTATTTTCCTAATTTCAAGTCGAATCTCATCAATTTACATATATTTAAGTGAGTTTGCAAATAACTTGGTCAGATATCGTCGATTTACAACAAATTGATGCCAGTTTAGGTTGATTGTCACTTTGTGTTGATTGAAAATTTTCGAAGACTATCTTTCTAATTCGAAGTCGAATGTCATCTATTCTCATATATTTGAGTGAGTTCGCATCTAACTTGGTCAGATATCGTCGATTTACAACAAATTGATTCCAGTTTAGGTCGATTGTCACTTTGTGTTGATTGAAAATTTACAAAGACTATTTACCTCATTCGGAGTCGAATCTCATCAATTTCCATATATTTAAGTGAGTTTGCAAATAACTCGGTCAGATATCGTAGATTTACAACAAAATGATGCTAGCTTAGGTCGATTGTCACTTTATGTTGATTGAAAATTTTCGAAGACTATCTTCCTAATTCGAACACGAATCTCATCAAATCTCATATGTTTGAGTGAGTTTGCAAATAACTTGGTCAGATATCGTCGATTTACATAAAATTGATGCCAGTTTAGGTCGATTGTCACTTTGTGTTGATTGAAAATTTTCGGAGACTATTTTCCTAATTTCAAGTCGAATCTCATCAATTTACATATATTTAAGTGAGTTTGCAAATAACTTGGTCAGATATCGTCGATTTACAACAAATTGATGCCAGTTTAGGTCGATTGTCACTTTGTGTTGATTGAAAATTTTCGAAGACCATATTTCTAATTCGAAGTCTAATCTCATCTATTCTCATATATTTGAGTAAGTTTGCATCTAACTTGGTCAGATATCGTCGATTTACAACAAATTGATGCCAGTTTAGGTCGATTGTCACTTTGTGTTGATTGAAAATTTTCGAAGACTATCTTTCTAATTCGAAGTCGAATCTCATCAATTTCCATATATTTAAGTGAGTTTGCAAATAACTTGGTCAGATATCGTCGATTTACAACAAATTGATGCTAGCTTAGGTCGATTGTCACTTTGTGTTGATTGAAAATTTTCGAAGACTATCTTCCTAATTTCAAGTCGAATCTCATCAATTTCCATATATTTAAGTGAGTTTGCGAATAACTTGGTCAGATATCGTCGATTTACATAAAATTGATGCCAGTTTAGGTCGATTGTCACTTTGTGTTGATTGAAAATTTTCGGAGACTATTTTCCTAATTTCAAGTCGAATCTCATCAATTTACATATATTTAAGTGAGTTTGCAAATAACTTGGTCAGATATCGTCGATTTACAACAAATTGATGCCAGTTTAGGTCGATTGTCACTTTGTGTTGATTGAAAATTTTCGAAGACTATCTTTCTAATTCGAAGTCGAATGTCATCTATTCTCATATATTTGAGTGAGTTTGCATCTAACTTGGTCAGATATCGTCTATTTACAACAAATTGATTCCAGTTTAGGTCGATTGTCACTTTGTGTTGATTGAAAATTTACAAAGACCATTTACCTCATTCGGAGTCGAATCTCATCAATTTCCATATATTTAAGTGAGTTTGCAAATAACTCGGTCAGATATCGTAGATTTACAACAAAATGATGCTAGCTTAGGTCGATTGTCACTTTATGTTGATTGAAAATTTTCGAAGACTATCTTCCTAATTCGAAGTCGAATCTCATCAAATCTCATATGTTTGAGTGAGTTTGCAAATAACTTGGTCAGATATCGTCGATTTACATAAAATTGATGCCAGTTTAGGTCGATTGTCACTTTGTGTTGATTGAAAATTTTCGAAGACCATATTTCTAATTCGAAGTCTAATCTCATCTATTCTCATATATTTGAGTAAGTTTGCATCTAACTTGGTCAGATATCGTCGATTTACAACAAATTGATGCCAGTTTAGGTCGATTGTCACTTTGTGTTGATTGAAAATTTTCGAAGACTATCTTTCTAATTCGAAGTCGAATCTCATCAATTTCCATATATTTAAGTGAGTTTGCAAATAACTTGGTCAGATATCGTCGATTTACAACAAATTGATGCTAGCTTAGGTCGATTGTCACTTTGTGTTGATTGAAAATTTTCGAAGACTATCTTCCTAATTTCAAGTCGAATCTCATCAATTTCCATATATTTAAGTGAGTTTGCGAATAACTTGGTCAGATATCGTCGATTTACATAAAATTGATGCCAGTTTAGGTCGATTGTCACTTTGTGTTGATTGAAAATTTACGGAGACTATTTTCCTAATTTCAAGTCGAATCTCATCAATTTCCATATATTTTAGTGAGTTTGCAAATAACTTGGTCAGATATCGTCGATTTACAACAAATTGATGCCAGTTTAGGTCGATTGTCACTTTGTGTTGATTGAAAATTTTCGAAGACCATATTTCTAATTCGAAGTCTAATCTCATCTATTCTCATATATTTGAGTAAGTTTGCATCTAACTTGGTCAGATATCGTCGATTTACAACAAATTGATGCCAGTTTAGGTCGATTGTCACTTTGTGTTGATTGAAAATTTTCGAAGACTATCTTTCTAATTCGAAGTCGAATCTCATCAATTCCCCTATATTTAAGTGAGTTTGCAAATAACTTGGTCAGATATCGTCGATTTACAAAAAATTAATGCCAGTTTAGGTCGATTGTCACTTTGTGTTGATTGAAAATTTTCGAAAACTATTTTCCTAATTTCAAGTCGAATCTCATCAATTTCCATATATTTGAGTGAGTTCGCAAATAACTTGGTCAGATATCGTCGATTTACATAAAATTGATGCCAGTTTAGGTCGATTGTCACTTTGTGTTGATTGAAAATTTTCGGAGACTATTTTCCTAATTTCAAGTCGAATCTCATCAATTTCCATATATTTTAGTGAGTTTGCAAATAACTTGGTCAGATATCGTCGATTTACAACAAATTGATGCCAGTTTAGGTCGTTTGTCACTTTGTGTTGATTGAAAATTTTCGAAGACTATCTTTCTAATTCGAAGTAGAATCTCATCAATTCCCCTATATTTAAGTGAGTTTGCAAATAACTTGGTCAGATATCGTCGATTTACAAAAAATTGATGCCAGTTTAGGTCGATTGTCACTTTGTGTTGATTGAAATCTTTCGAAGACTATCTTCCTAATTTCAAGTCGAATCTCATCAATTACCATATATTTAAGTGAGTTTGCAAATACCTTGGTCAGATATCGTCGATTTACAACAAATTGATGCTAGTTTAGGTCGATTGTCACTTTGTGTTAATTGAAAATTGTCGAAGACTATCTTCCTAATTTCAAGTCGAATCTCATCAATTTCCATATAGTTAAGTGAGTTTGCAAATAACTTGGTCAGATATCGTAGATTTACAACAAATTGATGCTAGCTTAGGTCGATTGTCACTTTGTGTTGATTGAAAATTTTCGAAAACTATCTTCCTAATTTCAAGTCGAATCTCATCAATTTCCATATATTTAAGTGAGTTTGCAAATAACTTGGTCAGATATCGTCGATTTACAACAAATTGATGCTGGCTTAGGTCGATTGTCACTTTGTGTTGATTGAAAATTTTCGAAGACTATCTTCCTAATTTCAAGTCGAATCTCATCAATTTCCATATATTTAAGTGAGTTTGCAAATAACTTGGTCAGATATCGTCGATTTACAACAAATTGATGCTAGCTTAGGTCGATTGTCACTTTGTGTTGATTGCAAATTTTCGAAGACTATCTTCCTAATTTCAAGTCGAATCTCATCAATTTCCATATATTTAAGTGAGTTTGCGAATAACTTGGTCAGATATCGTCGATTTACATAAAATTGATGCCAGTTTAGGTCGATTGTCACTTTGTGTTGATTGAAAATTTTCGGAGACTATTTTCCTAATTTCAAGTCGAATCTCATCAATTTACATATATTTAAGTGAGTTTGCAAATAACTTGGTCAGATATCGTCGATTTACAACAAATTGATGCCAGCTTAGGTCGATTGTCACTTTGTGTTGATTGAAAATTTTCGAAGACTATCTTTCTAATTCGAAGTCGAATGTCATCTATTCTCATATATTTTAGTGAGTTTGCATCTAACTTGGTCAGATATCGTCTATTTACAACAAATTGATTCCAGTTTAGGTCGATTGTCACTTTGTGTTGATTGAAAATTTACAAAGACCATTTACCTCATTCGGAGTCGAATCTCATCAATTTCCATATATTTAAGTGAGTTTGCAAATAACTCGGTCAGATATCGTAGATTTACAACAAAATGATGCTAGCTTAGGTCGATTGTCACTTTATGTTGATTGAAAATTTTCGAAGACTATCTTCCTAATTCGAAGTCGAATCTCATCAAATCTCATATGTTTGAGTGAGTTTGCAAATAACTTGGTCAGATATCGTCGATTTACATAAAATTGATGCCAGTTTAGGTCGATTGTCACTTTGTGTTGATTGAAAATTTTCGAAGACCATATTTCTAATTCGAAGTCTAATCTCATCTATTCTCATATATTTGAGTAAGTTTGCATCTAACTTGGTCAGATATCGTCGATTTACAACAAATTGATGCCAGTTTAGGTCGATTGTCACTTTGTGTTGATTGAAAATTTTCGAAGACTATCTTTCTAATTCGAAGTCGAATCTCATCAATTTCCATATATTTAAGTGAGTTTGCAAATAACTTGGTCAGATATCGTCGATTTACAACAAATTGATGCTAGCTTAGGTCGATTGTCACTTTGTGTTGATTGAAAATTTTCGAAGACTATCTTCCTAATTTCAAGTCGAATCTCATCAATTTCCATATATTTAAGTGAGTTTGCGAATAACTTGGTCAGATATCGTCGATTTACATAAAATTGATGCCAGTTTAGGTCGATTGTCACTTTGTGTTGATTGAAAATTTACGGAGACTATTTTCCTAATTTCAAGTCGAATCTCATCAATTTACATATATTTAAGTGAGCTTGCAAATAACTTGGTCAGATATCGTCGATTTACAACAAATTGATGCCAGCTTAGGTCGATTGTCACTTTGTGTTGATTGAAAATTTTCGAAGACTATCTTTCTAATTCGAAGTCGAATGTCATCTATTCTCATATATTTGAGTGAGTTTGCATCTAACTTGGTCAGATATCGTCTATTTACAACAAATTGTTTCCAGTTTAGGTCGATTGTCACTTTGTGTTGATTGAAAATTTACAAAGACCATTTACCTCATTCGGAGTCGAATCTCATCAATTTCCATATATTTAAGTGAGTTTGCAAATAACTCGGTCAGATATCGTAGATTTACAACAAAATGATGCTAGCTTAGGTCGATTGTCACTTTATGTTGATTGAAAATTTTCGAAGACTATCTTCCTAATTCGAAGTCGAATCTCATCAAATCTCATATGTTTGAGTGAGTTTGCAAATAACTTGGTCAGATATCGTCGATTTACATAAAATTGATGCCAGTTTAGGTCGATTGTCACTTTGTGTTGATTGAAAATTTTCGAAGACCATATTTCTAATTCGAAGTCTAATCTCATCTATTCTCATATATTTGAGTAAGTTTGCATCTAACTTGGTCAGATATCGTCGATTTACAACAAATTGATGCCAGTTTAGGTCGATTGTCACTTTGTGTTGATTGAAAATTTTCGAAGACTATCTTTCTAATTCGAAGTCGAATCTCATCAATTTCCATATATTTAAGTGAGTTTGCAAATAACTTGGTCAGATATCGTCGATTTACAACAAATTGATGCTAGCTTAGGTCGATTGTCACTTTGTGTTGATTGAAAATTTTCGAAGACTATCTTCCTAATTTCAAGTCGAATCTCATCAATTTCCATATATTTAAGTGAGTTTGCGAATAACTTGGTCAGATATCGTCGATTTACATAAAATTGATGCCAGTTTAGGTCGATTGTCACTTTGTGTTGATTGAAAATTTACGGAGACTATTTTCCTAATTTCAAGTCGAATCTCATCAATTTCCATATATTTTAGTGAGTTTGCAAATAACTTGGTCAGATATCGTCGATTTACAACAAATTGATGCCAGTTTAGGTCGATTGTCACTTTGTGTTGATTGAAAATTTTCGAAGACCATATTTCTAATTCGAAGTCTAATCTCATCTATTCTCATATATTTGAGTAAGTTTGCATCTAACTTGGTCAGATATCGTCGATTTACAACAAATTGATGCCAGTTTAGGTCGATTGTCACTTTGTGTTGATTGAAAATTTTCGAAGACTATCTTTCTAATTCGAAGTCGAATCTCATCAATTCCCCTATATTTAAGTGAGTTTGCAAATAACTTGGTCAGATATCGTCGATTTACAAAAAATTATTGCCAGTTTAGGTCGATTGTCACTTTGTGTTGATTGAAAATTTTCGAAAACTATTTTCCTAATTTCAAGTCGAATCTCATCAATTTCCATATATTTGAGTGAGTTCGCAAATAACTTGGTCAGATATCGTCGATTTACATAAAATTGATGCCAGTTTAGGTCGATTGTCACTTTGTGTTGATTGAAAATTTTCGGAGACTATTTTCCTAATTTCAAGTCGAATCTCATCAATTTCCATATATTTTAGTGAGTTTGCAAATAACTTGGTCAGATATCGTCGATTTACAACAAATTGATGCCAGTTTAGGTCGTTTGTCACTTTGTGTTGATTGAAAATTTTCGAAGACTATCTTTCTAATTCGAAGTAGAATCTCATCAATTCCCCTATATTTAAGTGAGTTTGCAAATAACTTGGTCAGATATCGTCGATTTACAAAAAATTGATGCCAGTTTAGGTCGATTGTCACTTTGTGTTGATTGAAATCTTTCGAAGACTATCTTCCTAATTTCAAGTCGAATCTCATCAATTACCATATATTTAAGTGAGTTTGCAAATACCTTGGTCAGATATCGTCGATTTACAACAAATTGATGCTAGTTTAGGTCGATTGTCACTTTGTGTTGATTGAAAATTGTCGAAGACTATCTTCCTAATTTCAATTCGAATCTCATCAATTTCCATATAGTTAAGTGAGTTTGCAAATAACTTGGTCAGATATCGTAGATTTACAACAAATTGATGCTAGCTTAGGTCGATTGTCACTTTGTGTTGATTGAAAATTTTCGAAAACTATCTTCCTAATTTCAAGTCGAATCTCATCAATTTCCATATATTTAAGTGAGTTTGCAAATAACTTGGTCAGATATCGTCGATTTACAACAAATTGATGCTGGCTTAGGTCGATTGTCACTTTGTGTTGATTGAAAATTTTCGAAGACTATCTTCCTAATTTCAAGTCGAATCTCATCAATTTCCATATATTTAAGTGAGTTTGCAAATAACTTGGTCAGATATCGTCGATTTACAACAAATTGATGCTAGCTTAGGTCGATTGTCACTTGGTGTTGATTGGAAACTTTCGAAGACTATCTTCCTAATTCGGAGTCGAATCTCATCAATTCCCCTGTAGTCAAGTGAGTTTGCAAATAACTTGGTCAGATATCGTCGATTTACAACAAATTGATGCCAGTTTAGGTCGATTGTCACTTTGTGTTGATTGAAAATTTTCGAAGACCATATTTCTAATTCGAAGTCTAATCTCATCTATTCTCATATATTTGAGTAAGTTTGCATCTAACTTGGTCAGATATCGTCGATTTACAACAAATTGATGCCAGTTTAGGTCGATTGTCACTTTGTGTTGATTGAAAATTTTCGAAGACTATCTTTCTAATTCGAAGTCGAATCTCATCAATTCCCCTATATTTAAGTGAGTTTGCAAATAACTTGGTCAGATATCGTCGATTTACAAAAAATTAATGCCAGTTTAGGTCGATTGTCACTTTGTGTTGATTGAAAATTTTCGAAAACTATTTTCCTAATTTCAAGTCGAATCTCATCAATTTCCATATATTTGAGTGAGTTCGCAAATAACTTGGTCAGATATCGTCGATTTACAACAAATTAATGCCAGTTTAGGTCGATTGTCACTTGGTGTTGATTGGAAACTTTCGAAGACTATCTTCCTAATTCGGAGTCGAATCTCATCAATTCCCCTGTATTCAAGTGAGTTTGCAAATAACTTGGTCAGATATCGTCGATTTACAACAAATTGATGCCAGTTTAGGTCGATTGTCACTTTGTGTTGATTGAAAATTTTCGAAGACCATATTTCTAATTCGAAGTCTAATCTCATCTATTCTCATATATTTGAGTAAGTTTGCATCTAACTTGGTCAGATATCGTCGATTTACAACAAATTGATGCCAGTTTAGGTCGATTGTCACTTTGTGTTGATTGAAAATTTTCGAAGACTATCTTTCTAATTCGAAGTCGAATCTCATCAATTTCCATATATTTAAGTGAGTTTGCAAATAACTTGGTCAGATATCGTCGATTTACAACAAATTGATGCTAGCTTAGGTCGATTGTCACTTTGTGTTGATTGAAAATTTTCGAAGACTATCTTCCTAATTTCAAGTCGAATCTCATCAATTTCCATATATTTAAGTGAGTTTGCGAATAACTTGGTCAGATATCGTCGATTTACATAAAATTGATGCCAGTTTAGGTCGATTGTCACTTTGTGTTGATTGAAAATTTTCGGAGACTATTTTCCTAATTTCAAGTCGAATCTCATCAATTTACATATATTTAAGTGAGTTTGCAAATAACTTGGTCAGATATCGTCGATTTACAACAAATTGATGCCAGTTTAGGTCGATTGTCACTTTGTGTTGATTGAAAATTTTCGAAGACTATCTTTCTAATTCGAAGTCGAATGTCATCTATTCTCATATATTTGAGTGAGTTTGCATCCAACTTGGTCAGATATCGTCTATTTACAACAAATTGATTCCAGTTTAGGTCGATTGTCACTTTGTGTTGATTGAAAATTTACAAAGACCATTTACCTCATTCGGAGTCGAATCTCATCAATTTCCATATATTTAAGTGAGTTTGCAAATAACTCGGTCAGATATCGTAGATTTACAACAAAATGATGCTAGCTTAGGTCGATTGTCACTTTATGTTGATTGAAAATTTTCGAAGACTATCTTCCTAATTCGAAGTCGAATCTCATCAAATCTCATATGTTTGAGTGAGTTTGCAAATAACTTGGTCAGATATCGTCGATTTACATAAAATTGATGCCAGTTTAGGTCGATTGTCACTTTGTGTTGATTGAAAATTTTCGAAGACCATATTTCTAATTCGAAGTCTAATCTCATCTATTCTCATATATTTGAGTAAGTTTGCATCTAACTTGGTCAGATATCGTCGATTTACAACAAATTGATGCCAGTTTAGGTCGATTGTCACTTTGTGTTGATTGAAAATTTTCGAAGACTATCTTTCTAATTCGAAGTCGAATCTCATCAATTTCCATATATTTAAGTGAGTTTGCAAATAACTTGGTCAGATATCGTCGATTTACAACAAATTGATGCTAGCTTAGGTCGATTGTCACTTTGTGTTGATTGAAAATTTTCGAAGACTATCTTCCTAATTTCAAGTCGAATCTCATCAATTTCCATATATTTAAGTGAGTTTGCGAATAACTTGGTCAGATATCGTCGATTTACATAAAATTGATGCCAGTTTAGGTCGATTGTCACTTTGTGTTGATTGAAAATTTACGGAGACTATTTTCCTAATTTCAAGTCGAATCTCATCAATTTCCATATATTTTAGTGAGTTTGCAAATAACTTGGTCAGATATCGTCGATTTACAACAAATTGATGCCAGTTTAGGTCGTTTGTCACTTTGTGTTGATTGAAAATTTTCGAAGACTATCTTCCTAATTTCAAGTCGAATCTCATCAATTACCATATATTTAAGTGAGTTTGCAAATAACTTGGTCAGATATCGTCGATTTACATAAAATTGATGCCAGTTTAGGTCGATTGTCACTTTGTGTTGATTGAAAATTTTCGAAGACCATATTTCTAATTCGAAGTCTAATCTCATCTATTCTCATATATTTGAGTAAGTTTGCATCTAACTTGGTCAGATATCGTCGATTTACAACAAATTGATGCCAGTTTAGGTCGATTGTCACTTTGTGTTGATTGAAAATTTTCGAAGACCATATTTCTAATTCGAAGTCTAATCTCATCTATTCTCATATATTTGAGTAAGTTTGCATCTAACTTGGTCAGATATCGTCGATTTACAACAAATTGATGCCAGTTTAGGTCGATTGTCACTTTGTGTTGATTGAAAATTTTCGAAGACTATCTTTCTAATTCGAAGTCGAATCTCATCAATTCCCCTATATTTAAGTGAGTTTGCAAATAACTTGGTCAGATATCGTCGATTTACAAAAAATTAATGCCAGTTTAGGTCGATTGTCACTTTGTGTTGATTGAAAATTTTCGAAAACTATTTTCCTAATTTCAAGTCGAATCTCATCAATTTCCATATATTTGAGTGAGTTCGCAAATAACTTGGTCAGATATCGTCGATTTACATAAAATTGATGCCAGTTTAGGTCGATTGTCACTTTGTGTTGATTGAAAATTTTCGGAGACTATTTTCCTAATTTCAAGTCGAATCTCATCAATTTCCATATATTTTAGTGAGTTTGCAAATAACTTGGTCAGATATCGTCGATTTACAACAAATTGATGCCAGTTTAGGTCGTTTGTCACTTTGTGTTGATTGAAAATTTTCGAAGACTATCTTTCTAATTCGAAGTAGAATCTCATCAATTCCCCTATATTTAAGTGAGTTTGCAAATAACTTGGTCAGATATCGTCGATTTACAAAAAATTGATGCCAGTTTAGGTCGATTGTCACTTTGTGTTGATTGAAATCTTTCGAAGACTATCTTCCTAATTTCAAGTCGAATCTCATCAATTACCATATATTTAAGTGAGTTTGCAAATACCTTGGTCAGATATCGTCGATTTACAACAAATTGATGCTAGTTTAGGTCGATTGTCACTTTGTGTTAATTGAAAATTGTCGAAGACTATCTTCCTAATTTCAATTCGAATCTCATCAATTTCCATATAGTTAAGTGAGTTTGCAAATAACTTGGTCAGATATCGTAGATTTACAACAAATTGATGCTAGCTTAGGTCGATTGTCACTTTGTGTTGATTGAAAATTTTCGAAAACTATCTTCCTAATTTCAAGTCGAATCTCATCAATTTCCATATATTTAAGTGAGTTTGCAAATAACTTGGTCAGATATCGTCGATTTACAACAAATTGATGCTGGCTTAGGTCGATTGTCACTTTGTGTTGATTGAAAATTTTCGAAGACTATCTTCCTAATTTCAAGTCGAATCTCATCAATTTCCATATATTTAAGTGAGTTTGCAAATAACTTGGTCAGATATCGTCGATTTACAACAAATTGATGCTAGCTTAGGTCGATTGTCACTTTGTGTTGATTGAAAATTTTCGAAGACTATCTTCCTAATTTCAAGTCGAATCTCATCAATTTCCATATATTTAAGTGAGTTTGCGAATAACTTGGTCAGATATCGTCGATTTACATAAAATTGATGCCAGTTTAGGTCGATTGTCACTTTGTGTTGATTGAAAATTTTCGGAGACTATTTTCCTAATTTCAAGTCGAATCTCATCAATTTACATATATTTAAGTGAGTTTGCAAATAACTTGGTCAGATATCGTCGATTTACAACAAATTGATGCCAGCTTAGGTCGATTGTCACTTTGTGTTGATTGAAAATTTTCGAAGACTATCTTTCTAATTCGAAGTCGAATGTCATCTATTCTCATATATTTGAGTGAGTTTGCATCTAACTTGGTCAGATATCGTCTATTTACAACAAATTGATTCCAGTTTAGGTCGATTGTCACTTTGTGTTGATTGAAAATTTACAAAGACCATTTACCTCATTCGGAGTCGAATCTCATCAATTTCCATATATTTAAGTGAGTTTGCAAATAACTCGGTCAGATATCGTAGATTTACAACAAAATGATGCTAGCTTAGGTCGATTGTCACTTTATGTTGATTGAAAATTTTCGAAGACTATCTTCCTAATTCGAAGTCGAATCTCATCAAATCTCATATGTTTGAGTGAGTTTGCAAATAACTTGGTCAGATATCGTCGATTTACATAAAATTGATGCCAGTTTAGGTCGATTGTCACTTTGTGTTGATTGAAAATTTTCGAAGACCATATTTCTAATTCGAAGTCTAATCTCATCTATTCTCATATATTTGAGTAAGTTTGCATCTAACTTGGTCAGATATCGTCGATTTACAACAAATTGATGCCAGTTTAGGTCGATTGTCACTTTGTGTTGATTGAAAATTTTCGAAGACTATCTTTCTAATTCGAAGTCGAATCTCATCAATTTCCATATATTTAAGTGAGTTTGCAAATAACTTGGTCAGATATCGTCGATTTACAACAAATTGATGCTAGCTTAGGTCGATTGTCACTTTGTGTTGATTGAAAATTTTCGAAGACTATCTTCCTAATTTCAAGTCGAATCTCATCAATTTCCATATATTTAAGTGAGTTTGCGAATAACTTGGTCAGATATCGTCGATTTACATAAAATTGATGCCAGTTTAGGTCGATTGTCACTTTGTGTTGATTGAAAATTTACGGAGACTATTTTCCTAATTTCAAGTCGAATCTCATCAATTTCCATATATTTTAGTGAGTTTGCAAATAACTTGGTCAGATATCGTCGATTTACAACAAATTGATGCCAGTTTAGGTCGATTGTCACTTTGTGTTGATTGAAAATTTTCGAAGACCATATTTCTAATTCGAAGTCTAATCTCATCTATTCTCATATATTTGAGTAAGTTTGCATCTAACTTGGTCAGATATCGTCGATTTACAACAAATTGATGCCAGTTTAGGTCGATTGTCACTTTGTGTTGATTGAAAATTTTCGAAGACTATCTTTCTAATTCGAAGTCGAATCTCATCAATTCCCCTATATTTAAGTGAGTTTGCAAATAACTTGGTCAGATATCGTCGATTTACAAAAAATTATTGCCAGTTTAGGTCGATTGTCACTTTGTGTTGATTGAAAATTTTCCAAAACTATTTTCCTAATTTCAAGTCGAATCTCATCAATTTCCATATATTTGAGTGAGTTCGCAAATAACTTGGTCAGATATCGTCGATTTACATAAAATTGATGCCAGTTTAGGTCGATTGTCACTTTGTGTTGATTGAAAATTTTCGGAGACTATTTTCCTAATTTCAAGTCGAATTTCATCAATTTCCATATATTTTAGTGAGTTTGCAAATAACTTGGTCAGATATCGTCGATTTACAACAAATTGATGCCAGTTTAGGTCGTTTGTCACTTTGTGTTGATTGAAAATTTTCGAAGACTATCTTTCTAATTCGAAGTAGAATCTCATCAATTCCCCTATATTTAAGAGAGTTTGCAAATAACTTGGTCAGATATCGTCGATTTACAAAAAATTGATGCCAGTTTAGGTCGATTGTCACTTTGTGTTGATTGAAATCTTTCGAAGACTATCTTCCTAATTTCAAGTCGAATCTCATCAATTACCATATATTTAAGTGAGTTTGCAAATACCTTGGTCAGATATCGTCGATTTACAACAAATTGATGCTAGTTTAGGTCGATTGTCACTTTGTGTTGATTGAAAATTGTCGAAGACTATCTTCCTAATTTCAATTCGAATCTCATCAATTTCCATATAGTTAAGTGAGTTTGCAAATAACTTGGTCAGATATCGTAGATTTACAACAAATTGATGCTAGCTTAGGTCGATTGTCACTTTGTGTTGATTGAAAATTTTCGAAAACTATCTTCCTAATTTCAAGTCGAATCTCATCAATTTCCATATATTTAAGTGAGTTTGCAAATAACTTGGTCAGATATCGTCGATTTACAACAAATTGATGCTGGCTTAGGTCGATTGTCACTTTGTGTTGATTGAAAATTTTCGAAGACTATCTTCCTAATTTCAAGTCGAATCTCATCAATTTCCATATATTTAAGTGAGTTTGCAAATAACTTGGTCAGATATCGTCGATTTACAACAAATTGATGCTAGCTTAGGTCGATTGTCACTTGGTGTTGATTGGAAACTTTCGAAGACTATCTTCCTAATTCGGAGTCGAATCTCATCAATTCCCCTGTAGTCAAGTGAGTTTGCAAATAACTTGGTCAGATATCGTCGATTTACAACAAATTGATGCCAGTTTAGGTCGATTGTCACTTTGTGTTGATTGAAAATTTTCGAAGACCATATTTCTAATTCGAAGTCTAATCTCATCTATTCTCATATATTTGAGTAAGTTTGCATCTAACTTGGTCAGATATCGTCGATTTACAACAAATTGATGCCAGTTTAGGTCGATTGTCACTTTGTATTGATTGAAAATTTTCGAAGACTATCTTTCTAATTCGAAGTCGAATCTCATCAATTTCCATATATTTAAGTGAGTTTGCAAATAACTTGGTCAGATATCGTCGATTTACAACAAATTGATGCTAGCTTAGGTCGATTGTCACATTGTGTTGATTGAAAAATTTCGAAGACTATCTTCCTGATTTCAAGTCGAATCTCATCAATTTCCATATATTTAAGTGAGTTTGCGAATAACTTGGTCAGATATCGTCGATTTACATAAAATTGATGCCAGTTTAGGTCGATTGTCACTTTGTGTTGATTGAAAATTTACGGAGACTATTTTCCTAATTTCAAGTCGAATCTCATCAATTTCCATATATTTTAGTGAGTTTGCAAATAACTTGGTCAGATATCGTCGATTTACAACAAATTGATGCCAGTTTAGGTCGATTGTCACTTTGTGTTGATTGAAAATTTTCGAAGACCATATTTCTAATTCGAAGTCTAATCTCATCTATTCTCATATATTTGAGTAAGTTTGCATCTAACTTGGTCAGATATCGTCGATTTACAACAAATTGATGCCAGTTTAGGTCGATTGTCACTTTGTGTTGATTGGAAACTTTCGAAGACTATCTTCCTAATTCGGAGTCGAATCTCATCTATTCTCATATATTTGAGTAAGTTTGCATCTAACTTGGTCAGATATCGTCGATTTACAACAAATTGATGCCAAATTAGGTCGATTGTCACTTTGTGTTGATTGAAAATTTTCGAAGACTATTTTCCTAATTTCAAGTCGAATCTCATCAATTTCCATATATTTGAGTGAGTTTGCATTTAACTTAGTGAGATATCGTCGATTTACAACAAATTGATGCCAGTTTAGGTCTCAATTGTTATATATTAGAGAGAGTTTGCAAATAACTTGGTCGGATATCGTCGATTTACAACAAATTGATGCCAATTTAGGTCGATTGTCACTTTATGTTGATTGAAAATTTACAAAGACTATTTCCCTCATTCGGAGTCGAATCTCATCAATTTCCATATATTTGAGTGAGTTTGCAAATAACTTGGTCAGATATCGTCGATTTACAACAAATTGATGCTAGCTTAGGTCGATTGTCACTTTGTGTTGATTGAAAATTTTCGAAGACTATTTTCCTAATTTCAAGTCGAATCTCATCAATTTCCATATATTTAAGTGAGTTTGCAAATAACTTGGTCAGATATCGTGGATTTACAACAAATTGATGCCAGTTTAGGTCGATTGTCACTTTGTGTTAATTGAAAATTCTCGAAGACTATCTTCCTAATTCGAAGTCTAATCTCATCTATTCTCATATATTTGAGTAAGTTTGCATCTAACTTGGTCAGATATCGTCGATTTACAACAAATTGATTCCAGTTTAGGTCGATTGTCACTTTGTGTTGATTGAAAATTTTCGAAGACTATCTTCCTAATTCGAAGTCTAATCTCATCTATTCTCATATATTTGAGTAAGTTTGCATCTAACTTGGTCAGATATCGTCGATTTACAACAAATTGATGCCAAATTAGGTCGATTGTCACTTTGTGTTGATTGAAAATTTTCGAAGACTATTTTCCTAATTTCAAGTCGAATCTCATCAATTTCCATATATTTGAGTGAGTTTGCATTTAACTTAGTGAGATATCGTCGATTTACAACAAATTGATGCCAGTTTAGGTCTCAATTGTTATATATTAGAGAGAGTTTGCAAATAACTTGGTCGGATATCGTCGATTTACAACAAATTGATGCCAATTTAGGTCGATTGTCACTTTATGTTGATTGAAAATTTACAAAGACTATTTCCCTCATTCGGAGTCGAATCTCATCAATTTCCATATATTTGAGTGAGTTTGCAAATAACTTGGTCAGATATCGTCGATTTACAACAAATTGATGCTAGCTTAGGTCGATTGTCACTTTGTGTTGATTGAAAATTTTCGAAGACTATTTTCCTAATTTCAAGTCGAATCTCATCAATTTCCATATATTTAAGTGAGTTTGCAAATAACTTGGTCAGATATCGTCGATTTACAACAAATTGATGCCAGTTTAGGTCGATTGTCACTTTGTGTTGATTGAAAATTTTCGAAGACTATCTTTCTAATTCGAAGTCGAATGTCATCTATTCTCATATATTTGAGTGAGTTTGCATCTAACTTGGTCAGATATCGTCGATTTACAACAAATTGATTCCAGTTTAGGTCGATTGTCACTTTGTGTTGATTGAAAATTTACAAAGACTATTTTCCTCATTCGGAGTCGAATCTCATCAATTACCATATATTTAAGTGAGTTTGCAAATAACTCGGTCAGATATCGTAGATTTACAACAAAATGATGCTAGCTTAGGTCGATTGTCACTTTATGTTGATTGAAAATTTTCGAAGACTATCTTCCTAATTCGAAGTCGAATCTCATCAAATCTCATATGTTTGAGTGAGTTTGCAAATAACTTGGTCAGATATCGTCGATTTACATAAAATTGATGCCAGTTTAGGTCGATTGTCACTTTGTGTTGATTGAAAATTTTCGGAGACTATTTTCCTAATTTCAAGTCGAATCTCATCAATTTACATATATTTAAGTGAGTTTGCAAATAACTTGGTCAGATATCGTCGATTTACAACAAATTGATGCCAGTTTAGGTCGATTGTCACTTTGTGTTGATTGAAAATTTTCGAAGACCATATTTCTAATTCGAAGTCTAATCTCATCTATTCTCATATATTTGAGTAAGTTTGCATCTAACTTGGTCAGATATCGTCGATTTACAACAAAATGATGCCAGTTTAGGTCGATTGTCACTTTGTGTTGATTGAAAATTTTCGAAGACTATCTTTCTAATTCGAAGTCGAATCTCATCAATTTCCATATATTTAAGTGAGTTTGCAAATAACTTGGTCAGATATCGTCGATTTACAACAAATTGATGCTAGCTTAGGTCGATTGTCACTTTGTGTTGATTGAAAATTTTCGAAGACTATCTTCCTAATTTCAAGTCGAATCTCATCAATTTCCATATATTTGAGTGAGTTTGCGAATAACTTGGTCAGATATCGTCGATTTACATAAAATTGATGCCAGTTTAGGTCGATTGTCACTTTGTGTTGATTGAAAATTTTCGGAGACTATTTTCCTAATTTCAAGTCGAATCTCATCAATTTCCATATATTTTAGTGAGTTTGCAAATAACTTGGTCAGATATCGTCGATTTACAACAAATTGATGCCAGTTTAGGTCGATTGTCACTTTGTGTTGATTGAAAATTTTCGAAGACCATATTTCTAATTCGAAGTCTAATCTCATCTATTCTCATATATTTGAGTAAGTTTGCATCTAACTTGGTCAGATATCGTCGATTTACAACAAATTGATGCCAGTTTAGGTCGATTGTCACTTTGTGTTGATTGAAAATTTTCGAAGACTATCTTTCTAATTCGAAGTCGAATCTCATCAATTCCCCTATATTTAAGTGAGTTTGCAAATAACTTGGTCAGATATCGTCGATTTACAAAAAATTGATGCCAGTTTAGGTCGATTGTCACTTTGTGTTGATTGAAATCTTTCGAAGACTATCTTCCTAATTTCAAGTCGAATCTCATCAATTACCATATATTTAAGTGAGTTTGCAAATACCTTGGTCAGATATCGTCGATTTACAACAAATTGATGCTAGTTTAGGTCGATTGTCACTTTGTGTTGATAGAAAATTGTCGAAGACTATCTTCCTAATTTCAATTCGAATCTCATCAATTTCCATATAGTTAAGTGAGTTTGCAAATAACTTGGTCAGATATCGTAGATTTACAACAAATTGATGCTAGCTTAGGTCGATTGTCACTTTGTGTTGATTGAAAATTTTCGAAGACTATCTTCCTAATTTCAAGTCGAATCTCATCAATTTCCATATATTTAAGTGAGTTTGCAAATAACTTGGTCAGATATCGTCGATTTACATAAAATTGATGCCAGTTTAGGTCGATTGTCACTTTGTGTTGATTGAAAATTTTCGGAGACTATTTTCCTAATTTCAAGTCGAATCTCATCAATTTACATATATTTAAGTGAGTTTGCAAATAACTTGGTCAGATATCGTCGATTTACAACAAATTGATGCCAGTTTAGGTCGATTGTCACTTTGTGTTGATTGAAAATTTTCGAAGACCATATTTCTAATTCGAAGTCTAATCTCATCTATTCTCATATATTTGAGTAAGTTCGCATCTAACTTGGTCAGATATCGTCGATTTACAACAAATTGATGCCAGTTTAGGTCGATTGTCACTTTGTGTTGATTGAAAATTTTCGAAGACTATCTTTCTAATTCGAAGTCGAATCTCATCAATTCCCCTATATTTAAGTGAGTTTGCAAATAACTTGGTCAGATATCGTCGATTTACAAAAAATTGATGCCAGTTTAGGTCGATTGTCACTTTGTGTTGATTGAAATCTTTCGAAGACTATCTTCCTAATTTCAAGTCGAATCTCATCAATTACCATATATTTAAGTGAGTTTGCAAATACCTTGGTCAGATATCGTCGATTTACAACAAATTGATGCTAGTTTAGGTCGATTGTCACTTTGTGTTGATAGAAAATTGTCGAAGACTATCTTCCTGAATTCAATTCGAATCTCATCAATTTCCATATAGTTAAGTGAGTTTGCAAATAACTTGGTCAGATATCGTAGATTTACAACAAATTGATGCTAGCTTAGGTCGATTGTCACTTTGTGTTGATTGAAAATTTTCGAAGACTATCTTCCTAATTTCAAGTCGAATCTCATCAATTTCCATATATTTAAGTGAGTTTGCAAATAACTTGGTCAGATATCGTCGATTTACATAAAATTGATGCCAGTTTAGGTCGATTGTCACTTTGTGTTGATTGAAAATTTTCGGAGACTATTTTCCTAATTTCAAGTCGAATCTCATCAATTTACATATATTTAAGTGAGTTTGCAAATAACTTGGTCAGATATCGTCGATTTACAACAAATTGATGCCAGTTTAGGTCGATTGTCACTTTGAGTTGATTGAAAATTTTCGAGAATATCTTTCTAATTCGAAGTCGAATGTCATCTATTCTCATATATTTGAGTGAGTTTGCATCTAACTTGGTCAGATATCGTCGATTTACAACAAATTGATTCCAGTTTAGGTCGATTGTCACTTTGTGTTGATTGAAAATTTACAAAGACTATTTTCCTCATTCGGAGTCGAATCTCATCAATTTCCATATATTTAAGTGAGTTTGCAAATAACTCGGTCAGATATCGTAGATTTACAACAAAATGATGCTAGCTTAGGTCGATTGTCACTTTATGTTGATTGAAAATTTTCGAAGACTATCTTCCTAATTCGAAGTCGAATCTCATCAAATCTCATATGTTTGAGTGAGTTTGCAAATAACTTGGTCAGATATCGTCGATTTACATAAAATTGATGCCAGTTTAGGTCGATTGTCACTTTGTGTTGATTGAAAATTTTCGAAGACCATATTTCTAATTCGAAGTCTAATCTCATCTATTCTCATATATTTGAGTAAGTTTGCATCTAACTTGGTCAGATATCGTCGATTTACAACAAATTGATGCCAGTTTAGGTCGATTGTCACTTTGTGTTGATTGAAAATTTTCGAAGACTATCTTTCTAATTCGAAGTCGAATTTCATCAATTCCCCTATATTTAAGTGAGTTTGCAAATAACTTGGTCAGATATCGTCGATTTACAAAAAATTGATGCCAGTTTAGGTCGATTGTCACTTTGTGTTGATTGAAATCTTTCGAAGACTATCTTCCTAATTTCAAGTCGAATCTCATCAATTACCATATATTTAAGTGAGTTTGCAAATACCTTGGTCAGATATCGTCGATTTACAACAAATTGATGCTAGTTTAGGTCGATTGTCACTTTGTGTTGATTGAAAATTGTCGAAGACTATCTTCCTAATTTCAATTCGAATCTCATCAATTTCCATATAGTTAAGTGAGTTTGCAAATAACTTGGTCAGATATCGTAGATTTACAACAAATTGATGCTAGCTTAGGTCGATTGTCACTTTGTGTTGATTGAAAATTTTCGAAGACTATCTCCCTAATTTCAAGTCGAATCTCATCAATTTCCATATATTTAAGTGAGTTTGCAAATAACTTGGTCAGATATCGTCGATTTACAACAAATTGATGCTAGCTTAGGTCGATTGTCACTTTGTGTTGATTGAAAATTTTCGAAGACTATCTTCCTAATATGAAGTCGAATCCCTTCAATTCTCATATATTTGAGTAAGTTTGCATCTAACTTGATCAGATATCGTCGATTTACAACAAATTGATGCCAGTTTAGGTCTCAATTCTCATATATTTGAGTGAGTTCGCAAATAACTTGGTCAGATATCGTCGATTTACAACAAATTGATGCCAGTTTAGGTCGATTGTCACTTTGTGTTGATTGAAATTTTCTAAGACTATTTTCCTAATTTCAAGTCGAATCTCATCAATTTCCATATATTTAAGTGAGTTTGCAAATAACTTGGTCAGATATCGTAGATTTACAACAAATTGATGCTAGCTTAGGTCGATTGTCACTTTATGTTGATTGAAAATTTTCGAAGACTATCTTCCTAAAATGAAGTCGAATCCCGTCAATTCTCATATATTTCAGTAAGTTTGCATCTAACTTGGTCAGATATCGTCGATTTACAACAAAAATTGATGCCAGTTTAGGTCGATTGTCACTTTGTGTTGATTGAAAATTTTCGAAGACTATCTTCCTAATTCGAAGTCGAATCTCATCAATGGCAATATATTTAAGTGAGTTTACAAATAACTTGGTCAGATATCGTCGATTTACAGAAAATTAAAGCCAGTTTAGGTCGATTGTCACTTTGTGTTGATTGAAAATTATCGAAAACTATTTTCCTAATTTCAACTCGAATCTCATCAATTTCCATATATTTGAGTGAGTTTGCAAATAACTTGGTCAGATATCGTCGATTTACAATAAATTGATGCCAGTTTAGGTCGTTTGTCACTTTGTGTTGATTGAAAATTTTCGAAGACTATCTTCCTAATTCGAAGTCGAATCTCATCAATTGCCATATATTTAAGTAAGTTCACAAATAACTTGGTCAGATATCGTCGATTTACAAAAAATTAATGCCAGTTTAGGTCGATTGTCACTTTGTGTTGATTGAAAATTTTCGAAAACTATTTTCCTAATTTCAAGTCGAATCTCATCAATTTCCATATATTTGAGTGAGTTTGCAAATAACTTGGTCAGATATCGTCTATTTACAAAAAATTGATGCCAGTTTAGGTCGATTGTCACTTTGTGTTGATTGAAAATTTTCGAAGACTATCTTCCTAATATGAAGTCGAATCCCTTCAATTCTCATATATTTGAGTAAGTTTGCATCTAACTTGGTCAGATATCGTCGATTTACAACAAATTGATGCCAGTTTAGGTCGATTGTCACTTTGTGTTGATTGAAAATTTTCGAAGACTATCTTCCTAATTCGAAGTCTAATCTCATCTATTCTCATATATTTGAGTAAGTTTGCATCTAACTTGGTCAGATATCGTCGATTCACAACAAATTGATGCCAGTTTAGGTCGATTGTCACTTTGTGTTGATTGAAAATTTTCGAAGACTATTTTCCTAATTTCAAGTCGAATCTCATCAATTTCCATATATTTAAGTGAGTTTGCAAATAACTTGGTCAGATATCGTAGATTTACAACAAATTGATGCCAGTTTAGGTCGATTGTCACTTTGTGTTGATTGAAAATTTTCGAAGACTATCTTCCTAATTCGAAGTCGAATCTCATCTATTCTCATATATTTGAGTGAGTTTGCATCTAACTTGGTCAGATATCGTCGATTTACAACAAATTGATTCCAGTTTAGGTCGATTGTCACTTTGTGTTGATTGAAAATTTTCGAAAACTATTTTCCTAATTTCAACTCGAATATCATCAATTTCCATATATTTGAGTGAGTTTGCAAATAACTTGGTCAGATATCGTCGATTTACAATAAATTGATGCCAGTTTAGGTCGTTTGTCACTTTGTGTTGATTGAAAATTTTCGAAGACTATCTTCCTAATTCGAAGTCGAATCTCATCAATTTCCATATATTTAAGTGAGTTTGCAAATAACTTGGTCAGATATCGTCGATTTACAACAAATTGATGCTAGCTTAGGTCGATTGTCACTTTGTGTTGATTGAAAATTTTCGAAGACTATCTTCCTAATATGAAGTCGAATCCCTTCAATTCTCATATATTTGAGTAAGTTTGCATCTAACTTGGTCAGATATCGTCGATTTACAACAAATTGATGCCAGTTTAGGTCTCAATTCTCATATATTTACATAAAATTGATGCCAGTTTAGGTCGATTGTCACTTTGTGTTGATTGTAAATTTTTGAAGAGTATCTTCCTAATTCGAAGTCGAATCCCATCAATTCCCCTATATTTAAGTGAGTTTGCAAATAACTTGGTCAGATATCGTCGATTTACATAAAATTGATGCCAGCTTAGGTCGATTGTCACTTTGTGTTGATTGAAAATTGTCGAAGACTATCTTCCTAATTTCAATTCGAATCTCATCAATTTCCATATAGTTAAGTGAGTTTGCAAATAACTTGGTCAGATATCGTAGATTTACAACAAATTGATGCTAGCTTAGGTCGATTGTCACTTTGTGTTGATTGAAAATTTTCGAAGACTATCTTCCTAATTTCAAGTCGATTCTCATCAATTTCCATATATTTAAGTGAGTTTGCAAATAACTTGGTCAGATATCGTCGATTTACAACAAATTGATGCTAGCTTAGGTCGATTGTCACTTTGTGTTGATTGAAAATTTTCGAAGACTATCTTCCTAATATGAAGTCGAATCCCTTCAATTCTCATATATTTGAGTAAGTTTGCATCTAACTTGGTCAGATATCGTCGATTTACAACAATTTGATGCCAGTTTAAGTCTCAATTCTCATATATTTGAGTGAGTTCGCAAATAACTTGGTCAGATATCGTAGATTTACAACAAAATGATGCTAGCTTAGGTCGATTGTCACTTTATGTTGATTGAAAATTTTCGAAGAATATCTTCCTAATTCGAAGTCGAATCTCATCAAATCTCATATGTTTGAGTGAGTTTGCAAATAACTTGGTCAGATATCGTCGATTTACATAAAATTGATGCCAGTTTAGGTCGATTGTCACTTTGTGTTGATTGAAAATTTTCGGAGACTATTTTCCTAATTTCAAGTCGAATCTCATCAATTTACATATATATATAAGTGAGTTTGCAAATAACTTGGTCAGATATCGTCGATTTACAACAAATTGATGCCAGTTTAGGTCGATTGTCACTTTGTGTTGATTGAAAATTTTCGAAGACTATCTTTCTAATTCGAGGTCGAATGTCATCTATTCTCATATATTTGAGTGAGTTTGCATCTAACTTGGTCAGATATCGTCGATTTACAACAAATTGATTCCAGTTTAGGTCGATTGTCACTTTGTGTTGATTGAAAATTTACAAAGACTATTTTCCTCATTCGGAGTCGAATCTCATCAATTTCCATATATTTAAGTGAGTTTGCAAATAACTCGGTCAGATATCGTAGATTTACAACAAAATGATGCTAGCTTAGGTCGATTGTCACTTTATGTTGATTGAAAATTTTCGAAGACTATCTTCCTAATTCGAAGTCGAATCTCATCAAATCTCATATGTTTGAGTGAGTTTGCAAATAACTTGGTCAGATATCGTCGATTTACATAAAATTGATGCCAGTTTAGGTCGATTGTCACTTTGTGTTGATTGAAAATTTTCGGAGACTATTTTCCTAATTTCAAGTCGAATCTCATCTATTCTCATATATTTGAGTAAGTTTGCGTCTAACTTGATCAGATATCGTCGATTTACAACAAATTGATGCCAGTTTAGGTCGATTGTCACTTTGTGTTGATTGAAAATTTTCGAAGACTATATTTCTAATTCGAAGTCGAATCTCATCAATTTCCATATATTTAAGTGAGTTTGCAAATAACTTGGTCAGATATCGTCGATTTACAACAAATTGATGCTAGCTTAGGTCGATTGTCACTTTGTGTTGATTGAAAATTTTCGAAGACTATCTTCCTAATTTCAAGTCGAATCTCATCAATTTCCATATATTTAAGTGAGTTTGCGAATAACTTGGTCAGATATCGTCGATTTACATAAAATTGATGCCAGTTTAGGTCGATTGTCACTTTGTGTTGATTGAAAATTTTCGGAGACTATTTTCCTAATTTCAAGTCGAATCTCATCAATTTCCATATATTTTAGTGAGTTTGCAAATAACTTGGTCAGATATCGTCGATTTACAACAAATTGATGCCAGTTTAGGTCGATTGTCACTTTGTGTTGATTGAAAATTTTCGAAGACCATATTTCTAATTCGAAGTCTAATCTCATCTATTCTCATATATTTGAGTAAGTTTGCATCTAACTTGGTCAGATATCGTCGATTTACAACAAATTGATGCCAGTTTAGGTCGATTGTCACTTTGTGTTGATTGAAAATTTTCGAAGACTATCTTTCTAATTCGAAGTCGAATCTCATCAATACCCCTATATTTAAGTGAGTTTGCAAATAACTTGGTCAGATATCGTCGATTTACAAAAAATTGATGCCAGTTTAGGTCGATTGTAACTTTGTGTTGATTGAAATCTTTCGAAGACTATCTTCCTAATTTCAAGTCGAATCTCATCAATTACCATATATTTAAGTGAGTTTGCAAATACCTTGGTCAGATATCGTCGATTTACAACAAATTGATGCTAGTTTAGGTCGATTGTCACTTTGTGTTGATTGAAAATTGTCGAAGACTATCTTCCTAATTTCAATTCGAATCTCATCAATTTCCTTATAGTTAAGTGAGTTTGCAAATAACTTGGTCAGATATCGTAGATTTACAACAAATTGATGCTAGCTTAGGTCGATTGTCACTTTGTGTTGATTGAAAATTTTCGAAGACTATCTCCCTAATTTCAAGTCGAATCTCATCAATTTCCATATATTTAAGTGAGTTTGCAAATAACTTGGTCAGATATCGTCGATTTACAACAAATTGATGCTAGCTTAGGTCGATTGTCACTTTGTGTTGATTGAAAATTTTCGAAGACTATCTTCCTAATATGAAGTCGAATCCCTTCAATTCTCATATATATGAGTAAGTTTGCATCTAACTTGGTCAGATATCGTCGATTTACAACAAATTGATGCCAGTTTAGGTCTCAATTCTCATATATTTGAGTGAGTTCGCAAATAACTTGGTCAGATATCGTCGATTTACAACAAATTGATGCCAGCTTAGGTCGATTGTCACTTTGTGTTGATTGAAATTTTCTAAGACTATTTTCCTAATTTCAAGTCGAATCTCATCAATTTCCATATATTTGAGTGAGTTTGCAAATAACTTGGTCAGATATCGTAGATTTACAACAAATTGATGCTAGCTTAGGTCGATTGTCACTTTATGTTGATTGAAAATTTTCGAAGACTATCTTCCTAAAATGAAGTCGAATCCCGTCAATTCTCATATATTTCAGTGAGTTTGCATCTAACTTGGTCAGATATCGTCGATTTACAACAAAAATTGATGCCAGTTTAGGTCGATTGTCACTTTGTGTTGATTGAAAATTTTCGAAGACTATCTTCCTAATTCGAAGTCGAATCTCATCAATGGCCATATATTTAAGTGAGTTTACAAATAACTTGGTCAGATATCGTCGATTTACAATAAATTGATGCCAGTTTAGGTCGTTTGTCACTTTGTGTTGATTGAAAATTTTCGAAGACTATCTTCCTAATTCGAAGTCGAATCTCATCAATGGCCATATATTTAAGTAAGTTCACAAATAACTTGGTCAGATATCGTCGATTTACAGAAAATTAAAGCCAGTTTAGGTCGATTATCACTTTGTGTTGATTGAAAATTATCGAAAACTATTTTCCTAATTTCAACTCGAATCTCATCAATTTCCATATATTTGAGTGAGTTTGCAAATAACTTGGTCAGATATCGTCGATTTACAATAAATTGATGCCAGTTTAGGTCGTTTGTCACTTTGTGTTGATTGAAAATTTTCGAAGACTATCTTCCTAATTCGAAGTCGAATCTCATCAATGGCCATATATTTAAGTAAGTTCACAAATAACTTGGTCAGATATCGTCGATTTACAAAAAATTAATGCCAGTTTAGGTCGATTGTCACTTTGTGTTGATTGAAAATTTTCGAAAACTATTTTCCTAATTTCAAGTCGAATCTCATCAATTTCCATATATTTTAGTGAGTTTGCAAATAACTTGGTCAGATATCGTCGATTTACAAAAAATTGATGCCAGTTTAGGTCGATTGTCACTTTGTGTTGATTGAAAATTTTCGAAGACTATCTTCCTAATTCGAAGTCTAATCTCATCTATTCTCATATATTTGAGTAAGTTTGCATCTAACTTGGTCAGATATCGTCGATTTACAACAAATTGATGCCAGTTTAGGTCGATTGTCACTTTGTGTTGATTGAAAATTTTCGAAGACTATTTTCCTAATTTCAAGTCGAATCTCATCAATTTCCATATATTTAAGTGAGTTTGCAAATAACTTGGTCAGATATCGTAGATTTACAACAAATTGATGCCAGTTTAGGTCGATTGTCACTTTGTGTTGATTGAAAATTTTCGAAGACTATCTTCCTAATTCGAAGTCGAATCTCATCTATTCTCATATATTTGAGTGAGTTTGCATCTAACTTGGTCAGATATCGTCGATTTACAACAAATTGATTCCAGTTTAGGTCGATTGTCACTTTGTGTTGATTGAAAATTTTCGAAGACTATCTTCCTAATTCGAAGTCGAATCTCATCAATTCCCCTATATTTAAGTGAGTTTGCAAATAACTTGGTCAGATATCGTCTATTTACAAAAAATTGATGCCAGTTTAGGTCGATTGTCACTTTGTGTTTATTGAAAATTTTCGAAGACTATCTTCCTAATTTCAAGTCGAATCTCATCAATTTCCATATATTTAAGTGAGTTTGCAAATAACTTGGTCAGATATCGTCGATTTACAACAAATTGTTGCTAGCTTAGGTCGATTGTCACTTTGTGTTGATTGAAAATTTTCGAAGACTATCTTCCTAATATGAAGTCGAATCCCTTCAATTCTCATATATTTGAGTAAGTTTGCATCTAACTTGGTCAGATATCGTCGATTTACAACAAATTGATGCCAGTTTAGGTCTCAATTCTCATATATTTGAGTGAGTTCGCAAATAACTTGGTCAGATATCGTCGATTTACAACAAATTGATGCCAGTTTAGGTCGATTGTCACTTTGTGTTGAATGAAAATTTTCGAAGACTATCTTTCTAATTCGAAGTCGAATCTCATCAATTTCCATATATTTGAGTAAGTTTGCATCTAACTTGGTCAGATATCGTCGATTTACAACAAATTGATGCCAGTTTAGGTCGATTGCCACTTTGTGTTGATTGAAAATTTTCGAAGACTATTTTTCTAATTCGAAGTCGAATCTCATCAATACCCCTATATTTAAGTGAGTTTGCAAATAACTTGGTCAGATATCGTCGATTTACAAAAAATTGATGCCAGTTTAGGTCGATTGTAACTTTGTGTTGATTGAAATCTTTCGAAGACTATCTTCCTAATTTCAAGTCGAATCTCATCAATTACCATATATTTAAGTGAGTTTGCAAATACCTTGGTCAGATATCGTCGATTTACAACAAATTGATGCTAGTTTAGGTCGATTGTCACTTTGTGTTGATTGAAAATTGTCGAAGACTATCTTCCTAATTTCAATTCGAATCTCATCAATTTCCTTATAGTTAAGTGAGTTTGCAAATAACTTGGTCAGATATCGTAGATTTACAACAAATTGATGCTAGCTTAGGTCGATTGTCACTTTGTGTTGATTGAAAATTTTCGAAGACTATCTCCCTAATTTCAAGTCGAATCTCATCAATTTCCATATATTTAAGTGAGTTTGCAAATAACTTGGTCAGATATCGTCGATTTACAACAAATTGATGCTAGCTTAGGTCGATTGTCACTTTGTGTTGATTGAAAATTTTCGAAGACTATCTTCCTAATATGAAGTCGAATCCCTTCAATCCTCATATATTTGAGTAAGTTTGCATCTAACTTGGTCAGATATCGTCGATTTACAACAAATTGATGCCAGTTTAGGTCTCAATTCTCATATATTTGAGTGAGTTCGCAAATAACTTGGTCAGATATCGTCGATTTACAACAAATTGATGCCAGCTTAGGTCGATTGTCACTTTGTGTTGATTGAAATTTTCTAAGACTATTTTCCTAATTTCAAGTCGAATCTCATCAATTTCCATATATTTGAGTGAGTTTGCAAATAACTTGGTCAGATATCGTAGATTTACAACAAATTGATGCTAGCTTAGGTCGATGGTCACTTTATGTTGATTGAAAATTTTCGAAGACTATCTTCCTAAAATGAAGTCGAATCCCGTCAATTCTCATATATTTCAGTAAGTTTGCATCTAACTTGGTCAGATATCGTCGATTTACAACAAAAATTGATGCCAGTTTAGGTCGATTGTCACTTTGTGTTGATTGAAAATTTTCGAAGACTATCTTCCTAATTCGAAGTCGAATCTCATCAATGGCCATATATTTAAGTGAGTTTACAAATAACTTGGTCAGATATCGTCGATTTACAGAAAATTAAAGCCAGTTTAGGTCGATTGTCACTTTCTGTTGATTGAAAATTATCGAAAACTATTTTCCTAATTTCAACTCGAATCTCATCAATTTCCATATATTTGAGTGAGTTTGCAAATAACTTGGTCAGATATCGTCGATTTACAATAAATTGATGCCAGTTTAGGTCGTTTGTCACTTTGTGTTTATTGAAAATTTTCGAAGACTATCTTCCTAATTCGAAGTCGAATCTCATCAATGGCCATATATTTAAGTAAGTTCACAAATAACTTGGTCAGATATCGTCGATTTACAAAAAATTAATGCCAGTTTAGGTCGATTGTCACTTTGTGTTGATTGAAAATTTTCGAAAACTATTTTCCTAATTTCAAGTCGAATCTCATCAATTTCCATATATTTGAGTGAGTTTGCAAATAACTTGGTCAGATATCGTCGATTTACAAAAAATTGATGCCAGTTTAGGTCGATTGTCACTTTGTGTTGATTGAAAATTTTCGAAGACTATCTTCCTAATTCGAAGTCGAATCTCATCTATTCTCATATATTTGAGTGAGTTTGCATCTAACTTGGTCAGATATCGTCGATTTACAACAAATTGATTCCAGTTTAGGTCGATTGTCACTTTGTGTTGATTGAAAATTTTCGAAGACTATCTTCCTAATTCGAAGTCGAATCTCATCAATTCCCCTATATTTAAGTGAGTTTGCAAATAACTTGGTCAGATATCGTCGATTTACAAAAAATTGATGCCAGTTTAGGTCGATTGTCACTTTGTGTTGATTGAAAATTTTCGAAGACTATCTTCCTAATTTCAAGTCGAATCTCATCAATTTCCATATATTTAAGTGAGTTTGCAAATAACTTGGTCAGATATCGTCGATTTACAACAAATTGATGCTAGCTTAGGTCGATTGTCACTTTGTGTTGATTGAAAATTTTCGAAGACTATCTTCCTAATATGAAGTCGAATCCCTTCAATTCTCATATATTTGAGTAAGTTTGCATCTAACTTGGTCAGATATCGTCGATTTACAACAAATTGATGCCAGTTTAGGTCTCAATTCTCATATATTTGAGTGAGTTCGCAAATAACTTGGTCAGATATCGTCGATTTACAACAAATTGATGCCAGCTTAGGTCGATTGTCACTTTGTGTTGATTGAAATTTTCTAAGACTATTTTCCTAATTTCAAGTCGAATCTCATCAATTTCCATATATTTAAGTGAGTTTGCAAATAACTTGGTCAGATATCGTAGATTTACAACAAATTGATGCTAGCTTAGGTCGATTGTCACTTTATGTTGATTGAAAATTTTCGAAGACTATCTTCCTAATTCGCAGTCGAATCTCATCAATTCCCCTATATTCAAGTGAGTTTGCAAATAACTTGGTCAGATATCGTCGATTTACAGAAAATTGATGCCAGTTTAGGTCGATTGTCACTTTGTGTTGAATGAAAATTTTCGAAGACTATCTTTCTAATTCGAAGTCGAATCTCATCAATTCCCATATATTTAAGTGAGTTTGCAAATAACTTGGTCAGATATCGTCGATTTACAACAAATTGATGCTAGCTTAGGTCGATTGTCACTTTGTGTTGATTGAAAATATTTGAAGACTATCTTCCTAATTTGAAGTCGAATCCCATCAATTTCCATATATTTAAGTGAGTTTGCGAATAACTTGGTCAGATATCGTCGATTTACATAAAATTGATGCCAGTTTAGGTCGATTGTCACTTTGTGTTGATTGTAAATTTTTGAAGAGTATCTTCCTAATTCGAAGTCGAATCCCATCAATTCCCCTATATTCAAGTGAGTTTGCAAATAACTTGGTCAGATATCGTCGATTTACAAAAAATTAATGCCAGTTTAGGTCGATTGTCACTTTGTGTTGATTGAAAATTTTAGAAAACTATTTTCCTAATTTCAAGTCGAATCTCATCAATTTCCATATATTTGATGAGTTTGCAAATAACTTGGTCAGATATCGTCGATTTACAACAAATCGATGCTAGCTTAGGTCGATTGTCACTTTGTGTTGATTGAAAACTTTCGAAAACTATCTTCCTAATTCGTAGTCGAATCTCATCAATTCTCCTATATTTAAGTGAGTTTGCGAATAACTTTGTCAGATATCGTCGATTTACAAAAAATTGATGCCAGTTTAGGTCGATTGTCACTTTGTGTTGATTGAAAATTTTCGAAGACTATATTCCTAATTCGAAGTCGAATCTCATCAATTCTCATATATTTGAGTGATTTTGCAAATAACTTGGTCAGATATCGTCGATTTACAACAAATTGATGCTAGCTTAGCTCGATTGTCACTTTGTGTTGATTGAAAATTTTCGAAGACTATCTTCCTAATTTCAAGTCGAATCTCATCAATTCCCCTATATTTAAGTGAGTTTGCAAATACCTTGGTCAGATATCGTCGATTTACAACAAATTGATGCTAGCTTAGGTCGATTGTCACTTTGTGTTGATTGAAAATTTTCGAAGACTATCTTCTTAAAATGAAGTCGAATCCCGTCAATTCTCATCTATATGAGTAACTTTGCATCTAACTTGGTCAGATATCGTCGATTTACAACAAATTGATGCCAGTTTAGGTCGATTGTCACTTTGTGTTGATTGAAAACTTTCGAAGACTATCTTCCTAATTCGGAGTCGAGTCTCATCAATTCCCCTATATTTAAGTGAGTTTGCAAATAACTTGGTCAGATATCGTCGATTTACAACAAATTGTTGCCAAATCAGGTCGATTGTCACTTTGTGTTGATTGTAAATTTTTGAAGAGTATCTTCCTAATCCGAAGTCGAATCCCATCAATTCCCCTATATTTAAGTGAGTTTGCAAATAACTTGGTCAGATATCGTCGATTTACATAAAATTGATGCCAGCTTAGGTCGATTGTCACTTTGTGTTGATTGAAAATTTTCGAAGACTATTTTCCTAATTTCAAGTCGAATCTCATCAATTTCCATATATTTGAGTGAGTTTGCATTTAACTTAGTCAGATATCGTCGATTTACAACAAATTGATGCCAGATTAGGTCTCAATTCTCATATATTTGAGTGAGTTTGCAAATAACTTGGTCAGATATCGTCGTTTTACAACAAATTGATGCCAATTTAGGTCGATTGTCACTTTATGTTTATTGAAAATTTTCGAAGACTATCTTCCTGATTCGAAGTCGAATCTCTTCAATTTCCATATATTTGAGTGAGTTTGCAAATAACTTGGTCAGATATCGTCGATTTACAAAAAATTAATGCCAGTTTAGGTCGATTGTCACTTTGTGTTGATTGAAAATTTTCGAAAACTATTTTCCTAATTACAAGTCGAATCTCATCAATTTCCATATATTTGAGTGAGTTTGCAAATAACTTGGTCAGATATCGTCGATTTACAAAAAATTAATGCCAGTTTAGGTCGATTTTCACTTTGTGTTGATTGAAAATTTTCGAAAACTATTTTCCTAATTTCAAGTCGAATCTCATCAATTTCCATATATTTGAGTGAGTTTGCAAATAACTTGGTCAGATATCGTCGATTTACAACAAATTGATGCTAGCTCAAGTCGATTGTCACTTTGTGTTGATTGAAAACTTTCGAAGACTATCTTCCTAATTCGTAGTCGAATCTCATCAATTCTCATATATTTGAGTGATTTTGCAAATAACTTGGTCAGATATCGTCGATTTACAACAAATTGATGCCAATTTGTGTCGATTGTCAATTTGTGTTGATTGAAAATTTTAGAAGACTATCTTCCTAATTTGAAGTCGAATCCCATCAATTCTCATATATTTGGGTGAGTTTGCATTTAACTTAGTCAGATATCGTCGATTTACAACAAATTGATGCCAGTTTAGGTCTCAATTCTCATATATTTGAGTGAGTTTGCAAATAACTTGGTCAGATATCGTCGATTTACAACAAATTGATGCCAATTTAGGTCGATTGTCACATTATGTTGATTGAAAATTTTCGAAGACTATCTTCCTAATTCGAAGTCGAATCTCATCAATGGCCATATATTTAAGTGAGTTTACAAATAAATTGGTCAGATATCGTCGATTTACAAAAAATTAATGCCAGTTTAGGTCGATTGTCACTTTGTGTTGATTGAAAATTTTCGAAAACTATTTTCCTAATTTCAAGTCGAATCTCATCAATTTCCATATATTTGAGTGAGTTTGCAAATAACTTGGTCAGATATCGTCGATTTACAACAAATTGATGTTAGCTTAGGTCGATTGTCACTTTGTGTTGATTGAAAACTTTCGAAGACTATCTTCCTAATTCGGAGTCGAGTCTCATCAATTCCCTTATATTTAAGTGAGTTTGCAAATAACTTGGTCAGATATCGTCGATTTACAAAAAATTGATGCCAGTTTAGGTCGATTGTCACTTTGTGTTGATTGAAAATTTTCGAAGACTATCTTCCTAATTCGAAGTCGAAACTCATCAATTCTCATATATTTGAGTGATTTTGCAAATAACTTGGTCAAATATCGTCGATTTACAACAAATTGATGCTAGCTTAGCTCGATTGTCTCTTTGTGTTGATTGAAAATTTTCGAAGACTATCTTCCTAATTTCAAGTCGAATCTCATCAATTCCCCTATATTTAAGTGAGTTTGCAAATAACTTGGTCAGATATCGTTGATTTACAGAAAATTGATGCCAGTTTAGGTCGATTGTCACTTTGTGTTGATTGAAATCTTTCGAAGACTATCTTCCTAATTTCAAGTCGAATCTCATCAATTCTCATATATTTGAGTGAGTTTGCATTTAACTTAGTCAGATATCGTCGATTTACAACAAATTGATGCCAGTTTAGGTCTCAATTCTCAAATATTTGAGTAAGTTTGCAAATAACTTGGTCAGATATCGTCGATTTACAACAAATTGATGCCAATTTAGGTCGATTGTCACTTTATGTTGATTGAAAATTTTCGAAGTCTATCTTCCTAATTCGAAGTCGAATCTCATCAATGGCCATATATTTAAGTGAGTTTACAAATAAATTCGTCAGATATCGTCGATTTACAAAAAATTAATGCCAGTTTAGGTCGATTGTCACTTTGTGTTGATTGAAAATTTTCGAAAACTATTTTCCTAATTTCAAGTCGAATCTCATCAATTTCCATATATTTAAGTGAGTTTGCAAATAACTTGGTCAGATATCGTCGATTTACATAAAATTGATGCCAGCTTAGGTCGATTGTCACTTTGTGTTGATTGTAAATTTTTGAAGAGTATCTTCCTAATTCGAAGTCGAATCCCATCAATTCCCCTATATTTAAGTGAGTTTGCAAATAACTTGGTCAGATATCGTCGATTTACATAAAATTGATGCCAGCTTAGGTCGATTGTCACTTTGTGTTGATTGAAAATTTTCGTAGACTATTTTCCTAATTTCAAGTCGAATCTCATCAATTTCCATATATTTGAGTGAGTTTGCATTTAACTTAGTCAGATATCGTCGATTTACAACAAATTGATGCCAGTTTAGGTCTCAATTCTCATATATTTGAGTGAGTTTGCGAATAACTTGGTCAGATATCGTCGATTTACAACAAATTGATGCCAGTTTAGGTCGATTGTCACTTTGTGTTGATTGAAAATTTTCGAAAACTATTTTCCTAATTTCAAGTCGAATCTCATCAATTTCCATATATTTGAGTGAGTTTGCAAATAACTTGGTCAGATATCGTCGATTTACAAAAAATTAATGCCAGTTTAGGTCGATTGTCACTTTGTGTTGATTGAAAATTTTAGAAAACTATTTTCCTAATTTCAAGTCGAATCTCATCAATTTCCATATATTTGAGTGAGTTTGCAAATAACTTGGTCAGATATCGTCGATTTACAACAAATCGATGCTAGCTTAGGTCGATTGTCACTTTGTGTTGATTGAAAACTTTCGAAAACTATCTTCCTAATTCGTAGTCGAATCTCATCAATTATCCTATATTTAAGTGAGTTTGCGAATAACTTTGTCAGATATCGTCGATTTACAACAAATTGATGCTAGCTTAGCTCGATTGTCACTTTGTGTTGATTGAAAATTTTCGAAGACTATCTTCCTAATTTCAAGTCGAATCTCATCAATTCCCCTATATTTAAGTGAGTTTGCAAATAACTTGGTCAGATATCGTAGATTTACAACAAATTGATGCTAGCTTAGGTCGATCGCCACTTTGTGTTGATTGAAAATTTTCGAAGACTATCTTTCTAAAATGGAGTCGAATCCCGTCAATTCTCATATATTTGAGTAACTTTGCATCTAACTTGGTCAGATATCGTCGATTTACAACAAATTGTTGCCAAATCAGGTCGATTGTCACTTTGTGTTGATTGTAAATTTTTGAAGAGTATTTTCCTAATTCGAAGTCGAATCCCATCAATTCCCCTATATTTAAGTGAGTTTGCAAATAACTTGGTCAGATATCGTCGATTTACATAAAATTGATGCCAGCTTAGGTCGATTGTCACTTTGTGTTGATTGAAAAATTTCGAAGACTATTTTCCTAATTTCAAGTCGAATCTCATCAATTTCCATATATTTGAGTGAGTTTGCATTTAACTTAGTCAGATATCGTCGATTTACAACAAATTGATGCCAGATTAGGTCTCAATTCTCATATATTTGAGTGAGTTTGCAAATAACTTGGTCAGATATCGTCGTTTTACAACAAATTGATGCCAATTTAGGTCGATTGTCACTTTATGTTTATTGAAAATTTTCGAAGACTATCTTCCTGATTCGAAGTCGAATCTCTTCAATTTCCATATATTTGAGTGAGTTTGCAAATAACTTGGTCAGATATCGTCGATTTACAAAAAATTAATGCCAGTTTAGGTCGATTGTCACTTTGTGTTGATTGAAAATTTTCGAAAACTATTTTCCTGATTACAAGTCGAATCTCATCAATTTCCATATATTTGAGTGAGTTTGCAAATAACTTGGTGAGATATCGTCGATTTACAAAAAATTAATGCCAGTTTAGGTCGATTGTCACTTTGTGTTGATTGAAAATTTTCGAAAACTATTTTCCTAATTTCAAGTCGAATCTCATCAATTTCCATATATTTGAGTGAGTTTGCAAATAACTTGGTCAGATATCGTCGATTTACAACAAATTGATGCTAGCTCAGGTCGATTGTCACTTTGTGTTGATTGAAAACTTTCGAAGACTATCTTCCTTATTCGTAGTCGAATCTCATCAATTCTCAGATATTTGAGTGATTTTGCAAATAACTTGGTCAGATATCGTCGATTTACAACAAATTGATGCTAGCTTAGCTCGATTGTCACTTTGTGTTGATTGAAAATTTTCGAAGACTATCTTCCTAATTTCAAGTCGAATCTCATCAATTACCATATATTTAAGTGAGTTTGCAAATAACTTGGTCAGATATCGTCGATTTACAACAAATTGATGCCAATTTGTGTCGATTGTCAATTTGTGTTGATTGAAAATTTTAGAAGACTATCTTCCTAATTTGAAGTCGAATCCCATCAATTCTCATATATTTGAGTGAGTTTGCATTCAACTTAGTCAGATATAGTCGATTTACAACAAATTGATGCCAGTTTAGGTCTCAATTCTCATATATTTGAGTGAGTTTGCAAATAACTTGGTCAGATATCGTCGATTTACAACAAATTGATGCCAATTTAGGTCGATTGTCACATTATGTTGATTGAAAATTTTCGAAGACTATCTTCCTAATTCGAAGTCGAATCTCATCAATGGCCATATATTTAAGTGAGTTTACAAATAAATTGGTCAGATATCGTCGATTTACAAAAAATTAATGCCAGTTTAGGTCGATTGTCACTTTGTGTTGATTGAAAATTTTCGAAAACTATTTTCCTAATTTCAAGTCGAATCTCATCAATTTCCATATATTTGAGTGAGTTTGCAAATAACCTGGTCAGATATCGTCGATTTACAACAAATTGATGTTAGCTTAGGTCGATTGTCACTTTGTGTTGATTGAAATCTTTCGAAGACTATCTTCCTAATTTCAAGTCGAATCTCATCAATTCTCATATATTTGAGTGAGTTTGCATTTAACTTAGTCAGATATCGTCGATTTACAACAAATTGATGCCAGTTTAGGTCTCAATTCTCATATATTTGAGTGAGTTTGCAAATAACTTGGTCAGATATCGTCGATTTACAACAAATTGATGCCAATTTAGGTCGATTGTCACTTTATGTTGATTGGAAATTTTCGAAGACTATCTTCCTAATTCGAAGCCGAATCTCATCAATGGCCATATATTTAAGTGAGTTTACAAATAAATTGGTCATATATCGTCGATTTACAAAAAATTAATGCCAGTTTAGGTCGATTGTCACTTTGTGTTGATTGAAAATTTTCGAAGACTATCTTCCTAATTTGAAGTCGAATCCCATCAATTCTCATATATTTGAGTGAGTTTGCATTTAACTTAGTCAGATATCGTCGATTTACAACAAATTGATGTTAGCTTAGGTCGATTGTCACTTTGTGTTGATTGAAAACTTTCGAAGACTATCTTCCTAATTCGGAGTCGAGTCTTATCAATTCCCCTATATTTAAGTGAGTTTGCAAATAACTTGGTCAGATATCGTCGATTTACAAAAAATTGATGCCAGTTTAGGTCGATTGTCACTTTGTGTTGATTGAAAATTTTCGAAGACTATCTTCCTAATTCGAAGTCGAAACTCATCAATTCTCATATATTTGAGTGATTTTGCAAATAACTTGGTCAAATATCGTCGATTTACAACAAATTGATGCTAGCTTAGCTCGATTGTCACTTTGTGTTGATTGAAAATTTTCGAAGACTATCTTCCTAATTTCAAGTCGAATCTCATCAATTCCCCTATATTTAAGTGAGTTTTGCAAATAACTTGGTCAGATATCGTCGATTTACAGAAAATTGATGCCAGTTTAGGTCGATTGTCACTTTGTGTTGATTGAAATCTTTCGAAGACTATCTTCCTAATTTCAAGTCGAATCTCATCAATTACCATATATTTAAGTGAGTTTGCAAATACCTTGGTCAGATATCGTCGATTTACAACAAATTGATGCTAGCTTAGGTCGATTGTCACTTTGTGTTGATTGAAAATTTTCGAAGACTATCTTCTTAAAATGAAGTCGAATCCCGTCAATTCTCATCTATATGAGTAACTTTGCATCTAACTTGGTCAGATATCGTCGATTTACAACAAATTGATGCCAGTTTAGGTCGATTGTCACTTTGTGTTGATTGAAAACTTTCGAAGACTATCTTCCTAATTCGGAGTCGAGTCTCATCAATTCCCCTATATTTAAGTGAGTTTGCAAATAACTTGGTCAGATATCGTCGATTTACATAAAATTGATGCCAGCTTAGGTCGATTGTCACTTTGTGTTGATTGAAAAATTTCGAAGACTATTTTCCTAATTTCAAGTCGAATCTCATCAATTTCCATATATTTGAGTGAGTTTGCATTTAACTTAGTCAGATATCGTCGATTTACAACAAATTGATGCCAGATTAGGTCTCAATTCTCATATATTTGAGTGAGTTTGCAAATAACTTGGTCAGATATCGTCGTTTTACAACAAATTGATGCCAATTTAGGTCGATTGTCACTTTATGTTTATTGCAAATTTTCGAAGACTATCTTCCTGATTCGAAGTCGAATCTCTTCAATTTCCATATATTTGAGTGAGTTTGCAAATAACTTGGTCAGATATCGTCGATTTACAAAAAATTAATGCCAGTTTAGGTCGATTGTCACTTTGTGTTGATTGAAAATTTTCGAAAACTATTTTCCTGATTACAAGTCGAATCTCATCAATTTCCATATATTTGAGTGAGTTTGCAAATAACTTGGTGAGATATCGTCGATTTACAAAAAATTAATGCCAGTTTAGGTCGATTGTCACTTTGTGTTGATTGAAAATTTTCGAAAACTATTTTCCTAATTTCAAGTCGAATCTCATCAATTTCCATATATTTGAGTGAGTTTGCAAATAACTTGGTCAGATATCGTCGATTTACAACAAATTGATGCTAGCTCAGGTCGATTGTCACTTTGTGTTGATTGAAAACTTTCGAAGACTATCTTCCTTATTCGTAGTCGAATCTCATCAATTCTCATATATTTGAGTGATTTTGCAAATAACTTGGTCAGATATCGTCGATTTACAACAAATTGATGCTAGCTTAGCTCGATTGTCACTTTGTGTTGATTGAAAATTTTCGAAGACTATCTTCCTAATTTCAAGTCGAATCTCATCAATTACCATATATTTAAGTGAGTTTGCAAATAACTTGGTCAGATATCGTCGATTTACAACAAATTGATGCCAATTTGTGTCGATTGTCAATTTGTGTTGATTGAAAATTTTAGAAGACTATCTTCCTAATTTGAAGTCGAATCCCATCAATTCTCATATATTTGAGTGAGTTTGCATTTAACTTAGTCAGATATCGTCGATTTACAACAAATTGATGCCAGTTTAGGTCTCAATTCTCATATATTTGAGTGAGTTTGCAAATAACTTGGTCAGATATCGTCGATTTACAACAAATTGATGCCAATTTAGGTCGATTGTCACATTATGTTGATTGAAAATTTTCGAAGACTATCTTCCTAATTCGAAGTCGAATCTCATCAATGGCCATATATTTAAGTGAGTTTACAAATAAATTGGTCAGATATCGTCGATTTACAAAAAATTAATGCCAGTTTAGGTCGATTGTCACTTTGTGTTGATTGAAAATTTTCGAAGACTATCTTCCTAATTTCAAGTCGAATCTCATCAATTACCATATATTTAAGTGAGTTTGCAAATAACTTGGTCAGATATCGTCGATTTACAACAAATTGATGCCAATTTGTGTCGATTGTCAATTTGTGTTGATTGAAAATTTTAGAAGACTATCTTCCTAATTTGAAGTCGAATCCCATCAATTCTCATATATTTGAGTGAGTTTGCATTTAACTTAGTCAGATATCGTCGATTTACAACAAATTGATGCCAGTTTAGGTCTCAATTCTCATATATTTGAGTGAGTTTGCAAATAACTTGGTCAGATATCGTCGATTTACAACAAATTGATGCCAATTTAGGTCGATTGTCACTTTATGTTGATTGGAAATTTTCGAAGACTATCTTCCTAATTCGAAGCCGAATCTCATCAATGGCCATATATTTAAGTGAGTTTACAAATAAATTGGTCAGATATCGTCGATTTACAAAAAATTAATGCCAGTTTAGGTCGATTGTCACTTTGTGTTGATTGAAAATTTTCGAAAACTATTTTCCTAATTTCAAGTCGAATCTCATCAATTTCCATATATTTGAGTGAGTTTGCAAATAACTTGGTCAGATATCGTCGATTTACAACAAATTGATGTTAGCTTAGGTCGATTGTCACTTTGTGTTGATTGAAAACTTTCGAAGACTATCTTCCTAATTCGGAGTCGAGTCTTATCAATTCCCCTATATTTAAGTGAGTTTGCAAATAACTTGGTCAGATATCGTCGATTTACAAAAAATTGATGCCAGTTTAGGTCGATTGTCACTTTGTGTTGATTGAAAATTTTCGAAGACTATCTTCCTAATTCGAAGTCGAAACTCATCAATTCTCATATATTTGAGTGATTTTGCAAATAACTTGGTCAAATATCGTCGATTTACAACAAATTGATGCTAGCTTAGCTCGATTGTCACTTTGTGTTGATTGAAAATTTTCGAAGACTATCTTCCTAATTTCAAGTCGAATCTCATCAATTCCCCTATATTTAAGTGAGTTTTGCAAATAACTTGGTCAGATATCGTCGATTTACAGAAAATTGATGCCAGTTTAGGTCGATTGTCACTTTGTGTTGATTGAAATCTTTCGAAGACTATCTTCCTAATTTCAAGTCGAATCTCATCAATTACCATATATTTAAGTGAGTTTGCAAATACCTTGGTCAGATATCGTCGATTTACAACAAATTGATGCTAGCTTAGGTCGATTGTCACTTTGTGTTGATTGAAAATTTTCGAAGACTATCTTCTTAAAATGAAGTCGAATCCCGTCAATTCTCATCTATATGAGTAACTTTGCATCTAACTTGGTCAGATATCGTCGATTTACAACAAATTGATGCTAGCTTAGGTCGATTGTCACTTTGTGTTGATTGAAAATTTTCGAAGACTATCTTCTTAAAATGAAGTCGAATCCCGTCAATTCTCATCTATATGAGTAACTTTGCATCTAACTTGGTCAGATATCGTCGATTTACAACAAATTGATGCCAGTTTAGGTCGATTGTCACTTTGTGTTGATTGAAAATTTTCGAAGACTATCTTCCTAATTCGAAGTCGAATCTCATCAATTCTCATATATTTGAATGATTTTGCAAATAACTTGGTCAAATATCGTCGAGTTACAACAAATTGATGCTTGCTTAGCTCGATTGTCACTTCGTGTTGATTGAAAATTTTCGAAGACTATCTTCCTAATTTCAAGTCGAATCTCATCAATTCCCCTATATTTAAGTGAGTTTGCAAATAACTTGGTCAGATATCGTCGATATACAGAAAATTGATGCCAGTTTAGGTCGATTGTCACTTTGTGTTGATTGAAAATTTTCGAAGACTATCTTCCTAATTTCAAGTCGAATCTCATCAATTACCATATATTTAAGTGAGTTTGCAAATAACTTGGTCAGAGATCGTCGATTTACAAAAAATTAATGCCAGTTTAGGTCGATTGTCACTTTGTGTTGATTGAAAATTTTCGAAGACTATCTTCCTAATTCTAAGTCGAATCTCATCAATTCTCATATATTTGAATGATTTTGCAAAATACTTGGTCAAATATCGTCGATTTACAACAAATTGATGCTAGCTTAGCTCGATTGTCACTTCGTGTTGATTGAAAATTTTCGAAGACTATCTTCCTAATTTCAAGTCGAATCTCATCAATTCCCCTATATTTAAGTGAGTTTGCAAATAACTTGGTCAGATATCGTCGATTTACAGAAAATTGATGCCAGCTTAGGTCGATTGTCACTTTGTGTTGATTGAAAATTTTCGAAGACTATCTTCCTAATTCGAAGTCGAATCTCATCAATTCTCATATATTTAAGTGAGTTTGCAAGTAACTTGGTCAGATATCGTCGATTTACGAAAAAATTAATGCCAGTTTAGGTCGATTGTCACTTCGTGTTGAATGAAAATTTTCGAAGACTATCTTCCTAATTTCAAGTCGAATCTCATCAATTCCCCTATATTTAAGTGAGTTTGCAAATAACTTGGTCATTTATCGTCGATTTACAGAAAATTGATGCCAGTTTAGGTCGATTGTCACTTTGTGTTGATTGGAAATTTTCAAAGACTATCTTCCTAATTTCAAGTCGAATCTCATCAATTACCATATTTTTAAGTGAGTTTGCAAATAACTTGATCAGATATCGTCGATTTACAAAAAATTAATGCCAGTTTAGGTCGATTGTCACTTTGTGTTGATTGAAAATTTTCGAAAACTATTTTCCTAATTTCAAGTCGAATCTCATCAATTTCCATATATTTGAGTGAGTTTGCAAATAACTTGGTCAGATATCGTCGATTTACAACAAATTTATTGATGCTAGCTTAGGTCGATTGTCACTTTGTGTTGAATGAAAACTTTCGAAGACCATCTTCCTAATTCGGAGTCGAGTCTCATCAATTCCCCTATATTTAAGTGAGTTTGCTAATAACTTGGTCAGATATCGTCGATTTACAAAAAATTGATGCCAGTTTAGGTCGATTGTCACTTTGTGTTGATTGAAAATTTTCGAAAACTATCTTCCTAATTTCAAGTCGAATCTCATCAATTCCCCTATATTTAAGTGAGTTTGCAAATAACTTGGTCAGATATCGTCGATTTACAACAAATTGATGCTAGCTTAGGTCGATTGTCACTTTGTGTTGATTGAAAACTTTCGAAGACTATCTTCCTAATTCTAAGTCGAATCTCATCAATTCTCATATATTTGAATGATTTTGCAAAATACTTGGTCAAATATCGTCGATTTACAACAAATTGATGCTAGCTTAGCTCGATTGTCACTTCGTGTTGATTGAAAATTTTCGAAGACTATCTTCCTTATTTCAAGTCGAATCTCATCAATTCCCCTATATTTAAGTGAGTTTGCAAATAACTTGGTCAGATATCGTCGATTTACAGAAAATTGATGCCAGCTTAAGTCGATTGTCACTTTGTGTTGATTGAAAATTTTCGAAGACTATCTTCCTAATTCGAAGTCGAATCTCATCAATTCTCATATATTTAAGTGAGTTTGCAAGTAACTTGGTCAGATATCGTCGATTTACGAAAAAATTAATGCCAGTTTAGGTCGATTGTCACTTCGTGTTGAATGAAAATTTTCGAAGACTATCTTCCTAATTTCAAGTCGAATCTCATCAATTCCCCTATATTTAAGTGAGTTTGCAAATAACTTGGTCATTTATCGTCGATTTACAGAAAATTGATGCCAGTTTAGGTCGATTGTCACTTTGTGTTGATTGGAAATTTTCAAAGACTATCTTCCTAATTTCAAGTCGAATCTCATCAATTACCATATTTTTAAGTGAGTTTGCAAATAACTTGATCAGATATCGTCGATTTACAAAAAATTAATGCCAGTTTAGGTCGATTGTCACTTTGTGTTGATTGAAAATTTTCGAAAACTATTTTCCTAATTTCAAGTCGAATCTCATCAATTTCCATATATTTGAGTGAGTTTGCAAATAACTTGGTCAGATATCGTCGATTTACAACAAATTTATTGATGCTAGCTTAGGTCGATTGTCACTTTGTGTTGAATGAAAACTTTCGAAGACCATCTTCCTAATTCGGAGTCGAGTCTCATCAATTCCCCTATATTTAAGTGAGTTTGCTAATAACTTGGTCAGATATCGTCGATTTACAAAAAATTGATGCCAGTTTAGGTCGATTGTCACTTTGTGTTGATTGAAAATTTTCGAAAACTATCTTCCTAATTTCAAGTCGAATCTCATCAATTCCCCTATATTTAAGTGAGTTTGCAAATAACTTGGTCAGATATCGTCGATTTACAACAAATTGATGCTAGCTTAGGTCGATTGTCACTTTGTGTTGATTGAAAACTTTCGAAGACTATCTTCCTAATTCTAAGTCGAATCTCATCAATTCTCATATATTTGAATGATTTTGCAAAATACTTGGTCAAATATCGTCGATTTACAACAAATTGATGCTAGCTTAGCTCGATTGTCACTTCGTGTTGATTGAAAATTTTCGAAGACTATCTTCCTTATTTCAAGTCGAATCTCATCAATTCCCCTATATTTAAGTGAGTTTGCAAATAACTTGGTCAGATATCGTCGATTTACAGAAAATTGATGCCAGCTTAAGTCGATTGTCACTTTGTGTTGATTGAAAATTTTCGAAGACTATCTTCCTAATTCGAAGTCGAATCTCATCAATTCTCATATATTTAAGTGAGTTTGCAAGTAACTTGGTCAGATATCGTCGATTTACGAAAAAATTAATGCCAGTTTAGGTCGATTGTCACTTCGTGTTGAATGAAAATTTTCGAAGACTATCTTCCTAATTTCAAGTCGAATCTCATCAATTCCCCTATATTTAAGTGAGTTTGCAAATAACTTGGTCATTTATCGTCGATTTACAGAAAATTGATGCCAGTTTAGGTCGATTGTCACTTTGTGTTGATTGGAAATTTTCAAAGACTATCTTCCTAATTTCAAGTCGAATCTCATCAATTACCATATTTTTAAGTGAGTTTGCAAATAACTTGATCAGATATCGTCGATTTACAAAAAATTAATGCCAGTTTAGGTCGATTGTCACTTTGTGTTGATTGAAAATTTTCGAAAACTATTTTCCTAATTTCAAGTCGAATCTCATCAATTTCCATATATTTGAGTGAGTTTGCAAATAACTTGGTCAGATATCGTCGATTTACAACAAATTTATTGATGCTAGCTTAGGTCGATTGTCACTTTGTGTTGAATGAAAACTTTCGAAGACCATCTTCCTAATTCGGAGTCGAGTCTCATCAATTCCCCTATATTTAAGTGAGTTTGCTAATAACTTGGTCAGATATCGTCGATTTACAAAAAATTGATGCCAGTTTAGGTCGATTGTCACTTTGTGTTGATTGAAAATTTTCGAAAACTATCTTCCTAATTTCAAGTCGAATCTCATCAATTCCCCTATATTTAAGTGAGTTTGCAAATAACTTGGTCAGATATCGTCGATTTACAACAAATTGATGCTAGCTTAGGTCGATTGTCACTTTGTGTTGATTGAAAACTTTCGAAGACTATCTTCCTAATTCGGAGTCGAATCTCATCAATTACCATATATTTAAGTGAGTTTGCAAATAACTTGGTCAGAGATCGTCGATTTACAAAAAATTAATGCCAGTTTAGGTCGATTGTCACTTTGTGTTGATTGAAAATTTTCGAAGACTATCTTCCTAATTCGAAGTCGAATCTCATCAATTCTCATATATTTGAATGATTTTGCAAAAAACTTGGTCAAATATCGTCGATTTACAACAAATTGATGCTAGCTTAGCTCGATTGTCACTTCGTGTTGAATGAAAATTTTCGAAGACTATCTTCCTAATTTCAAGTCGAATCTCATCAATTCCCCTATATTTAAGTGAGTTTGCAAATAACTTGGTCAGATATCGTCGATTTACAGAAAATTGATGCCAGCTTAGGTCGATTGTCACTTTGTGTTGATTGAAAATTTTCGAAGACTATCTTCCTAATTCGAAGTCGAATCTCATCAATTCTCATATATTTAAGTGAGTTTGCAAGTAACTTGGTCAGATATCGTCGATTTACGAAAAAATTAATGCCAGTTTAGGTCGATTGTCACTTCGTGTTGAATGAAAATTTTCGAAGACTATCTTCCTAATTTCAAGTCGAATCTCATCAATTCCCCTATATTTAAGTGAGTTTGCAAATAACTTGGTCATTTATCGTCGATTTACAGAAAATTGATGCCAGTTTAGGTCGATTGTCACTTTGTGTTGATTGGAAATTTTCAAAGACTATCTTCCTAATTTCAAGTCGAATCTCATCAATTACCATATTTTTAAGTGAGTTTGCAAATAACTTGATCAGATATCGTCGATTTACAAAAAATTAATGCCAGTTTAGGTCGATTGTCACTTTGTGTTGATTGAAAATTTTCGAAAACTATTTTCCTAATTTCAAGTCGAATCTCATCAATTTCCATATATTTGAGTGAGTTTGCAAATAACTTGGTCAGATATCGTCGATTTACAACAAATTTATTGATGCTAGCTTAGGTCGATTGTCACTTTGTGTTGAATGAAAACTTTCGAAGACCATCTTCCTAATTCGGAGTCGAGTCTCATCAATTCCCCTATATTTAAGTGAGTTTGCTAATAACTTGGTCAGATATCGTCGATTTACAAAAAATTGATGCCAGTTTAGGTCGATTGTCACTTTGTGTTGATTGAAAATTTTCGAAAACTATCTTTCTAATTTCAAGTCGAATCTCATCAATTCCCCTATATTTAAGTGAGTTTGCAAATAACTTGGTCAGATATCGTCGATTTACAACAAATTGATGCTAGCTTAGGTCGATTGTCACTTTGTGTTGATTGAAAACTTTCGAAGACTATCTTCCTAATTCGGAGTCGAATCTCATCAATTACCATATATTTAAGTGAGTTTGCAAATAACTTGGTCAGAGATCGTCGATTTACAAAAAATTAGTGCCAGTTTAGGTCGATTGTCACTTTGTGTTGATTGAAAATTTTCGAAGACTATCTTCCTAATTCTAAGTCGAATCTCATCAATTCTCATATATTTGAATGATTTTGCAAAATACTTGGTCAAATATCGTCGATTTACAACAAATTGATGCTAGCTTAGCTCGATTGTCACTTCGTGTTGATTGAAAATTTTCGAAGACTATCTTCCTAATTTCAAGTCGAATCTCATCAATTCCCCTATATTTAAGTGAGTTTGCAAATAACTTGGTCAGATATCGTCGATTTACAGAAAATTGATGCCAGCTTAGGTCGATTGTCACTTTGTGTTGATTGAAAATTTTCGAAGACTATCTTCCTAATTCGAAGTCGAATCTCATCAATTCTCATATATTTAAGTGAGTTTGCAAGTAACTTGGTCAGATATCGTCGATTTACGAAAAAATTAATGCCAGTTTAGGTCGATTGTCACTTCGTGTTGAATGAAAATTTTCGAAGACTATCTTCCTAATTTCAAGTCGAATCTCATCAATTCCCCTATATTTAAGTGAGTTTGCAAATAACTTGGTCATTTATCGTCGTTTTACAGAAAATTGATGCCAGTTTAGGTCGATTGTCACTTTGTGTTGATTGGAAATTTTCAAAGACTATCTTCCTAATTTCAAGTCGAATCTCATCAATTACCATATTTTTAAGTGAGTTTGCAAATAACTTGATCAGATATCGTCGATTTACAAAAAATTAATGCCAGTTTAGGTCGATTGTCACTTTGTGTTGATTGAAAATTTTCGAAAACTATTTTCCTAATTTCAAGTCGAATCTCATCAATTTCCATATATTTGAGTGAGTTTGCAAATAACTTGGTCAGATATCGTCGATTTACAACAAATTTATTGATGCTAGCTTAGGTCGATTGTCACTTTGTGTTGAATGAAAACTTTCGAAGACCATCTTCCTAATTCGGAGTCGAGTCTCATCAATTCCCCTATATTTAAGTGAGTTTGCTAATAACTTGGTCAGATATCGTCGATTTACAAAAAATTGATGCCAGTTTAGGTCGATTGTCACTTTGTGTTGATTGAAAATTTTCGAAAACTATCTTCCTAATTTCAAGTCGAATCTCATCAATTCCCCTATATTTAAGTGAGTTTGCAAATAACTTGGTCAGATATCGTCGATTTACAACAAATTGATGCTAGCTCAGGTCGATTGTCACTTTGTGTTGATTGAAAACTTTCGAAGACTATCTTCCTAATTCGGAGTCGAATCTCATCAATTACCATATATTTAAGTGAGTTTGCAAATAACTTGGTCAGAGATCGTCGATTTACAAAAAATTAATGCCAGTTTAGGTCGATTGTCACTTTGTGTTGATTGAAAATTTTCGAAGACTATCTTCCTAATTCGAAGTCGAATCTCATCAATTCTCATATATTTGAATGATTTTGCAAAAAACTTGGTCAAATATCGTCGATTTACAACAAATTGATGCTAGCTTAGCTCGATTGTCACTTCGTGTTGAATGAAAATTTTCGAAGACTATCTTCCTAATTTCAAGTCGAATCTCATCAATTCCCCTATATTTAAGTGAGTTTGCAAATATTTTGGTCAGATATCGTCGATTTACAGAAAATTGATGCCAGCTTAGGTCGATTGTCACTTTGTGTTGATTGAAAATTTTCGAAGACTATCTTCCTAATTCGAAGTCGAATCTCATCAATTCTCATATATTTAAGTGAGTTTGCAAATAACTTGGTCAGATATCGTCGATTTACAAAAAATTAATGCCAGTTTAGGTCGATTGTCACTTCGTGTTGAATGAAAATTTTCGAAGACTATCTTCCTAATTTCAAGTCGAATCTCATCAATTCCCCTATATTTAAGTGAGTTTGCAAATAACTTGGTCATTAATCGTCGATTTACAGAAAATTGATGCCAGTTTAGGTCGATTGTCACTTTGTGTTGATTGGAAATTTTCGAAGACTATCTTCCTAATTTCAAGTCGAATCTCATCAATTACCATATTTTTAAGTGAGTTTGCAAATAACTTGATCAGATATCGTCGATTTACAAAAAATTAATGCCAATTTAGGTCGATTGTCACTTTGTGTTGATTGAAAATTTTCGAAAACTATTTTCCTAATTTCAAGTCGAATCTCATCAATTTCCATATATTTAAGTGAGTTTGCAAATAACTTGGTCAGATATCGTCGATTTACAACAAATTTATTGATGCTAGCTTAGGTCGATTGTCACTTTGTGTTGAATGAAAACTTTCGAAGACCATCTTCCTAATTCGGAGTCGAGTCTCATCAATTCCCCTATATTTAAGTGAGTTTGCTAATAACTTGGTCAGATATCGTCGATTTACAAAAAATTGATGCCAGTTTAGGTCGATTGTCACTTTGTGTTGATTGAAAATTTTCGAAAACTATCTTCCTAATTTCAAGTCGAATCTCATCAATTCCCCTATATTTAAGTGAGTTTGCAAATAACTTGGTCAGATATCGTCGATTTACAACAAATTGATGCTAGCTTAGGTCGATTGTCACTTTGTGTTGATTGAAAACTTTCGAAGACTATCTTCCTAATTCGGAGTCGAGTCTCATCAATTCCCCTTTATTTAAGTGAGTTTGCAAATAACTTGGTCAGATATCGTCGATTTACAAAAAATTGATGCCAGTTTAGGTCGATTGTCACTTCGTGTTGATTGAAAATTTTCGAAGACTATCTTCCTAATTTCAAGTCGAATCTCATCAATTCCCCTATATTTAAGTGAGTTTGCAAATAACTTGGTCAGATATCGTCGATTTACAGAAAATTGATGCCAGCTTAGGTCGATTGTCACTTTGTGTTGATTGAAAACTTTCGAAGACTATCTTCCTAATTCGGAGTCGAGTCTCATCAATTTCCCTTTATTTAAGTGAGTTTGCAAATAACTTGGTCAGATATCGTCGATTTACAAAAAATTGATGCCAGTTTAGGTCGATTGTCACTTCGTGTTGATTGAAAATTTTCGAAGACTATCTTCCTAATTTCAAGTCGAATCTCATCAATTCCCCTATATTTAAGTGAGTTTGCAAATAACTTGGTCAGATATCGTCGATTTACAGAAAATTGATGCCAGTTTAGGTCGATTGTCACTTTGTGTTGATTGGAAATTTTCGAAGACTATCTTCCTAATTTCAAGTCGAATCTCATCAATTACCATATTTTTAAGTGAGTTTGCAAATAACTTGATCAGATATCGTCGATTTACAAAAAATTAATGCCAGTTTAGGTCGATTGTCACTTTGTGTTGATTGGAAATTTTCGAAGACTATCTTCCTAATTTCAAGTCGAATCTCATCAATTACCATATTTTTAAGTGAGTTTGCAAATAACTTGATCAGATATCGTCGATTTACAAAAAATTAATGCCAGTTTAGGTCGATTGTCACTTCGTGTTGATTGAAAATTTTCGAAGACTATCTTCCTAATTTCAAGTCGAATCTCATCAATTCCCCTATATTTAAGTGAGTTTGCAAATAACTTGGTCAGATATCGTCGATTTACAGAAAATTGATGCCAGTTTAGGTCGATTGTCACTTTGTGTTGATTGGAAATTTTCGAAGACTATCTTCCTAATTTCAAGTCGAATCTCATCAATTACCATATTTTTAAGTGAGTTTGCAAATAACTTGATCAGATATCGTCGATTTACAAAAAATTAATGCCAGTTTAGGTCGATTGTCACTTTGTGTTGATTGAAAATTTTCGAAAACTATTTTCCTAATTTCAAGTCGAATCTCATCAATTTCCATATATTTGAGTGAGTTTGCAAATAACTTGGTCAGATATCGTCGATTTACAACAAATTTATTGATGCTAGCTTAGGTCGATTGTCACTTTGTGTTGAATGAAAACTTTCGAAGACCATCTTCCTAATTCGGAGTCGAGTCTCATCAATTCCCCTATATTTAAGTGAGTTTGCTAATAACTTGGTCAGATATCGTCGATTTACAAACAATTGATGCCAGTTTAGGTCGATTGTCACTTTGTGTTGATTGAAAATTTTCGAAAACTATCTTCCTAATTTCAAGTCGAATCTCATCAATTCCCCTATATTTAAGTGAGTTTGCAAATAACTTGGTCAGATATCGTCGATTTACAACAAATTGATGCTAGCTTAGGTCGATTGTCACTTTGTGTTGATTGAAAACTTTCGAAGACTATCTTCCTAATTCGGAGTCGAGTCTCATCAATTCCCCTATATTTAAGTGAGTTTGCAAATAACTTGGTCAGATATCGTCGATTTACAAAAAATTGATGCCAGTTTAGGTCGATTGTCACTTTGGGTTGATTGAAAATTTTCGAAGACTATCTTCCTAATTCGAAGTCGAATCTCATCAATTCTCATATATTTGAATGATTTTGCAAATAACTTGGTCAAATATCGTCGATTTACAACAAATTGATGCTAGCTTAGCTCGATTGTCACTTCGTGTTGACTGAAAATTTTCGAAGACTATCTTCCTAATTTCAAGTCGAGTCTCATCAATTCCCCTATATTTAAGTGAGTTTGCAAATAACTTGGTCAGATATCGTCGATTTACAAAAAATTGATGCCAGTTTAGGTCGATTGTCACTTTGTGTTGATTGAAAATTTTCGAAGACTATCTTCCTAATTCGAAGTCGAATCTCATCAATTCCCATATATTTGAGTGATTTTGCAAATAACTTGGTCAAATATCGTCGATTTATAGAAAATTGATGCAAGCTTAGCTCGATTGTCACTTTGTGTTGATTGAAAATTTTCGAAGACTATCTTCCTAATTTCAAGTCGAATCTCATCAATTCCCCTATATTTGAGTGAGTTTGCAAATAACTTGGTCAGATATCGTCGATTTACAGAAAATTGATGCCAGTTTAGGTCGATTGTCACTTTGTGTTGTTTGAAAATTTTCGAAAACTATTTTCCTAATTTCAAGTCGAATCTCATCAATTTCCATATATTTAAGTGAGTTTGCAAATAACTTGGTCAGATATCGTCGATTTACAACAAATTTATTGATGCTAGCTTAGGTCGATTGTCACTTTGTGTTGAATGAAAACTTTCGAAGACCATCTTCCTAATTCGGAGTCGAGTCTCATCAATTCCCCTATATTTAAGTGAGTTTGCTAATAACTTGGTCAGATATCGTCGATTTACAAAAAATTGATGCCAGTTTAGGTCGATTGTCACTTTGTGTTGATTGAAAATTTTCGAAAACTATCTTCCTAATTTCAAGTCGAATCTAATCAATTCCCCTATATTTAAGTGAGTTTGCAAATAACTTGGTCAGATATCGTCGATTTACAACAAATTGATGCTAGCTTAGGTCGATTGTCACTTTGTGTTGATTGAAAACTTTCGAAGACTATCTTCCTAATTCGGAGTCGAGTCTCATCAATTCCCCTTTATTTAAGTGAGTTTGCAAATAACTTGGTCAGATATCGTCGATTTACAAAAAATTGATGCCAGTTTAGGTCGATTGTCACTTCGTGTTGATTGAAAATTTTCGAAGACTATCTTCCTAATTTCAAGTCGAATCTCATCAATTCCCCTATATTTAAGTGAGTTTGCAAATAACTTGGTCAGATATCGTCGATTTACAGAAAATTGATGCCAGCTTAGGTCGATTGTCACTTTGTGTTGATTGAAAACTTTCGAAGACTATCTTCCTAATTCGGAGTCGAGTCTCATCAATTCCCCTTTATTTAAGTGAGTTTGCAAATAACTTGGTCAGATATCGTCGATTTACAAAAAATTGATGCCAGTTTAGGTCGATTGTCACTTCGTGTTGATTGAAAATTTTCGAAGACTATCTTCCTAATTTCAAGTCGAATCTCATCAATTCCCCTATATTTAAGTGAGTTTGCAAATAACTTGGTCAGATATCGTCGATTTACAGAAAATTGATGCCAGTTTAGGTCGATTGTCACTTTGTGTTGATTGGAAATTTTCGAAGACTATCTTCCTAATTTCAAGTCGAATCTCATCAATTACCATAATTTTAAGTGAGTTTGCAAATAACTTGATCAGATATCGTCGATTTACAAAAAATTAATGCCAGTTTAGGTCGATTGTCACTTTGTGTTGATTGAAAATTTTCGAAAACTATTTTCCTAATTTCAAGTCGAATCTCATCAATTTCCATATATTTGAGTGAGTTTGCAAATAACTTGGTCAGATATCGTCGATTTACAACAAATTTATTGATGCTAGCTTAGGTCGATTGTCACTTTGTGTTGAATGAAAACTTTCGAAGACCATCTTCCTAATTCGGAGTCGAGTCTCATCAATTCCCCTATATTTAAGTGAGTTTGCTAATAACTTGGTCAGATATCGTCGATTTACAAAAAATTGATGCCAGTTTAGGTCGATTGTCACTTTGTGTTGATTGAAAATTTTCGAAAACTATCTTCCTAATTTCAAGTCGAATCTCATCAATTCCCCTATATTTAAGTGAGTTTGCAAATAACTTGGTCAGATATCGTCGATTTACAACAAATTGATGCTAGCTTAGGTCGATTGTCACTTTGTGTTGATTGAAAACTTTCGAAGACTATCTTCCTAATTCGGAGTCGAGTCTCATCAATTCCCCTATATTTAAGTGAGTTTGCAAATAACTTGGTCAGATATCGTCGATTTACAAAAAATTGATGCCAGTTTAGGTCGATTGTCACTTTGGGTTGATTGAAAATTTTCGAAGACTATCTTCCTAATTCGAAGTCGAATCTCATCAATTCTCATATATTTGAATGATTTTGCAAATAACTTGGTCAAATATCGTCGATTTACAACAAATTGATGCTAGCTTAGCTCGATTGTCACTTCGTGTTGACTGAAAATTTTCGAAGACTATCTTCCTAATTTCAAGTGGAGTCTCATCAATTCCCCTATATTTAAGTGAGTTTGCAAATAACTTGGTCAGATATCGTCGATTTACAAAAAATTGATGCCAGTTTAGGTCGATTGTCACTTTGTGTTGATTGAAAATTTTCGAAGACTATCTTCCTAATTCGAAGTCGAATCTCATCAATTCTCATATATTTGAGTGATTTTGCAAATAACTTGGTCAAATATCGTCGATTTACAACAAATTGATGCTAGCTTAGCTCGATTGTCACTTTGTGTTGATTGAAAATTTTCGAAGACTATCTTCCTAATTTCAAGTCGAATCTCATCAATTCCCCTATATTTGAGTGAGTTTGCAAATAACTTGGTCAGATATCGTCGATTTACAGAAAATTGATGCCAGTTTAGGTCGATTGTCACTTTGTGTTGTTTGAAAATTTTCGAAGACTATTTTCCTAATTTCAAGTCGAATCTTATCAATTTCCATATATTTGAGTGAGTTTGCATTTAACTCAAACAGATATCGTCGATTTACAACAAATTGATGCCAGTTTAGGTCTCAGTTCTCATATATTTGAGTGAGTTTGCAAATAACTTGGTCAGATATCATCGATTTACATAAAATTGATGCCAGCTTAGGTCGATTGTCACTTTGTGTTGATTGAAAATTTTCGAAGACTATCTTCCTAATTCGGAGTCGAGTCTCATCAATTCCCCTATATTTAAGTGAGTTTGCAAATAACTTGGTCAGATATCGTCGATTTACAAAAAATTGATGCCAGTTTAGGTCGATTGTCACTTTGTGTTGATTGAAAATTTTCGAAGACTATCTTCCTAATTTCAAGTCGAATCTCATCAATTTCCCTATATTTAAGTGAGTTCGCAAATAACTTGGTCAGATATCGTCGATTTACAGAAAATTGATGCCAGTTTAGGTCGATTGTCACTTTGTGTTGATTGGAAATTTTCGAAGTTTATCTTCCTAATTTCAAGTCGAATCTCATCAATTACCATTTATTTAATTGAGTTTGCAAATAACTTGGTCAGATATCGTAGATTTACAACAAATTGATGCCAGTTTAGGTCGATTGTCACTTTGTGTTGATTGAAAATTTTCGAAGACTATCTTCCTAATTCGAAGTCGAATCTCATCAATTTCCATATATTTAAGTGAGATTGCAAATAAATTGGTCAGATATCGTCGATTTACAAAAAATTAGTGCCAGTTTAGGTCGATTGTCACTTTGTGTTGATTGAAAATTTTCAAAGACTATCTTCCTAATTCGGAGTCGAATCTCATCAATCCCCCTATATTTAAGTGAGTTTGCAAATAACTTGGTCAGATATCGTCGATTTACAACAAATTTATGCTAGCTTAGCTCGATTGTCACTTTGTGTTGATTGAAAATTTTCGAAGACTATCTTCCTAATTTCAATTCGAATCTCATCAATTACCATATATTTAAGTGAGTTTGCAAATAACTTGGTCAGATATCGTTGATTTACAAAAAATTGATGCCAGTTTAGGTCGATTGTCACTTTGTGTTGATTGAAAATTTTCGAAGACTATCTTCCTAATTCGAAGTCGAATCTCATCAATTCTCATATATTTGAGTGATTTTGCAAATAACTTGGTCAAATATCGTCGATTTACAACAAATTGATGCTAGCTTAGCTCGATGGTCACTTTGTGTTGATTGAAAATTTTCGAAGACTATCTTCCTAATTTCAAGTCGAATCTCATCAATTCCCCTATATTTAAGTGAGTTTGCAAATAACTTGGTCAGATATCGTCGATTTACAGAAAATTGATGCCAGTTTAGGTCGATTGTCACTTTGTGTTGATTGAAAATTTTCGAAGACTATCTTCCTAATTTCAATTCGAATCTCATCAATTACCATATATTCAATTGAGATTGCAAATAAATTGGTCGGATATCGTCGATTTACAAAAAATTAATGCCAGTTTAGGTCGATTGTCACTTTCTGTTGATTGAAAATTTTCGAAGACTATCTTCCTAATTCGGAGTCGAATCTCATCAATCCCCCTATATTTAAGTGAGTTTGCAAATAACTTGGTCAGATATCGTCGATTTACAACAAATTGATGCTAGCTTAGGTCGATTGTCACTTTGTGTTGATTGAAAACTTTCGAAGACTATCTTCCTAATTCGGAGTCGAATCTCATCAATTCCCCTATATTTAAGTGAGTTTGCAAATAACTTGGTCAGATATCGTCGATTTACAACAAATTGATGTTAGCTTAGGTCGATTGTCACTTTGTGTTGATTGAAATCTTTCGAAGACTATCTTCTCAAAATGAAGTCGAATCCCATCAATTCTCATATATTTGAGTAACTTTGCATCTAACTTGGTCAGATATCGTCGATTAACAACAAATTGATGCCAGTTTAGGTCGATTGTCACTTTGCGTTGATTGAAAATTTTCGAAGACTATCTTCCTAATTCGAAGTCGAATCTCATCAACTCTCATATATTTAAGTGATATTGCAAATAACTTGGTCAGATATCGTCGATTTACAACAAATTGATGCTAGCTTAGGTCGAGTGTCACTTTGTGTTGATTGAAAACTTTCGAAGACTATCTTCTCAAAATGAAGTCGAATCCCATCAATTCTCATATATTTCAGTAACTTTGCATCTAACTTGGTCAGATATCGTCGATTTACAACAAATTGATGCTAGCTTAGGTCGATTGTCACTTTGTGTTGATTGAAAACTTTCGAAGACTATCTTCCTAATTCGGAGTCGAGTCTCATCAATTCCAATATATTTAAGTGAGTTTGCAAATAACTTGGTCAGATATCGTCGATTTACAAAAAATTGATGCCAGATTAGGTCGATTGTCACTTTGTGTTGATTGAAAATTTTCGAAGACTATCTTCCTAATTTCAAGTCGAATCTCATCAATTACCATATATTTAAGTGAGTTTGCAAATAACTTGGTCAGATATCGTCGATTTACAAAAAACTAATGCCAGTTTAGGTCGATTGTCACTTTGTGTTGATTGAAAATTTTCGAAACTATTTTCCTAATTTCAAGTCAAATCTCATCAATTTCCATATATTTGAGTGAGTTTGCAAATAACTTGGTCAGATATCGTCGATTTACAACAAATTGATGCTAGCTTAGGTCGATTGTCACTTTGTGTTGATTGAAAACTTTCGAAGACTATCTTCCTAATTCGGAGTCGAGTCTCATCAATTCCCCTATATTTAAGTGAGTTTGCAAATAACTTGGTCAGATATCGTCGATTTACAACAAATTGATGCTAGCTTAGGTCGATTGTCACTTTGTGTTGATTGAAAATTTTCGAAGACTATCTTCCTAATTTCAAGTCGAATCTCATCAATTACCATATATTTAATTGAGTTTGCAAATAACTTGGTCAGATATCGTAGATTTACAACAAATTGATGCCAGTTTAGGTCGATTGTCACTTTGTGTTGATTGAAAATTTTCGAAGACTATCTTCCTAATTCGAAGTCGAATCTCATCAATTTCCATATATTTAAGTGAGTTTGCAAATAAATTGGTCAGATATCGTCGATTTACAACAAATTGATGCTAGCTTAGGTCGAGTGTCACTTTGTGTTGATTGAAAACTTTCGAAGACTATCTTCTCAAAATGAAGTCGAATCCCATCAATTCTCATATATTTCAGTAACTTTGCATCTAACTTGGTCAGATATCGTCGATTTACAACAAATTGATGCTAGCTTAGGTCGAGTGTCACTTTGTGTTGATTGAAAACTTTCGAAGACTATCTTCCTAATTCGGAGTCGAGTCTCATCAATTCCAATATATTTAAGTGAGTTTGCAAATAACTTGGTCAGATATCGTCGATTTACAAAAAATTGATGCCAGATTAGGTCGATTGTCACTTTGTGTTGATTGAAAATTTTCGAAGACTATCTTCCTAATTTCAAGTCGAATCTCATCAATTACCATATATTTAAGTGAGTTTGCAAATAACTTGGTCAGATATCGTCGATTTACAAACAACTAATGCCAGTTTAGGTCGATTGTCACTTTGTGTTGATTGAAAATTTTCGAAAACTATTTTCCTAATTTCAAGTCAAATCTCATCAATTTCCATATATTTGAGTGAGTTTGCAAATAACTTGGTCAGATATCGTCGATTTACAACAAATTGATGCTAGCTTAGGTCGATTGTCACTTTGTGTTGATTGAAAACTTTCGAAGACTATCTTCCTAATTCGGAGTCGAGTCTCATCAATTCCCCTATATTTAAGTGAGTTTGCAAATAACTTGGTCAGATATCGTCGATTTACAACAAATTGATGCTAGCTTAGGTCGATTGTCACTTTGTGTTGATTGAAAATTTTCGAAGACTATCTTCCTAATTTCAAGTCGAATCTCATCAATTACCATATATTTAATTGAGTTTGCAAATAACTTGGTCAGATATCGTAGATTTACAACAAATTGATGCCAGTTTAGGTCGATTGTCACTTTGTGTTGATTGAAAATTTTCGAAGACTATCTTCCTAATTCGAAGTCGAATCTCATCAATTTCCATATATTTAAGTGAGTTTGCAAATAAATTGGTCGGATATCGTCGATTTACAACAAATTGATGCTAGCTTAGGTCGATTGTCACTTTGTGTTGATTGAAAATTTTCGAAGACTATCTTCCTAATTTCAAGTCGTATCTCATCAATTTCCATATATTTAAGTGAGTTTGCGAATAACTTGGTCAGATATCGTCGATTTACATGAAATTGATGCCAGTTTAGGTCGATTGTCACTTTGTGTTGATTGAAAATTTTCGGAGACTATTTTCCTAATTTCAAGTCGAATCTCATCAATTTCCATATATTTTAGTGAGTTTGCAAATAACTTGGTCAGATATCGTCGATTTACAAAAAATTGATGCCAGTTTAGGTCGATTGTCACTTTGTGTTGATTGAAAATTTTCGAAGACTATCTTCCTAATTCGAAGTCGAATCTCATAAATTCTCATATATTTGAGTGATTTTGCAAATAACTTGGTCAGATATCGTCGATTTACAACAAATTGATGCTAGCCTAGCTCGATTGTCACTTTGTGTTGATTGGAAATTTTCGAATACTATCTTCCTAATTTCAAGTCGAATCTCATCAATTACCATATATTTAAGTGAGTTTGCAAATAACTTGGTCAGATATCGTCGATTTACAACAAATTGATGTTAGCTTAGGTCGATTGTCACTTTGTGTTGATTGAAATCTTTCGAAGACTATCTTCTCAAAATGAAGTGGAATCCCATCAATTCTCATATATTCGAGTAACTTTGCATCTAACTTGGTCAGATATCGTCGATTAACAACAAATTGATGCCAGTTTAGGTCGATTGTCACTTTGCGTTGATTGAAAATTTTCGAAGACTATCTTCCTAATTTCAAGTCGAATCTCATCAATTTCCATATATTTAAGTGAGTTTGCGAATAACTTGGTCAGATATCGTCGATTTACATGAAATTGATGCCAGTTTAGGTCGATTGTCACTTTGTGTTGATTGAAAATTTTCGGAGACTATTTTCCTAATTTCAAGTCGAATCTCATCAATTTCCATATATTTTAGTGAGTTTGCAAATAACTTGGTCAGATATCGTCGATTTACAAAAAATTGATGCCAGTTTAGGTCGATTGTCACTTTGCGTTGATTGAAAATTTTCGAAGACTATCTTCCTAATTCGAAGTCGAATCTCATCAACTCTCATATATTTAAGTGATATTGCAAATAACTTGGTCAGATATCGTCGATTTACAACAAATTGATGCTAGCTTAGGTCGATTGTCACTTTATGTTGATTGAAAATTCTCGAAGACTATCTTCCTAATTTGAAGTCTAATCTCATCTATTCTCATATATTTGAGTAAGTTTGCATCTAACTTGGTCAGATATCGTCGATTTACAACAAAGTGATGCCAGTTTAGGTCGATTGTCACTTTGTGTTGATTGAAAATTTTCGAAGACTATCTTTCTAATTCGAAGTCGAATCTCATCAATTTCCATATATTTGAGTGAGTTTGCAAATAACTTGGTCAGATATCGTCGATTTACAACAAATTGATGCTAGCTTAGGTTGAGTGTCACTTTGTGTTAATTGAAAACTTTCGAAGACTATCTTCCTAATTCGGAGTCGAGTCTCATAAATTCCAATATATTTAAGTGAGTTTGCAAATAACTTGGTCAGATATCGTCGATTTACAAAAAATTGATGCCAGATTAGGTCGATTGTCACTTTGTGTTGATTGAAAATTTTCGAAGACTATCTTCCTAATTCGAAGTCGAATATCATCAATTCTCAAATATTCGAGTGATTTTGCAAATAACTTGGTCAAATATCGTCGATTTACAACAAATTGATGCTAGCTTAGCTCGATTGTCACTTTGTGTTGATTGAAAATTTTCGAAGACTATCTTCCTAATTTCAAGTCGAATCTCATCAATTCCCCTATATTTAAGTGAGTTTGCAAATAACTTGGTCAGATATCGTCGATTTACAGAAAATTGATGCCAGTTTAGGTCGATGGTCACTTTGTGTTGATTGAAAATTTTCGAAGACTATCTTCCTAATTTCAAGCCGAATCTCATCAATTACCATATATTTAAGTGAGTTTGCAAATAACTTGGTCAGATATCGTCGATTTACAAAAAATTAATGCCAGTTTAGGTCGATTGTCACTTTGTGTTGATTGAAAATTTTCGAAAACTATTTTCCTAATTTCAAGTCGAATCTCATCAATTTCCATATATTTGAGTGAGTTTGCAAATAACTTGGTCAGATATCGTCGATTTACAACAAATTGATGCTAGCTTAGGTCGATTGTCACTTTGTGTTGATTGAAAACTTTCGAAGACTATCTTCCTAATTCGGAGTCGAGTCTCATCAATTCCCCTATATTTAAGTGAGTTTGCAAATAACTTGGTCAGATATCGTCGATTTACAGAAAATTGATGCAAGTTTAGGTCGATGGTCACTTTGTGTTGATTGAAAATTTTCGAAGACTATCTTCCTAATTTCAAGTCGAATCTCATCAATTACCATATATTTAAGTGAGTTTGCAAATAACTTGGTCAGATATCGTCGATTTACAACAAATTGATTAGGTCGATTGTCACTTTGTGTTGATTGAAAATTTTCGAAGACTATCTTCTTAGAATGAAGTCGAATCCCGTCAATTCTCATATATTTGAGTAACTTTGCATCTAACTTGGTCAGATATCGTCGATTTACAACAAATTGATGCCAGTTTAGGTCGATTGTCACTTTATGTTGATTGAAAATTTTCGAAGACTATCTTCCTAATTCGAAGTCGAATCTCATCAATTCTCATATATTTAAGTGATATTGCAAATAACTTGGTCAGATATCGTCGATTTACAACAAATTGATGCTAGCTTAGGTCGATTGTCACTTTATGTTGATTGAAAATTTTCGAAGACTATCTTCCTAATTCGAAGTCGAATCTCATCAAATCTCATATATTTAAGTGAATTTGCAAATAACTTGGTCAGATATCGTCGATTTACAACAAATTGATGCCAGTTTAGGTCTCAATTCTCATATATTTGAGTGAGTTTGCAAATAACTTGGTCAGATATCGTCGATTTACAACAAATTGATGCCAGTTTAGGTCGATTGTCACTTTGTGTTGATTGAAAATTTTCGAAGACTATTTTCCTAATTCGAAGTCGAATCTCATCAAATCTCATATGTTTGAGTGAGTTTGCAATTAACTTGGTCAGATATCGTCGATTCACATAAAATTGATGGCAGCTTAGGTCGATTGTCACTTTGTGGTGATTGAAAATTTTCGAAGACTATTTTCCTAATTCGAAGTCGAATCTCATCAACTCTCATATATTTAAGTGATATTGCAAATAACTTGGTCAGATATCGTCGATTTACAACAAATTGATGCTAGCTTAGGTCGATTGTCACTTTATGTTGATTGAAAATTCTCGAAGACTATCTTCCTAATTTGAAGTCTAATCTCATCTATTCTCATATATTTGAGTAAGTTTGCATCTAACTTGGTCAGATATCGTCGATTTACAACAAAGTGATGCCAGTTTAGGTCGATTGTCACTTTGTGTTGATTGAAAATTTTCGAAGACTATCTTTCTAATTTCAAGTCGAATCTCATCAATTTCCATATATTTTAGTGAGTTTGCAAATAACTTGGTCAGATATCGTCGATTTACAAAAAATTGATGCCAGTTTAGGTCGATTGTCACTTTGCGTTGATTGAAAATTTTCGAAGACTATCTTCCTAATTCGAAGTCGAATCTCATCAACTCTCATATATTTAAGTGATATTGCAAATAACTTGGTCAGATATCGTCGATTTACAGAAAATTGATGCAAGTTTAGGTCGATGGTCACTTTGTGTTGATTGAAAATTTTCGAAGACTATCTTCCTAATTTCAAGTCGAATCTCATCAATTACCATATATTTAAGTGAGTTTGCAAATAACTTGGTCAGATATCGTCGATTTACAACAAATTGATTAGGTCGATTGTCACTTTGTGTTGATTGAAAATTTTCGAAGACTATCTTCTTAGAATGAAGTCGAATCCCGTCAATTCTCATATATTTGAGTAACTTTGCATCTAACTTGGTCAGATATCGTCGATTTACAACAAATTGATGCCAGTTTAGGTCGATTGTCACTTTATGTTGATTGAAAATTTTCGAAGACTATCTTCCTAATTCGAAGTCGAATCTCATCAATTCTCATATATTTAAGTGATATTGCAAATAACTTGGTCAGATATCGTCGATTTACAACAAATTGATGCTAGCTTAGGTCGATTGTCACTTTATGTTGATTGAAAATTTTCGAAGACTATCTTCCTAATTCGAAGTCGAATCTCATCAAATCTCATATATTTAAGTGAATTTGCAAATAACTTGGTCAGATATCGTCGATTTACAACAAATTGATGCCAGTTTAGGTCTCAATTCTCATATATTTGAGTGAGTTTGCAAATAACTTGGTCAGATATCGTCGATTTACAACAAATTGATGCCAGTTTAGGTCGATTGTCACTTTGTGTTGATTGAAAATTTTCGAAGACTATTTTCCTAATTCGAAGTCGAATCTCATCAAATCTCATATGTTTGAGTGAGTTTGCAATTAACTTGGTCAGATATCGTCGATTCACATAAAATTGATGGCAGCTTAGGTCGATTGTCACTTTGTGGTGATTGAAAATTTTCGAAGACTATTTTCCTAATTTCAAGTCGAATCTCATCAATTTCCATATATTTGAGTGAGTTTGCATTTAACTTAGTCAGATATCGTCGATTTACAACAAATTGATGCCAGTTTAGGTCTCAATTCTCATATATTTGAGTGAGTTTGCAAATAACTTGGTCAAATATCGTCGATTTACAACAAATTGATGCTAGCTTATCGATGGTCACTTTGTGTTGATTGAAAATTTTCGAAGACTATTTTCCTAATTTCAAGTCGAATCTCATCAATTTCCATATATTTGAGTGAGTTTGCATTTAACTTAGTCAGATATCGTCGATTTACAACAAATTGATGCCAGTTTAGGTCTCAATTACCATATATTTAAGTGAGTTTGCAAATAACTTGGTCAGATATCGTCGATTTACAGAAAATTGATGCCAGTTTAGGTCGATAGTCACTTTGTGTTGATTGAAAATTTTCGAAGACTATTTTCCTAATTTCAAGTCGAATCTCATCAATTTCCATATATTTGAGTGAGTTTGCATTTAACTTAGTCAGATATCGTCGATTTACAACAAATTGATGCCAGTTTAGGTCTCAATTACCATATATTTAAGTGAGTTTGCAAATAACTTGGTCAGATATCGTCGATTTACAGAAAATTGATGCCAGTTTAGGTCGATAGTCACTTTGTGTTGATTGAAAATTTTCGAAGACTATCTTCCTAATTCGAAGTCGAATCTCATCAATTTCCATATATTTAAGTGAGTTTGCAAATAAATTGGTCGGATATCGTCGATTTACAACAAATTGATGCTAGCTTAGGTCGATTGTCACTTTGTGTTGATTGAAAATTTTCGAAGACTATCTTCCTAATTTCAAGTCGAATCTCATCAATTTCCATATATTTAAGTGAGTTTGCGAATAACTTGGTCAGATATCGTCGATTTACAAAAAATTGATGCCAGTTTAGGTCGATTGTCACTTTGTGTTGATTGAAAATTTTCGAAGACTATCTTCCTAATTCGAAGTCGAATCTCATAAATTCTCATATATTTGAGTGAATTTGCAAATAACTTGGTCAGATATCGTCGATTTACAACAAATTGATGGTAGCTTAGCTCGATTGTCACTTTGTGTTGATTGGAAATTTTCGAATACTATCTTCCTAATTTCAAGTCGAATCTCATCAATTACCATATATTTAAGTGAGTTTGCAAATAACTTGGTCAGATATCGTCGATTTACAACAAATTGATGTTAGCTTAGGTCGATTGTCACTTTGTGTTGATTGAAATCTTTCGAAGACTATCTTCTCAAAATGAAGTCGAATCCCATCAATTCTCATATATTCGAGTAACTTTGCATCTAACTTGGTCAGATATCGTCGATTTACAACAAATTGATGCTAGCTTAGGTCGATTGTCACTTTATGTTGATTGAAAATTTTCGAAGACTATCTTCCTAATTTGAAGTCTAATCTCATCTATTCTCATATATTTGAGTAAGTTTGCATCTAACTTGGTCAGATATCGTCGATTTACAACAAAGTGATGCCAGTTTAGGTCGATTGTCACTTTGTGTTGATTGAAAATTTTCGAAGACTATCTTTCTAATTCGAAGTCGAATCTCATCAATTTCCATATATTTGAGTGAGTTTGCAAATGACTTGGTCAGATATCGTCGATTTACAACAAATTGATGCTAGCTTAGGTTGAGTGTCACTTTGTGTTGATTGAAAACTTTCGAAGACTATCTTCCTAATTCGGAGTCGAGTCTCATAAATTCCAATATATTTAAGTGAGTTTGCAAATAACTTGGTCAGATATCGTCGATTTACAAAAAATTGATGCCAGATTAGGTCGATTGTCACTTTGTGTTGATTGAAAATTTTCGAAGACTATCTTCCTAATTCGAAGTCGAATATCATCAATTCTCAAATATTCGAGTGATTTTGCAAATAACTTGGTCAAATATCGTCGATTTACAACAAATTGATGCTAGCTTAGCTCGATTGTCACTTTGTGTTGATTGAAAATTTTCGAAGACTATCTTCCTAATTTCAAGTCGAATCTCATCAATTCCCCTATATTTAAGTGAGTTTGCAAATAACTTGGTCAGATATCGTCGATTTACAGAAAATTGATGCCAGTTTAGGTCGATGGTCACTTTGTGTTGATTGAAAATTTTCGAAGACTATCTTCCTAATTTCAAGTCGAATCTCATCAATTACCATATATTTAAGTGAGTTTGCAAATAACTTGGTCAGATATCGTCGATTTACAAAAAAATAATGCCAGTTTAGGTCGATTGTCACTTTGTGTTGATTGAAAATTTTCGAAAACTATTTTCCTAATTTCAAGTCGAATCTCATCAATTTCCATATATTTGAGTGAGTTTGGAAATTACTTGGTCAGGTATCGTCGATTTACAACAAATTGATGCTAGCTTAGGTCGATTGTCACTTTGTGTTGATTGAAAACTTTCGAAGACTATCTTCCTAATTCGGAGTCGAGTCTCATCAATTCCCCTATATTTAAGTGAGTTTGCAAATAACTTGGTCAGATATCGTCGATTTACAGAAAATTGATGCAAGTTTAGGTCGATGGTCACTTTGTGTTGATTGAAAATTTTCGAAGACTATCTTCCTAATTTCAAGTCGAATCTCATCAATTACCATATATTTAAGTGAGTTTGCAAATAACTTGGTCAGATATCGTCGATTTACAACAAATTGATGCTAGCTTAGGTCGATTGTCACTTTGTGTTGATTGAAAATTTTCGAAGACTATCTTCTTAGAATGAAGTCGAATCCCGTCAATTCTCATATATTTGAGTAACTTTCCATCTAACTTGGTCAGATATCGTCGATTTACAACAAATTGATGCCAGTTTAGGTCGATTGTCACTTTGCGTTGATTGAAAATTTTCGAAGACTATCTTCCTAATTCGAAGTCGAATCTCATCAAATCTCATATATTTAAGTGAATTTGCAAATAACTTGGTCAGATATCGTCGATTTACAACAAATTGATGCCAGTTTAGGTCGATTGTCACTTTGCGTTGATTGAAAATTTTCGAAGACTATCTTCCTAATTCGAAGTCGAATCTCATCAATTCTCATATATTTGAGTAAGTTTGCATCTAACTCGGTCAGATATCGTCGATTTACAACAAATTGATGCCAGTTTAGGTCGATTGTCACTTTGTGTTGATTGAAAATTTTCGAAGACTATCTTTCTAATTCGAAGTCGAATCTCATCAATTTCCATATATTTGAGTGAGTTTGCAAATAACTTGGTCAGATATCGTCGATTTACAACAAATTGATGCTAGCTTAGGTTGAGTGTCACTTTGTGTTGATTGAAAACTTTCGAAGACTATCTTCCTAATTCGGAGTCGAGTCTCATAAATTCCAATATATTTAAGTGAGTTTGCAAATAACTTGGTCAGATATCGTCGATTTACAAAAAATTGATGCCAGATTAGGTCGATTGTCACTTTGTGTTGATTGAAAATTTTCGAAGACTATCTTCCTAATTCGAAGTCGAATATCATCAATTCTCAAATATTCGAGTGATTTTGCAAATAACTTGGTCAAATATCGTCGATTTACAACAAATTGATGCTAGCTTAGCTCGATTGTCACTTTGTGTTGATTGAAAATTTTCGAAGACTATCTTCCTAATTTCAAGTCGAATCTCATCAATTCCCCTATATTTAAGTGAGTTTGCAAATAACTTGGTCAGATATCGTCGATTTACAGAAAATTGATGCCAGTTTAGGTCGATGGTCACTTTGTGTTGATTGAAAATTTTCGAAGACTATCTTCCTAATTTCAAGTCGAATCTCATCAATTACCATATATTTAAGTGAGTTTGCAAATAACTTGGTCAGATATCGTCGATTTACAAAAAATTAATGCCAGTTTAGGTCGATTGTCACTTTGTGTTGATTGAAAATTTTCGAAAACTATTTTCCTAATTTCAAGTCGAATCTCATCAATTTCCATATATTTGAGTGAGTTTGCAAATTACTTGGTCAGATATCGTCGATTTACAACAAATTGATGCTAGCTTAGGTCGATTGTCACTTTGTGTTGATTGAAAACTTTCGAAGACTATCTTCCTAATTCGGAGTCGAGTCTCATCAATTCCCCTATATTTAAGTGAGTTTGCAAATAACTTGGTCAGATATCGTCGATTTACAGAAAATTGATGCAAGTTTAGGTCGATGGTCACTTTGTGTTGATTGAAAACTTTCGAAGACTATCTTCCTAATTCGGAGTCGAGTCTCATCAATTCCCCTATATTTAAGTGAGTTTGCAAATAACTTGGTCAGATATCGTCGATTTACAACAAATTGATGCTAGCTTAGGTCGATTGTCACTTTGTGTTGATTGAAAATTTTCGAAGACTATCTTCTTAGAATGAAGTCGAATCCCGTCAATTCTCATATATTTGAGTAACTTTGCATCTAACTTGGTCAGATATCGTCGATTTACAACAAATTGATGCCAGTTTAGGTCGATTGTCACTTTGCGTTGATTGAAAATTTTCGAAGACTATCCTCCTAATTCGAAGTCGAATCTCATCAAATCTCATATATTTAAGTGAATTTGCAAATAACTTGGTCGGATATCGTCGATTTACAACAAATTGATGCCAATTTAGGTCGATTGTCACTTTATGTTGATTGAAAATTTACAAAGACTATTTCCCTCATTCGGAGTCGAATCTCATCAATTTCCATATATTTGAGTGATATTGCAAATAACTTGGTCAGATATCGTCGATTTACAACAAATTGATGCTAGCTTAGGTCGATTGTCACTTTATGTTGATTGAAAATTTTCGAAGACTATCTTCCTAATTCGAAGTCGAATCTCATCAAATCTCATATATTTAAGTGAATTTGCAAATAACTTGGTCAGATATCGTCGATTTACAACAAATTGATGCCAGTTTAGGTCTCAATTCTCATATATTTGAGTGAGTTTGCAAATAACTTGGTCAGATATCGTCGATTTACAACAAATAGATGCCAGTTTAGGTCGATTGTCACTTTGTGTTGATTGAAAATTTTCGAAGACTATTTTCCTAATTCGAAGTCGAATCTCATCAAATCTCATATGTTTGAGTGAGTTTGCAATTAACTTGGTCAGATATCGTCGATTCACATAAAATTGATGGCAGCTTAGGTCGATTGTCACTTTGTGGTGATTGAAAATTTTCGAAGACTATTTTCCTAATTTCAAGTCGAATCTCATCAATTTCCATATATTTGAGTGAGTTTGCATTTAACTTAGTCAGATATCGTCGATTTACAACAAATTGATGCCAGTTTAGGTCTCAATTCTCATATATTTGAGTGAGTTTGCAAATAACTTGGTCAGATATCGTCGATTCACATAAAATTGATGGCAGCTTAGGTCGATTGTCACTTTGTGGTGGTTGAAAATTTTCGAAGACTATTTTCCTAATTTCATGTCGAATCTCATCAATTTCCATAAATTTGAGTGAGTTTGCATTTAACTTAGTCAGATATCGTCGATTTACAACGAATTGATGCCAGTTTAGGTCTCAATTCTCATATATTTGAGTGAGTTTGCAAATAACTTGGTCAGATATCGTAGATTCACAACAAAATGATGCTAGCTTAGGTCGATTGTCACTTTATGTTGATTGAAATTTTTCGAAGACTATCTTCCTAATTCGAAGTCGAATCCCATCAATTCCCCTATATTTAGGTGAGTTTGCAAATAACTTGGTCAGATATCGTCGATTTACATGAAATTGATGCCAGCTTAGGTCTATTGTCACTTTGTGTTGATTGAAAATTTTCGAAGACTATTTTCCTAATTTCAAGTCGAATCTCATCAATTTCCATATATTTGAGTGAGTTTGCATTTAATTTAGTCAGATATCGTCGATTTACAACAAATTGATGCCAGTTTAGGTCTCAATTCTCATATATTTGAGTGAGTTTGCAAATAACTTGGTCAGATATCGTAGATTTACAACAAAATGATCCTAGCTTAGGTCGATTGTCACTTTATGTTGATTGAAAATTTTCGAAGACTATCTTCCTAATTCGAAGTCGAATCTCATCAAATCACATATGTTTGAGTGAGTTTGCAAATAACTTGGTCAGATATCGTCGATTTACAACAAATTGATGCTAGCTTAGGTCGATTGTCACTTTGTGTTGATTGAAAATTTTCGAAGACTATCTCCCTAATTTCAAGTCGAATCTCATCAATTTCCACATATTTAATTGAGTTTGCAAATAACTTGGTCAGATATCGTAGATTTACAACAAATTGATGCCAGTTTAGGTCGATTGTCACTTTGTGTTGATTGAAAATTTTCGAAGACTATCTTTCTAATTCGAAGTCGAATCTCATCTATTCTCATATATTTGAGTGAGTTTGCATCTAACTTGGTCAGATATCGTCGATTTACAACAAATTGATTCCAGTTTAGGTCGATTGTCACTTTGTGTTGATTGAAAATTTTCGAAGACTATCTTCCTAATTCGAAGTCGAATCCCATCAATTCCCCTATATTTAGGTGAGTTTGCAAATAACTTGGTCAGATATCGTCGATTTACATGAAAATGATGCCAGCTTAGGTCGATTGTCACTTTGTGTTGATTGAAAATTTCGAAGACTATTTTCCTAATTTCAAGTCGAATCTCATCAATTTCCATATATTTGAGTGAGTTTGCATTTAATTTAGTCAGATATCGTCGATTTACAACAAATTGATGCCAGTTTAGTTCTCAATTCTCATATATTTGAGTGAGTTTGCAAATAACTTGGTCAGATATCGTAGATTTACAACAAAATGATCCTAGCTTAGGTCGATTGTCACTTTATGTTGATTGAAAATTTTCGAAGACTATCTTCCTAATTCGAAGTCGAATCTCATCAAATCACATATGTTTGAGTGAGTTTGCAAATAACTTGGTCAGATATCGTCGATTTACAACAAATTGATGCTAGCTTAGGTCGATTGTCACTTTGTGTTGATTGAAAATTTTCGAAGACTATCTTCCTAATTTCAAGTCTAATCTCATCAATTTCCACATATTTAATTGAGTTTGCAAATAACTTGGTCAGATATCGTAGATTTACAACAAATTGATGCCAGTTTAGGTCGACTGTCACTTTGTGTTGATTGAGAATTTTCGAAGACTATCTTTCTAATTCGAACTCGAATCTCATCTATTCTCATATATTTGAGTGAGTTTGCATCTAACTTGGTCAGATATCGTCGATTTACAACAAATTGATTCCAGTTTAGGTCGATTGTCACTTTGTGTTGATTGAAAATTTTCGAAGACTATCTTCCTAATTCGAAGTCGAATCTCATCAATTCCCCTATATTTAAGTGAGTTTGCAAATAACTTGGTCAGATATCGTCGATTTACAAAAAATTGATGCCAGTTTAGGTCGAGTGTCACTTTGTGTTGATTGAAAATTTTCGAAGACTATCTTCCTAATTCGAAGTCTAATCTCATCTATTCTCATATATTTGAGTAAGTTTGAATCTAACTTGGTCAGATATCGTCGATTTACATCAAATTGATGCCAGTTTAGGTCGATTGTCACTTTGTGTTGATTGAAAATTTTCGAAGACTATCTTTCTAATTCGAAGTCGAATCCCATCAATTCTCATACCTTTGAGTGAGTTTGCATCTAACTTGGTCAGATATCATCGATTTACATCAAATTGATGCCAGTTTAGGTCGATTGTCACTTTGTGTTGATTGAAAATTTTCGAAGACTATCTTTCTAATTCCAAGTCGAATCTCATCTATTATCATATATTTGAGTGAGTTTGCATCTAACACTATCTTCATAATTCGAAGTCGAATCCCATCAATTCCCCTATATTTAGGTGAGTTTGCAAATAACTTGGTCAGATATCGTCGATTTACATAAAATTGATGCCAGCTTAGGTCGATTGTCACTTCGTGTTGATTGAAAATTTTCGAAGACTATCTTCCTAATTCGAAGTCTAATCTCATCTATTCTCATATATTTGAATAAGTTTGCATCTAACTTGGTCAGATATCGTCGATTTACAACAAATTGATGCCAGTTTAGGTAGATTGTCACTTTGTGTTGATTGAAAATTTTCGAAGACTATCTTTCTAATTCGAAGTCGAATCCCATCAATTCTCATACCTTTGAGTGAGTTTGCATCTAACTTGGTCAGATATCATCGATTTACAACAAATTGATTCCAGTTTAGGTCGATTGTCACTTTGTGTTGATTGTAAATTTTCGAAGACCATCTTCCTAATTCGAAGTCGAATCCCATCAATTCCCCTATATTTAAGTGAGTTTGCATCTAACTTGTTCAGATATCGTCGATTCACAACAAATTCATGCCAGTTTGGGTCTCAATTCTCATATATTTGAGTGAGTTTGCAAATAACTTGGTCAGATATCGTCGATTTACAACAAATTGATGCCAGTTTAGGTCGATTGTCACTTTGTGTTGATTGAAAATTTTCGAAGACTATCTTCCTAATTCGAAGTCGAATCTCATCTATTCTCATATATTTGAGTGAGTTTGCATCTAACTTGGTCAGATATCGTGGATTTACAACAAATTGATGCCAGTTTGGTTCTCAATTCTCATATATTTGAGTGCGTTTGCAAATAACTTGGTCAGATATCGTCGATTTACAACAAATTGATGCCAGTTTAGGTCGATTGTCACTTTGTGTTGATTGAAAATTTTTGAAGACTATCTTCCTAATTTGAAGTCGAATTCCATCAATTCTCATATATTTAAGTGAGTTTGCATCTAACTTGGTCAGATATCGTCGATTTACAACAAATTGATGCCAGTTTAGGTCGATTGTCACTTTGTGTTGATTGAGAAGTTTCGAAGATTATCTTTCTAATTCGTAGTCGAATCTCATCTATTCTCATATATTTGAATAAGTTTGCATCTAACTTGGTCAGATATCGTCGATTTACAACAAATTGATGCCAGTTTAGGTCGATTGTCACTTTGTGTTGATTGGAAATTTTCGAAGACTATTTTCCTAATTCGAAGTCGAATCCCGTCAATTCTCATACCTTTGAGTGAGTTTGCATCTAACTTGGTCAGATATCGTCGATTTACAACAAATTGATTCCAGTTTAGGTCGATTGTCACTTTGTGTTGATTGTAAATTTTCGAAGACTATCTTCCTAATTCGAAGTCGAATCCCATCAATTCCCCTATATTTGAGTGAGTTTGCATCTAAATTGGTCAGATATCGTGGATTTACAACAAATTGTTGCCAAATCAGGTCGATTGTCACTTTGTGTGGATTGTAAATTTTCGCAGACTATCTTCCTAATTCGAAGTCTAATCTCATCTATTCTCATATATTTGAATAAGTTTGCATCTAACTTGGTCAGATATCGTCGATTTACAACAAATTGATGCCAGTTTAGGTCGATTATCACTTTGTGTTGATTGAAAATTTTCGAAGACTATCTTTCTAATTCGAAGTCGAATCCCATCAATTCTCATATCTTTGAGTGAGTTTGCATCTAACTTGGTCAGATATCGTCGATTTACAACAAATTGATTTCAGTTTAGGTCGATTGTCACTTTGTGTTGATTGTAAATTTTCGAAGACTATCTTCCTAATTCGAAGTCGAATCCCATCAATTCCCCTATATTTAAGTGAGTTTGCATCTAACTTGTTCAGATATCGTCGATTTACAACAAATTGATGCCAGTTTGGGTCTCAATTCTCATATATTTGAGTGAGTTTGCAAATAACTTGGTCAGATATCGTCGATTTACAACAAATTGATGCCAGTTTAGGTCGATTGTCACTTTGTGTTGATTGAAAATTTTCGAAGGCTATCTTCCTAATTCGAAGTCGAATCTCATCTATCCTCATATATTTGAGTGAGTTTGCATCTAACTTGGTCAGATATCTTCGATTTACAACAAATTGATGCCAGTTTAGGTCGATTGTCACTTTGTGTTGATTGAAAATTTTTGAAGACTATCTTCCTAATTTGAAGTCGAATTCCATCAATTCTCATATATTTAAGTGAGTTTGCATCTAACTTAGTCAGATATCGTCGATTTACAACAAATTGATGCCAGTTTAGGTCGATTGTCACTTTGTGTTGATTGAGAAGTTTCGAAGACTATCTTTCTAATTCGTAGTCCAATCTCATCTATTCTCATATATTTGTGTGAGTTTGCATCTAACTTGGTCAGATATCGTCGATTTACAACAAATTGATGCCAGTTTAGGTCGATTGTCACTTTGTGTTGATTGAAAATTTTCGAAGACTATCTTCCTAATTCGAAGTCGAATCTCATCTATTCGCATATATTTTAGTGAGTTTGCATCTAACTTGGTCAGATATCGTCGATTTACAACAAATTGATGCCAGTTTAGGTCGATTGTCACTTTGTGTTGATTGAAAATTTTTGAAGACTATCTTCCTAATTTGAAGTCGAATTCCATCAATTCTCATATATTTAAGTGAGTTTGCATCTAACTTGGTCAGATATCGTCGATTTACAACAAATTGATGCCAGTTTAGGTCGATTGTCACTTTGTGTTGATTGAGAAGTTTCGAAGACTATCTTTCTAATTCGTAGTCGAATCTCATCTATTCTCATATATTTGAGTGAGTTTGCATCTAACTTGGTCAGATATCGTGGATTTACAACAAATTGATGCCAGTTTGGGTCTCAATTCTCATATATTTGAGTGCGTTTGCAAATAACTTGGTCAGATATCGTCGATTTACAACAAATTGATGCCAGTTTAGGTCGATTGTCACTTTGTGTTGATTGAAAATTTTTGAAGACTATCTTCCTAATTTGAAGTCGAATTCCATCAATTCTCATATATTTAAGTGAGTTTGCATCTAACTTGGTCAGATATCGTCGATTTACAACAAATTGATGCCAGTTTAGGTCGATTGTCACTTTGTGTTGATTGAGAAGTTTCGAAGACTATCTTTCTAATTCGTAGTCGAATCTCATCTATTCTCATATATTTGAGTGAGTTTGCATCTAACTTGGTCAGATATCGTCGATTTACAACAAATTGATGCCAGTTTAGGTCGATTGTCACTTTGTGTTGATTGAAAATTTTCGAAGACTATCTTCCTAATTCGAAGTCGAATCTCATCTATTCTCATATATTTGAGTGAGTTTGCATCTAACTTGGTCAGATATCGTGGATTTACAACAAATTGATGCCAGTTTGGGTCTCAATTCTCATATATTTGAGTGCGTTTGCAAATAACTTGGTCAGATATCGTCGATTTACAACAAATTGATTCCAGTTTAGGTCGATTGTCACTTTGTGTTGATTGAAAATTTTCGAAGACTATCTTCCTAATTCGAAGTCGAATCTCATCAATTCCCCTATATTTGAGTGAGTTTGCAAATAACTTGGTCAGATATCGTCGATTTACAAAAAATTGATGCCAGTTTAGGTCGATTGTCACTTTGTGTTGATTGAAAATTTTCGAAGAATATCTTCCTAATTTCAAGTCGAATCCCATCAATTCTCATATATTTGAATGAGTTTGCATCTAACTTGGTCAGATATCGTCGATTTACAACAAATTGATTCCAGTTTAGGTCGATTGTCACTTCGTGTTGATTGTAAATTTTCGAAGACTATCTTCCTAATTCGAAGTCGAATCCTATCGATACCCCTATATTTAAGTGAGTTTGCAAATAACTTGGTCAGATATCGTCGATTTACAACAAATTGATGCCAGTTTGGGTCTCAATTCTCATATATTTTAGTAAGTTCGCAAATAACTTGGTCAGATATCGTCGATTTACAACAAATTGATGCCAGTTTAGGTCGATTGTCTCTTTGTGTTGATTGAAAATTTTCGAAGACTATCTTTCTAATTCGAAGTCGAATCTCATCTTTTCTCATATATTTGAGTGAGTTTGCATCTAACTTGGTCAGATATCGTGGATTTACAACAAATTGATGCCAGTTTGGGTCTCAATTCTCATATATTTGTGTGAGTTTGCATCTAACTTGGTCAGATATCATCGATTTAGAACAAATTGATGCCAGTTTAGGTCGATTGTCACTTTGTGTTGATTGAAAATTTTCGAAGACTATCTTCCTAATTCGAAGTCGAATCTCATCTATTCGCATATATTTTAGTGAGTTTGCATCTAACTTGGTCAGATATCGTCGATTTACAACAAATTGATGCCAGTTTAGGTCGATTGTCACTTTGTGTTGATTAAAAATTTTTGAAGACTATCTTCCTAATTTGAAGTCGAATTCCATCAATTCTCATATATTTAAGTGAGTTTGCATCTAACTTGGTCAGATATCGTCGATTTACAACAAATTGATGCCAGTTTAGGTCGATTGTCACTTTGTGTTGATTGAGAAGTTTCGAAGACTATCTTTCTAATTCGTAGTCGAATCTCATCTATTCTCATATATTTGAGTGAGTTTGCATCTAACTTGGTCAGATATCGTGGATTTACAACAAATTGATGCCAGTTTGGGTCTCAATTCTCATATATTTGAGTGCGTTTGCAAATAACTTGGTCAGATATCGTCGATTTACAACAAATTGATGCCAGTTTAGGTCGATTGTCACTTTGTGTTGATTGAAAATTTTTGAAGACTATCTTCCTAATTTGAAGTCGAATTCCATCAATTCTCATATATTTAAGTGAGTTTGCATCTAACTTGGTCAGATATCGTCGATTTACAACAAATTGATGCCAGTTTAGGTCGATTGTCACTTTGTGTTGATTGAGAAGTTTCGAAGACTATCTTTCTAATTCGTAGTCGAATCTCATCTATTCTCATATATTTGAGTGAGTTTGCATCTAACTTGGTCAGATATCGTCGATTTACAACAAATTGATGCCAGTTTAGGTCGATTGTCACTTTGTGTTGATTGAAAATTTTCGAAGACTATCTTCCTAATTCGAAGTCGAATCTCATCTATTCTCATATATTTGAGTGAGTTTGCATCTAACTTGGTCAGATATCGTGGATTTACAACAAATTGATGCCAGTTTGGGTCTCAATTCTCATATATTTGAGTGCGTTTGCAAATAACTTGGTCAGATATCGTCGATTTACAACAAATTGATTCCAGTTTAGGTCGATTGTCACTTTGTGTTGATTGAAAATTTTCGAAGACTATCTTCCTAATTCGAAGTCGAATCTCATCAATTCCCCTATATTTGAGTGAGTTTGCAAATAACTTGGTCAGATATCGTCGATTTACAAAAAATTGATGCCAGTTTAGGTCGATTGTCACTTTGTGTTGATTGAAAATTTTCGAAGAATATCTTCCTAATTTCAAGTCGAATCCCATCAATTCTCATATATTTGAATGAGTTTGCATCTAACTTGGTCAGATATCGTCGATTTACAACAAATTGATTCCAGTTTAGGTCGATTGTCACTTCGTGTTGATTGTAAATTTTCGAAGACTATCTTCCTAATTCGAAGTCGAATCCTATCGATACCCCTATATTTAAGTGAGTTTGCAAATAACTTGGTCAGATATCGTCGATTTACAACGAATTGATGCCAGTTTGGGTCTCAATTCTCATATATTTTAGTAAGTTCGCAAATAACTTGGTCAGATATCGTCGATTTACAACAAATTGATGCCAGTTTAGGTCGATTGTCTCTTTGTGTTGATTGAAAATTTTCGAAGACTATCTTTCTAATTCGAAGTCGAATCTCATCTTTTCTCATATATTTGAGTGAGTTTGCATCTAACTTGGTCAGATATCGTGGATTTACAACAAATTGATGCCAGTTTGGGTCTCAATTCTCATATATTTGAGTGCGTTTGCAGATAACTTGGTCAGATATCGTCGATTTACAACAAATTGATGCCAGTTTAGGTCGATTGTCACTTTGTGTTGATTGAAAATTTTTGAAGACTATCTTCCTAATTTGAAGTCGAATTCCATCAATTCTCATATATTTAAGTGAGTTTGCATCTAACTTGGTCAGATATCGTCGATTTACAACAAATTGATGCCAGTTTAGGTCGATTGTCACTTTGTGTTGATTGAGAAGTTTCGAAGACTATCTTTCTAATTCGTAGTCGAATCTCATCTATTCTCATATATTTGAGTGAGTTTGCATCTAACTTGGTCAGATATCGTCGATTTACAACAAATTGATGCCAGTTTAGGTCGATTGTCACTTTGTGTTGATTGAGAAGTTTCGAAGACTATCTTTCTAATTCGTAGTCGAATCTCATCTATTCTCATATATTTGAGTGAGTTTGCATCTAACTTGGTCAGATATCGTGGATTTACAACAAATTGATGCCAGTTTGGGTCTCAATTCTCATATATTTGAGTGCGTTTGCAAATAACTTGGTCCGATATCGTCGATTTACAACAAATTGATGCCAGTTTAGGTCGATTGTCACTTTGTGTTGATTGAAAATTTTTGAAGACTATCTTCCTAATTTGAAGTCGAATTCCATCAATTCTCATATATTTAAGTGAGTTTGCATCTAACTTGGTCAGATATCGTCGATTTACAACAAATTGATGCCAGTTTAGGTCGATTGTCACTTTGTGTTGATTGAGAAGTTTCGAAGACTATCTTTCTAATTCGTAGTCCAATCTCATCTATTCTCATATATTTGTGTGAGTTTGCATCTAACTTGGTCAGATATCATCGATTTACAACAAATTGATGCCAGTTTAGGTCGATTGTCACTTTGTGTTGATTGAAAATTTTCGAAGACTATCTTCCTAATTCGAAGTCGAATCTCATCTATTCTCATATATTTTAGTGAGTTTGCATCTAACTTGGTCAGATATCGTCGATTTACAACAAATTGATGCCAGTTTAGGTCGATTGTCACTTTGTGTTGATTGAAAATTTTTGAAGACTATCTTCCTAATTTGAAGTCGAATTCCATCAATTCTCATATATTTAAGTGAGTTTGCATCTAACTTGGTCAGATATCGTCGATTTACAACAAATTGATGCCAGTTTAGGTCGATTGTCACTTTGTGTTGATTGAGAAGTTTCGAAGACTATCTTTCTAATTCGTAGTCGAATCTCATCTATTCTCATATATTTGAGTGAGTTTGCATCTAACTTGGTCAGATATCGTGGATTTACAACAAATTGATGCCAGTTTGGGTCTCAATTCTCATATATTTGAGTGCGTTTGCAAATAACTTGGTCAGATATCGTCGATTTACAACAAATTGATGCCAGTTTAGGTCTATTGTCACTTTGTGTTGATTGAGAAGTTTCGAAGACTATCTTTCTAATTCGTAGTCGAATCTCATCTATTCTCATATATTTGAGTGAGTTTGCATCTAACTTGGTCAGATATCGTCGATTTACAACAAATTGATTCCAGTTTAGGTCGATTGTCACTTTGTGTTGATTGTAAATTTTCGAAGACTATCTTTCTAATTCGTAGTCGAATCTCATCTATTCTCATATCTTTGAGTGAGTTTGCATCTAACTTGGTCAGATATCGTCGATTTACAACAAATTGATTCCAGTTTAGGTCGATTGTCACTTTGTGTTGATTGAAAATTTTCGAAGACTATCTTCCTAATTCGAAGTCGAATCTCATCAATTCCCCTATATTTGAGTGAGTTTGCAAATAACTTGGTCAGATATCGTCGATTTACAAAAAATTGATGCCAGTTTAGGTCGATTGTCACTTTGTGTTGATTGAAAATTTTCGAAGACTATCTTCCTAATTCGAAGTCGAATCTCATCTATTCTCATATATTTGAGTGAGTTTGCATCTAACTTGGTCAGATATCGTCGATTTACAACAAATTGATGCCAGTTTAGGTCGATTGTCACTTTGTGTTGATTGAGAAGTTTCGAAGACTATCTTTCTAATTCGTAGTCGAATCTCATCTATTCTCATATATTTGAGTGAGTTTGCATCTAACTTGGTCAGATATCGTGGATTTACAACAAATTGATGCCAGTTTGGGTCTCAATTCTCATATATTTGAGTGCGTTTGCAAATAACTTGGTCCGATATCGTCGATTTACAACAAATTGATGCCAGTTTAGGTCGATTGTCACTTTGTGTTGATTGAAAATTTTTGAAGACTATCTTCCTAATTTGAAGTCGAATTCCATCAATTCTCATATATTTAAGTGAGTTTGCATCTAACTTGGTCAGATATCGTCGATTTACAACAAATTGATGCCAGTTTAGGTCGATTGTCACTTTGTGTTGATTGAGAAGTTTCGAAGACTATCTTTCTAATTCGTAGTCCAATCTCATCTATTCTCATATATTTGTGTGAGTTTGCATCTAACTTGGTCAGATATCGTCGATTTACAACAAATTGATGCCAGTTTAGGTCGATTGTCACTTTGTGTTGATTGAAAATTTTCGAAGACTATCTTCCTAATTTGAAGTCGAATTCCATCAATTCTCATATATTTAAGTGAGTTTGCATCGAACTTGGTCAGATATCGTCGATTTACAACAAATTGATGCCAGTTTAGGTCGATTGTCACTTTGTGTTGATTGAGAAGTTTCGAAGACTATCTTTCTAATTCGTAGTCGAATCTCATCTATTCTCATATATTTGAGTGAGTTTGCATCTAACTTGGTCAGATATCGTGGATTTACAACAAATTGATGCCAGTTTGGGTCTCAATTCTCATATATTTGAGTGCGTTTGCAAATAACTTGGTCAGATATCGTCGATTTACAACAAATTGATGCCAGTTTAGGTCTATTGTCACTTTGTGTTGATTGAGAAGTTTCGAAGACTATCTTTCTAATTCGTAGTCGAATCTCATCTATTCTCATATATTTGAGTGAGTTTGCATCTAACTTGGTCAGATATCGTCGATTTACAACAAATTGATTCCAGTTTAGGTCGATTGTCACTTTGTGTTGATTGTAAATTTTCGAAGACTATCTTTCTAATTCGTAGTCGAATCTCATCTATTCTCATATCTTTGAGTGAGTTTGCATCTAACTTGGTCAGATATCGTCGATTTACAACAAATTGATTCCAGTTTAGGTCGATTGTCACTTTGTGTTGATTGAAAATTTTCGAAGACTATCTTCCTAATTCGAAGTCGAATCTCATCAATTCCCCTATATTTGAGTGAGTTTGCAAATAACTTGGTCAGATATCGTCGATTTACAAAAAATTGATGCCAGTTTAGGTCGATTGTCACTTTGTGTTGATTGAAAATTTTCGAAGACTATCTTCCTAATTCGAAGTCGAATCTCATCTATTCTCATATATTTGAGTGAGTTTGCATCTAACTTGGTCAGATATCGTGGCCTTACAACAAATTGATGCCAGTTTGGGTCTCAATTCTCATATATTTGAGTGCGTTTGCAAATAACTTGGTCAGATATCGTCGATTTACAACAAATTGATGCCAGTTTAGGTCGATTGTCACTTTGTGTTGATTGAAAATTTTTGAAGACTATCTTCCTAATTTGAAGTCGAATTCTATCAATTCTCATATATTTAAGTGAGTTTGCATCTAACTTGGTCAGATATCGTCGATTTACAACAAATTGATGCCAGTTTAGGTCGATTGTCACTTTGTGTTGATTGAGAAGTTTCGAAGACTATCTTTCTAATTCGTAGTCCAATCTCATCTATTCTCATATATTTGTGTGAGTTTGCATCTAACTTGGTCAGATATCGTCGATTCACAACAAATTGATGCCAGTTTAGGTCGATTGTCACTTTGTGTTGATTGAAAATTTTCGAAGACTATCTTCCTAATTCGATGTCGAATCTCATCAATTCCCCTATATTTGAGTGAGTTTGCAAATAACTTGGTCAGATATCGTCGATTTACAAAAAATTGATGCCAGTTTAGGTCGATTGTCACTTTGTGTTGATTGAAAATTTTCGAAGAATATCTTCCTAATTTCAAGTCGAATCCCATCAATTCTCATATATTTGAATGAGTTTGCATCTAACTTGGTCAGATATCGTCGATTTACAACAAATTGATGCCAGTTTAGGTCGATTGTCACTTTGTGTTGATTGAAAATTTTCGAAGACTATCTTCCTAATTCGAAGTCGAATCTCATCTATTCTCATATATTTGAGTGAGTTTGCATCTAACTTGGTCAGATATCGTGGATTTACAACAAATTGATGCCAGTTTGGGTCTCAATTCTCATATATTTGAGTGCGTTTGCAAATAACTTGGTCAGATATCGTCGATTTACAACAAATTGATGCCAGTTTAGGTCGATTGTCACTTTGTGTTGATTGAGAAGTTTCGAAGACTATCTTTCTAATTCGTAGTCCAATCTCATCTATTCTCATATATTTGTGTGAGTTTGCATCTAACTTGGTCAGATATCGTCGATTTACAACAAATTGATGCCAGTTTAGGTCGATTGTCACTTTGTGTTGATTGAAAATTTTCGAAGACTATCTTCCTAATTCGAAGTCGAATCTCATCTATTCTCATATATTTGAGTGAGTTTGCATCTAACTTGGTCAGATATCGTGGCCTTACAACAAATTGATGCCAGTTTGGGTCTCAATTCTCATATATTTTAGTGAGTTTGCATCTAACTTGGTCAGATATCATCGATTTACAACAAATTGATGCCAGTTTAGGTCGATTGTCACTTTGTGTTGATTGAAAATTTTTGAAGACTATCTTCCTAATTTGAAGTCGAATTCCATCAATTCTCATATATTTAAGTGAGTTTGCATCTAACTTGGTCAGATATCGTCGATTTACAACAAATTGATTCCAGTTTAGGTCGATTGTCACTTTGTGTTGATTGAAAATTTTCGAAGACTATCTTCCTAATTCGAAGTCGAATCTCATCAATTCCCCTATATTTGAGTGAGTTTGCGAATAACTTGGTCAGATATCGTCGATTTACAAAAAATTGATGCCAGTTTAGGTCGGTTATCACTTTGTGTTGATTGAAAATTTTCGAAGAATATCTTCCTAATTTCAAGTCGAATCCCATCAATTCTCATATATTTGAATGAGTTTGCATCTAACTTGGTCAGATATCGTCGATTTACAACAAATTGATGCCAGTTTAGGTCGATTGTCACTTTGTGTTGATTGAAAATTTTCGAAGAATATCTTCCTAATTTCAAGTCGAATTCCATCAATTCTCATATATTTGAATGAGTTTGCATCTAAGTTGGTCAGATATCGTCGATTTACAACAAATTGATGCCAGTTTAGGTCGATTGTCACTTTGTGTTGATTGAAAATTTTCGAAGACTATCTTCCTAATTCGAAGTCGAATCTCATCTATTCTCATATATTTGAGTGAGTTTGCATCTAACTTGGTCAGATATCGTGGATTTACAACAAATTGATGCCAGTTTGGGTCTCAATTCTCATATATTTGAGTGCGTTTGCAAATAACTTGGTCAGATATCGTCGATTTACAACAAATTGATGCCAGTTTAGATCGATTGTCACTTTGTGTTGATTGAAAATTTTTGAAGACTATCTTCCTAATTTGAAGTCGAATTCCATCAATTCTCATATATTTAAGTGAGTTTGCATCTAACTTGGTCAGATATCGTCGATTTAAAACAAATTGATGCCAGTTTAGGTCGATTGTCACTTTGTGTTGATTGAGAAGTTTCGAAGACTATCTTTCTAATTCGTAGTCCAATCTCATCTATTCTCATATATTTGTGTGAGTTTGCATCTAACTTGGTCAGATATCGTCGATTTACAACAAATTGATGCCAGTTTAGGTCGATTGTCACTTTGTGTTGATTGAAAATTTTCGAAGACTATCTTCCTAATTCGAAGTCGAATCTCATCAATTCCCCTATATTTGAGTGAGTTTGCAAATAACTTGGTCAGATATCGTCGATTTACAAAAAATTGATGCCAGTTTAGGTCGATTGTCACTTTGTGTTGATTGAAAATTTTCGAAGAATATCTTCCTAATTTCAAGTCGAATCCCATCAATTCTCATATATTTGAATGAGTTTGCATCTAACTTGGTCAGATATCGTCGATTTACAACAAATTGATTCCAGTTTAGGTCGATTGTCACTTTGTGTTGATTGTAAATTTTCGAAGACTATCTTTCTAATTCGTAGTCGAATCTCATCTATTCTCATATCTTTGAGTGAGTTTGCATCTAACTTGGTCAGATATCGTCGATTTACAACAAATTGATTCCAGTTTAGGTCGATTGTCACTTTGTGTTGATTGAAAATTTTCGAAGACTATCTTCCTAATTCGAAGTCGAATCTCATCAATTCCCCTATATTTGAGTGAGTTTGCAAATAACTTAGTCAGATATCGTCGATTTACAAAAAATTGATGCCAGTTTAGGTCGATTGTCACTTTGTGTTGATTGAAAATTTTCGAAGAATATCTTCCTAATTTCAAGTCGAATCCCATCAATTCTCATATATTTGAATGAGTTTGCATCTAACTTGGTCAGATATCGTCGATTTACAACAAATTGATGCCAGTTTAGGTCGATTGTCACTTTGTGTTGATTGGAAATTTTCGAAGACTATCTTCCTAATTCGAAGTCGAATCTCATCTATTCTCATATATTTGAGTGAGTTTGCATCTAACTTGGTCAGATATCGTGGATTTACAACAAATTGATGCAAGTTTGGGTCTCAATTCTCATATATTTGAGTGCGTTTGCAAATAACTTGGTCAGATATCGTCGATTTACAACAAATTGATGCCAGTTTAGGTCGATTGTCACTTTGTGTTGATTGAAAATTTTTGAAGACTATCTTCCTAATTTGAAGTCGAATTCCATCAATTCTCATATATTTAAGTGAGTTTGCATCTAACTTGGTCAGATATCGTCGATTTACAACAAATTGATGCCAGTTTAGGTCGATTGTCACTTTGTGTTGATTGAGAAGTTTCGAAGACTATCTTTCTAATTCGTAGTCCAATCTCATCTATTCTCATATATTTGTGTGAGTTTGCATCTAACTTGGTCAGATATCGTCGATTTACAACAAATTGATGCCAGTTTAGGTCGATTGTCACTTTGTGTTGATTGAAAATTTTCGAAGACTATCTTCCTAATTCGAAGTCGAATCTCATCTATTCTCATATATTTTAGTGAGTTTGCATCTAACTTGGTCAGATATCATCGATTTACAACAAATTGATGCCAGTTTAGGTCGATTGTCACTTTGTGTTGATTGAAAATTTTTGAAGACTATCTTCCTAATTTGAAGTCGAATTCCATCAATTCTCATATATTTAAGTGAGTTTGCATCTAACTTTGTCAGATATCGTCGATTTACAACAAATTGATGCCAGTTTAGGTCGATTGTCACTTTGTGTTGATTGAGAAGTTTCGAAGACTATCTTTCTAATTCGTAGTCGAATCTCATCTATTCTCATATATTTGAGTGAGTTTGCATCTAACTTGGTCAGATATCGTGGATTTACAACAAATTGATGCCAGTTTGGGTCTCAATTCTCATATATTTTAGTGCGTTTGCAAATAACTTGGTCAGATATCGTCGATTTACAACAAATTGATGCCAGTTTAGGTCGATTGTCACTTTGTGTTGATTGAAAATTTTTGAAGACTATCTTCCTAATTTGAAGTCGAATTCCATCAATTCTCATATATTTGAGTGAGTTTGCATCTAACTTGGTCAGATATCGTCGATTTACAAAAAATTGATGCCAGTTTAGGTCGATTGTCACTTTGTGTTGATTGAGAAGTTTCGAAGACTATCTTTCTAATTCGTAGTCGAATCTCATCTATTCTCATATATTTGAGTGAGTTTGCATCTAACTTGGTCAGATATCGTCGATTTACAACAAATTGATGCCAGTTTAGGTCGATTGTCACTTTGTGTTGATTGAGAAGTTTCGAAGACTATCTTTCTAATTCGAAGTCGAATCTCATCAATTCCCCTATATTTGAGTGAGTTTGCAAATAACTTGGTCAGATATCGTCGATTTACAAAAAATTGATGCCAGTTTAGGTCGATTGTCACTTTGTGTTGATTGAAAATTTTCGAAGAATATCTTCCTAATTTCAAGTCGAATCCCATCAATTCTCATATATTTGAATGAGTTTGCAAATAACTTGGTCAGATATCGTCGATTTACAACGAATTGATGCCAGTTTGGGTCTCAATTCTCATATATTTGAGTAAGTTCGCAAATAACTTGGTCAGATATCGTCGATTTACAACAAATTGATGCTAGCTTAGGTCGATTGTCTCTTTGTGTTGATTGAAAATTTTCGAAGACTAACTTTCTAATTCGAAGTCGAATCTCATCTATTCTCATATATTTGAGTGAGTTTGCATCTAACTTGGTCAGATATCGTCGATTTACAACAAATTGATGCCAGTTTAGGTCTCAATTCTCATATATTTGAGTGAGTTTGCAAATAACTTGGTCAGATATCGTCGATTTACAACAAATTGATGCCAGTTTAGGTCGATTGTCACTTTGTGTTGATTGAAAATTTTCGAAGACTATCTTTCTAATTCGAAGTCGAATCCCATCAATTCTCATATCTTTGAGTGAGTTTGCATCTAACTTGGTCAGATATCGTCGATTTACAACGAATTGATGCCAGTTTGGGTCTCAAATCTCATATATTTGAATAAGTTCGCAAATAACTTGGTCAGATACCGTCGATTTACAACAAATTGATGCTAGCTTAGGTCGATTGTCTCTTTGTGTTGATTGAAAATTTTCGAAGACTATCTTTCTAATTCGAAGTTGAATCTCATCTATTTACATATATTTGAGTGAGTTTGCATCTAACTTGGTCAGATATCGTCGATTTACAACAAATTGATGCTAGCTTAGGTCGATTGTCTCTTTGTGTTGATTGAAAATTTTCGAAGACTATCTTTCTAATTCGAAGTCGAATCTCATCTATTCTCATATATTTGAGTGAGTTTGCATCTAACTTGGTCAGATATCGTCGATTTACAACAAATTGATGCCAGTTTAGGTCGATTGTCACTTTGTGTTGATTGAGAAGTTTCGAAGACTATCTTTCTAATTCGAAGTCGAATCTCATCAATTCCCCTATATTTGAGTGAGTTTGCAAATAACTTTGTCAGATATCGTCGATTTACAAAAAATTGATGCCAGTTTAGGTCGATTGTCACTTTGTGTTGATTGAAAATTTTCGAAGAATATCTTCCTAATTTCAAGTCGAATCCCATCAATTCTCATATATTTGAATGAGTTTGCAAATAACTTGGTCAGATATCGTCGATTTACAACGAATTGATGCCAGTTTGGGTCTCAATTCTCATATATTTGAGTAAGTTCGCAAATAACTTGGTCAGATATCGTCGATTTACAACAAATTGATGCTAGCTTAGGTCGATTGTCTCTTTGTGTTGATTGAAAATTTTCGAAGACTAACTTTCTAATTCGAAGTCGAATCTCATCTATTCTCATATATTTGAGTGAGTTTGCATCTAACTTGGTCAGATATCGTCGATTTACAACAAATTGATGCCAGTTTAGGTCTCAATTCTCATATATTTGAGTGAGTTTGCAAATAACTTGGTCAGATATCGTCGATTTACAACAAATTGATGCCAGTTTAGGTCGATTGTCACTTTGTGTTGATTGAAAATTTTCGAAGACTATCTTTCTAATTCGAAGTCGAATCCCATCAATTCTCATATCTTTGAGTGAGTTTGCATCTAACTTGGTCAGATATCGTCGATTTACAACGAATTGATGCCAGTTTGGGTCTCAAATCTCATATATTTGAATAAGTTCGCAAATAACTTGGTCAGATACCGTCGATTTACAACAAATTGATGCTAGCTTAGGTCGATTGTCTCTTTGTGTTGATTGAAAATTTTCGAAGACTATCTTTCTAATTCGAAGTTGAATCTCATCTATTCTCATATATTTGAGTGAGTTTGCATCTAACTTGGTCAGATATCGTCGATTTACAACAAATTGATGCTAGCTTAGGTCGATTGTCTCTTTGTGTTGATTGAAAATTTTCGAAGACTATCTTTCTAATTCGAAGTCGAATCTCATCTATTCTCATATATTTGAGTGAGTTTGCATCTAACTTGGTCAGATATCGTCGATTTACAACAAATTGATGCCAGTTTAGGTCTCAATTCTCATATATTTGAGTGAGTTTGCAAATAACTTGGTCAGATATCGTCGATTTACAACAAATTGATTCCAGTTTAGGTCGATTGTCACTTTGTGTTGATTGAAAATTTTCGAAGACTATCTTCCTAATTCGAAGTCGAATCTCATCAATTCCCCTATATTTGAGTGAGTTTGCAAATAACTTGGTCAGATATCGTCGATTTACAAAAAATTGATGCCAGTTTAGGTCGATTGTCACTTTGTGTTGATTGAAAATTTTCGAAGAATATCTTCCTAATTTCAAGTCGAATCCCATCAATTCTCATATATTTGAATGAGTTTGCATCTAACTTGGTCAGATATCGTCGATTTACAACAAATTGATTCCAGTTTAGGTCGATTGTCACTTTGTGTTGATTGTAAATTTTCGAAGACTATCTTCCTAATTCGAAGTCGAATCCTATCGATACCCCTATATTTAAGTGAGTTTGCAAATAACTTGGTCAGATATCGTCAATTTACAACGAATTGATGCCAGTTTAGGTCTCAATTCTCATATATTTGAGTAAGTTCGCAAATAACTTGGTCAGATATCGTCGATTTACAACAAATTGATGCTAGTTTAGGTCGATTGTCTCTTTGTGTTGATTGAAAATTTTCGAAGACTATCTTTCTAATTCGAAGTCGAATCTCATCTATTCTCATATATTTGAGTGAGTTTGCATCTAACTTGGTCAGATATCGTCGATTTACAACAAATTGATGCCAGTTTAGGTCTCAATTCTCATATATTTGAGTGAGTTTGCAAATAACTTGGTCAGATATCGTCGATTTACAACAAATTGATGCCAGTTTAGGTCGATTGTCACTTTGTGTTGATTGAAAATTTTCGAAGACTATCTTTCTAATTCGAAGTCGAATCTCATCTATTCTCATATATTTGAGTGAGTTTGCATCTAACTTGGTCAGATATCGTCGATTTACAACAAATTGATGCCAGTTTAGGTCTCAATTCTCATATATTTGAGTGAGTTTGCAAATAACTTGGTCAGATATCGTCGATTTACAACAAATTGATTCCAGTTTAGGTCGATTGTCACTTTGTGTTGATTGTAAATTTTCGAAGACTATCTTCCTAATTCGAAGTCGAATCCCATCAATTCCCATATATTTAAGTGAGTTTGCATCTAACTTGGTCAGATATCGTCGATTTACAACAAATTGATGCCAGTTTAGGTCTCAATTCTCATATATTTGAGTGAGATTGCAAATAACTTGGTCAGATATCGTCGATTTACAACAAATTGATGCCAGCTTAGGTCGATTGTCTCTTTGTGTTGATTGAAAATTTTCGAAGACTATCTTTCTAATTCGAAGTCGAATCTCATCTATTCTCATATATTTGAGTGAGTTTGCATCTAACTTGGTCAGATATCGTCGATTTACAACAAATTGATGCCAGTTTAGGTCTCAATTCTCATATATTTGAGTGAGTTTGCAAATAACTTGGTCAGATATCGTCGATTTACAACAAATTGATGCCAGTTTAGGTCGATTGTCACATTGTGTTGATTGAAAATTTTCGAAGACTATCTTCCTAATTCGAAGTCGAATCCTATCGATACCCCTATATTTAAGTGAGTTTGCAAATAACGTGGTCAGATATCGTCGATTTACAACGAATTGATGCCAGTTTGGGTCTCAATTCTCATATATTTGAGTAAGTTCGCAAATAACTTGGTCAGATATCGTCGATTTACAACAAATTGATGCTAGCTTAGGTCGATTGTCTCTTTGTGTTGATTGAAAATTTTCGAAGACTATCTTTCTAATTAGAAGTCGAATCTCATCTATTCTCATATATTTGAGTGAGTTTGCATCTAACTTGGTCAGATATCGTCGATTTACAACAAATTGATGCCAGTTTAGGTCTCAATTCTCATATATTTGAGTGAGTTTGCAAATAACTTGGTCAGATATCGTCGATTTACAACAAATTGATGCCAGTTTAGGTCGATTGTCACTTTGTGTTGATTGAAAATTTTCGAAGACTATCTTTCTAATTCGAAGTCGAATCCCATCAATTCTCATATCTTTGAGTGAGTTTGCATCTAACTTGGTCAGATATCGTCGATTTACAACGAATTGATGCCAGTTTGTGTCTCAAATCTCATATATTTGAGTAAGTTCGCAAATAACTTGGTCAGATATCGTCGATTTACAACAAATTGATGCTAGCTTAGGTCGATTGTCTCTTTGTGTTGATTGAAAATTTTCGAAGACTATCTTTCTAATTCGAAGTCGAATCTCATCTATTCTCATATATTTGAGTGAGTTTGCATCTAACTTGGTCAGATATCGTCGATTTACAACAAATTGATGCTAGCTTAGGTCGATTGTCTCTTTGTGTTGATTGAAAATTTTCGAAGACTATCTTTCTAATTCGAAGTCGAATCTCATCTATTCTCATATATTTGAGTGAGTTTGCATCTAACTTGGTCAGATATCGTCGATTTACAACAAATTGATGCCAGTTTAGGTCGATTGTCACTTTGTGTTGATTGAAAATTTTCGAAGACTATCTTTCTAATTCGAAGTCGAATCCCATCAATTCTCATATCTTTGAGTGAGTTTGCATCTAACTTGGTCAGATATCGTCGATGTACAACGAATTGATGCCAGTTTGGGTCTCAAATCTCATATATTTGAGTAAGTTCGCAAATAACTTGGTCAGATATCGTCGATTTACAACAAATTGATGCCAGTTTAGGTCTCAATTCTCATATATTTGAGTGAGTTTGCAAATAACTTGGTCAGATATCGTCGATTTACAACAAATTGATTCCAGTTTAGGTCGATTGTCACTTTGTGTTGATTGTAAATTTTCGAAGACTATCTTAATAATTCGAAGTCGAATCTCATCTATTCTCATATATTTGAGTGAGTTTGCATCTAACTTGGTCAGATATCGTGGATTTACAACAAATTGATGCCAGTTTGGGTCTCAATTCTCATATATTTGAGTGCGTTTGCAAATAACTTGGACAGATATCGTCGATTTACAACAAATTGATGCCAGTTTAGGTCGATTGTCACTTTGTGTTGATTGGAAATTTTTGAAGACTATCTTCCTAATTTGAAGTCGAATCTCATCTATTCTCATATATTTTAGTGAGTTTGCATCTAACTTGGTCAGATATCGTCGATTTACAACAAATTGATGCCAGTTTGGGTCTCAATTCTCATATACTTGAGTGAGTTTGCAAATAACTTGGTCAGATATCGTCGATTTACAACAAATTGTTGCCAGTTTAGGTCTCAATTCTCATATATTTGAGTGAGTTTGCAAATAACTTGGTCAGATATCGTCGATTTACAACGAATTGATGCCAGCATAGGTCGATTGTCACTTTGTGTTGATTGAAAATTTTCGAAGACTATTTTCCTAATTTCAAGTCGAATCTCATCAATTTCCATATATTTGAGTGAGTTTGCATCTAACTTGGTCAGATATCGTCGATTTACAACAAATTGATGCCAGTTTAGGTCTCATTTCTCATATATTTTAGTGAGTTTGCAAATAACTTGGTCAGATATCGTCGATTCACAACAAATTGATGCCAGTTTAGGTCGATTTTCACTTTGTGTTGATTGAAAATTTTCGAAGACTATCTTCCTAATTCGAGGTCGTATCTCATCAATTCCCATAAATTTAAGTAAGTTTGCAAATAACTTGGTCAGATATCGTCGATTTACAACAAATTGATGCCAGTTTAGGTCGATTGTCACTTTGTGTTGATTGAAAATTTTCGAAGACTATTTTCCTAATTTCAAGTCGAATCTCATCAATTTCCATATATTTGAGTGAGTTTGCATCTAACTTGGTCAGATATCGTCAATTTACAACAAATTGATGCCAGTTTAGGTCTCATTTCTCATATATTTTAGTGAGTTTGCAAATAACTTGGTCAGATATCGTCGATTTACAACAAATTGATGCCAGTTTAGGTCGATTGTCACTTTGTGTTGATTGAAAATTTTCGAAGACTATCTTTCTAATTCGAAGTCGAATCCCATCAATTCTCATATCTTTGAGTGAGTTTGCATCTAACTTGGTCAGATATCGTCGATGTACAACGAATTGATGCCAGTTTGGGTCTCAAATCTCATATATTTGAGTAAGTTCGCAAATAACTTGGTCAGATATCGTCGATTTACAACAAATTGATGCTAGCTTAGGTCGATTGTCTCTTTGTGTTGATTGAAAATTTTCGAAGACTATCTTTCTAATTCGAAGTCGAAACTCATCTATTCTCATATATTTGAGTGAGTTTGCATCTAACTTGGTCAGATATCGTCGATTTACAACAAATTGATGCCAGTTTAGGTCTCAATTCTCATATATTCGAGTGAGTTTGCAAATAACTTGGTCAGATATCGTCGATTTACAACAAATTGATTCCAGTTTAGGTCGATTGTCACTTTGTGTTGATTGTAAATTTTCGAAGACTATCTTCCTAATTCGAAGTCGAATCCCATCAACTCCCATATATTTAAGTGAGTTTGCATCTAACTTGGTCAGATATCGTCGATTTACAACAAATTGATGCCAGTTTAGGTCTCAATTCTCATATATTTGAGTGAGTTTGCAAATAACTTGGTCAGATATCGTCGATTTACAACAAATTGATGCTAGCTTAGCTCGATTGTCTCTTTGTGTTGATTGAAAATTTTCGAAGACTATCTTTCTAATTCGAAGTCGAATCTCATCTATTCTCATATATTTGAGTGAGTTTGCATCTAACTTGGTCAGATATCGTCGATTTACAACAAATTGATGCCAGTTTAGGTCTCAATTCTCATATATTTGAGTGAGTTTGCAAATAACTTGGTCAGATATCGTCGATTTACAACAAATTGATGCCAGTTTAGGTCGATTGTCACATTGTGTTGATTGAAAATTTTCGAAGACTATCTTAATAATTCGAAGTCTAATCTCATCTATTCTCATATATTTGAGTGAGTTTGCATCTAACTTGGTCAGATATCGTGGATTTACAACAAATTGATGCCAGTTTGGGTCTCAATTCTCATATATTTGAGTGCGTTTGCAAATAACTTGGTCAGATATCGTCGATTTACAACAAATTGATGCCAGTTTAGGTCGATTGTCACTTTGTGTTGATTGAAAATTTTTGAAGACTATCTTCCTAATTTGAAGTCGAATCTCATCTATTCTCATATATTTGAGTGAGTTTGCATCTAACTTGGTCAGATATCGTCGATTTACAACAAATTGATGCCAGTTTGGGTCTCAATTCTCATATATTTGAGTGAGTTTGCAAATAACTTGGTCAGATATCGTCGATTTACAACAACATGTTGCCATTTTAGGTCTCAATTCTCATATATTTGAGTGAGTTTGCAAATAACTTGGTCAGATATCGTCGATTTACAACGAATTGATGCCAGCATAGGTCGATTGTCACTTTGTGTTGATTGAAAATTTTCGAAGACTATTTTCCTAATTTGAGGTCGAATCTCATCAATTTCCATATATTTGAGTGAGTTTGCATCTAACTTGGTCAGATATCGTCGATTTACAACAAATTGATGCCAGTTTAGGTCTCATTTCTCATATATTTTAGTGAGTTTGCAAATAACTTGGTCAGATATCGTCGATTCACAACAAATTGATGCCAGTTTAGGTCGATTTTCACTTTGTGTTGATTGAAAATTTTCGAAGACTATCTTCCTAATTCGAGGTCGTATCTCATCAATTCCCATAAATTTAAGTAAGTTTGCAAATAACTTGGTCAGATATCGTCGATTTACAACAAATTGATGCCAGTTTAGGTCGATTGTCACTTTGTGTTGATTGGAAATTTTCGAAGACTATTTTCCTAATTCGAAGTCGAATCCCGTCAATTCTCATATATTCAAGTGAGTTTGCAAATAACTTGGTCAGATATCGGCGATTTACAACAAATTGATGCCAGTTTAGGTCTCAATTCTCATATATTTGAGTGAGTTTGCAAATAACTTGGTCAGATATCGTCGATTTACAACAAATTGATGCCAGTTTAGGTCGATTGTCATTTTGTGTTTATTGAAAATTTTCGAAGACTATCTTCCTAATTCGAAGTCGAATCTCATCAATTCTCATATATTTGAATGAGTTTGCATCTAACTTTGTCAGATATCGTCGTTTTAAAACAAATTGATGCCAGTTTAGGTCGATTGTCACTTTGTGTTGATTGAAAATTTACGAAGACTATCTTCCTAATTCGGAGTCGAATTTCATCAATTCCCATAAATTTAAGTAAGTTTGCAAATAACTTGGTCAGATATCGTCGATTTACAACAAATTGATGCCAGTTTAGGTCTCAATTCTCATATATTTGAGTGAGTTTGCATCTAACTTGGTCAGATATCGTCGATTTACAAGAAATTGATGCCAGTTTATGTCGATTGTCACTTTTTGTTGATTGAAAATTTACGAAGACTATCTTCCTAATTCGGAGTCGAATCTCATCAATTCCCCTATATTTGAGTGAGTTTGCGAATAACTTGGTCTGATATCGTCGATTTACAACAAATTGATGCCAGTTTAGGTCGATTGTCACTTTGTGTTGATTGAAAATTTTCGAAGACTATTTTCCTAATTCGAAGTCGAATCCCGTCAATTCTCATATATTCAAGTGAGTTTGCGAATAACTTGGTCAGATATCGGCGATTTACAACAAATTGATGCCAGTTTAGGTCGATTGTCACATTGTGTTGATTGAAAATTTTCGAAGACTATCTTAATAATTCGAAGTCGAATCTCATCTATTCTCATATAGTTGAGTGAGTTTGCATCTAACTTGGTCAGATATCGTGGATTAACAACAAATTGATGCCAGTTTGGGTCTCAATTCTCATATATTTGAGTGCGTTTGCAAATAACTTGGTCAGATATCGTCGATTTACAACAAATTGTTGCCAGTTTAGGTCTCAATTCTCATATATTTGAGTGAGTTTGCAAATAACTTGGTCAGATATCGTCGATTTACAACGAATTGATGCCAGCATAGGTCGATTGTCACTTTGTGTTGATTGAAAATTTTCGAAGACTATCTTCCTAATTTGAAGTCGAATCTCATCTATTCTCATATATTTGAGTGAGTTTGCATCTAACTTGGTCAGATATCGTCGATTTACAACAAATTGATGCCAGTTTGGGTCTCAATTCTCATATATTTGAGTGAGTTTGCAAATAACTTGGTCAGATATCGTCGATTTACAATAAATCGTTGCCAGTTTAGGTCTCAATTCTCATATATTTGAGTGAGTTTGCAAATAACTTGGTCAGATATCGTCGATTCACAACGAATTGATGCCAGCATAGGTCGATTGTCACTTTGTGTTGATTGAAAATTTTCGAAGACTATTTTCCTAATTTCAAGTCGAATCTCATCAATTTCCATATATTTAAGTGAGTTTGCAAATAACTTGGTCAGATATCGTGGATTTACAACAAATTGATGCCAGTTTAGGTCGATTGTCACTTTGTGTTAATTGAAAATTCTCGAAGACTATCTTCCTAATTCGAAGTCTAATCTCATCTATTCTCATATATTTGAGTGAGTTTGCATCTAACTTGGTCAGATATCGTGGATTAACAACAAATTGATGCCAGTTTGGGTCTCAATTCTCATATATTTGAGTGAGTTTGCATCTAACTTGGTCAGATATCGTCGATTTACAACAAATTGATGCCAGTTTAGGTCTCATTTCTCATATATTTTAGTGAGTTTGCAAATAACTTGGTCAGATATCGTCGATTTACAACAAATTGATGCCAGTTTAGGTCGATTTTCACTTTGTGTTGATTGAAAATTTTCGAAGACTATCTTCCTAATTCGAAGTCGAATCTCATCAATTCTCATATATTTGAGTGAGTTTGCATCTAACTTGGTCAGATATCGTCGATTTACAACAAATTTATGCCTGTTTAGGTCGATTGTCACTTTGTGTTGATTGAGAAGTTTCGAGGACTATCTTTCTAATTCGTAGTCAAATCTCATCTATTCTCATATATTTGAGTGAGTTTGCATCTAACTTGGTCAGATATCGTCGATTTACAACAAATTGATGCCAGTTTGAGTCTCAATTCTCATATATTTGAGTGAGTTTGCAAATAACTTGGTCAGATATCGTCGATTTACAACAAATTGTTGCCAGTTTAGGTCTCAATTCTCATATATTTGAGTGAGTTTGCAAATAACTTGGTCAGATATCGTCGATTTACAACAAAATGATGCTAGCTTAGTCGATTGTCACTTTATGTTGATTGAAAATTTTCGAAAACTATCTTCCCAATTCGAAGTCGAATCTCATCAAATCTCATATATTTGAGTGAGTTTGCGAATAACTTGGTCAGATATCGTCGATTCACAACGAATTGATGCCAATTTAGGTCGATTGTCAATTTGTGTTGATTGAAAGTTTTAGAAGACTATCTTCCTAATTTGAAGTCGAATCCCATCAATTCTCATATATTTGAATGAGTTTGCATCTAACTTGGTCAGATATCGTCGATTTACAACGAATTGTTGCCAAATCAGGTCGATTCTCACTTTGTGTTGATTGTAAATTTTCGAAGACTATCTTCCTAATTCGAAGTCGAATCCCATCAATTCCCCTATATTTAAGTGAGTTTGCAAATAACTTGGTCAGATATCGTTGATTTACAACAAATTGATGCCAGTATAGGTCGATTGTCACTGTGTGTTGATTGGAAATTTTCGAAGACTATCTTCCTAATTCGAAGTCGAATCTCATCAATTCTCATATATTTGAATGAGTTTGCATCTAACTTTGTCAGATATCGTCGTTTTAAAACAAATTGATGCCAGTTTAGGTCGATTGTCACTTTGTGTTGATTGTAAATTTACGAAGACTATCTTCCTAATTCGGAGTCGAATCTCAACAATTCCCATAAATTTAAGTAAGTTTGCAAATAACTTGGTCAGATATCGTCGATTTACAAAAAATTGATGCCAGTTTAGGTCGATTGTCACTTTGTATTGATTGAGAAGTTTCGAAGACTATCTTTCTAATTCGTAGTCGAATCTCATCTATTCTCATATATTTGAGTGAGTTTGCATCTAACTTGGTCAGATATCGTCGATTTACGACAAATTGACGCCAGTTTAGGTCGATTGTCACTTTGTGTTGATTGAGAAGTTTCGAAGACTATCTTTCTAATTCGTAGTCGAATCTCATCTATTCTCATATCTTTGAGTGAGTTTGCATCTAACTTGGTCAGATATCGTCGATTTACAACAAATTGATTCCAGTTGAGGTCGATTGTCACTTTGTGTTGATTGAAAATTTTCGAAGACTATCTTCCTAATTCGAAGTCGAATCTCATCAATTCCCCTATATTTGAGTGAGTTTGCAAATAACTTGGTCAGATATCGTCGATTTACAAAAAATTGATGCCAGTTTAGGTCGATTGTCACTTTGTGTTGATTGAAAATTTTCGAAGAATATCTACCTAATTTCAAGTCGAATCCCATCAATTCTCATATATTTGAATGAGTTTGCATCTAACTTGGTCAGATATCGTCGATTTACAACAAATTGATTCCAGTTTAGGTCGATTGTCACTTTGTGTTGATTGTAAATTTTCGAAGACTATCTTCCTAATTCGAAGTCGAATCCTATCGATACACCTATATTTAAGTGAGTTTGCAAATAACTTGGTCAGATATCGTCGATTTACAACGAATTGATGCCAGTTTGGGTCTCAATTCTCATATATTTGAGTAAGTTCGCAAATAACTTGGTCAGATATCGTCGATTTACAACAAATTGATGCTAGCTTAGGTCGATTGTCTCTTTGTGTTGATTGAAAATTTTCGAAGACTATCTTTCTAATTCGAAGTCGAATCTCATCTATTCTCATATATTTGAGTGAGTTCGCATCTAACTTGGTCAGATATCGTCGATTTACAACAAATTGATGCCAGTTTAGGTCTCAATTCTCATATATTTGAGTGAGTTTGCAAATAACTTGGTCAGATATCGTCGATTCACAACGAATTGATGCCAATTTAGGTCGATTGTCAATTTGTGTTGATTGAAAGTTTTAGAAGACTATCTTCCTAATTTGAAGTCGAATCCCATCAATTCTCATATATTTGAATGAGTTTGCATCTAACTTGGTCAGATATCGTCGATTTACAACGAATTGTTGCCAAATCAGGTCGATTCTCACTTTGTGTTGATTGTAAATTTTTGAAGACTATCTTCCTAATTCGAAGTCGAATCCCATCAATTCCCCTATATTTAAGTGAGTTTGCAAATAACTTGGTCAGATATCGTCGATTTACAACAAATTGATGCCAGTATGGGTCGATTGTCACTGTGTGTTGATTGGAAATTTTCGAAGACTATCTTCCTAATTCGAAGTCGAATCTCATCAATTCTCATATATTTGAATGAGTTTGCATCTAACTTTGTCAGATATCGTCGTTTTAAAACAAATTGATGCCAGTTTAGGTCGATTGTCACTTTGTGTTGATTGTAAATTTACGAAGACTATCTTCCTAATTCGGAGTCGAATCTCATCTATTCTCATATCTTTGAGTGAGTTTGCAAATAACTTGGACAGATATCGTCGATTTACAAAAAATTGATGCCAGTTTAGGTCGATTGTCACTTTGTGTTGATTGAAAATTTTCGAAGAATATCTACCTAATTTCAAGTCGAATCCCATCAATTCTCATATATTTGAATGAGTTTGCATCTAACTTGGTCAGATATCGTCGATTTACAACAAATTGATTCCAGTTTAGGTCGATTGTCACTTTGTGTTGATTGTAAATTTTCGATGACTATCTTCCTAATTCGAAGTCGAATCCTATCGATACCCCTATATTTAAGTGAGTTTGCAAATAACTTGGTCAGATATCGTCGATTTACAACGAATTGATGCCAGTTTGGGTCTCAATTCTCATATATTTGAGTAAGTTCGCAAATAACTTGGTCAGATATCGTCGATTTACAACAAATTGATGCTAGCTTAGGTCGATTGTCTCTTTGTGTTGATTGAAAATTTTCGAAGACTATCTTTCTAATTCGAAGTCGAATCTCATCTATTCTCATATATTTGAGTGAGTTTGCATCTAACTTGGTCAGATATCGTCGATTTACAACAAATTGATGCCAGTTTAGGTCTCAATTCTCATATATTTGAGTGAGTTTGCAAATAACTTGGTCAGATATCGTCGATTTACAACAAATTGATGCCAGATTAGGTCGATTGTCACTTTGTGTTGATTGAAAATTTTCGAAGACTATCTTTCTAATTCGAAGTCGAATCCCATCAAATCTCATATATTTGAGTAAGTTCGCAAATAACTTGGTCAGATATCGTCGATTTACAACAAATTGATGCTAGCTTAGGTCGATTGTCTCTTTGTGTTGATTGAAAATTTTCGAAGACTATCTTTCTAATTCGAAGTTGAATCTCATCTATTCTCATATATTTGAGTGAGTTTGCATCTAACTTGGTCAGATATCGTCGATTTACAACAAATTGATGCCAGATTAGGTCGATTGTCACTTTGTGTTGATTGAAAATTTTCGAAGACTATCTTTCTAATTCGAAGTCGAATCCCATCAAATCTCATATATTTGAGTAAGTTCGCAAATAACTTGGTCAGATATCGTCGATTTACAACAAATTGATGCTAGCTTAGGTCGATTGTCTCTTTGTGTTGATTGAAAATTTTCGAAGACTATCTTTCTAATTCGAAGTTGAATCTCATCTATTCTCATATATTTGAGTGAGTTTGCATCTAACTTGGTCAGATATCGTCGATTTACAACAAATTGATGCTAGCTTAGGTCGATTGTCTCTTTGTGTTGATTGAAAATTTTCGAAGACTATCTTTCTAATTCGAAGTCGAATCTCATCTATTCTCATATATTTGAGTGAGTTTGCATCTAACTTGGTCAGATATCGTCCATTTACAACGAATTGATGCCAGTTTGGGTCTCAAATCTCATATATTTGAGTAAGTTCGCAAATAACTTGGTCAGATATCGTCGATTTACAACAAATTGATGCTAGCTTAGGTCGATTGTCTCTTTGTGTTGATTGAAAATTTTCGAAGACTATCTTCCTAATTCGAAGTCGAATCTCATCTATTTTCATATATTTGAGTGAGTTTGCATCTAACTTGGTCAGATATCGTCGATTTACAACAAATTGATGCCAGTTTTGGTCTCAATTCTCATATATTTGAGTGAGTTTGCAAATAACTTGGTCAGATATCGTCGATTTACAACAAATTGATTCCAGTTTAGGTCGATTGTCACTTTGTGTTGATTGTAAATTTTCGAAGACTATCTTCCTAATTCGAAGTCGAATCCCATCAATTCCCATATATTTAAGTGAGTTTGCATCTAACTTGGTCAGATATCGTCGATTTACAACAAATTGATGCCAATTTAGGTCTCATTTCTCATATATTTGAGTGAGTTTGCAAATAACTTGGTCAGATATCGTCGATTTACAACAAATTGATGCTAGCTTAGGTCGATTGTCTCTTTGTGTTGATTGAAAATTTTCGAAGACTATCTTTCTAATTCGAAGTCGAATCTCATCTATTCTCATATATTTGAGTGAGTTTGCATCTAACTTGGTCAGATATCGTCGATTTACAACAAATTGATGCCAGTTTAGGTCTCAATTCTCATATATTTGATTGAGTTTGCAAATAACTTGGTCAGATATCGTCGATTTACAACAAATTGATGCCAGTTTAGGTCGATTGTCACATTGTGTTGATTGAAAATTTTCGAAGACTATCTTCCTAATTCGAAGTCGAATCCTATCGATACCCCTATATTTAAGTGAGTTTGCAAATAACTTGGTCAGATATCGTCGATTTACAACGAATTGATGCCAGTTTGGGTCTCAATTCTCATATATTTGAGTAAGTTCGCAAATAACTTGGTCAGATATCGTCGATTTACAACAAATTGATGCTAGCTTAGGTCGATTGTCTCTTTGTGTTGATTGAAAATTTTCGAAGACTATCTTTCTAATTCGAAGTCGAATCTCATCTATTCTCATATATTTGAGTGAGTTTGCATCTAACTTGGTCAGATATCGTCGATTTACAACAAATTGATGCCAGTTTAGGTCTCAATTCTCATATATTTGAGTGAGTTTGCAAATAACTTGGTCAGATATCGTCGATTTACAACAAATTGATGCCAGTTTAGGTCGATTGTCACTTTGTGTTGATTGAAAATTTTCGAAGACTATCTTTCTAATTCGAAGTCGAATCCCATCAATTCTCATATCTTTGAGTGAGTTTGCATCTAATTTGGTCAGATATCGTCGATTTACAACGAATTGATGCCAGTTTGGGTCTCAAATCTCATATATTTGAGTAAGTTCGCAAATAACTTGGTCAGATATCGTCGATTCACGACAAATTGATGCTAGCTTAGGTCGATTGTCTCTTTGTGTTGATTGAAAATTTTCGAAGACTATCTTTCTAATTCGAAGTCGAATCTCATCTATTCTCATATATTTGAGTGAGTTTGCATCTAACTTGGTCAGATATCGTCGATTTACAACAAATTGATGCTAGCTTAGGTCGATTGTCTCTTTGTGTTGATTGAAAATTTTCGAAGACTATCTTTCTAATTCGAAGTCGAATCTCATCTATTCTCATATATTTGAGTGAGTTTGCATCTAACTTGGTCAGATATCGTCGATTTACAACAAATTGATGCCAGTTTAGGTCTCAATTCTCATATATTTGAGTGAGTTTGCAAATAACTTGGTCAGATATCGTCGATTTACAACAAATTGATGCCAGTTTAGGTCGATTGTCACATTGTGTTGATTGAAAATTTTCGAAGACTATCTTAATAATTCGAAGTCGAATCTCATCTATTCTCATATATTTGAGTGAGTTTGCATCTAACTTGGTCAGATATCGTGGATTTACAACAAATTGATGCCAGTTTGGGTCTCAATTCTCATATATTTGAGTGCGTTTGCAAATAACTTGGTCAGATATCGTCGATTTACAACAAATTGATGCCAGTTTAGGTCGATTGTCACTTTGTGTTGATTGAAAATTTTTGGAGACTATCTTCCTAATTTGAAGTCGAATCTCATCTATTCTCATATATTTGAGTGAGTTTGCATCTAACTTGGTCAGATATCGTCGATTTACAACAAATTGATGCTAGTTTGGGTCTCAATTCTCATATATTTGAGTGAGTTTGCAAATAACTTGGTCAGATATCGTCGATTTACAACAAATTGTTGCCAGTTTAGGTCTCAATTCTCATATATTTGAGTGAGTTTGCAAATAACTTGGTCAGATATCGTCGATTTACAACGAATTGATGCCAGCATAGGTCGATTGTCACTTTGTGTTGATTGAATATTTTCGAAGACTATTTTCCTAATTTCAAGTCGAATCTCATCAATTTCCATATATTTAAGTGAGTTTGCATCTAACTTGGTCAGATATCGTCGATTTACAACAAATTGATGCCAGTTTAGGTCTCATTTCTCATATATTTTAGTGAGTTTGCAAATAACTTGGTCAGATATCGTCGATTTACAACAAATTGATGCCAGTTTAGGTCGATTGTCACTTTGTGTTGATTGTAAATTTTCGAAGACTATCTTCCTAATTCGAAGTCGAATCCCATCAACTCCCATATATTTAAGTGAGTTTGCATCTAACTTGGTCAGATATCGTCGATTTACAACAAATTGATGCCAGTTTAGGTCTCAATTCTCATATATTTGAGTGAGTTTGCAAATAACTTGGTCAGATATCGTCGATTTACAACAAATTGATGCTAGCTTAGCTCGATTGTCTCTTTGTGTTGATTGAAAATTTTCGAAGACTATCTTTCTAATTCGAAGTCGAATCTCATCTATTCTCATATATTTGAGTGAGTTTGCATCTAACTTGGTCAGATATCGTCGATTTACAACAAATTGATGCCAGTTTAGGTCTCAATTCTCATATATTTGAGTGAGTTTGCAAATAACTTGGTCAGATATCGTCGATTTACAACAAATTGATGCCAGTTTAGGTCGATTGTCACATTGTGTTGATTGAAAGTTTTCGAAGACTATCTTAATAATTCGAAGTCGAATCTCATCTATTCTCATATATTTGAGTGAGTTTGCATCTAACTTGGTCAGATATCGTGGATTTACAACAAATTGATGCCAGTTTGGGTCTCAATTCTCATATATTTGAGTGAGTTTGCAAATAACTTGGTCAGATATCGTCGATTTACAACAAATTGTTGCCAGTTTAGGTCTCAATTCTCATATATTTGAGTGAGTTTGCAAATAACTTGGTCAGATATCGTCGATTTACAACGAATTGATGCCAGCATAGGTCGATTGTCACTTTGTGTTGATTGAAAATTTTCGAAGACTATTTTCCTAATTTCAAGTCGAATCTCATCAATTTCCATATATTTGAGTGAGTTTGCATCTAACTTGGTCAGATATCGTCGATTTACAACAAATTGATGCCAGTTTAGGTCTCATTTCTCATATATTTTAGTGAGTTTGCAAATAACTTGGTCAGATATCGTCGATTCACAACAAATTGATGCCAGCTTAGGTCGATTTTCACTTTGTGTTGATTGAAAATTTTCGAAGACTATCTTCCTAATTCGAGGTCGTATCTCATCAATTCCCATAAATTTAAGTAAGTTTGCAAATAACTTGGTCAGATATCGTCGATTTACAACAAATTGATGCCAGTTTAGGTCGATTGTCACTTTGTGTTGATTGAAAATTTTCGAAGACTATTTTCCTAATTTCAAGTCGAATCTCATCAATTTCCATATATTTGAGTGAGTTTGCATCTAACTTGGTCAGATATCGTCGATTTACAACAAATTGATGCCAGTTTAGGTCTCATTTCTCATATATTTTAGTGAGTTTGCAAATAACTTGGTCAGATATCGTCGATTTACAACAAATTGATGCCAGTTTAGGTCGATTGTCACTTTGTGTTGATTGAAAATTTTCGAAGACTATCTTTCTAATTCGAAGTCGAATCCCATCAATTCTCATATCTTTGAGTGAGTTTGCATCTAACTTGGTCAGATATCGTCGATGTACAACGAATTGATGCCAGTTTGGGTCTCAAATCTCATATATTTGAGTAAGTTCGCAAATAACTTGGTCAGATATCGTCATTTACAACAAATTGATGCTAGCTTAGGTCGATTGTCTCTTTGTGTTGATTGAAAATTTTCGAAGACTATCTTTCTAATTCGAAGTCGAAACTCATCTATTCTCATATATTTGAGTGAGTTTGCATCTAACTTGGTCAGATATCGTCGATTTACAACAAATTGATGCCAGTTTAGGTCTCAATTCTCATATATTCGAGTGAGTTTGCAAATAACTTGGTCAGATATCGTCGATTTACAACAAATTGATTCCAGTTTAGGTCGATTGTCACTTTGTGTTGATTGTAAATTTTCGAAGACTATCTTCCTAATTCGAAGTCGAATCCCATCAACTCCCATATATTTAAGTGAGTTTGCATCTAACTTGGTCAGATATCGTCGATTTACAACAAATTGATGCCAGTTTAGGTCTCAATTCTCATATATTTGAGTGAGTTTGCAAATAACTTGGTCAGATATCGTCGATTTACAACAAATTGATGCTAGCTTAGCTCGATTGTCTCTTTGTGTTGATTGAAAATTTTCGAAGACTATCTTTCTAATTCGAAGTCGAATCTCATCTATTCTCATATATTTGAGTGAGTTTGCATCTAACTTGGTCAGATATCGTCGATTTACAACAAATTGATGCCAGTTTAGGTCTCAATTCTCATATATTTGAGTGAGTTTGCAAATAACTTGGTCAGATATCGTCGATTTACAACAAATTGATGCCAGTTTAGGTCGATTGTCACATTGTGTTGATTGAAAATTTTCGAAGACTATCTTAATAATTCGAAGTCTAATCTCATCTATTCTCATATATTTGAGTGAGTTTGCATCTAACTTGGTCAGATATCGTGGATTTACAACAAATTGATGCCAGTTTGGGTCTCAATTCTCATATATTTGAGTGCGTTTGCAAATAACTTGGTCAGATATCGTCGATTTACAACAAATTGATGCCAGTTTAGGTCGATTGTCACTTTATGTTGATTGAAAATTTTTGAAGACTATCTTCCTAATTTGAAGTCGAATCTCATCTATTCTCATATATTTGAGTGAGTTTGCATCTAACTTGGTCAGATATCGTCGATTTACAACAAATTGATGCCAGTTTGGGTCTCAATTCTCATATATTTGAGTGAGTTTGCAAATAACTTGGTCAGATATCGTCGATTTACAACAAATTGTTGCCATTTTAGGTCTCAATTCTCATATATTTGAGTGAGTTTGCAAATAACTTGGTCAGATATCGTCGATTTACAACGAATTGATGCCAGCATAGGTCGATTGTCACTTTGTGTTGATTGAAAATTTTCGAAGACTATTTTCCTAATTTCAAGTCGAATCTCATCAATTTCCATATATTTGAGTGAGTTTGCATCTAACTTGGTCAGATATCGTCGATTTACAACAAATTGATGCCAGTTTAGGTCTCATTTCTCATATATTTTAGTGAGTTTGCAAATAACTTGGTCAGATATCGTCGATTCACAACAAATTGATGCCAGTTTAGGTCGATTTTCACTTTGTGTTGATTGAAAATTTTCGAAGACTATCTTCCTAATTCGAGGTCGTATCTCATCAATTCCCATAAATTTAAGTAAGTTTGCAAATAACTTGGTCAGATATCGTCGATTTACAACAAATTGATGCCAGTTTAGGTCGATTGTCACTTTGTGTTGATTGGAAATTTTCGAAGACTATTTTCCTAATTCGAAGTCGAATCCCGTCAATTCTCATATATTCAAGTGAGTTTGCAAATAACTTGGTCAGATATCGGCGATTTACAACAAATTGATGCCAGTTTAGGTCTCAATTCTCATATATTTGAGTGAGTTTGCAAATAACTTGGTCAGATATCGTCGATTTACAACAAATTGATGCCAGTTTAGGTCGATTGTCATTTTGTGTTTATTGAAAATTTTCGAAGACTATCTTCCTAATTCGAAGTCGAATCTCATCAATTCTCATATATTTGAATGAGTTTGCATCTAACTTTGTCAGATATCGTCGTTTTAAAACAAATTGATGCCAGTTTAGGTCGATTGTCACTTTGTGTTGATTGAAAATTTACGAAGACTATCTTCCTAATTCGGAGTCGAATTTCATCAATTCCCATAAATTTAAGTAAGTTTGCAAATAACTTGGTCAGATATCGTCGATTTACAACAAATTGATGCCAGTTTAGGTCTCAATTCTCATATATTTGAGTGAGTTTCCATCTAACTTGGTCAGATATCGTCGATTTACAAGAAATTGATGCCAGTTTATGTCGATTGTCACTTTTTGTTGATTGAAAATTTACGAAGACTATCTTCCTAATTCGGAGTCGAATCTCATCAATTCCCCTATATTTGAGTGAGTTTGCGAATAACTTGGTCTGATATCGTCGATTTACAACAAATTGATGCCAGTTTAGGTCGATTGTCACTTTGTGTTGATTGAAAATTTTCGAAGACTATTTTCCTAATTCGAAGTCGAATCCCGTCAATTCTCATATATTCAAGTGAGTTTGCGAATAACTTGGTCAGATATCGGCGATTTACAACAAATTGATGCCAGTTTAGGTCGATTGTCACATTGTGTTGATTGAAAATTTTCGAAGACTATCTTAATAATTCGAAGTCGAATCTCATCTATTCTCATATAGTTGAGTGAGTTTGCATCTAACTTGGTCAGATATCGTGGATTAACAACAAATTGATGCCAGTTTGGGTCTCAATTCTCATATATTTGAGTGCGTTTGCAAATAACTTGGTCAGATATCGTCGATTTACAACAAATTGTTGCCAGTTTAGGTCTCAATTCTCATATATTTGAGTGAGTTTGCAAATAACTTGGTCAGATATCGTCGATTTACAACGAATTGATGCCAGCATAGGTCGATTGTCACTTTGTGTTGATTGAAAATTTTCGAAGACTATCTTCCTAATTTGAAGTCGAATCTCATCTATTCTCATATATTTGAGTGAGTTTGCATCTAACTTGGTCAGATATCGTCGATTTACAACAAATTGATGCCAGTTTGGGTCTCAATTCTCATATATTTGAGTGAGTTTGCAAATAACTTGGTCAGATATCGTCGATTTACAATAAATTGTTGCCAGTTTAGGTCTCAATTCTCATATATTTGAGTGAGTTTGCAAATAACTTGGTCAGATATCGTCGATTCACAACGAATTGATGCCAGCATAGGTCGATTGTCACTTTGTGTTGATTGAAAATTTTCGAAGACTATTTTCCTAATTTCAAGTCGAATCTCATCAATTTCCATATATTTAAGTGAGTTTGCAAATAACTTGGTCAGATATCGTGGATTTACAACAAATTGATGCCAGTTTAGGTCGATTGTCACTTTGTGTTAATTGAAAATTCTCGAAGACTATCTTCCTAATTCGAAGTCTAATCTCATCTATTCTCATATATTTGAGTGAGTTTGCATCTAACTTGGTCAGATATCGTGGATTAACAACAAATTGATGCCAGTTTGGGTCTCAATTCTCATATATTTGAGTGAGTTTGCATCTAACTTGGTCAGATATCGTCGATTTACAACAAATTGATGCCAGTTTAGGTCTCATTTCTCATATATTTTAGTGAGTTTGCAAATAACTTGGTCAGATATCGTCGATTTACAACAAATTGATGCCAGTTTAGGTCGATTTTCACTTTGTGTTGATTGAAAATTTTCGAAGACTATCTTCCTAATTCGAAGTCGAATCTCATCAATTCTCATATATTTGAGTGAGTTTGCATCTAACTTGGTCAGATATCGTCGATTTACAACAAATTTATGCCTGTTTAGGTCGATTGTCACTTTGTGTTGATTGAGAAGTTTCGAGGACTATCTTTCTAATTCGTAGTCAAATCTCATCTATTCTCATATATTTGAGTGAGTTTGCATCTAACTTGGTCAGATATCGTCGATTTACAACAAATTGATGCCAGTTTGAGTCTCAATTCTCATATATTTGAGTGAGTTTGCAAATAACTTGGTCAGATATCGTCGATTTACAACAAATTGTTGCCAGTTTAGGTCTCAATTCTCATATATTTGAGTGAGTTTGCAAATAACTTGGTCAGATATCGTCGATTTACAACAAAATGATGCTAGCTTAGTCGATTGTCACTTTATGTTGATTGAAAATTTTCGAAAACTATCTTCCCAATTCGAAGTCGAATCTCATCAAATCTCATATATTTGAGTGAGTTTGCGAATAACTTGGTCAGATATCGTCGATTCACAACGAATTGATGCCAATTTAGGTCGATTGTCAATTTGTGTTGATTGAAAGTTTTAGAAGACTATCTTCCTAATTTGAAGTCGAATCCCATCAATTCTCATATATTTGAATGAGTTTGCATCTAACTTGGTCAGATATCGTCGATTTACAACGAATTGTTGCCAAATCAGGTCGATTCTCACTTTGTGTTGATTGTAAATTTTCGAAGACTATCTTCCTAATTCGAAGTCGAATCCCATCAATTCCCCTATATTTAAGTGAGTTTGCAAATAACTTGGTCAGATATCGTCGATTTACAACAAATTGATGCCAGTATAGGTCGATTGTCACTGTGTGTTGATTGGAAATTTTCGAAGACTATCTTCCTAATTCGAAGTCGAATCTCATCAATTCTCATATATTTGAATGAGTTTGCATCTAACTTTGTCAGATATCGTCGTTTTAAAACAAATTGATGCCAGTTTAGGTCGATTGTCACTTTGTGTTGATTGTAAATTTACGAAGACTATCTTCCTAATTCGGAGTCGAATCTCAACAATTCCCATAAATTTAAGTAAGTTTGCAAATAACTTGGTCAGATATCGTCGATTTACAAAAAATTGATGCCAGTTTAGGTCGATTGTCACTTTGTATTGATTGAGAAGTTTCGAAGACTATCTTTCTAATTCGTAGTCGAATCTCATCTATTCTCATATATTTGAGTGAGTTTGCATCTAACTTGGTCAGATATCGTCGATTTACGACAAATTGACGCCAGTTTAGGTCGATTGTCACTTTGTGTTGATTGAGAAGTTTCGAAGACTATCTTTCTAATTCGTAGTCGAATCTCATCTATTCTCATATCTTTGAGTGAGTTTGCATCTAACTTGGTCAGATATCGTCGATTTACAACAAATTGATTCCAGTTGAGGTCGATTGTCACTTTGTGTTGATTGAAAATTTTCGAAGACTATCTTCCTAATTCGAAGTCGAATCTCATCAATTCCCCTATATTTGAGTGAGTTTGCAAATAACTTGGTCAGATATCGTCGATTTACAAAAAATTGATGCCAGTTTAGGTCGATTGTCACTTTGTGTTGATTGAAAATTTTCGAAGAATATCTACCTAATTTCAAGTCGAATCCCATCAATTCTCATATATTTGAATGAGTTTGCATCTAACTTGGTCAGATATCGTCGATTTACAACAAATTGATTCCAGTTTAGGTCGATTGTCACTTTGTGTTGATTGTAAATTTTCGAAGACTATCTTCCTAATTCGAAGTCGAATCCTATCGATACACCTATATTTAAGTGAGTTTGCAAATAACTTGGTCAGATATCGTCGATTTACAACGAATTGATGCCAGTTTGGGTCTCAATTCTCATATATTTGAGTAAGTTCGCAAATAACTTGGTCAGATATCGTCGATTTACAACAAATTGATGCTAGCTTAGGTCGATTGTCTCTTTGTGTTGATTGAAAATTTTCGAAGACTATCTTTCTAATTCGAAGTCGAATCTCATCTATTCTCATATATTTGAGTGAGTTCGCATCTAACTTGGTCAGATATCGTCGATTTACAACAAATTGATGCCAGTTTAGGTCTCAATTCTCATATATTTGAGTGAGTTTGCAAATAACTTGGTCAGATATCGTCGATTCACAACGAATTGATGCCAATTTAGGTCGATTGTCAATTTGTGTTGATTGAAAGTTTTAGAAGACTATCTTCCTAATTTGAAGTCGAATCCCATCAATTCTCATATATTTGAATGAGTTTGCATCTAACTTGGTCAGATATCGTCGATTTACAACGAATTGTTGCCAAATCAGGTCGATTCTCACTTTGTGTTGATTGTAAATTTTTGAAGACTATCTTCCTAATTCGAAGTCGAATCCCATCAATTCCCCTATATTTAAGTGAGTTTGCAAATAACTTGGTCAGATATCGTCTATTTACAACAAATTGATGCCAGTATGGGTCGATTGTCACTGTGTGTTGATTGGAAATTTTCGAAGACTATCTTCCTAATTCGAAGTCGAATCTCATCAATTCTCATATATTTGAATGAGTTTGCATCTAACTTTGTCAGATATCGTCGTTTTAAAACAAATTGATGCCAGTTTAGGTCGATTGTCACTTTGTGTTGATTGTAAATTTACGAAGACTATCTTCCTAATTCGGAGTCGAATCTCATCTATTCTCATATCTTTGAGTGAGTTTGCAAATAACTTGGACAGATATCGTCGATTTACAAAAAATTGATGCCAGTTTAGGTCGATTGTCACTTTGTGTTGATTGAAAATTTTCGAAGAATATCTACCTAATTTCAAGTCGAATCCCATCAATTCTCATATATTTGAATGAGTTTGCATCTAACTTGGTCAGATATCGTCGATTTACAACAAATTGATTCCAGTTTAGGTCGATTGTCACTTTTTGTTGATTGTAAATTTTCGATGACTATCTTCCTAATTCGAAGTCGAATCCTATCGATACCCCTATATTTAAGTGAGTTTGCAAATAACTTGGTCAGATATCGTCGATTTACAACGAATTGATGCCAGTTTGGGTCTCAATTCTCATATATTTGAGTAAGTTCGCAAATAACTTGGTCAGATATCGTCGATTTACAACAAATTGATGCTAGCTTAGGTCGATTGTCTCTTTGTGTTGATTGAAAATTTTCGAAGACTATCTTTCTAATTCGAAGTCGAATCTCATCTATTCTCATATATTTGAGTGAGTTTGCATCTAACTTGGTCAGATATCGTCGATTTACAACAAATTGATGCCAGTTTAGGTCTCAATTCTCATATATTTGAGTGAGTTTGCAAATAACTTGGTCAGATATCGTCGATTTACAACAAATTGATGCCAGATTAGGTCGATTGTCACTTTGTGTTGATTGAAAATTTTCGAAGACTATCTTTCTAATTCGAAGTCGAATCCCATCAAATCTCATATATTTGAGTAAGTTCGCAAATAACTTGGTCAGATATCGTCGATTTACAACAAATTGATGCTAGCTTAGGTCGATTGTCTCTTTGTGTTGATTGAAAATTTTCGAAGACTATCTTTCTAATTCGAAGTTGAATCTCATCTATTCTCATATATTTGAGTGAGTTTGCATCTAACTTGGTCAGATATCGTCGATTTACAACAAATTGATGCCAGATTAGGTCGATTGTCACTTTGTGTTGATTGAAAATTTTCGAAGACTATCTTTCTAATTCGAAGTCGAATCCCATCAAATCTCATATATTTGAGTAAGTTCGCAAATAACTTGGTCAGATATCGTCGATTTACAACAAATTGATGCTAGCTTAGGTCGATTGTCTCTTTGTGTTGATTGAAAATTTTCGAAGACTATCTTTCTAATTCGAAGTTGAATCTCATCTATTCTCATATATTTGAGTGAGTTTGCATCTAACTTGGTCAGATATCGTCGATTTACAACAAATTGATGCTAGCTTAGGTCGATTGTCTCTTTGTGTTGATTGAAAATTTTCGAAGACTATCTTTCTAATTCGAAGTCGAATCTCATCTATTCTCATATATTTGAGTGAGTTTGCATCTAACTTGGTCAGATATCGTCCATTTACAACGAATTGATGCCAGTTTGGGTCTCAAATCTCATATATTTGAGTAAGTTCGCAAATAACTTGGTCAGATATCGTCGATTTACAACAAATTGATGCTAGCTTAGGTCGATTGTCTCTTTGTGTTGATTGAAAATTTTCGAAGACTATCTTCCTAATTCGAAGTCGAATCTCATCTATTTTCATATATTTGAGTGAGTTTGCATCTAACTTGGTCAGATATCGTCGATTTACAACAAATTGATGCCAGTTTTGGTCTCAATTCTCATATATTTGAGTGAGTTTGCAAATAACTTGGTCAGATATCGTCGATTTACAACAAATTGATTCCAGTTTAGGTCGATTGTCACTTTGTGTTGATTGTAAATTTTCGAAGACTATCTTCCTAATTCGAAGTCGAATCCCATCAATTCCCATATATTTAAGTGAGTTTGCATCTAACTTGGTCAGATATCGTCGATTTACAACAAATTGATGCCAATTTAGGTCTCATTTCTCATATATTTGAGTGAGTTTGCAAATAACTTGGTCAGATATCGTCGATTTACAACAAATTGATGCTAGCTTAGGTCGATTGTCTCTTTGTGTTGATTGAAAATTTTCGAAGACTATCTTTCTAATTCGAAGTCGAATCTCATCTATTCTCATATATTTGAGTGAGTTTGCATCTAACTTGGTCAGATATCGTCGATTTACAACAAATTGATGCCAGTTTAGGTCTCAATTCTCATATATTTGATTGAGTTTGCAAATAACTTGGTCAGATATCGTCGATTTACAACAAATTGATGCCAGTTTAGGTCGATTGTCACATTGTGTTGATTGAAAATTTTCGAAGACTATCTTCCTAATTCGAAGTCGAATCCTATCGATACCCCTATATTTAAGTGAGTTTGCAAATAACTTGGTCAGATATCGTCGATTTACAACGAATTGATGCCAGTTTGGGTCTCAATTCTCATATATTTGAGTAAGTTCGCAAATAACTTGGTCAGATATCGTCGATTTACAACAAATTGATGCTAGCTTAGGTCGATTGTCTCTTTGTGTTGATTGAAAATTTTCGAAGACTATCTTTCTAATTCGAAGTCGAATCTCATCTATTCTCATATATTTGAGTGAGTTTGCATCTAACTTGGTCAGATATCGTCGATTTACAACAAATTGATGCCAGTTTAGGTCTCAATTCTCATATATTTGAGTGAGTTTGCAAATAACTTGGTCAGATATCGTCGATTTACAACAAATTGATGCCAGTTTAGGTCGATTGTCACTTTGTGTTGATTGAAAATTTTCGAAGACTATCTTTCTAATTCGAAGTCGAATCCCATCAATTCTCATATCTTTGAGTGAGTTTGCATCTAATTTGGTCAGATATCGTCGATTTACAACGAATTGATGCCAGTTTGGGTCTCAAATCTCATATATTTGAGTAAGTTCGCAAATAACTTGGTCAGATATCGTCGATTTACGACAAATTGATGCTAGCTTAGGTCGATTGTCTCTTTGTGTTGATTGAAAATTTTCGAAGACTATCTTTCTAATTCGAAGTCGAATCTCATCTATTCTCATATATTTGAGTGAGTTTGCATCTAACTTGGTCAGATATCGTCGATTTACAACAAATTGATGCTAGCTTAGGTCGATTGTCTCTTTGTGTTGATTGAAAATTTTCGAAGACTATCTTTCTAATTCGAAGTCGAATCTCATCTATTCTCATATATTTGAGTGAGTTTGCATCTAACTTGGTCAGATATCGTCGATTTACAACAAATTGATGCCAGTTTAGGTCTCAATTCTCATATATTTGAGTGAGTTTGCAAATAACTTGGTCAGATATCGTCGATTTACAACAAATTGATGCCAGTTTAGGTCGATTGTCACATTGTGTTGATTGAAAATTTTCGAAGACTATCTTAATAATTCGAAGTCGAATCTCATCTATTCTCATATATTTGAGTGAGTTTGCATCTAACTTGGTCAGATATCGTGGATTTACAACAAATTGATGCCAGTTTGGGTCTCAATTCTCATATATTTGAGTGCGTTTGCAAATAACTTGGTCAGATATCGTCGATTTACAACAAATTGATGCCAGTTTAGGTCGATTGTCACTTTGTGTTGATTGAAAATTTTTGGAGACTATCTTCCTAATTTGAAGTCGAATCTCATCTATTCTCATATATTTGAGTGAGTTTGCATCTAACTTGGTCAGATATCGTCGATTTACAACAAATTGATGCTAGTTTGGGTCTCAATTCTCATATATTTGAGTGAGTTTGCAAATAACTTGGTCAGATATCGTCGATTTACAACAAATTGTTGCCAGTTTAGGTCTCAATTCTCATATATTTGAGTGAGTTTGCAAATAACTTGGTCAGATATCGTCGATTTACAACGAATTGATGCCAGCATAGGTCGATTGTCACTTTGTGTTGATTGAATATTTTCGAAGACTATTTTCCTAATTTCAAGTCGAATCTCATCAATTTCCATATATTTAAGTGAGTTTGCATCTAACTTGGTCAGATATCGTCGATTTACAACAAATTGATGCCAGTTTAGGTCTCATTTCTCATATATTTTAGTGAGTTTGCAAATAACTTGGTCAGATATCGTCGATTTACAACAAATTGATGCCAGTTTAGGTCGATTGTCACTTTGTGTTGATTGTAAATTTTCGAAGACTATCTTCCTAATTCGAAGTCGAATCCCATCAACTCCCATATATTTAAGTGAGTTTGCATCTAACTTGGTCAGATATCGTCGATTTACAACAAATTGATGCCAGTTTAGGTCTCAATTCTCATATATTTGAGTGAGTTTGCAAATAACTTGGTCAGATATCGTCGATTTACAACAAATTGATGCTAGCTTAGCTCGATTGTCTCTTTGTGTTGATTGAAAATTTTCGAAGACTATCTTTCTAATTCGAAGTCGAATCTCATCTATTCTCATATATTTGAGTGAGTTTGCATCTAACTTGGTCAGATATCGTCGATTTACAACAAATTGATGCCAGTTTAGGTCTCAATTCTCATATATTTGAGTGAGTTTGCAAATAACTTGGTCAGATATCGTCGATTTACAACAAATTGATGCCAGTTTAGGTCGATTGTCACATTGTGTTGATTGAAAATTTTCGAAGACTATCTTAATAATTCGAAGTCGAATCTCATCTATTCTCATATATTTGAGTGAGTTTGCATCTAACTTGGTCAGATATCGTGGATTTACAACAAATTGATGCCAGTTTGGGTCTCAATTCTCATATATTTGAGTGAGTTTGCAAATAACTTGGTCAGATATCGTCGATTTACAACAAATTGTTGCCAGTTTAGGTCTCAATTCTCATATATTTGAGTGAGTTTGCAAATAACTTGGTCAGATATCGTCGATTTACAACGAATTGATGCCAGCATAGGTCGATTGTCACTTTGTGTTGATTGAAAATTTTCGAAGACTATTTTCCTAATTTCAAGTCGAATCTCATCAATTTCCATATATTTGAGTGAGTTTGCATCTAACTTGGTCAGATATCGTCGATTTACAACAAATTGATGCCAGTTTAGGTCTCATTTCTCATATATTTTAGTGAGTTTGCAAATAACTTGGTCAGATATCGTCGATTCACAACAAATTGATGCCAGCTTAGGTCGATTTTCACTTTGTGTTGATTGAAAATTTTCGAAGACTATCTTCCTAATTCGAGGTCGTATCTCATCAATTCCCATAAATTTAAGTAAGTTTGCAAATAACTTGGTCAGATATCGTCGATTTACAACAAATTGATGCCAGTTTAGGTCGATTGTCACTTTGTGTTGATTGAAAATTTTCGAAGACTATTTTCCTAATTTCAAGTCGAATCTCATCAATTTCCATATATTTGAGTGAGTTTGCATCTAACTTGGTCAGATATCGTCGATTTACAACAAATTGATGCCAGTTTAGGTCTCATTTCTCATATATTTTAGTGAGTTTGCAAATAACTTGGTCAGATATCGTCGATTTACAACAAATTGATGCCAGTTTAGGTCGATTGTCACTTTGTGTTGATTGAAAATTTTCGAAGACTATCTTTCTAATTCGAAGTCGAATCCCATCAATTCTCATATCTTTGAGTGAGTTTGCATCTAACTTGGTCAGATATCGTCGATGTACAACGAATTGATGCCAGTTTGGGTCTCAAATCTCATATATTTGAGTAAGTTCGCAAATAACTTGGTCAGATATCGTCGATTTACAACAAATTGATGCTAGCTTAGGTCGATTGTCTCTTTGTGTTGATTGAAAATTTTCGAAGACTATCTTTCTAATTCGAAGTCGAAACTCATCTATTCTCATATATTTGAGTGAGTTTGCATCTAACTTGGTCAGATATCGTCGATTTACAACAAATTGATGCCAGTTAGGTCTCAATTCTCATATATTTGAGTGAGTTTGCAAATAACTTGGTCAGATATCGTCGATTTACAACAAATTGATTCCAGTTTAGGTCGATTGTCACTTTGTGTTGATTGAAAATTTTCGAAGACTATTTTCCTAATTTCAAGTCGAATCCCATCAACTCCCATATATTTAAGTGAGTTTGCATCTAACTTGGTCAGATATCGTCGATTTACAACAAATTGATGCCAGTTTAGGTCTCAATTCTCATATATTTGAGTGAGTTTGCAAATAACTTGGTCAGATATCGTCGATTTACAACAAATTGATGCTAGCTTAGCTCGATTGTCTCTTTGTGTTGATTGAAAATTTTCGAAGACTATCTTTCTAATTCGAAGTCGAATCTCATCTATTCTCATATATTTGAGTGAGTTTTCATCTAACTTGGTCAGATATCGTCGATTTACAACAAATTGATGCCAGTTTAGGTCTCAATTCTCATATATTTGAGTGAGTTTGCAAATAACTTGGTCAGATATCGTCGATTTACAACAAATTGATGCCAGTTTAGGTCGATTGTCACATTGTGTTGATTGAAAATTTTCGAAGACTATCTTAATAATTCGAAGTCGAATCTCATCTATTCTCATATATTTGAGTGAGTTTGCATCTAACTTGGTCAGATATCGTGGATTTACAACAAATTGATGCCAGTTTGGGTCTCAATTCTCATATATTTGAGTGCGTTTGCAAATAACTTGGTCAGATATCGTCGATTTACAACAAATTGATGCCAGTTTAGGTCGATTGTCACTTTGTGTTGATTGAAAATTTTTGAAGACTATCTTCCTAATTTGAAGTCGAATCTCATCTATTCTCATATATTTGAGTGAGTTTGCATCTAACTTGGTCAGATATCGTCGATTTACAACAAATTGTTGCCAGTTTAGGTCTCAATTCTCATATATTTGAGTGAGTTTGCAAATAACTTGGTCAGATATCGTCGATTTACAACGAATTGATGCCAGCATAGGTCGATTGTCACTTTGTGTTGATTGAAAATTTTCGAAGACTATTTTCCTAATTTCAAGTCGAATCTCATCAATTTCCATATATTTGAGTGAGTTTGCATCTAACTTGGTCAGATATCGTCGATTTACAACAAATTGATGCCAGTTTAGGTCTCATTTCTCATATATTTTAGTGAGTTTGCAAATAACTTGGTCAGATATCGTCGATTCACAACAAATTGATGCCAGTTTAGGTCGATTTTCACTTTGTGTTGATTGAAAATTTTCGAAGACTATCTTCCTAATTCGAGGTCGTATCTCATCAATTCCCATAAATTTAAGTAAGTTTGCAAATAACTTGGTCAGATATCGTCGATTTACAACAAATTGATGCCAGTTTAGGTCGATTGTCACTTTGTGTTGATTGGAAATTTTCGAAGACTATTTTCCTAATTCGAAGTCGAATCCCGTCAATTCTCATATATTCAAGTGAGTTTGCAAATAACTTGGTCAGATATCGGCGATTTACAACAAATTGATGCCAGTTTAGGTCTCAATTCTCATATATTTGAGTGAGTTTGCAAATAACTTGGTCAGATATCGTCGATTTACAACAAATTGATGCCAGTTTAGGTCGATTGTCATTTTGTGTTTATTGAAAATTTTCGAAGACTATCTTCCTAATTCGAAGTCGAATCTCATCAATTCTCATATATTTGAATGAGTTTGCATCTAACTTTGTCAGATATCGTCGTTTTAAAACAAATTGATGCCAGTTTAGGTCGATTGTCACTTTGTGTTGATTGAAAATTTACGAAGACTATCTTCCTAATTCGGAGTCGAATTTCATCAATTCCCATAAATTTAAGTAAGTTTGCAAATAACTTGGTCAGATATCGTCGATTTACAACAAATTGATGCCAGTTTAGGTCTCAATTCTCATATATTTGAGTGAGTTTGCATCTAACTTGGTCAGATATCGTCGATTTACAAGAAATTGATGCCAGTTTATGTCGATTGTCACTTTTTGTTGATTGAAAATTTACGAAGACTATTTTCCTAATTCGAAGTCAAATCCCGTCAATTCTCATATATTCAAGTGAGTTTGCGAATAACTTGGTCAGATATCGGCGATTTACAACAAATTGATGCCAGTTTAGGTCGATTGTCACATTGTGTTGATTGAAAATTTTCGAAGACTATCTTAATAATTCGAAGTCGAATCTCATCTATTCTCATATAGTTGAGTGAGTTTGCATCTAACTTGGTCAGATATCGTGGATTAACAACAAATTGATGCCAGTTTGGGTCTCAATTCTCATATATTTGAGTGCGTTTGCAAATAACTTGGTCAGATATCGTCGATTTACAACAAATTGTTGCCAGTTTAGGTCTCAATTCTCATATATTTGAGTGAGTTTGCAAATAACTTGGTCAGATATCGTCGATTTACAACGAATTGATGCCAGCATAGGTCGATTGTCACTTTGTGTTGATTGAAAATTTTCGAAGACTATCTTCCTAATTTGAAGTCGAATCTCATCTATTCTCATATATTTGAGTGAGTTTGCATCTAACTTGGTCAGATATCGTCGATTTACAACAAATTGATGCCAGTTTGGGTCTCAATTCTCATATATTTGAGTGAGTTTGCAAATAACTTGGTCAGATATCGTCGATTTACAATAAATTGTTGCCAGTTTAGGTCTCAATTCTCATATATTTGAGTGAGTTTGCAAATAACTTGGTCAGATATCGTCGATTCACAACGAATTGATGCCAGCATAGGTCGATTGTCACTTTGTGTTGATTGAAAATTTTCGAAGACTATTTTCCTAATTTCAAGTCGAATCTCATCAATTTCCATATATTTAAGTGAGTTTGCAAATAACTTGGTCAGATATCGTGGATTTACAACAAATTGATGCCAGTTTAGGTCGATTGTCACTTTGTGTTAATTGAAAATTCTCGAAGACTATCTTCCTAATTCGAAGTCTAATCTCATCTATTCTCATATATTTGAGTGAGTTTGCATCTAACTTGGTCAGATATCGTGGATTAACAACAAATTGATGCCAGTTTGGGTCTCAATTCTCATATATTTGAGTGAGTTTGCATCTAACTTGGTCAGATATCGTCGATTTACAACAAATTGATGCCAGTTTGGGTCTCAATTCTCATATATTTGAGTGAGTTTGCAAATAACTTGGTCAGATATCGTCGATTTACAACAAATTGTTGCCAGTTTAGGTCTCAATTCTCATATATTTGAGTGAGTTTGCAAATAACTTGGTCAGATATCGTCGATTTACAACGAATTGATGCCAGCATAGGTCGATTGTCACTTTGTGTTGATTGAAAATTTTCGAAGACTATTTTCCTAATTTCAAGTCGAATCTCATCAATTTCCATATATTTGAGTGAGTTTGCATCTAACTTGGTCAGATATCGTCGATTTACAACAAATTGATGCCAGTTTAGGTCTCATTTCTCATATATTTTAGTGAGTTTGCAAATAACTTGGTCAGATATCGTCGATTCACAACAAATTGATGCCAGTTTAGGTCGATTTTCACTTTGTGTTGATTGAAAATTTTCGAAGACTATCTTCCTAATTCGAGGTCGTATCTCATCAATTCCCATAAATTTAAGTAAGTTTGCAAATAACTTGGTCAGATATCGTCGATTTACAACAAATTGATGCCAGTTTAGGTCGATTGTCACTTTGTGTTGATTGGAAATTTTCGAAGACTATTTTCCTAATTCGAAGTCGAATCCCGTCAATTCTCATATATTCAAGTGAGTTTGCAAATAACTTGGTCAGATATCGGCGATTTACAACAAATTGATGCCAGTTTAGGTCTCAATTCTCATATATTTGAGTGAGTTTGCAAATAACTTGGTCAGATATCGTCGATTTACAACAAATTGATGCCAGTTTAGGTCGATTGTCATTTTGTGTTTATTGAAAATTTTCGAAGACTATCTTCCTAATTCGAAGTCGAATCTCATCAATTCTCATATATTTGAATGAGTTTGCATCTAACTTTGTCAGATATCGTCGTTTTAAAACAAATTGATGCCAGTTTAGGTCGATTGTCACTTTGTGTTGATTGAAAATTTACGAAGACTATCTTCCTAATTCGGAGTCGAATTTCATCAATTCCCATAAATTTAAGTAAGTTTGCAAATAACTTGGTCAGATATCGTCGATTTACAACAAATTGATGCCAGTTTAGGTCTCAATTCTCATATATTTGAGTGAGTTTGCATCTAACTTGGTCAGATATCGTCGATTTACAAGAAATTGATGCCAGTTTATGTCGATTGTCACTTTTTGTTGATTGAAAATTTACGAAGACTATCTTCCTAATTCGGAGTCGAATCTCATCAATTCCCCTATATTTGAGTGAGTTTGCGAATAACTTGGTCTGATATCGTCGATTTACAACAAATTGATGCCAGTTTAGGTCGATTGTCACTTTGTGTTGATTGAAAATTTTCGAAGACTATTTTCCTAATTCGAAGTCGAATCCCGTCAATTCTCATATATTCAAGTGAGTTTGCGAATAACTTGGTCAGATATCGGCGATTTACAACAAATTGATGCCAGTTTAGGTCGATTGTCACATTGTGTTGATTGAAAATTTTCGAAGACTATCTTAATAATTCGAAGTCGAATCTCATCTATTCTCATATAGTTGAGTGAGTTTGCATCTAACTTGGTCAGATATCGTGGATTAACAACAAATTGATGCCAGTTTGGGTCTCAATTCTCATATATTTGAGTGCGTTTGCAAATAACTTGGTCAGATATCGTCGATTTACAACAAATTGTTGCCAGTTTAGGTCTCAATTCTCATATATTTGAGTGAGTTTGCAAATAACTTGGTCAGATATCGTCGATTTACAACGAATTGATGCCAGCATAGGTCGATTGTCACTTTGTGTTGATTGAAAATTTTCGAAGACTATTTTCCTAATTTCAAGTCAAATCTCATCAATTTCCATATATTTAAGTGAGTTTGCAAATAACTTGGTCAGATATCGTGGATTTACAACAAATTGATGCCAGTTTAGGTCGATTGTCACTTTGTGTTAATTGAAAATTCTCGAAGACTATCTTCCTAATTCGAAGTCTAATCTCATCTATTCTCATATATTTGAGTGAGTTTGCATCTAACTTGGTCAGATATCGTGGATTAACAACAAATTGATGCCAGTTTGGGTCTCAATTCTCATATATTTGAGTGAGTTTGCATCTAACTTGGTCAGATATCGTCGATTTACAACAAATTGATGCCAGTTTAGGTCTCATTTCTCATATATTTTAGTGAGTTTGCAAATAACTTGGTCAGATATCGTCGATTTACAACAAATTGATGCCAGTTTAGGTCGATTTTCACTTTGTGTTGATTGAAAATTTTCGAAGACTATCTTCCTAATTCGAAGTCGAATCTCATCAATTCTCATATATTTGAGTGAGTTTGCATCTAACTTGGTCAGATATCGTCGATTTACAACAAATTTATGCCTGTTTAGGTCGATTGTCACTTTGTGTTGATTGAGAAGTTTCGAGGACTATCTTTCTAATTCGTAGTCAAATCTCATCTATTCTCATATATTTGAGTGAGTTTGCATCTAACTTGGTCAGATATCGTCGATTTACAACAAATTGATGCCAGTTTGAGTCTCAATTCTCATATATTTGAGTGAGTTTGCAAATAACTTGGTCAGATATCGTCGATTTACAACAAATTGTTGCCAGTTTAGGTCTCAATTCTCATATATTTGAGTGAGTTTGCAAATAACTTGGTCAGATATCGTCGATTTACAACAAAATGATGCTAGCTTAGTCGATTGTCACTTTATGTTGATTGAAAATTTTCGAAAACTATCTTCCCAATTCGAAGTCGAATCTCATCAAATCTCATATATTTGAGTGAGTTTGCGAATAACTTGGTCAGATATCGTCGATTTACAACGAATTGTTGCCAAATCAGGTCGATTCTCACTTTGTGTTGATTGTAAATTTTCGAAGACTATCTTCCTAATTCGAAGTCGAATCCCATCAATTCCCCTATATTTAAGTGAGTTTGCAAATAACTTGGTCAGATATCGTCGATTTACAACAAATTGATGCCAGTATAGGTCGATTGTCACTGTGTGTTGATTGGAAATTTTCGAAGACTATCTTCCTAATTCGAAGTCGAATCTCATCAATTCTCATATATTTGAATGAGTTTGCATCTAACTTTGTCAGATATCGTCGTTTTAAAACAAATTGATGCCAGTTTAGGTCGATTGTCACTTTGTGTTGATTGTAAATTTACGAAGACTATCTTCCTAATTCGGAGTCGAATCTCAACAATTCCCATAAATTTAAGTAAGTTTGCAAATAACTTGGTCAGATATCGTCGATTTACAAAAAATTGATGCCAGTTTAGGTCGATTGTCACTTTGTATTGATTGAGAAGTTTCGAAGACTATCTTTCTAATTCGTAGTCGAATCTCATCTATTCTCATATATTTGAGTGAGTTTGCATCTAACTTGGTCAGATATCGTCGATTTACGACAAATTGACGCCAGTTTAGGTCGATTGTCACTTTGTGTTGATTGAGAAGTTTCGAAGACTATCTTTCTAATTCGTAGTCGAATCTCATCTATTCTCATATCTTTGAGTGAGTTTGCATCTAACTTGGTCAGATATCGTCGATTTACAACAAATTGATTCCAGTTGAGGTCGATTGTCACTTTGTGTTGATTGAAAATTTTCGAAGACTATCTTCCTAATTCGAAGTCGAATCTCATCAATTCCCCTATATTTGAGTGAGTTTGCAAATAACTTGGTCAGATATCGTCGATTTACAAAAAATTTATGCCAGTTTAGGTCGATTGTCACTTTGTGTTGATTGAAAATTTTCGAAGAATATCTACCTAATTTCAAGTCGAATCCCATCAATTCTCATATATTTGAATGAGTTTGCATCTAACTTGGTCAGATATCGTCGATTTACAACAAATTGATTCCAGTTTAGGTCGATTGTCACTTTGTGTTGATTGTAAATTTTCGAAGACTATCTTCCTAATTCGAAGTCGAATCCTATCGATACACCTATATTTAAGTGAGTTTGCAAATAACTTGGTCAGATATCGTCGATTTACAACGAATTGATGCCAGTTTGGGTCTCAATTCTCATATATTTGAGTAAGTTCGCAAATAACTTGGTCAGATATCGTCGATTTACAACAAATTGATGCTAGCTTAGGTCGATTGTCTCTTTGTGTTGATTGAAAATTTTCGAAGACTATCTTTCTAATTCGAAGTCGAATCTCATCTATTCTCATATATTTGAGTGAGTTCGCATCTAACTTGGTCAGATATCGTCGATTTACAACAAATTGATGCCAGTTTAGGTCTCAATTCTCATATATTTGAGTGAGTTTGCAAATAACTTGGTCAGATATCGTCGATTTACAACAAAATGATGCTAGCTTAGTCGATTGTCACTTTATGTTGATTGAAAATTTTCGAAAACTATCTTCCCAATTCGAAGTCGAATCTCATCAAATCTCATATATTTGAGTGAGTTTGCGAATAACTTGGTCAGATATCGTCGATTCACAACGAATTGATGCCAATTTAGGTCGATTGTCAATTTGTGTTGATTGAAAGTTTTAGAAGACTATCTTCCTAATTTGAAGTCGAATCCCATCAATTCTCATATATTTGAATGAGTTTGCATCTAACTTGGTCAGATATCGTCGATTTACAACAAATTGATGCCAGTATGGGTCGATTGTCACTGTGTGTTGATTGGAAATTTTCGAAGACTATCTTCCTAATTCGAAGTCGAATCTCATCAATTCTCATATATTTGAATGAGTTTGCATCTAACTTTGTCAGATATCGTCGTTTTAAAACAAATTGATGCCAGTTTAGGTCGATTGTCACTTTGTGTTGATTGTAAATTTACGAAGACTATCTTCCTAATTCGGAGTCGAATCTCATCTATTCTCATATCTTTGAGTGAGTTTGCAAATAACTTGGACAGATATCGTCGATTTACAAAAAATTGATGCCAGTTTAGGTCGATTGTCACTTTGTGTTGATTGAAAATTTTCGAAGAATATCTACCTAATTTCAAGTCGAATCCCATCAATTCTCATATATTTGAATGAGTTTGCATCTAACTTGGTCAGATATCGTCGATTTACAACAAATTGATTCCAGTTTAGGTCGATTGTCACTTTGTGTTGATTGTAAATTTTCGATGACTATCTTCCTAATTCGAAGTCGAATCCTATTGATACCCCTATATTTAAGTGAGTTTGCAAATAACTTGGTCAGATATCGTCGATTTACAACGAATTGATGCCAGTTTGGGTCTCAATTCTCATATATTTGAGTAAGTTCGCAAATAACTTGGTCAGATATCGTCGATTTACAACAAATTGATGCTAGCTTAGGTCGATTGTCTCTTTGTGTTGATTGAAAATTTTCGAAGACTATCTTTCTAATTCGAAGTCGAATCTCATCTATTCTCATATATTTGAGTGAGTTTGCATCTAACTTGGTCAGATATCGTCGATTTACAACAAATTGATGCCAGTTTAGGTCTCAATTCTCATATATTTGAGTGAGTTTGCAAATAACTTGGTCAGATATCGTCGATTTACAACAAATTGATGCCAGATTAGGTCGATTGTCACTTTGTGTTGATTGAAAATTTTCGAAGACTATCTTTCTAATTCGAAGTCGAATCCCATCAAATCTCATATATTTGAGTAAGTTCGCAAATAACTTGGTCAGATATCGTCGATTTACAACAAATTGATGCTAGCTTAGGTCGATTGTCTCTTTGTGTTGATTGAAAATTTTCGAAGACTATCTTTCTAATTCGAAGTTGAATCTCATCTATTCTCATATATTTGAGTGAGTTTGCATCTAACTTGGTCAGATATCGTCGATTTACAACAAATTGATGCTAGCTTAGGTCGATTGTCTCTTTGTGTTGATTGAAAATTTTCGAAGACTATCTTTCTAATTCGAAGTCGAATCTCATCTATTCTCATATATTTGAGTGAGTTTGCATCTAACTTGGTCAGATATCGTCCATTTACAACAAATTGATGCCAGTTTAGGTCTCAATTCTCATATATTTGAGTGAGTTTGCAAATAACTTGGTCAGATATCGTCGATTTACAACAAATTGATGCCAGTTTAGGTCGATTGTCACTTTGTGTTGATTGAAAATTTTCGAAGACTATCTTTCTAATTCGAAGTCGAATCCCATCAATTCTCATATCTTTGAGTGAGTTTGCATCTAACTTGGTCAGATATCGTCGATGTACAACGAATTGATGCCAGTTTGGGTCTCAAATCTCATATATTTGAGTAAGTTCGCAAATAACTTGGTCAGATATCGTCGATTTACAACAAATTGATGCTAGCTTAGGTCGATTGTCTCTTTGTGTTGATTGAAAATTTTCGAAGACTATCTTCCTAATTCGAAGTCGAATCTCATCTATTTTCATATATTTGAGTGAGTTTGCATCTAACTTGGTCAGATATCGTCGATTTACAACAAATTGATGCCAGTTTTGGTCTCAATTCTCATATATTTGAGTGAGTTTGCAAATAACTTGGTCAGATATCGTCGATTTACAACAAATTGATTCCAGTTTAGGTCGATTGTCACTTTGTGTTGATTGTAAATTTTCGAAGACTATCTTCCTAATTCGAAGTCGAATCCCATCAATTCCCATATATTTAAGTGAGTTTGCATCTAACTTGGTCAGATATCGTCGATTTACAACAAATTGATGCCAATTTAGGTCTCATTTCTCATATATTTGAGTGAGTTTGCAAATAACTTGGTCAGATATCGTCGATTTACAACAAATTGATGCTAGCTTAGGTCGATTGTCTCTTTGTGTTGATTGAAAATTTTCGAAGACTATCTTTCTAATTCGAAGTCGAATCTCATCTATTCTCATATATTTGAGTGAGTTTGCATCTAACTTGGTCAGATATCGTCGATTTACAACAAATTGATGCCAGTTTAGGTCTCAATTCTCATATATTTGATTGAGTTTGCAAATAACTTGGTCAGATATCGTCGATTTACAACAAATTGATGCCAGTTTAGGTCGATTGTCACATTGTGTTGATTGAAAATTTTCGAAGACTATCTTCCTAATTCGAAGTCGAATCCTATCGATACCCCTATATTTAAGTGAGTTTGCAAATAACTTGGTCAGATATCGTCGATTTACAACGAATTGATGCCAGTTTGGGTCTCAATTCTCATATATTTGAGTAAGTTCGCAAATAACTTGGTCAGATATCGTCGATTTACAACAAATTGATGCTAGCTTAGGTCGATTGTCTCTTTGTGTTGATTGAAAATTTTCGAAGACTATCTTTCTAATTCGAAGTCGAATCTCATCTATTCTCATATATTTGAGTGAGTTTGCATCTAACTTGGTCAGATATCGTCGATTTACAACAAATTGATGCCAGTTTAGGTCTCAATTCTCATATATTTGAGTGAGTTTGCAAATAACTTGGTCAGATATCGTCGATTTACAACAAATTGATGCCAGTTTAGGTCGATTGTCACTTTGTGTTGATTGAAAATTTTCGAAGACTATCTTTCTAATTCGAAGTCGAATCCCATCAATTCTCATATCTTTGAGTGAGTTTGCATCTAATTTGGTCAGATATCGTCGATTTACAACGAATTGATGCCAGTTTGGGTCTCAAATCTCATATATTTGAGTAAGTTCGCAAATAACTTGGTCAGATATCGTCGATTTACGACAAATTGATGCTAGCTTAGGTCGATTGTCTCTTTGTGTTGATTGAAAATTTTCGAAGACTATCTTTCTAATTCGAAGTCGAATCTCATCTATTCTCATATATTTGAGTGAGTTTGCATCTAACTTGGTCAGATATCGTCGATTTACAACAAATTGATGCTAGCTTAGGTCGATTGTCTCTTTGTGTTGATTGAAAATTTTCGAAGACTATCTTTCTAATTCGAAGTCGAATCTCATCTATTCTCATATATTTGAGTGAGTTTGCATCTAACTTGGTCAGATATCGTCGATTTACAACAAATTGATGCCAGTTTAGGTCATAATTCTCATATATTTGAGTGAGTTTGCAAATAACTTGGTCAGATATCGTCGATTTACAACAAATTGATGCCAGTTTAGGTCGATTGTCACATTGTGTTGATTGAAAATTTTCGAAGACTATCTTAATAATTCGAAGTCGAATCTCATCTATTCTCATATATTTGAGTGAGTTTGCATCTAACTTGGTCAGATATCGTGGATTTACAACAAATTGATGCCAGTTTGGGTCTCAATTCTCATATATTTGAGTGCGTTTGCAAATAACTTGGTCAGATATCGTCGATTTACAACAAATTGATGCCAGTTTAGGTCGATTGTCACTTTGTGTTGATTGAAAATTTTTGGAGACTATCTTCCTAATTTGAAGTCGAATCTCATCTATTCTCATATATTTGAGTGAGTTTGCATCTAACTTGGTCAGATATCGTCGATTTACAACAAATTGATGCTAGTTTGGGTCTCAATTCTCATATATATGAGTGAGTTTGCAAATAACTTGGTCAGATATCGTCGATTTACAACAAATTGTTGCCAGTTTAGGTCTCAATTCTCATATATTTGAGTGAGTTTGCAAATAACTTGGTCAGATATCGTCGATTTACAACGAATTGATGCCAGCATAGGTCGATTGTCACTTTGTGTTGATTGAAAATTTTCGAAGACTATCTTCCTAATTCGAAGTCGTATCTCATCAATTCCCATAAATTTAAGTAAGTTTGCAAATAACTTGGTCAGATATCGTCGATTTACAAAAATTGATACCAGTTTAGGTCTCAATTCTCATATATTTGAGTGAGTTTGGAAATAACTTGGTCAGATATCGTCGATTTACAACAAATTGATGCCAGTTTAGGTCGATTGTCACTTTGTGTTGATTGGAAATTTTCGAAGACTATTTTCCTAATTCGAAGTCGAATCCCGTCAATTCTCATATATTCAAGTGAGTTTGCAAATAACTTGGTCAGATATCGGCGATTTACAACAAATTGATGCCAGTTTAGGTCTCAATTCTCATATATTTGAGTGAGTTTGCAAATAACTTGGTCAGATATCGTCGATTTACAACAAATTGATGCCAGTTTAGGTCGATTGTCACTTTGTGTTTATTGAAAATTTTCGAAGACTATCTTCCTAATTCGAAGTCGAATCTCATCAATTCTCATATATTTGAATGAGTTTGCATCTAACTTTGTCAGATATCGTCGTTTTAAAACAAATTGATGCCAGTTTAGGTCGATTGTCACTTTGTGTTGATTGAAAATTTACGAAGACTATCTTCCTAATTCGGAGTCGAATCTCATCAATTCCCATAAATTTAAGTAAGTTTGCAAATAACTTGGTCAGATATCGTCGATTTACAAGAAATTGATGCCAGTTTAGGTCTCAATTCACATATATTTGAGTGAGTTTGCATCTAACTTGGTCTGATATCGTCGATTTACAACAAATTGATGCCAGTTTAGGTCGATTGTCACTTTGTGTTGATTGGAAATTTTCGAAGACTATTTTCCTAATTCGAAGTCGAATCCCGTCAATTCTCATATATTCAAGTGAGTTTGCGAATAACTTGGTCAGATATCGGCGATTTACAACAAATTGATGCCAGTTTAGGTCGATTGTCACTTTGTGTTTATTGAAAATTTTCGAAGACTATCTTCCTAATTCGGAGTCGAATCTCATCAATTCTCATATATTTGAGTGAGTTTGCATCTAACTTGGTCAGATATCGTCGATTTACAACAAATTGATGCCTGTTTAGGTCGATTGTCACTTTGTGTTGATTGAGAAGTTTCGAGGACTATCTTTCTAATTCGTAGTCAAATCTCATCTATTCTCATATATTTGAGTGAGTTTGCATCTAACTTGGTCAGATATCGTCGATTTACAACAAATTGATGCCAGTTTGGGTCTCAATTCTCATATATTTGAGTGAGTTTGCAAATAACTTGGTCAGATATCGTCGATTTACAACAAATTGTTGCCAGTTTAGGTCTCAATTCTCATATATTTGAGTGAGTTTGCAAATAACTTGGTCAGATATCGTCGATTTACAACAAAATGATGCTAGCTTAGTCGATTGTCACTATATGTTGATTGAAAATTTTCGAAGACTATCTTCCCAATTCGAAGTCGAATCTCATCAAATCTCATATATTTGAGTGAGTTTGCGAATAACTTGGTCAGATATCGTCGATTCACAACGAATTGATGCCAATTTAGGTCGATTGTCAATTTGTGTTGATTGAAAGTTTTAGAAGACTATCTTCCTAATTTGAAGTCGAACCCCATCAATTCTCATATATTTGAATGAGTTTGCATCTAACTTGGTCAGATATCGTCGATTTACAACGAATTGTTGCCAAATCAGGTCGATTGTCACTTTGTGTTGATTGTAAATTTTCGAAGACTATCTTCCTAATTCGAAGTCGAATCCCATCAATTCCCCTGTATTTAAGTGAGTTTGCAAATAACTTGGTCAGATATCGTCGATTTACAACAAATTGATGCCAGTATAGGTCGATTGTCACTGTGTGTTGATTGGAAATTTTCGAAGACTATCTTCCTAATTCGAAGTCGAATCTCATCAATTCTCATATATTTGAATGAGTTTGCATCTAACTTTGTCAGATATCGTCGTTTTAAAACAAATTGATGCCAATTTAGGTCGATTGTCACTTTGTGTTGATTGTAAATTTACGAAGACTATCTTCCTAATTCGGAGTCGAATCTCAACAATTCCCATAAATTTAAGTAAGTTTGCAAATAACTTGGTCAGATATCGTCGATTTACAACAAATTGATGCCAGTTTAGGTCTCAATTCTCATATATTTGAGTGAGTTTGCATCTAACTTGGTCAGATATCGTCGATTTACAACAAATTGATGCCTGTTTAGGTCGATTGTCACTTTGTGTTGATTGAGAAGATTCGAAGACTATCTTTCTAATTCGTAGTCGAATCTCATCTATTCTCATATATTTGAGTGAGTTTGCTAATAACTTGGTCAGATATCGTCGATTTACAACAAATTGATGCCAGTTTAGGTCGACTGTCACTTTAAGTTTATTGAAAATTTTCGAAGACTATCTTCCTAATTCGAAGTCGAATCTCATCAATTCTCATATATTTGAATGAGTTTGCATCTAACTTTGTCAGATATCGTCGTTTTAAAACAAATTGATGCCAGTTTAGGTCGATTGTCACTTTGTGTTGATTGGAAATTTTCGAAGACTATTTTCCTAATTCGAAGTCGAATCCCGTCAATTCTCATATATTCAAGTGAGTTTGCGAATAACTTGGTCAGATATCGGCGATTTACAACAAATTGATGCCAGTTTAGGTCTCAATTCTCATATATTTGAGTGAGTTTGCAAATAACTTGGTCAGATATCGTCGATTTACAACAAATTGATGCCAGTTTAGGTCGACTGTCACTTTAAGTTTATTGAAAATTTTCGAAGACTATCTTCCTAATTCGAAGTCGAATCTCATCAATTCTCATATATTTGAATGAGTTTGCATCTAACTTTGTCAGATATCGTCGTTTTAAAACAAATTGATGCCAGTTTAGGTCGATTGTCACTTTGTGTTGATTGGAAATTTTCGAAGACTATTTTCCTAATTCGAAGTCGAATCCCGTCAATTCTCATATATTCAAGTGAGTTTGCGAATAACTTGGTCAGATATCGGCGATTTACAACAAATTGATGCCAGTTTAGGTCTCAATTCTCATATATTTGAGTGAGTTTGCAAATAACTTGGTCAGATATCGTCGATTTACAACAAATTGATGCCAGTTTAGGTCGATTGTCACTTTGTGTTTATTGAAAATTTTCGAAGACTATCTTCCTAATTCGAAGTCGAATCTCATCAATTCTCATATATTTGAGTGAGTTTGCATCTAACTTGGTCAGATATCGTCGATTTACAACAAATTGATGCCTGTTTAGGTCGATTGTCACTTTGTGTTGATTGAGAAGTTTCGAGGACTATCTTTCTAATTCGTAGTCAAATCTCATCTATTCTCATATATTTGAGTGAGTTTGCATCTAACTTGGTCAGATATCGTCGATTTACAACAAATTGATGCCAGTTTGGGTGTCAATTCTCATATATTTGAGTGAGTTTGCAAATAACTTGGTCAGATATCGTCGATTTACAACAAATTGTTGCCAGTTTAGGTCTCAATTCTCATATATTTGAGTGAGTTTGCGAATAACTTGGTCAGATATCGTCGATTCACAACGAATTGATGCCAATTTAGGTCGATTGTCAATTTGTGTTGATTGAAAGTTTTAGAAGACTATCTTCCTAATTTGAAGTCGAATCCCATCAATTCTCATATATTTGAATGAGTTTGCATCTAACTTGGTCAGATATCGTCGATTTACAACGAATTGTTGCCAAATCAGGTCGATTGTCACTTTGTGTTGATTGTAAATTTTCGAAGACTATCTTCCTAATTCGAAGTCGAATCCCATCAATTCCCCTATATTTAAGTGAGTTTGCAAATAACTTGGTCAGATATCGTCGATTTACAACAAATTGATGCCAGTATAGGTCGATTGTCACTGTGTGTTGATTGGAAATTTTCGAAGACTATCTTCCTAATTCGAAGTCGAATCTCATCAATTCTCATATATTTGAATGAGTTTGCATCTAACTTTGTCAGATATCGTCGTTTTAAAACAAATTGATGCCAGTTTAGGTCGATTGTCACTTTTTGTTGATTGAAAATTCACGAAGACTATCTTCCTAATTCGGAGTCGAATCTCATCAATTCCCATAAATTTAAGTAAGTTTGCAAATAACTTGGTCAGATATCGTCGATTTACTACAAATTGATGCCAGTTTAGGTCTCAATTCTCATATATTTGAGTGAGTTTGCATCTAACTTGGTCAGATATCAACGATTTACAACAAATTGATGCCAGTTTATGTCGATTGTCACTTTTTGTTGATTGAAAATTTACGAAGACTATCTTCCTAATTCGGAGTCGAATCTCATCAATTACCCTATATTTGAGTAAGTTTGCGAATAACTTGGTCTGATATCGTCGATTTACAACAAATTGATGCCAGTTTAGGTCGATTGTCACTTTGTGTTGATTGGAAGTTTTCGAAGACTATTTTCCTAATTCGAAGTCGAATCCCGTCAATTCTCATATATTCAAGTGAGTTTGCAAATAACTTGGTCAGATATCGGCGATTTACAACAAATTGATGCCAGTTTAGGTCTCAATTCTCATATATTTGAGTGAGTTTGCAAATAACTTGGTCAGATATCGTCGATTTACAACAAATTGTTGCCAGTTTAGGTCTCAATTCTCATATATTTGAGTGAGTTTCAAATAACTTGGTCAGATATCGTCGATTTACAACAAAATGATGCTAGCTTAGTCGATTGTCACTTTATGTTGATTGAAAATTTTCGAAGACTATCTTCCCAATTCGAAGTCGAATCTCATCAAATCTCATATGTTTGAGTGAGTTTGCAAATAACTTGGTCAGATATCGTCGATTTACAACAAATTGATGCTAGCTTAGGTCGATTGTCACTTTGTGTTGATTGAAAATTTTCGAGTACTATCTTCCTAATTTCAAGTCGAATCTCATCAATTTCCATATATTTAAGTGAGTTTGCGAATAACTTGATCAGATATCGTCGATTTACATGAAATTGATGCCAGTTTAGGTCGATTGTCACTTTGTGTTGATTGAAAATTTTCGAAGACTATATTCCTAATTCGAAGTCGAATCTCATCAATTCTCATATATTTGAGTGATTTTGCAAATAACTTGGTCAGATTTACAGAAAATCGATGCCAGTTTAGGTCGATTGTCACTTTGTGTTGATTGAAAATTTTCGAAGACTATCTTCCTAATTCGAAGTCGTATCTCATCAATTCCCATAAATTCAAGTAAGTTTGCAAATAACTTGGTCAGATATCGTCGATTCACAACAATTTGATGCCAATTTAGGTCGATTGTCACTTTATGTTGATTGAAAATTTTCGAAGACTATCTTCCCAATTCGAAGTCGAATCTCATCAAATCTCATATATTTGAGTGAGTTCGCGAATAACTTGGTCAGATATCGTCGATTCACAGCAAATTGATGCCAATTTAGGTCGATTGTCAATTTTTGTTAATTGTAAATTTTCGAAGACTATCTTCCTAATTCGAAGTCGAATCCCATCAATTCCCCTATATTTAAGTGAGTTTGCAAATAACTTGGTCAGATATCGTCGATTTACATAAAATTGATGCCAGCTTAGGTCGATTGTCACTTTGTGTTGATTGAAAATTTTCGAAGACTATTTTCCTAATTTCAAGTCGAATCTCATCAATTCCCATATATTTGAGTGAGTTTGCATTTAACTTAGTCAGATATCGTCGATTTACAACAAATTGATGCTAGCTTAGGTCGATTGTCACTTTATGTTGATTGAAATTTTTCGAAGACTATCTTCCTAATTCGAAGTCGAATCTCATCAAATCTCATATGTTTGAGTGAGTTTGCAAATAACTTGGTCAGATATCGTCGATTTACAACAAAATGATGCTAGCTTAGTCGATTGTCACTTTATGTTGATTGAAAATTTTCGAAGACTATCTTCCCAATTCGAAGTCGAATCTCATCAAATCTCATATGTTTGAGTGAGTTTGCGAATAACTTGGTCAGATATCGTCGATTCACAACAAATTGATGCCAATTTAGGTCGATTGTCAATTTGTGTTGATTGAAAGTTTTAGAAGACTATCTTCCTAATTTGAAGTCGAATCCCATCAATTCTCATATATTTGAATGAGTTTGCATCTAACTTAGTCAGATATCGTCGATTTACAACGAATTGTTGCCAAATCAGGTCGATTGTCACTTTGTGTTGATTGTAAATTTTCGAAGACTATCTTCCTAATTCGAAGTCGAATCCCATCAATTCCCCAATATTTATGTGAGTTTGCAAATAACTTGGTCAGATAACGTCGATTTACAACAAATTGATGCCAGTTTAGGTCGATTGTCACTTTGTGTTGATTGAAAATTTTCGAAGACTATCTTCCTAATTCGAAGTCGTATCTAATCAATTCCCATAAATTTAAGTAAGTTTGCAAATAACTTGGTCAGATATCGTCGATTTACAACAAATTGATGCCAGTTTAGGTCTCAATTCTCATATATTTGAGTGAGTTTGCAAATAACTTGGTCAGATATCGTAGATTTACAACAAAATGATGCTAGCTTAGTCGATTGTCACTATATGTTGATTGAAAATTTTCGAAGACTATCTTCCTAATTCGAAGTCGAATCCCATCAATTCCCCTATATTTAAGTGAGTTTGCAAATAACTTGGTCAGATATCGTCGATTTACAACAAATTGATGCCAGTATAGGTCGATTGTCACTGTGTGTTGATTGGAAATTTTCGAAGACTATCTTCCTAATTCGAAGTCGAATCTCATCAATTCTCATATATTTGAATGAGTTTGCATCTAACTTTGTCAGATATCGTCGTTTTAAAACAAATTGATGCCAGTTTAGGTCGATTGTCACTTTTTGTTGATTGAAAATTCACGAAGACTATCTTCCTAATTCGGAGTCGAATCTCATCAATTCCCATAAATTCAAGTAAGTTTGCAAATAACTTGGTCAGATATCGTCGATTTACTACAAATTGATGCCAGTTTAGGTCTCAATTCTCATATATTTGAGTGAGTTTGCATCTAACTTGGTCAGATATCGTCGATTTACAACAAATTGATGCCAGTTTATGTCGATTGTCACTTTTTGTTGATTGAAAATTTACGAAGACTATCTTCCTAATTCGGAGTCGAATCTCATCAATTACTCTATATTTGAGTAAGTTTGCGAATAACTTGGTCTGATATCGTCGATTTACAACAAATTGATGCCAGTTTAGGTCGATTGTCACTTTGTGTTGATTGGAAGTTTTCGAAGACTATTTTCCTAATTCGAAGTCGAATCCCGTCAATTCTCATATATTCAAGTGAGTTTGCAAATAACTTGGTCAGATATCGGCGATTTACAACAAATTGATGCCAGTTTAGGTCTCAATTCTCATATATTTGAGTGAGTTTGCAAATAACTTGGTCAGATATCGTCGATTTACAACAAATTGTTGCCAGTTTAGGTCTCAATTCTCATATATTTGAGTGAGTTTGCAAATAACTTGGTCAGATATCGTCGATTTACAACAAAATGATGCTAGCTTAGTCGATTGTCACTTTATGTTGATTGAAAATTTTCGAAGACTATCTTCCCAATTCGAAGTCGAATCTCATCAAATCTCATATGTTTGAGTGAGTTTGCAAATAACTTGGTCAGATATCGTCGATTTACAACAAATTGATGCTAGCTTAGGTCGATTGTCACTTTGTGTTGATTGAAAATTTTCGAGTACTATCTTCCTAATTTCAAGTCGAATCTCATCAATTTCCATATATTTAAGTGAGTTTGCGAATAACTTGATCAGATATCGTCGATTTACATGAAATTGATGCCAGTTTAGGTCGATTGTCACTTTGTGTTGATTGAAAATTTTCGAAGACTATATTCCTAATTCGAAGTCGAATCTCATCAATTCTCATATATTTGAGTGATTTTGCAAATAACTTGGTCAGATTTACAGAAAATCGATGCCAGTTTAGGTCGATTGTCACTTTGTGTTGATTGAAAATTTTCGAAGACTATCTTCCTAATTCGAAGTCGTATCTCATCAATTCCCATAAATTCAAGTAAGTTTGCAAATAACTTGGTCAGATATCGTCGATTCACAACAAATTGATGCCAATTTAGGTCGATTGTCACTTTATGTTGATTGAAAATTTTCGAAGACTATCTTCCCAATTCGAAGTCGAATCTCATCAAATCTCATATATTTGAGTGAGTTCGCGAATAACTTGGTCAGATATCGTCGATTCACAACAAATTGATGCCAATTTAGGTCGATTGTCAATTTTTGTTAATTGTAAATTTTCGAAGACTATCTTCCTAATTCGAAGTCGAATCCCATCAATTCCCCTATATTTAAGTGAGTTTGCAAATAACTTGGTCAGATATCGTCGATTTACATAAAATTGATGCCAGCTTAGGTCGATTGTCACTTTGTGTTGATTGAAAATTTTCGAAGACTATTTTCCTAATTTCAAGTCGAATCTCATCAATTCCCATATATTTGAGTGAGTTTGCATTCAACTTAGTCAGATATCGTCGATTTACAACAAATTGATGCCAGTTTAGGTCTCAATTCTCATATATATGAGTGAGTTTGCAAATAACTTGGTCAGATATCGTAGATTTACAACAAAATGATGCTAGCTTAGGTCGATTGTCACTTTATGTTGATTGAAATTTTTCGAAGACTATCTTCCTAATTCGAAGTCGAATCTCATCAAATCTCATATGTTTGAGTGAGTTTGCAAATAACTTGGTCAGATATCGTCGATTTACAACAAAATGATGCTAGCTTAGTCGATTGTCACTTTATGTTGATTGAAAATTTTCGAAGACTATCTTCCCAATTCGAAGTCGAATCTCATCAAATCTCATATGTTTGAGTGAGTTTGCGAATAACTTGGTCAGATATCGTCGATTCACAACAAATTGATGCCAATTTAGGTCGATTGTCAATTTGTGTTGATTGAAAGTTTTAGAAGACTATCTTCCTAATTTGAAGTCGAATCTCATCAATTTCCATATATTTGAGTGAGTTTGCATTTAACTTAGTCAGATATCGTCGATTTACAACAAATTGATGCCAGTTTAGGTCTCAATTCTCATATATTTGAGTGAGTTTGCAAATAACTTGGTCAGATATCGTAGATTTACAACAAAATGATGCTAGCTTAGGTCGATTGTCACTTTATGTTGATTGAAAATTTTCGAAGACTATCTTCCTAATTCGAAGTCGAATCTAATCAAATCTCATATGTTTGAGTGAGTTTGCAAATAACTTGGTCAGATATCGTCGATTCACAACAAATTGATGCCAATTCAGGTCGATTGTCAATTTTTGTTGATTGAAAGTTTTAGAAGACTATCTTCCTAATTTGAAGTCGAATCCCATCTATTCCCCTATATTTAAGTGAGTTTGCAAATAACTTGGTTAGATATCGTCGATTTACAACAAATTGATGCTAGCTTAGGTCGATTGTCACTTTGTGTTGATTGAAAATTTTCGAAGACTATCTTCCTAATTTCAAGTCGAATCTCATCAATTTCCATATATTTAATTTAGTTTGCAAATAACTTGGTCAGATATCGTAGATTTACAACAAATTGATGCCAGCTTAGGTCGATTGTCACTTTGTGTTGATTGAAAATTTTCGAAGACTATTTTCCTAATTTCAAGTCGAATCTCATCAATTTCCATATATTTAAGTGAGTTTGCGAATAACTTGGTCAGATATCGTCAATTTACAACAAATTGATTCCAGTTTAGGTCGATTGTTACTTTGTGTTGATTGAAAATTTTCGAAGACTATCTTCCTAATTCGAAGTCGAATCTCATCAATTACCCTATATTTAAGTGAGTTTGCAAATAACTTGGTCAGATATCGTAGATTTAAAAAAAATTGATGCCAGTTTAGGTCGATTGTCACTTTGTGTTGATTGAAAATTTTCGAAGACTATCTTCCTAATATGAAGTCGAATCCCTTCAATTCTCATATATTTGAGTAAGTTTGCATCTAACTTGGTCAGATATCGTCGATTTACAACAAATTGATGCCAGTTTAGGTCTCAATTCTCATATATTTGAGTGAGTTTGCGAATAACTTGGTCTTATATCGTCGATTTACAACAAATTGATGCCAGCTTAGGTCGATTGTCACTTTGTGTTGATTGAAAATTTTCGAAGACTATCTTCCTAATTCGAAGTCGAATCTCATCTATTCTCATATATTTCAGTGAGTTTGCATCTAACTTGGTCAGATATCGTAGATTTAAAAAAAATTGATGCCAGTTTAGGTCGATTGTCACTTTGTGTTGATTGAAAATTTTCGAACACTATCTTCCTAATATGAAGTCGAATCCCTTCAATTCTCATATATTTGAGTAAGTTTGCATCTAACTTGGTCAGATATCGTCGATTTACAACAAATTGATGCCAGTTTAGGTCTCAATTCTCATATATTTGAGTGAGTTTGCAAATAACTTGGTCTTATATCGTCAATTTACAACAAATTGATTCCAGTTTAGGTCGATTGTTACTTTGTGTTGATTGAAAATTTTCGAAGACTATCTTCCTAATTCGAAGTCGAATCTCATCAATTACCCTATATTTAAGTGAGTTTGCAAATAACTTGGTCAGATATCGTAGATTTAAAAAAAATTGATGCCAGTTTAGGTCGATTGTCACTTTGTGTTGATTGAAAATTTTCGAAGACTATCTTCCTAATATGAAGTCGAATCCCTTCAATTCTCATATATTTGAGTAAGTTTGCATCTAACTTGGTCAGATATCGTCGATTTACAACAAATTGATGCCAGTTTAGGTCTCAATTCTCATATATTTGAGTGAGTTTGCAAATAACTTGGTCTTATATCGTCGATTTACAACAAATTGATGCCAGCTTAGGTCGATTGTCACTTTGTGTTGATTGAAAATTTTCGAAGACTATCTTCCCAATTCGAAGTCGAATCTCATCAAATCTCATATATTTGAGTGAGTTCGCGAATAACTTGGTCAGATATCGTCGATTCACAACAAATTGATGCCAATTTAGGTCGATTGTCAATTTGTGTTAATTGTAAATTTTCGAAGACTATCTTCCTAATTCGAAGTCGAATCCCATCAATTCCCCTATATTTAAGTGAGTTTGCAAATAACTTGGTCAGATATCGTCGATTTACATAAAATTGATGCCAGCTTAGGTCGATTGTCACTTTGTGTTGATTGAATATTTTCGAAGACTATTTTCCTAATTTCAAGTCGAATCTCATAAATTCCCATATATTTGAGTGAGTTTGCATTTAACTTAGTCAGATATCGTCGATTTACAACAAATTGATGCCAGTTTAGGTCTCAATTCTCATATATATGAGTGAGTTTGCAAATAACTTGGTCAGATATCGTAGATTTACAACAAAATGATGCTAGCTTAGGTCGATTGTCACTTTATGTTGATTGAAATTTTTCGAAGACTATCTTCCTAATTCGAAGTCGAATCTCATCAAATCTCATATGTTTGAGTGAGTTTGCAAATAACTTGGTCAGATATCGTCGATTTACAACAAAATGATGCTAGCTTAGTCGATTGTCACTTTATGTTGATTCAAAATTTTCGAAGACTATCTTCCCAAGTCGAATCTCATCAAATCTCATATGTTTGAGTGAGTTTGCGAATAACTTGGTCAGATATCGTCGATTCACAACAAATTGATGCCAATTTAGGTCGATTGTCAATTTGTGTTGATTGAAAGTTTTAGAAGACTATCTTCCTAATTTAAAGTCGAATCCCATCAATTCTCATATATTTGAATGAGTTTGCATCTAACTTAGTCAGATATCGTCGATTTACAACGAATTGTTGCCAAATCAGGTCGATTGTCACTTTGTGTTGATTGTAAATTTTCGAAGACTATCTTCCTAATTCGAAGTCGAATCCCATCAATTCCCCAATATTTATGTGAGTTTGCAAATAACTTGGTCAGATAACGTCGATTTACAACAAATTGATGCCAGTTTAGGTCGATTGTCACTTTGTGTTGATTGAAAATTTTCGAAGACTATCTTCCTAATTCGAAGTCGTATCTAATCAATTCCCATAAATTTAAGTAAGTTTGCAAATAACTTGGTCAGATATCGTCGATTTACAACAAATTGATGCCAGTTTAGGTCTCAATTCTCATATATTTGAGTGAGTTTGCAAATAACTTGGTCAGATATCGTAGATTTACAACAAAATGATGCTAGCTTAGTCGATTGTCACTTTAAGTTGATTGAAAATTTTCGAAGACTATCTTCCTAATATGAAGTCGAATCCCTTCAATTCTCATATATTTGAGTGAGTTTGCAAATAACTTGGTCAGATATCGTAGATTTACAACAAAATGATGCTAGCTTAGGTCGATTGTCACTTTATGTTGATTGAAAATTTTCGAAGACTATCTTCCCAATTCGAAGTCGAATCTCATCAAATCTCATATATTTGAGTGAGTTTGCGAATAACTTGGTCAGATATCGTCGATTCACAACAAATTGATGACAATTTAGGTCGATTGTCAATTTGTGTTGATTGAAAGTTTTAGAAGACTATCTTCCTAATTTGAAGTCGAATCCCATCTATTCCCCTATATTTAAGTGAGTTTGCAAATAACTTAGTCAGATATCGTCGATTTACAACAAATTGATGCCAGTTTAGGTCTCAATTCTCATATATTTGAGTGAGTTTGCAAATAACTTGGTCAGATATCGTCGATTCACAACAAATTGATGCCAATTCAGGTCGATTGTCAATTTGTGTTGATTGAAAGTTTTAGAAGACTATCTTCCTAATTTGAAGTCGAATCCCATCTATTCCCCTATATTTAAGTGAGTTTGCAAATAACTTGGTTAGATATCGTCGATTTACAACAAATTGATGCTAGCTTAGGTCGATTGTCACTTTGTGTTGATTGAAAATTTTCGAAGACTATCTTCCTAATTTCAAGTCGAATCTCATCAATTTCCACATATTTAATTGAGTTTGCAAATAACTTGGTCAGATATCGTCGATTCACAACAAATTGATGCCAATTTAGGTCGATTGTCAATTTGTGTTGATTGAAAGTTTTAGAAGACTATCTTCCTAATTTAAAGTCGAATCCCATCAATTCTCATATATTTGAATGAGTTTGCATCTAACTTAGTCAGATATCGTCGATTTACAACGAATTGTTGCCAAATCAGGTCGATTGTCACTTTGTGTTGATTGTAAATTTTCGAAGACTATCTTCCTAATTCGAAGTCGAATCCCATCAATTCCCCAATATTTATGTGAGTTTGCAAATAACTTGGTCAGATAACGTCGATTTACAACAAATTGATGCCAGTTTAGGTCGATTGTCACTTTGTGTTGATTGAAAATTTTCGAAGACTATCTTCCTAATTCGAAGTCGTATCTAATCAATTCCCATAAATTTAAGTAAGTTTGCAAATAACTTGGTCAGATATCGTCGATTTACAACAAATTGATGCCAGTTTAGGTCTCAATTCTCATATATTTGAGTGAGTTTGCAAATAACTTGGTCAGATATCGTAGATTTACAACAAAATGATGCTAGCTTAGTCGATTGTCACTTTAAGTTGATTGAAAATTTTCGAAGACTATCTTCCTAATATGAAGTCGAATCCCTTCAATTCTCATATATTTGAGTGAGTTTGCAAATAACTTGGTCAGATATCGTAGATTTACAACAAAATGATGCTAGCTTAGGTCGATTGTCACTTTATGTTGATTGAAAATTTTCGAAGACTATCTTCCCAATTCGAAGTCGAATCTCATCAAATCTCATATATTTGAGTGAGTTTGCGAATAACTTGGTCAGATATCGTCGATTCACAACAAATTGATGACAATTTAGGTCGATTGTCAATTTGTGTTGATTGAAAGTTTTAGAAGACTATCTTCCTAATTTGAAGTCGAATCCCATCTATTCCCCTATATTTAAGTGAGTTTGCAAATAACTTAGTCAGATATCGTCGATTTACAACAAATTGATGCCAGTTTAGGTCTCAATTCTCATATATTTGAGTGAGTTTGCAAATAACTTGGTCAGATATCGTCGATTCACAACAAATTGATGCCAATTCAGGTCGATTGTCAATTTGTGTTGATTGAAAGTTTTAGAAGACTATCTTCCTAATTTGAAGTCGAATCCCATCTATTCCCCTATATTTAAGTGAGTTTGCAAATAACTTGGTTAGATATCGTCGATTTACAACAAATTGATGCTAGCTTAGGTCGATTGTCACTTTGTGTTGATTGAAAATTTTCGAAGACTATCTTCCTAATTTCAAGTCGAATCTCATCAATTTCCACATATTTAATTGAGTTTGCAAATAACTTGGTCTTATATCGTCGATTTACAACAAATTGATGCCAGCTTAGGTCGATTGTCACTTTGTGTTGATTGAAAATTTTCGAAGACTATCTTCCCAATTCGAAGTCGAATCTCATCAAATCTCATATATTTGAGTGAGTTCGCGAATAACTTGGTCAGATATCGTCGATTCACAACAAATTGATGCCAATTTAGGTCGATTGTCAATTTGTGTTAATTGTAAATTTTCGAAGACTATCTTCCTAATTCGAAGTCGAATCCCATCAATTCCCCTATATTTAAGTGAGTTTGCAAATAACTTGGTCAGATATCGTCGATTTACATAAAATTGATGCCAGCTTAGGTCGATTGTCACTTTGTGTTGATTGAAAATTTTCGAAGACTATTTTCCTAATTTCAAGTCGAATCTCATCAATTCCCATATATTTGAGTGAGTTTGCATTTAACTTAGTCAGATATCGTCGATTTACAACAAATTGATGCCAGTTTAGGTCTCAATTCTCATATATATGAGTGAGTTTGCAAATAACTTGGTCAGATATCGTAGATTTACAACAAAATGATGCTAGCTTAGGTCGATTGTCACTTTATGTTGATTGAAATTTTTCGAAGACTATCTTCCTAATTCGAAGTCGAATCTCATCAAATCTCATATGTTTGAGTGAGTTTGCAAATAACTTGGTCAGATATCGTCGATTTACAACAAAATGATGCTAGCTTAGTCGATTGTCACTTTATGTTGATTGAAAATTTTCGAAGACTATCTTCCCAAGTCGAATCTCATCAAATCTCATATGTTTGAGTGAGTTTGCGAATAACTTGGTCAGATATCGTCGATTCACAACAAATTGATGCCAATTTAGGTCGATTGTCAATTTGTGTTGATTGAAAGTTTTAGAAGACTATCTTCCTAATTTAAAGTCGAATCCCATCAATTCTCATATATTTGAATGAGTTTGCATCTAACTTAGTCAGATATCGTCGATTTACAACGAATTGTTGCCAAATCAGGTCGATTGTCACTTTGTGTTGATTGTAAATTTTCGAAGACTATCTTCCTAATTCGAAGTCGAATCCCATCAATTCCCCAATATTTATGTGAGTTTGCAAATAACTTGGTCAGATAACGTCGATTTACAACAAATTGATGCCAGTTTAGGTCGATTGTCACTTTGTGTTGATTGAAAATTTTCGAAGACTATCTTCCTAATTCGAAGTCGTATCTAATCAATTCCCATAAATTTAAGTAAGTTTGCAAATAACTTGGTCAGATATCGTCGATTTACAACAAATTGATGCCAGTTTAGGTCTCAATTCTCATATATTTGAGTGAGTTTGCAAATAACTTGGTCAGATATCGTAGATTTACAACAAAATGATGCTAGCTTAGTCGATTGTCACTTTAAGTTGATTGAAAATTTTCGAAGACTATCTTCCTAATTCGAAGTCGAATCTCATCAAATCTCATATGTTTGAGTGAGTTTGCAAATAACTTGGTCAGATATCGTCGATTTACAACAAACTGATGCTAGCTTAGGTCGATTGTCACTTTGTGTTGATTGAAAATTTTCGAAGACTATTTTCCTAATTTCAAGTCGAATCTCATCAATTTCCATATATTTAAGTGAGTTTGCGAATAACTTGGTCAGATATCGTCGATTTACATAAAATTGATGCCAGTTTAGGTCGATTGTCACTTTGTGTTGATTGAAAATTTTCGAAGACTATCTTCCTAATATGAAGTCGAATCCCTTCAATTCTCATATATTTGAGTGAGTTTGCAAATAACTTGGTCAGATATCGTAGATTTACAACAAAATGATGCTAGCTTAGGTCGATTGTCACTTTATGTTGATTGAAAATTTTCGAAGACTATCTTCCCAATTCGAAGTCGAATCTCATCAAATCTCATATATTTGAGTGAGTTTGCGAATAACTTGGTCAGATATCGTCGATTCACAACAAATTGATGACAATTTAGGTCGATTGTCAATTTGTGTTGATTGAAAGTTTTAGAAGACTATCTTCCTAATTTGAAGTCGAATCCCATCTATTCCCCTATATTTAAGTGAGTTTGCAAATAACTTAGTCAGATATCGTCGATTTACAACAAATTGATGCCAGTTTAGGTCTCAATTCTCATATATTTGAGTGAGTTTGCAAATAACTTGGTCAGATATCGTCGATTCACAACAAATTGATGCCAATTCAGGTCGATTGTCAATTTGTGTTGATTGAAAGTTTTAGAAGACTATCTTCCTAATTTGAAGTCGAATCCCATCTATTCCCCTATATTTAAGTGAGTTTGCAAATAACTTGGTTAGATATCGTCGATTTACAACAAATTGATGCTAGCTTAGGTCGATTGTCACTTTGTGTTGATTGAAAATTTTCGAAGACTATCTTCCTAATTTCAAGTCGAATCTCATCAATTTCCACATATTTAATTGAGTTTGCAAATAACTTGGTCAGATATCGTAGATTTACAACAAATTGATGCCAGTTTAGGTCGATTGTCACTTTGTGTTGATTGAAAATTTTCGAAGACTATTTTCCTAATTTCAAGTCGAATCTCATCAATTTCCATATATTTAAGTGAGTTTGCGAATAACTTGGTCAGATATCGTCAATTTACAACAAATTGATTCCAGTTTAGGTCGATTGTTACTTTGTGTTGATTGAAAATTTTCGAAGACTATCTTCCTAATTCGAAGTCGAATCTCATCAATTACCCTATATTTAAGTGAGTTTGCAAATAACTTGGTCAGATATCGTAGATTTAAAAAAAATTGATGCCAGTTTAGGTCGATTGTCACTTTGTGTTGATTGAAAATTTTCGAAGACTATCTTCCTAATTCGAAGTCGAATCTCATCTATTCTCATATATTTGAGTGAGTTTGCATCTAACTTGGTCAGATATCGTCGATTTACAACAAATTGATTCCAGTTTAGGTCGATTGTCACTTTGTGTTGATTGAAAATTTTCGAAGACTATCTTCCTAATTCGAAGTCGAATCTCATCAATTTCCCTATATTTAAGTGAGTTTGCAAATAACTTGGACAGATATCGTCGATTTACAAAAAAATGATGCCAGTTTAGGTCGATTGTCACTTTGTGTTGATTAAAAATTTTCGAAGACTATCTTTCTAATTCGAAGTCGAATCTCATCTATTATCATATATTTGAGTGAGTTTGCATCTAACTTGGTCAGATATCGTCAATTTACAACAAATTGATTCCAGTTTAGGTCGATTGTCACTTTGTGTTGATTGAAAATTTTCGAAGACTATCTTTCTAATTCGAAGTCGAATCTCATCTATTATCATATATTTGAGTGAGTTTGCATCTAACTTGGTCAGATATCGTCAATTTACGAAAAATTGATTCCAGTTTAGGTCGATTGTCACTTTGTGTTGATTGAAAATTTTCGAAGACTATCTTCCTAATTCGAAGTCGAATCTCATCAATTACCCTATATTTAAGTGAGTTTGCAAATAACTTGGTCAGATATCGTCAATTTACAACAAATTGATTCCAGTTTAGGTCGATTGTCACTTTGTGTTGATTGAAAATTTTCGAAGACTATCTTCCTAATTCGAAGTCGAATCTCATCTATTCTCATATATTTGAGTGAGTTTGCATCTAACTTGGTCAGATATCGTCGATTTACAACAAATTGATTCCAGTTTAGGTCGATTGTCACTTTGTGTTGATTGAAAATTTTCGAAGACTATCTTCCTAATTCGAAGTCGAATCTCATCAATTCCCCTATATTTAAGTGAGTTTGCAAATAACTTGGACAGATATCGTCGATTTACAAAAAAATGATGCCAGTTTAGGTCGATTGTCACTTTGTGTTGATTAAAAATTTTCGAAGACTATCTTTCTAATTCGAAGTCGAATCTCATCTATTATCATATATTTGAGTGAGTTTGCATCTAACTTGGTCAGATATCGTCAATTTACAACAAATTGATTCCAGTTTAGGTCGATTGTCACTTTGTGTTGATTGAAAATTTTCGAAGACTATCTTTCTAATTCGAAGTCGAATCTCATCTATTATCATATATTTGAGTGAGTTTGCATCTAACTTGGTCAGATATCGTCAATTTACGAAAAATTGATTCCAGTTTAGGTCGATTGTCACTTTGTGTTGATTGAAAATTTTCGAAGACTATCTTCCTAATTCGAAGTCGAATCTCATCAATTACCCTATATTTAAGTGAGTTTGCAAATAACTTGGTCAGATATCGTCAATTTACAACAAATTGATTCCAGTTTAGGTCGATTGTCACTTTGTGTTGATTGAAAATTTTCGAAGACTATCTTCCTAATTCGAAGTCTAATTCCATCTATTCTCATATATTTGAGTAAGTTTGCATCTAACTTGGTCAGATATCGTCGATTCACAACAAATTGATGCCAGTTTAGGTCGATTGTCACTTTGTGTTGATTAAAAATTTTCGAAGACTATCTTACTAATTCGAAGTCGAATCACATCTATTCTCATATATTTGAGTGAGTTTGCATCTAACTTGGTCAGATATCGTCAATTTACAAAAAATTGATTCCAGTTTAGGTCGATTGTCACTTTGTGTTGATTGAAAATTTTCGAAGACTATCTTCCTAATTCGAAGTCGAATCTCATCTATTCTCATATATTTAAGTGAGTTTGCAAATAACTTGGTCAGATATCGTCGATTTACAAAAAATTGATGCCAGTTTAGGTCGATTGTCACTTTGTGTTGATTGAAAATTTTCGAAGACTATCTTCCTAATTCGAAGTCTAATCTCATCTATTCTCATATGTTTGAGTGAGTTTGCAAATAACTTGGTCAGATATCGTCGATTTACAACAAACTGATGCTAGCTTAGGTCGATTGTCACTTTGTGTTGATTGACAATTTTCGAAGACTATTTTCCTAATTTCAAGTCGAATCTCATCAATTTCCATATATTTAAGTGAGTTTGCGAATAACTTGGTCAGATATCGTCGATTTACAACAAATTGATTCCAGTTTAGGTCGATTGTCACTTTGTGTTGATTGAAAATTTTCGAAGACTATCTTCCTAATTCGAAGTCGAATCTCATCAATTCCCCTATATTTAAGTGAGTTTGCAAATAACTTGGACAGATATCGTCGATTTACAAAAAAATGATGCCAGTTTAGGTCGATTGTCACTTTGTGTTGATTAAAAATTTTCGAAGACTATCTTTCTAATTCGAAGTCGAATCTCATCTATTATCATATATTTGAGTGAGTTTGCATCTAACTTGGTCAGATATCGTCAATTTACAACAAATTGATTCCAGTTTAGGTCGATTGTCACTTTGTGTTGATTGAAAATTTTCGAAGACTATCTTTCTAATTGGAAGTCGAATCTCATCTATTATCATATATTTGAGTAAGTTTGCATCTAACTTGTTCAGATATCGTCGATTCACAACAAATTGATGCCAGTTTAGGTCGATTGTCACTTTGTGTTGATTAAAAATTTTCGAAGACTATCTTTCTAATTGGAAGTCGAATCTCATCTATTATCATATATTTGAGTGAGTTTGCATCTAACTTGGTCAGATATCGTCAATTTACAAAAAATTGATTCCAGTTTAGGTCGATTGTCACTTTGTGTTGATTGAAAATTTTCGAAGACTATCTTCCTAATTCGAAGTCGAATCTCATCAATTATCCTATATTTAAGTGAGTTTGCAAATAACTTGGTCAGATATCGTCGATTTACAACAAATTGATGCCAGTTTAGGTCGATTGTCACTTTGTGTTGATTAAAAATTTTCGAAGACTATCTTTCTAATTCGAAGTCGAATCTCATCTATTATCATATATTTGAGTGAGTTTGCATATAACTTGGTCAGATATCGTCAATTTACAACAAATTGATTCCAGTTTAGGTCGATTGTCACTTTGTGTTGATTGAAAATTTTCGAAGACTATCTTTCTAATTCGAAGTCGAATCTCATCTATTATCATATATTTGAGTGAGTTTGCATATAACTTGGTCAGATATCGTCGATTTACAAAAAATTGATGCCAGTTTAGGTCGATTGTCACTTTGTGTTGATTGAAAATTTTCGAAGACTATCTTCCTAATATGAAGTCGAATCCCTTCAATTCTCATATATTTGAGTAAGTTTGCATCTAACTTGGTCAGATATCGTCGATTTACAACAAATTGATGCCAGTTTAGGTCTCAATTCTCATATATTTGAGTGAGTTCGCAAATAACTTGGTCATATATCGTCGATTTACAACAAATTGATGCCAGCTTAGGTCGATTGTCACTTTGTGTTGATTGAAAATTTTCGAAGACTATCTTCCTAATTCGAAGTCGAATCTCATCTATTCTCATATATTTGAGTGAGTTTGCATCTAACTTGGTCAGATATCGTCGATTTACAACAAATTGATTCCAGTTTAGGTCGATTGTCACTTTGTGTTGATTGAAAATTTTCGAAGACTATCTTCCTAATTCGAAGTCGAATCTCATCAATTCCCCTATATTTAAGTGAGTTTGCAAATAACTTGGACAGATATCGTCGATTTACAAAAAAATGATGCCAGTTTAGGTCGATTGTCACTTTGTGTTGATTAAAAATTTTCGAAGACTATCTTTCTAATTCGAAGACGAATCTCATCTATTATCATATATTTGAGTGAGTTTGCATCTAACTTGGTCAGATATCGTCAATTTACAACAAATTGATTCCAGTTTAGGTCGATTGTCACTTTGTGTTGATTGAAAATTTTCGAAGACTATCTTTCTAATTCGAAGTCGAATCTCATCTATTATCATATATTTGAGTGAGTTTGCATCTAACTTGGTCAGATATCGTCAATTTACGAAAAATTGATTCCAGTTTAGGTCGATTGTCACTTTGTGTTGATTGAAAATTTTCGAAGACTATCTTCCTAATTCGAAGTCGAATCTCATCAATTACCCTATATTTAAGTGAGTTTGCAAATAACTTGGTCAGATATCGTCAATTTACAACAAATTGATTCCAGTTTAGGTCGATTGTCACTTTGTGTTGATTGAAAATTTTCGAAGACTATCTTCCTAATTCGAAGTCTAATTCCATCTATTCTCATATATTTGAGTAAGTTTGCATCTAACTTGGTCAGATATCGTCGATTCACAACAAATTGATGCCAGTTTAGGTCGATTGTCACTCTGTGTTGATTAAAAATTTTCGAAGACTATCTTACTAATTCGAAGTCGAATCACATCTATTCTCATATATTTGAGTGAGTTTGCATCTAACTTGGTCAGATATCGTCAATTTACAAAAAATTGATTCCAGTTTAGGTCGATTGTCACTTTGTGTTGATTGAAAATTTTCGAAGACTATCTTCCTAATTCGAAGTCGAATCTCATCTATTCTCATATATTTAAGTGAGTTTGCAAATAACTTGGTCAGATATCGTCGATTTACAAAAAATTGATGCCAGTTTAGGTCGATTGTCACTTTGTGTTGATTGAAAATTTTCGAAGACTATCTTCCTAATTCGAAGTCTAATCTCATCTATTCTCATATGTTTGAGTGAGTTTGCAAATAACTTGGTCAGATATCGTCGATTTACAACAAACTGATGCTAGCTTAGGTCGATTGTCACTTTGTGTTGATTGAAAATTTTCGAAGACTATTTTCCTAATTTCAAGTCGAATCTCATCAATTTCCATATATTTAAGTGAGTTTGCGAATAACTTGGTCAGATATCGTCGATTTACAACAAATTGATTCCAGTTTAGGTCGATTGTCACTTTGTGTTGATTGAAAATTTTCGAAGACTATCTTCCTAATTCGAAGTCGAATCTCATCAATTCCCCTATATTTAAGTGAGTTTGCAAATAACTTGGACAGATATCGTCGATTTACAAAAAAATGATGCCAGTTTAGGTCGATTGTCACTTTGTGTTGATTAAAAATTTTCGAAGACTATCTTTCTAATTCGAAGTCGAATCTCATCTATTATCATATATTTGAGTGAGTTTGCATCTAACTTGGTCAGATATCGTCAATTTACAACAAATTGATTCCAGTTTAGGTCGATTGTCACTTTGTGTTGATTGAAAATTTTCGAAGACTATCTTCCTAATTCGAAGTCTAATTTCATCTATTCTCATATATTTGAGTAAGTTTGCATCTAACTTGTTCAGATATCGTCGATTCACAACAAATTGATGCCAGTTTAGGTCGATTGTCACTTTGTGTTGATTAAAAATTTTCGAAGACTATCTTTCTAATTGGAAGTCGAATCTCATCTATTATCATATATTTGAGTGAGTTTGCATCTAACTTGGTCAGATATCGTCAATTTACAAAAAATTGATTCCAGTTTAGGTCGATTGTCACTTTGTGTTGATTGAAAATTTTCGAAGACTATCTTCCTAATTCGAAGTCGAATCTCATCAATTATCCTATATTTAAGTGAGTTTGCAAATAACTTGGTCAGATATCGTCGATTTACAACAAATTGATGCCAGTTTAGGTCGATTGTCACTTTGTGTTGATTAAAAATTTTCGAATACTATCTTTCTAATTCGAAGTCGAATCTCATCTATTATCATATATTTGAGTGAGTTTGCATATAACTTGGTCAGATATCGTCAATTTACAACAAATTGATTCCAGTTTAGGTCGATTGTCACTTTGTGTTGATTGAAAATTTTCGAAGACTATCTTTCTAATTCGAAGTCGAATCTCATCTATTATCATATATTTGAGTGAGTTTGCATATAACTTGGTCAGATATCGTCGATTTACAAAAAATTGATGCCAGTTTAGGTCGATTGTCACTTTGTGTTGATTGAAAATTTTCGAAGACTATCTTCCTAATTCGAAGTCTAATCTCATCTATTCTCATATGTTTGAGTGAGTTTGCAAATAACTTGGTCAGATATCGTCGATTTACAACAAACTGATGCTAGCTTAGGTCGATTGTCACTTTGTGTTGATTGAAAATTTTCGAAGACTATCTTCCTAATTCGAAGTCGAATCTCATCTATTCTCATATATTTGAGTGAGTTTGCATCTAACTTGGTCAGATATCGTCGATTTACAACAAATTGATTCCAGTTTAGGTCGATTGTCACTTTGTGTTGATTGAAAATTTTCGAAGACTATCTTCCTAATTCGAAGTCGAATCTCATCAATTATCCTATATTTAAGTGAGTTTGCAAATAACTTGGTTAGATATCGTAGATTTACAAAAAAATGATGCCAGTTTAGGTCGATTGTCACTTTGTGTTGATTGAAAATTTTCGAAGACTATCTTCCTAATTCGAAGTCTAATTTCATCTATTCTCATATATTTGAGTAAGTTTGCATCTAACTTGGTCAGATATCGTCGATTTACAACAAATTGATGCCAGTTTAGGTCGATTGTCACTTTGTGTTGATTAAAAATTTTTGAAGACTATCTGTCTAATTCGAAGTCGAATCACATCTATTCTCATATATTTGAGTGAGTTTGCATCTAACTTGGTCAGATATCGTCAATTTACAAAAAATTGATTCCAGTTTAGGTCGATTGTCACTTTGTGTTGATTGAAAATTTTCGAAGACTATCTTCCTAATTCGAAGTCGAATCTCATCAATTCCCCTATATTTAAGTGAGTTTGCAATTAACTTGGTCAGATATCGTCGATTTACAACAAATTGATGCCAGTTTAGGTCTCAATTCTCATATATTTGAGTGAGTTCGCAAATAACTTGGTCATATATCGTCGATTTACAACAAATTGATGCCAGCTTAGGTCGATTGTCACTTTGTGTTGATTGAAAATTTTCGAAGACTATCTTCCTAATTCGAAGTCGAATCTCATCTATTCTCATATATTTGAGTGAGTTTGCATCTAACTTGGTCAGATATCGTCGATTTACAACAAATTGATTCCAGTTTAGGTCGATTGTCACTTTGTGTTGATTGAAAATTTTCGAAGACTATCTTCCTAATTCGAAGTCGAATCTCATCAATTATCCTATATTTAAGTGAGTTTGCAAATAACTTGGTTAGATATCGTAGATTTACAAAAAAATGATGCCAGTTTAGGTCGATTGTCACTTTGTGTTGATTGAAAATTTTCGAAGACTATCTTCCTAATTCGAAGTCTAATTTCATCTATTCTCATATATTTGAGTAAGTTTGCATCTAACTTGGTCAGATATCGTCGATTTACAACAAATTGATGCCAGTTTAGGTCGATTGTCACTTTGTGTTGATTAAAAATTTTTGAAGACTATCTGTCTAATTCGAAGTCGAATCTCATCTATTATCATATATTTGAGTGAGTATGCATCTAACTTGGTCGGATATCGTCAATTTACAACAAATTGATTCCAGTTTAGGTCGATTGTCACTTTGTGTTGATTGAAAATTTTCGAATACTATCTTCCTAATTCGAAGTCTAATTTCATCTATTCTCATATATTTGAGTAAGTTTGCATCTAACTTTTGTCAGATATCGTCGATTCACAACAAATTGATGCCAGTTTAGGTCGATTGTCACTTTGTGTTGATTAAAAATTTTCGAAGACTATCTTACTAATTCGAAGTCGAATCACATCTATTCTCATATATTTGAGTGAGTTTGCATCTAACTTGGTCAGATATCGTCAATTTACAAAAAATTGATTCCAGTTTAGGTCGATTGTCACTTTGTGTTGATTGAAAATTTTCGAAGACTATCTTCCTAATTCGAAGTCGAATCTCATCTATTCTCATATATTTGAGTGAGTTTGCATCTAACTTGGTCAGATATCGTCGATTTACAACAAATTGATTCCAGTTTAGGTCGATTGTCACTTTGTGTTGATTGAAAATTTTCGAAGACTATCTTCCTAATTCGAAGTCGAATCTCATCAATTCCCCAATATTTAAGTGAGTTTGCAAATAACTTGGTCAGATATCGTCGATTTACAACAAATTGATGCCAGTTTAGGTCTCAATTCTCATATATTTGAGTGAGTTTGCAAATAACTTGGTCATATATCGTAGATTTACAACAAAATGATGCTAGCTTAGGTCGATTGTCACTTTATGTTGATTGAAAATTTTCGAAGACTATCTTCCTAATTCGAAGTCGAATCTCATCAAATCTCATATGTTTGAGTGAGTTTGCAAATAACTTGGTTAGAAATCGTCGATTTACAACAAATTGATGCTAGCTTAGGTCGATTGTCACTTTGTGTTGATTGAAAATTTTCGAAGACTATCTTCCTAATTCGAAGTCGAATCTCATCTATTCTCATATATTTGAGTGAGTTTGCAAATAACTTGGTTAGATATCGTAGATTTACAAAAAAATGATGCCAGTTTAGGTCGATTGTCACTTTGTGTTGATTGAAAATTTTCGAAGACTATCTTCCTAATTCGAAGTCTAATTTCATCTATTCTCATATATTTGAGTGAGTTTGCATCTAACTTGGTCAGATATCGTCGATTTACAACAAATTGATTCCAGTTTAGGTCGATTGTCACTTTGTGTTGATTGAAAATTTTCGAAGACTATCTTCCTAATTCGAAGTCGAATCTCATCAATTATCCTATATTTAAGTGAGTTTGCAAATAATTTGGTCATATATCGTCGATTTACAACAAATTGATGCCAGCTTAGGTCGATTGTCACTTTGTGTTGATTGAAAATTTTCGAAGACTATCTTCCTAATTCGAAGTCTAATTTCATCTATTCTCATATATTTGAGTGAGTTTGCATCTAACTTGGTCAGATATCGTCGATTTACAACAAATTGATTCCAGTTTAGGTCGATTGTCACTTTGTGTTGATTGAAAATTTTCGAAGACTATCTTCCTAATTCGAAGTCGAATCTCATCAATTATCCTATATTTAAGTGAGTTTGCAAATAATTTGGTCATATATCGTCGATTTACAACAAATTGATGCCAGCTTAGGTCGATTGTCACTTTGTGTTGATTGAAAATTTTCGAAGACTATCTTCCTAATTCGAAGTCGAATCTCATCAATTATCCTATATTTAAGTGAGTTTGCAATTAACTTGGTTAGATATCGTAGATTTACAAAAAAATGATGCCAGTTTAGGTCGATTGTCACTTTGTGTTGATTGAAAATTTTCGAAGACTATCTTCCTAATTCGAAGTCTAATTTCATCTATTCTCATATATTTGAGTAAGTTTGCATCTAACTTGGTCAGATATCGTCGATTTACAACAAATTGATGCCAGTTTAGGTCGATTGTCACTTTGTGTTGATTAAAAATTTTTGAAGACTATCTTTCTAATTCGAAGTCGAATCTCATCTATTATCATATATTTGAGTGAGTTTGCATCTAACTTGGTCAGATATCGTCAATTTACAACAAATTGATTCCAGTTTAGGTCGATTGTCACTTTGTGTTGATTGAAAATTTTCGAAGACTATCTTCCTAATTCGAAGTCTAATTCCATCTATTCTCATATATTTGAGTAAGTTTGCATCTAACTTGGTCAGATATCGTCGATTCACAACAAATTGATGCCAGTTTAGGTCGATTGTCACTTTGTGTTGATTAAAAATTTTCGAAGACTATCTTACTAATTCGAAGTCGAATCACATCTATTCTCATATATTTGAGTGAGTTTGCATCTAACTTGGTCAGATATCGTCAATTTACAAAAAATTGATTCCAGTTTAGGTCGATTGTCACTTTGTGTTGATTGAAAATTTTCGAAGACTATCTTCCTAATTCGAAGTCGAATCTCATCTATTCTCATATATTTGAGTGAGTTTGCATCTTACTTGGTCAGATATCGTCGATTTACAACAAATTGATTCCAGTTTAGGTCGATTGTCACTTTGTGTTGATTGAAAATTTTCGAAGACTATCTTCCTAATTCGAAGTCGAATCTCATCTATTCTCATATATTTGAGTGAGTTTGCATCTAACTTGGTCAGATATCGTAGATTTACAACAAATTGATGCTAGCTTAGGTCGATTGTCACTTTATGTTGATTGAAAATTTTCGAAGACTATCTTCCTAAAATGAAGTCGAATCCCGTCAATTCTCATATATTCCAGTAAGTTTGCATCTAACTGGGTCAGATATCGTCGATTCACAACAAATTGATGCCAGTTTAGGTCGATTGTCACTTTGTGTTGATTGAAAATTTTCGAAGACTATCTTCCTAATTTGAAGTCGAATCCCATCAATTCCCCTATATTTAAGTGAGTTTGCAATTAACTTGGTCAGATATCGTCGATTTACAAAAAATTGATGCCAGTTTAGGTCGATTGTCACTTTGTGTTGATTGAAAATTTTCAAAGACTATCTTCCTAATTCGAAGTCTAATCTCATCTATTCTCATATATTTGAGTAAGTTTGCATCTAACTTGGTCAGATATCGTCGACTTACAACAAATTGATGCCAGTTTAGGTCGATTGTCACTTTGTGTTGATTGAAAATTTTCGAAGACTATCTTTCTAATTCGAAGTCGAATCTCATCTATTATCATATATTTGAGTGAGTTTGCATCTAACTTGGTCAGATATCGTCGATTTACAAAAAATTTATGCCAGTTTAGGTCGATTGTCACTTTGTGTTGATTGAAAATTTTCGAAGACTATCTTCCTAATATGAAGTCGAATCCCTTCAATTCTCATATATTTGAGTAAGTTTGCATCTAACTTGTTCAGATATCGTCGATTTACAACAAATTGATGCCAGTTTAGGTCTCAATTCTCATATATTTGAGTGAGTTCGCAAAAAACTTGGTCAGATATCGTCGATTTACAACAAATTGATGCCAGCTTAGGTCGATTGTCATTTTGTGTTGATTGAGATTTTCTAAGACTATTTTCCTAATTTCAAGTCGAATCTCATCAATTTCCATATATTTAAGTGAGTTTGCATCTAACTTGGTCAGATATCGTCGATTTACAACAAATTGTTGCCAAATCAGGTCGATTGTCACTTTGTGTTGATTGTAAATTTTCGAAGACTATCTTCCTAATTCGAAGTCGAATCCCATCAATTCCCCTATATTTAAGTGAGTTTGAAAATAACTTGGTCAGATATTGTCGATTTACATAAAATTGATGCCAGCTTAGGTCGATTGTCACTTTGTGTTGATTGAAAATTTTCAAAGACTATCTTCCTAATTCGAAGTCTAATCTCATCTATTCTCATATATTTGAGTAAGTTTGCATCTAACTTGGTCAGATATCGTCGACTTACAACAAATTGATGCCAGTTTAGGTCGATTGTCACTTTGTGTTGATTGAAAATTTTCGAAGAATATCTTTCTAATTCGAAGTCGAATCTCATCTATTATCATATATTTGAGTGAGTTTGCATCTAACTTGGTCAGATATCGTCAATTTACAACAAATGGATTCCAGTTTAGGTCGATTGTCACTTTGTGTTGATTGAAAATTTTCGAAGACTATCTTCCTAATTCGAAGTCGAATCTCATCAATTACCCTATATTTAAGTGAGTTTGCAAATAACTTGGTCAGATATCGTCGATTTACAAAAAATTTATGCCAGTTTAGGTCGATTGTCACTTTGTGTTGATTGAAAATTTTCGAAGACTATCTTCCTAATATGAAGTCGAATCCCTTCAATTCTCATATATTTGAGTAAGTTTGCATCTAACTTGTTCAGATATCGTCGATTTACAACAAATTGATGCCAGTTTAGGTCTCAATTCTCATATATTTGAGTGAGTTCGCAAAAAACTTGGTCAGATATCGTCGATTTACAACAAATTGATGCCAGCTTAGGTCGATTGTCATTTTGTGTTGATTGAGATTTTCTAAGACTATTTTCCTAATTTCAAGTCGAATCCCATCAATTTCCATATATTTAAGTGAGTTTGCATCTAACTTGGTCAGATATCGTCGATTTACAACAAATTGTTGCCAAATCAGGTCGATTGTCACTTTGTGTTGATTGTAAATTTTCGAAGACTATCTTCCTAATTCGAAGTCGAATCCCATCAATTCCCCTATATTTAAGTGAGTTTGAAAATAACTTGGTCAGATATTGTCGATTTACATAAAATTGATGCCAGCTTAGGTCGATTGTCACTTTGTGTTGATTGAAAATTTTCGAAGACTATTTTCCTAATTTTAAGTCGAATCTCATCAATTTCCATATATTTGAGTGAGTTTGCATTTAACTTAGTCAGATATCGTCGATTTACAACAAATTGATGCCAGTTTAGGTCTCAATTCTCATATATTTGAGTGAGTTTGCAAATAACTTGGTCAGATATCGTAGATTTACAACAAAATGATGCTAGCTTAGGTCGATTATCACTTTATGTTGATTGAAAATTTTCGAAGACTATCTTCCTAATTCGAAGTCGAATCTCATCAAATCTCATATGTTTGAGTGAGCTTGCAAATAACTTGGTTAGATATCGTCGATTTACAACAAATTGATGCTAGCTTAGGTCGTTGTCACTTTGTGTTGATTGAAAATTTTCGAAGACTATCTTCCTAATTTCAAGTCGAATCTCATCAATTTCCACATATTTAATTGAGTTTGCAAATAACTTGGTCAGATATCGTAGATTTACAACAAATTGATGCCAGTTTAGGTCGATTGTCACTTTGTGTTGATTGAAAATTTTCGAAGACTATCTTCCTAATTCGAAGTCGAATCTCATCTATTCTCATATATTTAAGGGAGTTTGCAAATAACTTGGTCAGATATCGTCGATTTACAAAAAATTGATGCCAGTTTAGGTCGATTGTCACTTTGTGTTGATTGAAAATTTTCGAAGACTATCTTCCTAATTCGAAGTCTAATCTCATCTATTCTCATATATTTGAGTAAGGTTGCATCTAACTTGATCAGATATCGTCGATTTACAACAAATTGATGCCAGTTTAGGTCGATTGTCACTGTGTGTTGATTAAAAATTTTCGAAGACTATCTTTCTAATTCGAAGTCGAATCTCATCTATTATCATATATTTGAGTGAGTTTGCATCTAACTTGGTCAGATATCGTCAATTTACAACAAATTGATTCCAGTTTAGGTCGATTGTCACTTTGTGTTGATTGAAAATTTTCGAAGACTATCTTCCTAATACGAAGTCGAATCTCATCAATTACCCTATATTTAAGTGAGTTTGCAAATAACTTGGTCAGATATCGTCGATTTACAAAAAATGATGCCAGTTTAGGTCGATTGTCACTTTGTGTTGATTGAAAATATTCGAAGACTATCTTCCTAATATGAAGTCGAATCCCTTCAATTCACATATATTTGAGTAAGTTTGTATCTAACTTGGTCAGATATCGTCGATTTAGAACAAATTGATGCCAGCTTAGGTCGATTGTCACTTTGTGTTGATTGAGATTTTCTAAGACTATTTTCTTAATTTCAAGTCGAATCTCATCAATTTCCATATATTTAAGTGAGTTTGCAAATAACTTGGTCAGATATCGTAGATTTACAACAAATTGATGCTATCTTAGGTCGATTGTCATTTTATGTTGATTGAAAATTTTCGAAGACTATCTTCCTAAAATGAAGTCGAATCCCGTCAATTCTCATATACTTCAGTAAGTTTGCATCTAACTGGGTCAGATATCGTCGATTTACAACAAATTGATGCCAGTTTAGGTCGATTGTCACTTTGTGTTGATTGAAAATTTTCGAAGACTATCTTCCTAATTCGAAGTCGAATCTCATCAATTCTCATATATTTAAGTGAGTTTGCAAATAACTTGGTCAGGTATCATAGATTTACAACAAGTTGATGCTAGCCTAGGTCGATTGTCACTTTGTGTTGATTCAAAATTTACGAAGACTATCTTCCTAATTCGAAGTCGAATCTCATCAAATCTCATATGTTTGAGTGAGTTCGCAAATAACTTGGTCAGATATCGTCGATTTACAACAAGTTGATGCTAGCTTAGGTCGATTGTCACTTTGTGTTGATTCAAAATTTACGAAGACTATCTTCCTAATTCGGAGTCGAATCTCATCAATTCCTCTATATTTATGTGAGTTTGCAAATAACTTGGTCAGATATCGTTGATTTAAAAAAAAATTTATGCCAGTTAGGTCGATTGTCACTATGTGTTGATTGAAAATTTTCGAAGACTATCTTCCTAAAATGAAGTCGAATCCCGTCCATTCTCATATATTTCAGTAAGTTTGCATCTAACTTGGTCAGATATCGTCGATTTACAACAAATTGATGCTAGCTTAGGTCGATTGTCACTTTGTGTTGATTGAAAATTTTCGAAGACTATCTTCCTAATTTCAAGTCGAATCTCATCAATTTCTATATATTTAAGTGAGTTTGCGAATAACTTAGTCAGATATCGTCGATTCACATAAAATTGATGCCAATTTAGGTCGATTGTCACTTTGTGTTGATTGAAAATTTTCGAAAACTATTTTCCTAATTTCAAGTCGAATCTCATCAATTTCCATATATTTGAGTGAGTTTGCATTAAACTTAGTCAGATATCGTCGATTTACAACAAATTGATGCCAGTTTAGGTCTCAATTCTCATATATTTGAGTGAGTTTGCATCTAACTTGGTCAGATATCGTCGATTTACAACAAATTGTTGCCAAATCAGGTCGATTGTCACTTTGTGTTGATTGTAAATTTTCGAAGACTATCTTCCTAATTCGAAGTCGAATCCCATCAATTCCCCTATATTTAAGTGAGTTTGCAAATAACTTGGTCAGATATCGTCGATTTAAAAAAAATTTATGCCAGTTAGGTCGATCGTCACTATGTGTTGATTGAAAATTTTCGAAGACTATCTTCCTAAAATGAAGTCGAATCCCGTCAATTCTCATATATTTCAGTAGGTTTGCATCTAACTTGGTCAGATATCGTCGATTTACAACAAATTGATGCCAGTTTAGGTCGATTGTCACTTTGTGTTTATTGAAAATTTTCTAAGACTATCTTCCTAATTCGAAGTCGAATCTTATCAATTCTCATATATTTCAGTAAGTTTGCATCTAACTAGGACAGATATCGTCGATTTACAACAAATTGTTGCCAGTTTAGGTCGATTGTCACTTTGTGTTGATTGAAAATTTTCGAAGACTATCTTTCTAATTCGAAGTCGAATCTCATCTATTCTCATATATTTGAGTGAGTTCGCATCTAACTTGGTCATATATCGTCGATTTTCAACAAATTGATGCCAGTTTAGGTCGGTTGTCACTTTTTGTTGATTGACAATTTTCGAAGACTATCTTCCTAATTTGAAGTCGAATCCCGTCAATTCTCATATATTTCAGTAGGTTTGCATCTAACTTGTTCAGATATCGTCGATTTACAACAAATTGATGCCAGTTTAGGTCGATTGTCACTTTGTGTTTATTGAAAATTTTCGAAGACTATCTTCCTAATTCGAAGTCGAATCTTATCAATTCTCATATATTTCAGTAAGTTTGCATCTAACTAGGACAGATATCGTCGATTTACAACAAATTGTTGCCAGTTTAGGTCGATTGTCACTTTGTGTTGATTGAAAATTTTCGAAGACTATCTTCCTAATTCGAAGTCGAATCTTATCAATTCTCATATATTTCAGTAAGTTTGCATCTAACTAGGACAGATATCGTCGATTTACAACAAATTGTTGCCAGTTTAGGTCGATTGTCACTTTGTGTTGATTGAAAATTTTCGAAGACTATCTTTCTAATTCGAAGTCGAATCTCATCTATTCTCATATATTCGAGTGAGTTTGCATCTAACTTGGTCAGATATCGTCGATTTACAACAAATTGATGCAGGTTTAGGTCTCAATTCTCATATATTTTAGTGAGTTTGCAAATAACTTGGTCAGATATCGTCGATTTACAACAAGTTGATGCTAGCTTAGGTCGATTGTCACTTTGTGTTGATTCAAAATTTACGAAGACTATCTTCCTAATTCGGAGTCGAATCTCATCAATTCCCCTATATTTATGTGAGTTTGCAAATAACTTGGTCAGATATCGTTGATTTACAAAAAATTTATGCCAGTTAGGTCGATTGTCACTATGTGTTGATTGAAAATTTTCGAAGACTATCTTCCTAAAATGAAGTCGAATCCCGTCAATTCTCATATATTTCAGTAAGTTTGCATCTAACTTGGTGAGATATCGTCGATTTACAACAAATTGATGCTAGCTTAGGTCGATTGTCACTTTGTGTTGATTGAAAATTTTCGAAGACTATCTTCCTAATTTCAAGTCGAATCTCATCAATTTCTATATATTTAAGTGAGTTTGCGAATAACTTGGTCAGATATCGTCGATTCACATAAAATTGATGCCAATTTAGGTCGATTGTCAATTTGTGTTGATTGAAAGTTTTAGAAGACTATCTTCCTAATTTGAAGTCGAATCCCATCAATTCTCATATATTTGAATGAGTTTGCATCTAACTTGGTCAGATATCGTCGATTTACAACAAATTGTTGCCAAATCAGGTCGATTGTCACTTTGTGTTGATTGTAAATTTTCGAACACTATCTTCCTAATTCGAAGTCGAATCCCATCAATTCCCCTATATTTAAGTGAGTTTGCAAATAACTTGGTCAGATATCGTCGATTTACATAAAATTGATGCCAGCTTAGGTCAATTGTCACTTTGTGTTGATTGAAAATTTTCGAATACTATTTTCCTAATTTCAAGTCGAATCTCATCAATTTCCATATATTTGAGTGAGTTTGCATTAAACTTAGTCAGATATCGTCGATTTACAACAAATTGATGCCAGTTTAGGTCTCAATTCTCATATATTTGAGTGAGTTTGCAAATAACTTGGTCAGATATCGTGGATTTACAACAAAATGATGCTAGCTTAGGTCGATTGTCACTTTATGTTGATTGAAAATTTTCGAAGACTATCTTCCTAATTCGAAGTCGAATCTCATCAAATCTCATATGTTTGAGTGAGTTCGCAAATAACTTGGTCAGATATCGTCGATTTACAACAAGTTGATGCTAGCTCAGGTCGATTGTCACTTTGTGATGATTCAAAATTTACGAAGACTATCTTCCTAATTCGAAGTCGAATCTTATCAATTCTCATATATTTCAGTAAGTTTGCATCTAACTAGGACAGATATCGTCGATTTACAACAAATTGTTGCCAGTTTAGGTCGATTGTCACTTTGTGTTGATTGAAAATTTTCGAAGACTATCTTTCTAATTCGAAGTCGAATCTCATCTTTTCTCATATATTCGAGTGAGTTTGCATCTAACTTGGTCAGATATCGTCGATTTACAACAAATTGATGCAGGTTTAGGTCTCAATTCTCATATATTTTAGTGAGTTCGCAAATAACTTGGTCAGATATCGTCGATTTACAACAAGTTGATGCTAGCTTAGGTCGATTGTCACTTTGTGTTGATTCAAAATTTACGAAGACTATCTTCCTAATTCGGAGTCGAATCTCATCAATTCCCCTATATTTATGTGAGTTTGCAAATAACTTGGTCAGATATCGTTGATTTACAAAAAATTTATGCCAGTTAGGTCGATTGTCACTATGTGTTGATTGAAAATTTTCGAAGACTATCTTCCTAAAATGAAGTCGAATCCCGTCAATTCTCATATATTTCAGTAAGTTTGCATCTAACTTGGTAAGATATCGTCGATTTACAACAAATTGATGCTAGCTTAGGTCGATATTCACTTTGTGTTGATTGAAAATTTTCGAAGACTATCTTCCTAATTTCAAGTCGAATCTCATCAATTTCTATATATTTAAGTGAGTTTGCGAATAACTTGGTCAGATATCGTCGATTTACATAAAATTGATGCCAATTTAGGTCGATTGTCAATTTGTGTTGATTGAAAGTTTTAGAAGACTATCTTCCTAATTTGAAGTCGAATCCCATCAATTCTCATATATTTGAATGAGTTTGCATCTAACTTGGTCAGATATCGTCGATTTACAACAAATTGTTGCCAAATCAGGTCGATTGTCACTTTGTGTTGATTGTAAATTTTCGAACACTATCTTCCTAATTCGAAGTCGAATCCCATCAATTCCCCTATATTTAAGTGAGTTTGCAAATAACTTGGTCAGATATCGTCGAGTTACATAAAATTGATGCCAGCTTAGGTCAATTGTCACTTTGTGTTGATTGAAAATTTTCGAATACTATTTTCCTAATTTCAAGTCGAATCTCATCAATTTCCATATATTTGAGTGAGTTTGCATTAAACTTAGTCAGATATCGTCGATTTACAACAAATTGATGCCAGTTTAGGTCTCAATTCTCATATATTTGAGTGAGTTTGCAAATAACTTGGTCAGATATCGTGGATTTAGAACAAAATGATGCTAGCTTAGGTCGATTGTCACTTTATGTTGATTGAAAATTTTCGAAGACTATCTTGCTAATTCGAAGTCGAATCCCATCAAATCTCATATGTTTGAGTGAGTTCGCAAATAACTTGGTCAGATATCGTCGATTTACAACAAGTTGATGCTAGCTTAGGTCGATTGTCACTTTGTGTTGATTCAAAATTTACGAAGACTATCTTCCTAATTCGGAGTCGAATCTCATCAATTCCCCTATATTCATGTTAGTTTGCAAATAACTTGGTCAGATATCGTCGATTTACAACAAATTGATGCTAGCTTAGGTCGATTGTCACTTTGTGTTGATTGAAAATTTTCGAAGACTATCTTCCTAATTTCAAGTCGAATCTCATCAATTTCTATATATTTAAGTGAGTTTGCGAATAACTTAGTCAGATATCGTCTATTTACATAAAATTGATGCCAATTTAGGTCGATTGTCAATTTGCGTTGATTGAAAGTTTTAGAAGACTATCTTCCTAATTTGAAGTCGAATCCCATCAATTCTCATATATTTGAATGAGTTTGCATCTAACTTGGTCAGATATCGTCGATTCACAACAAATTGTTGCCAAATCAGGTCGATTGTCACTTTGTGTTGATTGTAAATTTTCGAAGACTATCTTCCTAATTCGAAGTCGAATCCCATCAATTCCCCTATATTTAAGTGAGTTTGCAAATAACTTGGTCAGATATCGTCGATTTACAACAAATTGATGCCAGTTTAGGTCTCAATTCTCATATATTTGTGTGAGTTTGCAAATAACTTGGTCAGATATCGTAGATTTACAACAAAATGATGCTAGCTTAGGTCGATTGTCACTTTATGTTGATCGAAAATTTTCGAAGACTATCTTCCTAATTCGAAGTCGAATCCCTTCAATTCTCATATATTTGAATGAGTTTGCATCTAACTTGGTCAGATATCGTCGATTTACAACAAATTGTTGCCAAATCAGGTCAATTGTCACCTCGTGTTGATTGTAAATTTTCGAAGACTATCTTTCTAATTCGAAGTCGAATCTGATCTATTATCATATATTTGAGTGAGTTTGCATCTAACTTGGTCAGATATCGTCAATTTACAACAAATTTATTCCAGTTTAGGTCGATTGTCACTTTGTGTTGATTGAAAATTTTCGAAGTCTATCTTCCTAATTCGAAGTCGAATCTCATCAATTACCTTATATTTAAGTGAGTTTGCAAATAACTTGGTCAGATATCGTCGATTTACAAAAAATTGATGCCAGTTTAGGTCGATTGTCACTTTGTGTTGATTGCAAATTTTCGAAGACTATCTTCCTAATATGAAGTCGAATCCCTTCAATTCTCATATATTTGCGTAAGTTTGCATCTAACTTGGTCAGATATCGTCGATTTACAACAAATTGATGCCAGTTTAGGTCGATTGTCACTTTGTATTGATTGTAAATTTTCGAACACTATCTTCCTAATTCGAAGTCGAATCCCATCAATTCCCCTATATTTAAGTGAGTTTGCAAATAACTTGGTCAGATATCGTCGATTTACATAAAATTGATGCCAGCTTAGGTCGATTGTCACTTTGTGTTGATTGAAAATTTTCGAAGACTATCTTCCTAATTCGAAGTCGAATCTCATCAAATCTCATATGTTTGAGTGAGTTTGCAAATAACTTGGTCAGATATCGTCGATTTACAACAAATTGATGCCAATTCAGGTCGATTGTCAATTTGTGTTGATTGAAAATTTTAGAAGACTATCTTCCTAATTTGAAGTCGAATCCCATCAATTCTCATATATTTGAATGAGTTTGCATCTAACTTGGTCAGATATCGTCGATTTACAACAAATAGTTGCCAAATCAGGTCGATTGTCACTTTGTGTTGATTGTAAATTTTCGAAGACTATCTTCCTAATTCGAAGTCGAATCCCATCAATTCCCCTACATTTAAGTGAGTTTGCAAATAACTTGGTCAGATATCGTCGATTTACATAATGCCAGCTTAGGTCGATTGTCACTTTGTGTTGATTGAAAATTTTCGAAGACTATCTTCCTAATTCGAAGTCGAATCCCATCAATTCCCCTATATTTGAGTAAGTTTGCAAATAACTTGGTCAGATATCGTCGATTTACATAAAATTGATGCCAATTCAGGTCGATTGTCAATTTGTGTTGATTGAAAATTTTAGAATACTATCTTCCTAATTTGAAGTCGAATCCCATCAATTCTCATATATTTGAATGAGTTTGCATCTAACTTGGTCAGATATCGTCGATTTACAACATATTGTTGCCAAAACAGGTCGATTGTCACTTTGTGTTGATTGTAAATTTTCGAAGACTATCTTCCTAATTCGAAGTCGAATCCCATCAATTCCTCTATATTTAAGTGAGTTTGCAAATAACTTGGTCAGATATCGTCGATTTACATAAAATTGATGCCAGCTTAGGTCGATTGTCACTTTAAGTTGATTGAAAATTTTCGAAGACTATTTTCCTAATTTCAAGTCGAATCTCATCTATTCTCATATATTTGAGTGAGTTTGCATCTAACTTGGTCAGATATCGTGGATTTACAACAAATTGATGCCAGTTTGGGTCTCAATTCTCATATATTTGAGTGAGTTTGCAAATAACTTGGTCAGATATCGTCGATTTACAACAAATTGATGCCGGTTTAGGTCTATTGTCACTTTGTGTTGATTGAAAATTTTCGAAGACTATCTTCCTAATTCGAAGTCGAATCTCATCTATTCTCATATATTTGAGTGAGTTTGCATCTAACTTGGTCAGATATCGTGGATTTACAACAAGTTGATGCCAGTTTGGGTCTCAATTCTCATATATTTGAGTGAGTTTGCAAATAACTTGGTCAGATATCGTATATTTACAACAAAATGATGCTAGCTTAGGTCGATTGTCACTTTATGTTGATTGAAAATTTTCGAAGACTATCTTCCCAATTCGAAAACGAATCTCATCAAATCTCATATGTTTGAGTGAGTTTGCAAATAACTTGGTCAGATATCGTCGATTTACAACGAATTGATGCCAGTTTAGGTCTCAATTCTCATATATTTGAGTGAGTTTGCAAATAACTTGGTCAGATATCGTAGATTTACAACAAAATGATGCTAGCTTAGGTCGATTGTCACTTTATGTTGATTGAAAATTTCCGAAGACTATCTTCCTAATTCGAAGTCAAATCTCATCAAATCTCATATGTTTGAGTGAGTTTGCAAATAACTTGGTCAGATATCGTTGATTTACAACGAATTGATGCCAATTTAGGTCGATTGTCAATTTGTGTTGATTGAAAATTTTAGAAGACTATCTTCCTAATTTGAAGTCGAATCCCATCAATTCTCATATATTTGAATGAGTTTGCATCTAACTTGGTCAGATATCGTCGATTTACAACAAATTGTTGCCAAATCAGGTCGATTGTCTCTTTGTGTTGATTGAAAATTTTCGAAGACTATCTTTCTAATTTGAAGTCGAATCTCATCTATTCTCATATATTTGAGTGAGTTTGCATCTAACTTGGTCAGATATCGTGGATTTACAACAAATTGATGCCAGTTTGGGTCTCAATTCTCATATATTTGAGTGAGTTTGCAAATAACTTGGTCAGATATCGTCGATTTACAACAAATTGATGCCAGTTTAGGTCGATTGTCACTTTGTGTTGATTGAAAATTTTCGAAGACTATCTTCCTAATTCGAAGCCGAATCTCATCTATTCTCATATATTTGAGTGAGTTTGCATCTAACTTGGCCAGATATCGTGGATTTACAACAAATTGATGCCAGTTTGGGTCTCAATTCTTATATATTTGAGTGCGTTTGCAAATAACTTGGTCAGATATCGTCGATTTACAACAAATTGATTCCAGTTTAGGTCTCAATTCTCATATATTTGAGTGAGTTTGCAAATAACTTGGTCAGATATCGTAGATTTAAAACAAAATGATGCTAGCTTAGGTCGATTGTCACTTTATGTTGATTGAAAATTTTCGAAGACTATCTTCCTAATTCGAAGTCGAATCTCATCAAATCTCATATGTTTGAGTGAGTTTGCAAATAACTTGGTCAGATATCGTCGATTTACAACAAATTGTTGCCAAATCAGGTCGATTGTCACTTTGTGTTGATTGAAAATTTTAGAAGAGTATCTTCCTAATTTGAAGTCGAATCCCATCAATTCTCATATATTTGAATGAGTTTGCATCTAACTTGGTCAGATATCGTCGATTTACAACAAATTGTTGCCAAATCAGGTCGATTGTCACTTTGTGTTGATTGAAAATTTTAGAAGAGTATCTTCCTAATTTGAAGTCGAATCCCATCAATTCTCATATATTTGAATGAGTTTGCATCTAACTTGGTCAGATATCGTCGATTTACAACAAATTGTTGCCAAATCAGGTCGATTGTCACTTTGTGTTGATTGAAAATTTTAGAAGAGTATCTTCCTAATTTGAAGTCGAATCCCATCAATTCTCATATATTTGAATGAGTTTGCATCTAACTTGGTCAGATATCGTCGATTTACAACAAATTGTTGCCAAATCAGGTCGATTGTCACTTTGTGTTGATTGTAAATTTTCGAAGACTATCTTCCTAATTCGAAGTCGAATCCCATCAATTCCCCTATATTTAAGTGAGTTTGCGAATAACTTGGTCAGATATCGTGGATTTACAACGAATTGATGCCAGTTTGGGTCTCAATTCTCATATATTTGAGTAAGTTCGCAAATAACTTGGTCAGATATCGTCGATTTACAACATATTGATGCTAGCTTAGGTCGATTGTCTCTTTGTGTTGATTGAAAATTTTCGAAGACTATCTTTCTAATTTGAAGTCGAATCTCATCGATTCTCATATATTTGAGTGAGTTTGCATCTAACTTGGTCAGATATCGTCGATTTACAACAAATTGATGCCAGTTTAGGTCTCAATTCTCATATATTTCAGTGAGTTTGCAAATAACTTGGTCAGATATCGTCGATTCACAACAAATTGATGCCAGTTTAGGTCGATTGTCACTTTGTGTTGATTGAAAATTTTCGAAGACTATCTTCCTAATTCGAAGTTGAATCTCATCTATTCTCATATATTCAAGTGAGTTTGCGAATAACTTGGTCAGATATCGTGGATTTACAACGAATTGATGCCAGTTTGGGTCTCAATTCTCATATATTTGAGTAAGTTCGCAAATAACTTGGTCAGATATCGTCGATTTACAACATATTGATGCTAGCTTAGGTCGATTGTCTCTTTGTGTTGATTGAAAATTTTCGAAGACTATCTTTCTAATTTGAAGTCGAATCTCATCGATTCTCATATATTTGAGTGAGTTTGCATCTAACTTGGTCAGATATCGTCGATTTACAACTAATTGATGCCAGTTTGGGTCTCAATTCTCATATATTTGAGTGCGTTTGCAAATAACTTGGTCAGATATCGTCGATTTACAACAAATTGATGCCAGTTTAGGTCGATTGTCACATTGTGTTGTTTGAAAATTTTTGAAGACTATCTTCCTAATTTGAAGTCGAATTCCATCAATTCTCATATATTCAAGTGAGTTTGCATCTAACTTGGTCAGATATCGTCGATTTACAACAAATTGATGCCAGTTTAGGTCTCAATTCTCATATATTTGAGTGAGTTTGCATCTAACTTGGTCAGATATCGTCGATTTACAACAAATTGATGCCTGTTTAGGTCGATTGTCACTTTGTGTTGATTGAGAAGTTTCGAAGACTATCTTTCTAATTCGTAGTCGAATCTCATCTATTCTCATATATTTGAGTAAGTTTGCATCTAACTTGGTCAGATATCGTCGATTTACAACAAATTGATGCCTGTTTAGGTCGATTGTCACTTTGTGTTGATTGAGAAGTTTCGAAGACTATCTTTCTAATTCGTAGTCGAATCTCATCTATTCTCATATATTTGAGTAAGTTTGCATCTAACTTGGTCAGATATCGTCGATTTACAACAAATTGTTGCCAAATCAGGTCGATTGTCACTTTGTGTTGATTGAAAATTCTCGAAGACTATTTTCCTAATTTCAAGTCGAATCTCATCAATTTCCATATATTTGAGTGAGTTTGCATTAAACTTAGTCAGATATCGTCAATTTACAACAAATTCATGCCAGTTTAGGTCTCAATTCTCATATATTTGAGTGAGTTTGCAAATAACTTGGTCAGATATCGTAGATTTACAACAAAATGATGCTAGCTTAGGTCGATTGTCACTTTATGTTGATTGAAAATTTTCGAAGACTATCTTCCTAATTCGAAGTCGAATCTCATCAAATCTCATATGTTTGAGTGAGTTTGCAAATAACTTGGTGAGATATCGTCGATTTACAACAAATTGATGCCAATTTAGGTCGATTGTCAATTTGTGTTGATTGAAAATTTTAGAAGACTATCTTCCTAATTTGAAGTCGAATCCCATCAATTCTCATATATTTGAATGAGTTTGCATCTAATTTGGTCAGATATCGTCGATTTACAACAAATTGTTGCCAAATCAGGTCGATTGTCACTTTGTGTTGATTGTAAATTTTCGAAGACTATCTTCCTAATTCGAAGTCGAATCCCATCAATTCCCCTATATTTAAGTGAGTTTGCGAATAACTTGGTCAGATATCGTGGATTTACAACGAATTGATGCCAGTTTGGGTCTCAATTCTCATATATTTGAGTAAGTTCGCAAATAACTTGGTCAGATATCGTCGATTTACAACATATTGATGCTAGCTTAGGTCGATTGTCTCTTTGTGTTGATTGAAAATTTTCGAAGACTATCTTTCTAATTCGAAGTCGAATCCCATCAATTCCCCTATATTTAAGTGAGTTTGCGAATAACTTGGTCAGATATCGTGGATTTACAACGAATTGATGCCAGTTTGGGTCTCAATTCTCATATATTTGAGTAAGTTCGCGAATAACTTGGTCAGATATCGTCGATTTACAACATATTGATGCTAGCTTAGGTCGATTGTCTCTTTGTGTTGATTGAAAATTTTCGAAGACTATCTTTCTAATTTGAAGTCGAATCTCATCTATTCTCATTCATTTGAGTGAGTTTGCATCTAACTTGGTCAGATATCGTCGATTTACAACAAATTGATGCCAGTTTAGGTCTGAATTCTCATATATTTCAGTGAGTTTGCAAATAACTTGGTCAGATATCGTCGATTTACGACAAATTGATGCCAGTTTAGGTCGATTGTCTCTTTGTGTTGATTGAAAATTTTCGAAGACTATCTTCCTAATTCGAAGTCGAATCTCATCTATTCTCATATATTTGAGTGAGTTTGCATCTAACTTGGTCAGATATCGTGGATTTACAACAAATTGATGCCAGTTTGGGTCTCAATTCTCATATATTTGAGTGCGTTTGCAAATAACTTGGTCAGATATCGTCGATTTACAACAAATTGATGCCAGTTTAGGTCGATTGTCACATTGTGTTGTTTGAAAATTTTTGAAGACTATCTTCCTAATTCGAAGTCGAATCTCATCAATTCTCATATATTTGAATGAGTTTGCATCTAACTTTGTCAAATATCGTCGTTTTAAAACAAATTGATGCCAGTTTAGGTCTCAATTCTCATATATTTGAGTGAGTTTGCATCTAACTTGGTCAGATATCGTTGATTTACAACAAATTGATGCCTGTTCAGGTCGATTGTCACTTTGTGTTGATTGAGAAGTTTCGAAGACTATCTTTCTAATTCGTAGTCGAATCTCATCTATTCTCATATATTTGAGTAAGTTTGCATCTAACTTGGTCAGATATCGTCGATTTACAACGAATTGATGCCAGTTTGGGTCTCAATTCTCGTATATTTGAGTGAGTTTGCAAATAACTTGGTCAAATATCGTCGATTTACAACAAATTGTTGCCAGTTTAGGTCTCATTTCTTATATATTTGAGTGAGTTTGCAAATAACTTGGTCAGATATCGTCGATTTACAACAAATTGATGCCAGTTTAGGTCGATTGTCACTTTGGGTTGATTGAAAATTTTCGAAGACTATCTTCCTAATTCGAAGTCGAATCTCATCTATTCTCATATATTTGAGTGAGTTTGCATCTAACTTGGTAAGATATCGTGGATTTACAACAAATTGATGCCAGTTTGGGTCTCAATTCTCATATATTTGAGTGCGTTTGCAAATAACTTGGTCAGATATCGTCGATTTACAACAAATTGATACCAGTTTAGGTCGATTGTCACATTGTGTTGTTTGAAAATTTTTGAAGACTATCTTCCTAATTTGAAGTCGAATTCCATCAATTCTCATATATTCAAGTGAGTTTGCATCTAACTTGGTCAGATATCGTCGATTTACAACAAATTGATGCCAGTTTAGGTCTCAATTCTCATATATTTGAGTGAGTTTGCATCTAACTTGGTCAGATATCGTCGATTTACAACAAATTGATGCCTGTTTAGGTCGATTGTCACTTTGTGTTGATTGAGAAGTTTCGAAGACTATCTTTCTAATTCGTAGTCGAATCTCATCTATTCTCATATATTTGAGTGAGTTTGCATCTGATTTGGTCAGATATCGTCGATTTACAACAAATTGTTGCCAGTTTAGGTCTCATTTCTGATATATTTTAGTGAGTTTGGAAATAACTTGGTCAGATATCGTCGATTTACAACAAATTGATGCCAGTTTAGGTCGATTGTCACTTTGTGTTGATTGAAAATTTTCGAAGACTATCTTCCTAATTCGAAGTCGTATCTTATCAATTCTCATATATTTAAGTGAGTTTGCATCTAACTTGGTCAGATATCGTCGATTTACAACAAATTGATGCCTGTTTAGGTCGATTGTCACTTTGTGTTGATTGAGAAGTTTCGAAGACTATCTTTCTAATTCGTAGTCGAATCTCATCTATTCTCATATATTTGAGTGAGTTTGCATCTAATTTGGTCAGATATCGTCGATTTACAACAAATTGATGCCAGTTTGGGTCTCAATTCTCGTATATTTGAGTGAGTTTGCAAATAACTTGGTCAGATATCGTCGATTTACAACAAATTGTTGCCAGTTTAGGTCTCATTTCTTATATATTTTAGTGAGTTTGCAAATAACTTGGTCAGATATCGTCGATTTACAACAAATTGATGCCAGTTTAGGTCGATTGTCACTTTGTGTTGATTGAAAATTTTCGAACACTATCTTCCTAATTCGAAGTCGTATCTCATCAATTCCCATAAATTTAAGTAAGTTTGCAAATAAATTGGTCAGATATCGTCGATTTACAACAAATTGATGCTAGCTTAGCTCGATTGTCACTTTATGTTGATTGAAAATTTTCGAAGACTATCTTCCTAATTTGAAGTCGAATCCCATCACTTCTCATATATTTGAATGAGTTTGCATCTAACTTGGTCAGATATCGTCGATTTACAACAAATTGTTGCCAAATCAGGTCGATTGTCACTTTGTGTTGATTGTAAATTTTCGAAGACTATCTTCCTAATTCGAAGTCGAATCCCATCAATTCCCCTATATTTAAGTGAGTTTGCAAATAACTTGGTCAGATATCGTCGATTTACATAAAATTGATGCCAGCTTAGGTCAATTGTCACTTTGTGTTGATTGAAAATTTTCGAAGACTATTTTCCTAATTTCAAGTCGAATCTCATCAATTTCCATATATTTGAGTGAGTTTGCATTAAACTTAGTCAGATATCGTAGATTTACAACAAAATGATGCTAGCTTAGGTCGATTGTCACTTTATGTTGATTGAAAATTTTCGAAGACTATCTTCCTAATTCGAAGTCGAATCTCATCAAATCTCATATGTTTGAGTGAGTTTGCAAATAACTTGGTCAGATATCGTCGATTTACAACAAATTGATGCCAATTTAGGTCGATTGTCAATTTGTGTTGATTGAAAATTTTAGAAGACTATCTTCCTAATTCGAAGTCGAATCCCATCAATTCCCCTATATTTAAGTGAGTTTGCGAATAACTTGGTCAGATATCGTGGATTTACAACGAATTGATGCCAGTTTGGGTCTCAATTCTCATATATTTGAGTGAGTTCGCAAATAACTTGGTCAGATATCGTCGATTTACAACAAATTGATGCTAGCTTAGGTCGATTGTCACTTTGTGTTGATTGACAATTTTCGAAGACTATCTTCCTAATTTAAAGTCGAATCCCATCAATTCTCATATATTTGAGTGAATTTGCATCTAACTTGGTCAGATATCGTGGATTTACAACAAACTGATGCCAGTTTAGGTCGATTGTCACTTTGTGTTGATTGAAAATTTTCGAACACTATCTTCCTAATTCGAAGTCGAATCTCATCAATTCCCATAAATTTAAGTAAGTTTGCAAATAACTTGGTCAGATATCGTCGATTTACAACAAATTGATGCCAGTTTAGGTCAATTGTCTTATTGTGTTGATTGAAAATTTTTGAAGACTATCTTCCTAATTTGAAGTCGAATTCCATCAATTCTCATATATTTAAGTGAGTTTGCATCTAACTTGGTCAGATGTCGTCGATTTACAACAAATTGATGCCAGTTTAGGTCTCATTTCTTATATATTTTAGTGAGTTTGCAAATAACTTGGTCAGATATCGTCGATTTACAACAAATTGATGCCAGTTTAGGTCGATTGTCACTTTGTGTTGATTGAAAATTTTCGAACACTATCTTCCTAATTCGAAGTCGTATCTCATCAATTCCCATAAATTTAAGTAAGTTTGCAAATAAATTGGTCAGATATCGTCGATTTACAACAAATTGATGCTAGCTTAGCTCGATTGTCACTTTATGTTGATTGAAAATTTTCGAAGACTATCTTCCTAATTCGAAGTCGAATCCCATCAATTCCCCTATATTTAAGTGAGTTTGCAAATAACTTGGTCAGATATCGTCGATTTACATAAAATTGATGCCAGCTTAGGTCAATTGTCACTTTGTGTTGATTGAAAATTTTCGAAGACTATTTTCCTAATTTCAAGTCGAATCTCATCAATTTCCATATATTTGAGTGAGTTTGCATTAAACTTAGTCAGATATCGTCGATTTACAACAAATTGATGCCAGTTTAGGTCTCAATTCTCATATATTTGAGTGAGTTTGCAAATAACTTGGTCAGATATCGTAGATTTACAACAAAATGATGCTAGCTTAGGTCGATTGTCACTTTATGTTGATTGAAAATTTTCGAAGACTATCTTCCTAATTTGAAGTCGAATTCCATCAATTCTCATATATTTAAGTGAGTTTGCATCTAACTTGGTCAGATATCGTCGATTTACAACAAATTGATTCCAGTTTAGGTCTCAATTCTCATATATTTGAGTGAGTTTGCATCTAACTTGGTCAGATATCATTGATTTGAAACAAATTGATGCCAGTTTTGGGTCGATTGTCACTTTGTGTTGATTGACAATTTTCGAAGACTATCTTCCTAATTTAAAGTCGAATCCCATCAATTCTCATATATTTGAGTGAATTTGCATCTAACTTGGTCAGATATCGTGGATTTACAACAAATTGATGCCAGTTTATGTCGATTGTCACTTTTCGTTGATTGAAAATTTACGAAGACTATCTTCCTAATTCGGAGTCGAATCTCATCAATTCCCCTATATTTGAGTGAGTTTGCGAATAACTTGGTCAGATATCGGCGATTTACAACAAATTGATGCCAGTTTAGGTCGATTGTCACTTTGTGTTGATTGAAAATTTTCGAACACTATCTTCCTAATTCGAAGTCGAATCTCATCAATTCCCATAAATTTAAGTAAGTTTGCAAATAACTTGGTCAGATATCGTCGATTTACAACAAATTGATGCCAGTTTAGGTCAATTGTCTTATTGTGTTGATTGAAAATTTTTGAAGACTATCTTCCTAATTTGAAGTCGAATTCCATCAATTCTCATATATTTAAGTGAGTTTGCATCTAACTTGGTCAGATGTCGTCGATTTACAACAAATTGATGCCAGTTTAGGTCGATTGTCACTTTGTGTTGATTGGAAATTTTCGTAGACTATTTTCCTAATTCGAAGTCGAATCTCATCAATTCCCATAAATTTAAGTAAGTTTGCAAATAACTTGGTCAGATATCGTCGATTTACAACAAATTGATGCCAGTTTAGGTCTCAATTCTCATATATTTGAGTGAGTTTGCAAATAACTTGGTCAGATATCGTCGATTTACAACAAATTGATGCCAGTTTAGGTCGATTGTCACTTTTCGTTGATTGAAAATTTACGAAGACTATCTTCCTAATTCGGAGTCGAATCTCATCAATTCCCCTATATTTGAGTGAGTTTGCGAATAACTTGGTCAGATATCGTCGATTTACAACAAATTGATGCCAGTTTAGGTCGATTGTCACTTTGTGTTTATTGAAAATTTTCGAAGACTATCTTCCTAATTCGAAGTCGAATCTCATCAATTCTCATATATTTGGGTGAATTTGCATCTAACTTGGTCAGATATCGTGGATTTACAACAAATTGATGCCAGTTTATGTCGATTGTCACTTTTCGTTGATTGAAAATTTACGAAGACTATCTTCCTAATTCGGAGTCGAATCTCATCAATTCCCCTATATTTGAGTGAGTTTGCGAATAACTTGGTCAGATATCGTCGATTTACAACAAATTGATGCCAGTTTAGGTCGATTGTCACTTTGTGTTGATTGAAAATTTTCGAAGACTATTTTCCTAATTCGAAGTCGAATCCCGTCAAATCTCATATATTCAAGTGAGTTTGCAAATAACTTGGTCAGATATCGGCGATTTACAACAAATTGATGCCTGTTTAGGTCGATTGTCACTTTGTGTTGATTGAAAATTTTCGAACACTATCTTCCTAATTCGAAGTCGAATCTCATCAATTCCCATAAATTTAAGTAAGTTTGCAAATAACTTGGTCAGATATCGTCGATTTACAACAAATTGATGCCAGTTTAGGTCAATTGTCTTATTGTGTTGATTGAAAATTTTTGAAGACTATCTTCCTAATTTGAAGTCGAATTCCATCAATTCTCATATATTTAAGTGAGTTTGCATCTAACTTGGTCAGATGTCGTCGATTTACAACAAATTGATGCTAGTTTAGGTCTCATTTCTTATATATTTTAGTGAGTTTGCAAATAACTTGGTCAGATATCGTCGATTTACAACAAATTGATGCCAGTTTAGGTCGATTGTCACTTTGTGTTGATTGAAAATTTTCGAACACTATCTTCCTAATTCGAAGTCGTATCTCATCAATTCCCATAAATTTAAGTAAGTTTGCAAATAAATTGGTCAGATATCGTCGATTTACAACAAATTGATGCTAGCTTAGCTCGATTGTCACTTTATGTTGATTGAAAATTTTCGAAGACTATCTTCCTAATTTGAAGTCGAATCCCATCACTTCTCATATATTTGAATGAGTTTGCATCTAACTTGGTCAGATATCGTCGATTTACAACAAATTGTTGCCAAATCAGGTCGATTGTCACTTTGTGTTGATTGTAAATTTTCGAAGACTATCTTCCTAATTCGAAGTCGAATCCCATCAATTCCCCTATATTTAAGTGAGTTTGCAAATAACTTGGTCAGATATCGTCGATTTACATAAAATTGATGCCAGCTTAGGTCAATTGTCACTTTGTGTTGATTGAAAATTTTCGAAGACTATTTTCCTAATTTCAAGTCGAATCTCATCAATTTCCATATATTTGAGTGAGTTTGCATTAAACTTAGTCAGATATCGTCGATTTACAACAAATTGATGCCAGTTTAGGTCTCAATTCTCATATATTTGAGTGAGTTTGCAAATAACTTGGTCAGATATCGTAGATTTACAACAAAATGATGCTAGCTTAGGTCGATTGTCACTTTATGTTGATTGAAAATTTTCGAAGACTATCTTCCTAATTCGAAGTCGAATCTCATCAAATCTCATATGTTTGAGTGAGTTTGCAAATAACTTGGTCAGATATCGTCGATTTACAACAAATTGATGCCAATTTAGGTCGATTGTCAATTTGTGTTGATTGAAAATTTTAGAAGACTATCTTCCTAATTCGAAGTCGAATCCCATCAATTCCCCTATATTTAAGTGAGTTTGCAAATAACTTGGTCAGATATCGTGGATTTACAACGAATTGATGCCAGTTTGGGTCTCAATTCTCATATATTTGAGTAAGTTCGCAAATAACTTGGTCAGATATCGTCGATTTACAACAAATTGATGCTAGCTTAGGTCGATTGTCTCTTTGTGTTGATGAAATTTTTCGAAGACTATCTTTCTAATTTGAAGTCGAATCTCATCTATTCTCATATATTTGAGTGAGTTTGTATCTAACTTGGTCAGATATCGTCGATTTACAACAAATTGATGCCAGTTTAGGTCTCAATTCTCGTATATTTGAGTGAGTTTGCAAATAACTTGGTCAGATTTCGTCGATTTACAACAAATTGATGCCAGTTTAGGTCGATTGTCACTTTGTGTTGATTGAAAATTTTCGAAGACTATCTTCCTAATTTGAAGTCGAATTCCATCAATTCTCATATATTTAAGTGAGTTTGCATCTAACTTGGTCAGATATCGTCGATTTACAACAAATTGATGCCAGTTTAGGTCTCAATTCTCATATATTTGAGTGAGTTTGCATCTAACTTGGTCAGATATCATTGATTTGAAACAAATTGATGCCAGTTTTGGGTCGATTGTCACTTTGTGTTGATTGACAATTTTCGAAGACTATCTTCCTAATTTAAAGTCGAATCCCATCAATTCTCATATATTTGAGTGAATTTGCATCTAACTTGGTCAGATATCGTGGATTTACAACAAATTGATGCCAGTTTATGTCGATTGTCACTTTTCGTTGATTGAAAATTTACGAAGACTATCTTCCTAATTCGGAGTCGAATCTCATCAATTCCCCTATATTTGAGTGAGTTTGCGAATAACTTGGTCAGATATCGTCGATTTACAACAAATTGATGCCAGTTTAGGTCGATTGTCACTTTGTGTTGATTGAAAATTTTCGAAGACTATTTTCCTAATTTCAAGTCGAATCTCATCAATTTCCATATATTTGAGTGAGTTTGCATTAAACTTAGTCAGATATCGTCGATTTACAACAAATTGATGCCAGTTTAGGTCTCAATTCTCATATATTTGAGTGAGTTTGCAAATAACTTGGTCAGATATCGTAGATTTACAACAAAATGATGCTAGCTTAGGTCGATTGTCACTTTATGTTGATTGAAAATTTTCGAAGACTATCTTCCTAATTCGAAGTCGAATCTCATCAAATCTCATATGTTTGAGTGAGTTTGCAAATAACTTGGTCAGATATCGTCGATTTACAACAAATTGATGCCAATTTAGGTCGATTGTCAATTTGTGTTGATTGAAAATTTTAGAAGACTATCTTCCTAATTCGAAGTCGAATCCCATCAATTCCCCTATATTTAAGTGAGTTTGCGAATAACTTGGTCAGATATCGTGGATTTACAACGAATTGATGCCAGTTTGGGTCTCAATTCTCATATATTTGAGTAAGTTCGCAAATAACTTGGTCAGATATCGTCGATTTACAACAAATTGATGCTAGCTTAGGTCGATTGTCTCTTTGTGTTGATGAAATTTTTCGAAGACTATCTTTCTAATTTGAAGTCGAATCTCATCTATTCTCATATATTTGAGTGAGTTTGTATCTAACTTGGTCAGATATCGTCGATTTACAACAAATTGATGCCAGTTTAGGTCTCAATTCTCGTATATTTGAGTGAGTTTGCAAATAACTTGGTCAGATTTCGTCGATTTACAACAAATTGATGCCAGTTTAGGTCGATTGTCACTTTGTGTTGATTGAAAATTTTCGAAGACTATCTTCCTAATTTGAAGTCGAATTCCATCAATTCTCATATATTTAAGTGAGTTTGCATCTAACTTGGTCAGATATCGTCGATTTACAACAAATTGATGCCAGTTTAGGTCTCAATTCTCATATATTTGAGTGAGTTTGCATCTAACTTGGTCAGATATCATTGATTTGAAACAAATTGATGCCAGTTTTGGGTCGATTGTCACTTTGTGTTGATTGACAATTTTCGAAGACTATCTTCCTAATTTAAAGTCGAATCCCATCAATTCTCATATATTTGAGTGAATTTGCATCTAACTTGGTCAGATATCGTGGATTTACAACAAATTGATGCCAGTTTATGTCGATTGTCACTTTTCGTTGATTGAAAATTTACGAAGACTATCTTCCTAATTCGGAGTCGAATCTCATCAATTCCCCTATATTTGAGTGAGTTTGCGAATAACTTGGTCAGATATCGTCGATTTACAACAAATTGATGCCAGTTTAGGTCGATTGTCACTTTGTGTTGATTGAAAATTTTCGAAGACTATTTTCCTAATTCGAAGTCGAATCCCGTCAAATCTCATATATTCAAGTGAGTTTGCAAATAACTTGGTCAGATATCGGCGATTTACAACAAATTGATGCCAGTTTAGGTCGATTGTCACTTTGTGTTGATTGAAAATTTTCGAACACTATCTTCCTAATTCGAAGTCGAATCTCATCAATTCCCATAAATTTGAGTAAGTTTGCAAATAACTTGGTCAGATATCGTCGATTTACAACAAATTGATGCCAGTTTAGGTCAATTGTCTTATTGTGTTGATTGAAAATTTTTGAAGACTATCTTCCTAATTTGAAGTCGAATTCCATCAATTCTTATATATTTAAGTGAGTTTGCATCTAACTTGGTCAGATGTCGTCGATTTACAACAAATTGATGCCAGTTTAGGTCGATTGTCACTTTGTGTTGATTGGAAATTTTCGTAGACTATTTTCCTAATTCGAAGTCGAATCTCATCAATTCCCATAAATTTAAGTAAGTTTGCAAATAACTTGGTCAGATATCGTCGATTTACAACAAATTGATGCCAGTTTAGGTCTCAGTTCTCATATATTTGAGTGAGTTTGCAAATAACTTGGTCAGATATCGTCGATTTACAACAAATTGATGCCAGTTTAGGTCGATTGTCACTTTGTGTTTATTGAAAATTTTCGAAGACTATCTTCCTAATTCGAAGTCGAATCTCATCAATTCTCATATATTTGAATGAGTTTGCATCTAACTTTGTCAAATATCGTCGTTTCAAAACAAATTGATGCTAGTTTAGGTCGATTTTCACTTTGTGTTGATTGAAAATTTACGAAGACTATCTTCCTAATTCGGAGTCGAATCTCATCAATTCCCATAAATTTAAGTAAGTTTGCAAATAACTTGGTCAGATATCGTCGATTTACAACAAATTGATGCCAGTTTAGGTCTCAATTCTCATATATTTGAGTGAGTTTGCATCTAACTTGGTCAGATATCGTCGATTTACAACAAATTGATGCCTGTTTAGGTCTATTGTCACTTTGTGTTGATTGAGAAGTTTCAAAGACTATCTTTCTAATTCGTATTCGAATCTCATCTATTCTCATATATTTGAGTGAGTTTGCAAATAACTTGGACAGATATCGTCGATTCACAACAAATTGATGCCAATTTAGGTCGATTGTCAATTTGTGTCGATTGAAAGTTTTAGAAGACTAACTTCCTAATTTGAAGTCGAGTCCCATCAATTCTCATATATTTGAATGAGTTTGCATCTAACTTGGTCAGATATCGTCGATTTACATAAAATTGATGCCAGCTAGGTCAATTGTCACTTTGTGTTGATTGAAAATTTTCGAAGACTATCTTCCTAATTTGAAGTCGAATCCCATCAATTCTCATATATTTGAGTGAGATTGCATCTAACTTGTTCAGATATCATTGATTTAAAACAAATTGATGTCAGTTTTGGGTCGATTGTCACTTTGTGTTGATTGAAAATTTTCGAAGACTATCTTCCTAATTTAAAGTCGAATCCCATCAATTCTCATATATTCGAGTGAATTTGCATCTAACTTGGTCAGATATCGTGGATTTACAACAAATTGATCCAGTTTATGTCGATTGTCACTTTTTGTTGATTGAAAATTTACGAAGACTATCTTCCTAATTCGGAGTCGAATCTCATCAATTCCCCTATATTTGAGTGAGTTTGCGAATAACTTGGTCAGATATCGTCGATTTACAACAAATTGATGCCAGTTTAGGTCGATTGTCACTTTGTGTTGATTGAAAATTTTCGAAGACTATTTTCCTAATTCGAAGTCGAATCCCGTCAAATCTCATATATTCAAGTGAGTTTGCAAATAACTTGGTCAGATATCGGCGATTTACAACAAATTGATGCCAGTTTAGGTCGATTGTCACTTTGTGTTGATTGAAAATTTTCGAACACTATCTTCCTAATTCGAAGTCGAATCTCATCAATTCCCATAAGTTTAAGTAAGTTTGCAAATAACTTGGTCAGATATCGTCGATTTACAACAAATTGATGCCAGTTTGGATCAATTGTCTTATTGTGTTGATTGAAAATTTTTGAAGACTATCTTCCTAATTTGAAGTCGAATTCCATCAATTCTCATATATTTAAGTGGGTTTGCATCTAACTTGGTCAGATATCGTCGATTTACAACAAATTGATGCCAGTTTAGGTCGATTGTCACTTTGTGTTGATTGGAAATTTTCGTAGACTATTTTCCTAATTCGAAGTCGAATCTCATCAATTCTCATATATTTGAATGAGTTTGCATCTAACTTTGTCAAATATCGTCGTTTTAAAACAAATTGATGCCAGTGTAGGTCGATTGTCACTTTGTGTTGATTGAAAATTTACGAAGACTATCTTCCTAATTCGGAGTCGAATCTCATCAATTCCCATAAATTTAAGTAAGTTTGCAAATAACTTGGTCAGATATCGTCGATTTACAACAAATTGATGCCAGTTTAGGTCTCAATTCTCATATATTTGAGTGAGTTTGCATCTAACTTGGTCAGATATCGTCGATTTACAACAAATTGATGCCTGTTTAGGTCGATTGTCACTTTGTGTTGATTGAGAAGTTTCAAAGAGTATCTTTCTAATTCGTATTCGAATCTCATCTATTCTCATATATTTGAGTGAGTTTGCAAATAACTTGGACAGATATCGTCGATTCACAACAAATTGATGCCAATTTAGGTCGATTGTCAATTTGTGTTGATTGAAAGTTTAAGAAGACTTACTTCCTAATTTGAAGTCGAATCCCATCAATTCTCATATATTTGAATGAGTTTGCATCTAACTTGGTCAGATATCGTCGATTTACATAAAATTGATGCCAGCTAGGTAATTGTCACTTTGTGTTGATTGAAAATTTCCGAAGACTATTTTCCTAATTTCAAGTCGAATCTCATCAATTTCCATATATTTGAGTGAGTTTGCATTAAACTTAGTCAGATATCGTCGATTTACAACAAATTGATGCCAGTTCAGGTCTCAATTCTCATATATTTGAGTGAGTTTGCAAATAACTTGGTCAGATATCGTAGATTTACAACAAAATGATGCTAGCTTAGGTCGATTGTCACTTTATGTTGATTGAAAATTTTCCAAGACTATCTTCCTAAGTCGAATCTCATCAAATCTCATATGTTTGAGTGAGTTTGCAAATAACTTGGTCAGATATCGTCGATTTACATAAAATTGATGCCAATTTAGGTCGATTGTCAATTTGTGTTGATTGAAAATTTTAGAAGACTATCTTCCTAATTTGAAGTCGAATCCCATCAATTCTCATATAATTGAATGAGTTTGCATCTAACTTGGTCAGATATCGTCGATTTACAACAAATTGTTGCCAAATCAGGTCGATTGTCACTTTGTGTTGATTGTAAATTTTCGAAGACTATCTTCCTAATTCGAAGCCGAATCCCATCAATTCCCCTATATTTAAGTGAGTTTGCAAATAACTTGGTCAGATATCGTCGATTTACATAAAAGTGATGCCAGCTTAGGTCAATTGTCACTTTGTGTTGATTGAAAATTTTCGAAGACTATTTTCCTAATTTCAAGTCGAATCTCATCAATTTCCATATATTTGAGTGAGTTTGCATTAAACTTAGTCAGATATCGTCGATTTACAACAAATTGATGCCAGTTTAGGTCTCAATTCTCATATATTTGAGTCAGTTTGCAAATAACTTGGTCAGATATCGTAGATTTACAACAAAATGATGCTAGCTTAGGTCGATTGTCACTTTATGTTGATTGAAAATTTTCGAAGACTATCTTCCTAATTCGAAGTCGAATCTCATCAAATCTCATATGTTTGAGTGAGTTTGCAAATAACTTGGTCAGATATCGTCGATTTACAACAAATTGATGCCAATTTAAGTCGATTGTCAATTTGTGTTGATTGAAAATTTTAGAAGACTATCTTCCTAATTTGAAGTCGAATCCCATAATTTCTCATATATTTGAATGAGTTTGCATCTAACTTGGTCAGATATCGTCGATTTACAACAAATTGTTGCCAAATCAGGTCGATTGTCACTTTGTGTTGATTGTAGATTTTCGAAGACTATCTTCCTAATTCGAAGTCGAATCCCATCAATTCCCCTATATTTAAGTGAGTTTGCGAATAACTTGGTCAGATATCGTGGATTTACAACGAATTGATGCCAGTTTGGGTCTCAATTCTCATATATTTGAGTAAGTTCGCAAATAACTTGGTCAGATATCGTCGATTTACAACAAATTGATGCCAGTTTAGGTCGATTGTCACTTTGTGTTGATTGAAAATTTTCGAAGACTATCTTCCTAATTCGAAGTCGAATTCCATCAATTCTCATATGTTTGAGTGAGTTTGCAAATAACTTGGTCAGATATCGTCGATTTACATAAAATTGATGCCAATTTAGGTCGATTGTCAATTTGTGTTGATTGAAAATTTTAGAAGACTATCTTCCTAATTTGAAGTCGAATCCCATCTATTCTCATATATTTGAGTGAGTTTGCATCTAACTTGGTCAGATATCGTGGATTTACAACAAATTGATGCCAGTTTGGGTCTCAATTCTCATATATTTGAGTGCGTTTGCGAATAACTTGGTCAGATATCGTCGATTTACAACAAATTGATGCCAGTTTAGGTCGATTGTCACATTGTGTTGATTGAAAATTTTTGAAGACTATCTTCCTAATTTGAAGTCGAATTCCATCAATTCTCATATATTTAAGTGAGTTTGCATCTAACTTGGTCAGATATCGTCGATTTACAACAAATTGATGCCAGTTTAGGTCTCAATTCTCATATATTTGAGAGAGTTTGCATCTAACTTGGTCAGATATCGTCGATTTACAACAATTTGATGCCAGTTTAGGTCGATTGCCACTTTGTGTTGATTGGAAATTTTCGAAGACTATTTTCCTAATTCGAAGTCGAATCCCGTCAATTCTCATATATTCAAGTGAGTTTGCAAATAACTTGGTCAGCTATCGGCGATTTACAACAAATTGATGCCAGTTTAGGTCGATTGTCACTTTGTGTTGATTGAAAATTTTTGAAGACTATCTTCCTAATTGTAAGTCGAATCTCATCAATTCCCATAAATTTAAGTAAGTTTGCAAATAACTTGGTCAGATATCGTCGATTTACAACAAATTGATGCCAGTTTAGGTCGATTGTCACTTTGTGTTGATTGGAAATTTTCGAAGACTATTTTCCTAATTCGAAGTCGAATCCCGTCAATTCTCATAAATTCAAGTGAGTTTGCAAATAACTTGGTCAGATATCGGCGATTTACAACAAATTGATGCCAGTTTGGGTCGATTGTCACTTTGTGTTGATTGAAAATTTTCGAAGACTATCTTCCTAATTCGAAGTCGAATCTCATCAATTCCCATAAATTTAAGTAAGTTTGCAAATAACTTGGTCAGATATCGTCGATTTACAACAAATTGATGCCAGTTGAGGTCTCAATTCTCATATATTTGAGTGAGTTTGCAAATAACTTGGTCAGATATCGTCGATTTACAACAAATTGATGCCAGTTTAGGTCGATTGTCACTTTGTGTTTATTGAAAATTTTCGAAGAATATCTTCCCAATTCGAAGTCGAATCTCATCAATTCTCATATATTTGAATGAGTTTGCATCTAACTTTGTCAGATATCGTCGATTTACAACAAATTGATGATAGTTTAGGTCGATTGTCACTTTGTGTTGATTGAAAATTTACGAAGACTATCTTCCTAATTCGGAGTCGAATCTCATCAATTCCCATAAATTTAAGTAAGTTTGCAAATAACTTGGTCAGATATCGTCGATTTACAACAAATTGATGCCAGTTTAGGTCTCAATTCTCATATATTTGAGTGAGTTTGCATCTAACTTGGTCAGATATCGTCGATTTACAACAAATTGATGCCTGTTTAGGTCGATTGTCACTTTGTGTTGATTGAGAAGTTTCAAAGACTATCTTTCTTATTCGTATTCGAATCTCATCTATTCTCATATATTTGAGTGAGTTTGCAAATAACTTGGACAGATATCGTCGATTCACAACAAATTGATGCCAATTTAGGTCGATTGTCAATTTGTGTTGATTGAAAGTTTTAGAAGACTATCTTCCTAATTTGAAGTCGAATCCCATCAATTCTCATATATTTGAATGAGTTTGCATCTAACTTGGTCAGATATCGTCGATTTACAACAAATTGTTGCCAAATCAGGTCGATTGTCACTTTGTGTTGATTGTAAATTTTCGAAGACTATCTTCCTAATTCGAAGTCGAATCCCATCAATTCCCCTATATTTAAGTGAGTTTGCAAATAACTTGGTCAGATATCGTCGATTTACATAAAATTGATGCCAGCTTAGGTCAATTGTCACTTTGTGTTGATTGAAAATTTTTGAAGACTATCTTCCTAATTTGAAGTCGAATTCCATCAATTCTCATATATTTAAGTGAGTTTGCATCTAACTTGGTCAGATATCGTCGATTTACAACAAATTGATGCCAGTTTAGGTCGATTGTCACTTTGTGTTGATTGGAAATTTTCGAAGACTATTTTCCTAATTCGAAGTCGAATCCCGTCAATTCTCATAAATTCAAGTGAGTTTGCAAATAACTTGGTCAGATATCGTCGATTTACAACAAATTGATGCCAGTTTAGGTCGATAATCACATTGTGTTGATTGAAAATTTTTGAAGACTATCTTCCTAATTTGAAGTCGAATTCCATCAATTCTCATATATTTAAGTGAGTTTGCATCTAACTTGGTCAGATATCGTCGATTTACAACAAATTGATGCCAGTTTAGGTCGATTGTCACTTTGTGTTGATTGGAAATTTTCGAAGACTATTTTCCTAATTCGAAGTCGAATCCCGTCAATTCTCATAAATTCAAGTGAGTTTGCAAATAACTTGGTCAGATATCGTCGATTTACAACAAATTGATGCCAGTTTAGGTCGATTGTCACATTGTGTTGATTGAAAATTTTTGAAGACTATCTTCCTAATTTGAAGTCGAATTCCATCAATTCTCATATATTTAAGTGAGTTTGCATCTAACTTGGTCAGATATCGTCGATTTACAACAAATTGATGCCAGTTTAGGTCTCAATTCTCATATATTTGAGTGAGTTTGCAAATAACTTGGTCACATATCGTCGATTTACAACAAATTGATGCTAGCTTAGCTCGATTGTCACTTTTTGTTGATTGAAAATTTTCGAAGACTATCTTCCTAATTTGAAGTCGAATCCCATCACTTCTCATATATTTGAATGAGTTTGCATCTAACTTGGTCAGATATCGTCGATTTACAACAAATTGTTGCCAAATCAGGTCGATTGTCACTTTGTGTTGATTGTAAATTTTCGAAGACTATCTTCCTAATTCGAAGTCGAATCCCATCAATTCCCCTATATTTAAGTGAGTTTGCAAATAACTTGGTCAGATATCGTCGATTTACATAAAATTGATGCCAGCTTAGGTCAATTGTCACTTTGTGTTGATTGAAAATTTTCGAAGACTATTTTCCTAATTTCAAGTCGAATCTCATCAATTTCCATATATTTGAGTGAGTTTGCATTAAACTTAGTCAGATATCGTCGATTTACAACAAATTGATGCCAGTTTAGGTCTCAATTCTCATATATTTGAGTGAGTTTGCAAATAACTTGGTCAGATATCGTAGATTTACAACAAAATGATGCTAGCTTAGGTCGATTGTCACTTTATGTTGATTGAAAATTTTCGAAGACTATCTTCCTAATTCGAAGTCGAATCTCATCAAATCTCATATGTTTGAGTGAGTTTGCAAATAACTTGGTCAGATATCGTCGATTTACAACAAATTGATGCCAATTTAGGTCGATTGTCAATTTGTGTTGATTGAAAATTTTAGAAGACTATCTTCCTAATTCGAAGTCGAATCCCATCAATTCCCCTATATTTAAGTGAGTTTGCAAATAACTTGGTCAGATATCGTGGATTTACAACGAATTGATGCCAGTTTGGGTCTCAATTCTCATATATTTGAGTAAGTTCGCAAATAACTTGGTCAGATATCGTCGATTTACAACAAATTGATGCTAGCTTAGGTCGATTGTCTCTTTGTGTTGATGAAATTTTTCGAAGACTATCTTTCTAATTTGAAGTCGAATCTCATCTATTCTCATATATTTGAGTGAGTTTGTATCTAACTTGGTCAGATATCGTCGATTTACAACAAATTGATGCCAGTTTAGGTCTCAATTCTCGTATATTTGAGTGAGTTTGCAAATAACTTGGTCAGATTTCGTCGATTTACAACAAATTGATGCCAGTTTAGGTCGATTGTCACTTTGTGTTGATTGAAAATTTTCGAAGACTATCTTCCTAATTTGAAGTCGAATTCCATCAATTCTCATATATTTAAGTGAGTTTGCATCTAACTTGGTCAGATATCGTCGATTTACAACAAATTGATGCCAGTTTAGGTCTCAATTCTCATATATTTGAGTGAGTTTGCATCTAACTTGGTCAGATATCATTGATTTGAAACAAATTGATGCCAGTTTTGGGTCGATTGTCACTTTGTGTTGATTGACAATTTTCGAAGACTATCTTCCTAATTTAAAGTCGAATCCCATCAATTCTCATATATTTGAGTGAATTTGCATCTAACTTGGTCAGATATCGTGGATTTACAACAAATTGATGCCAGTTTATGTCGATTGTCACTTTTCGTTGATTGAAAATTTACGAAGACTATCTTCCTAATTCGGAGTCGAATCTCATCAATTCCCCTATATTTGAGTGAGTTTGCGAATAACTTGGTCAGATATCGTCGATTTACAACAAATTGATGCCAGTTTAGGTCGATTGTCACTTTGTGTTGATTGAAAATTTTCGAAGACTATTTTCCTAATTTCAAGTCGAATCTCATCAATTTCCATATATTTGAGTGAGTTTGCATTAAACTTAGTCAGATATCGTCGATTTACAACAAATTGATGCCAGTTTAGGTCTCAATTCTCATATATTTGAGTGAGTTTGCAAATAACTTGGTCAGATATCGTAGATTTACAACAAAATGATGCTAGCTTAGGTCGATTGTCACTTTATGTTGATTGAAAATTTTCGAAGACTATCTTCCTAATTCGAAGTCGAATCTCATCAAATCTCATATGTTTGAGTGAGTTTGCAAATAACTTGGTCAGATATCGTCGATTTACAACAAATTGATGCCAATTTAGGTCGATTGTCAATTTGTGTTGATTGAAAATTTTAGAAGACTATCTTCCTAATTCGAAGTCGAATCCCATCAATTCCCCTATATTTAAGTGAGTTTGCGAATAACTTGGTCAGATATCGTGGATTTACAACGAATTGATGCCAGTTTGGGTCTCAATTCTCATATATTTGAGTAAGTTCGCAAATAACTTGGTCAGATATCGTCGATTTACAACAAATTGATGCTAGCTTAGGTCGATTGTCTCTTTGTGTTGATGAAATTTTTCGAAGACTATCTTTCTAATTTGAAGTCGAATCTCATCTATTCTCATATATTTGAGTGAGTTTGTATCTAACTTGGTCAGATATCGTCGATTTACAACAAATTGATGCCAGTTTAGGTCTCAATTCTCGTATATTTGAGTGAGTTTGCAAATAACTTGGTCAGATTTCGTCGATTTACAACAAATTGATGCCAGTTTAGGTCGATTGTCACTTTGTGTTGATTGAAAATTTTCGAAGACTATCTTCCTAATTTGAAGTCGAATTCCATCAATTCTCATATATTTAAGTGAGTTTGCATCTAACTTGGTCAGATATCGTCGATTTACAACAAATTGATGCCAGTTTAGGTCTCAATTCTCATATATTTGAGTGAGTTTGCATCTAACTTGGTCAGATATCATTGATTTGAAACAAATTGATGCCAGTTTTGGGTCGATTGTCACTTTGTGTTGATTGACAATTTTCGAAGACTATCTTCCTAATTTAAAGTCGAATCCCATCAATTCTCATATATTTGAGTGAATTTGCATCTAACTTGGTCAGATATCGTGGATTTACAACAAATTGATGCCAGTTTATGTCGATTGTCACTTTTCGTTGATTGAAAATTTACGAAGACTATCTTCCTAATTCGGAGTCGAATCTCATCAATTCCCCTATATTTGAGTGAGTTTGCGAATAACTTGGTCAGATATCGTCGATTTACAACAAATTGATGCCAGTTTAGGTCGATTGTCACTTTGTGTTGATTGAAAATTTTCGAAGACTATTTTCCTAATTCGAAGTCGAATCCCGTCAAATCTCATATATTCAAGTGAGTTTGCAAATAACTTGGTCAGATATCGGCGATTTACAACAAATTGATGCCAGTTTAGGTCGATTGTCACTTTGTGTTGATTGAAAATTTTCGAACACTATCTTCCTAATTCGAAGTCGAATCTCATCAATTCCCATAAATTTGAGTAAGTTTGCAAATAACTTGGTCAGATATCGTCGATTTACAACAAATTGATGCCAGTTTAGGTCAATTGTCTTATTGTGTTGATTGAAAATTTTTGAAGACTATCTTCCTAATTTGAAGTCGAATTCCATCAATTCTTATATATTTAAGTGAGTTTGCATCTAACTTGGTCAGATGTCGTCGATTTACAACAAATTGATGCCAGTTTAGGTCGATTGTCACTTTGTGTTGATTGGAAATTTTCGTAGACTATTTTCCTAATTCGAAGTCGAATCTCATCAATTCCCATAAATTTAAGTAAGTTTGCAAATAACTTGGTCAGATATCGTCGATTTACAACAAATTGATGCCAGTTTAGGTCTCAGTTCTCATATATTTGAGTGAGTTTGCAAATAACTTGGTCAGATATCGTCGATTTACAACAAATTGATGCCAGTTTAGGTCGATTGTCACTTTGTGTTTATTGAAAATTTTCGAAGACTATCTTCCTAATTCGAAGTCGAATCTCATCAATTCTCATATATTTGAATGAGTTTGCATCTAACTTTGTCAAATATCGTCGTTTCAAAACAAATTGATGCTAGTTTAGGTCGATTTTCACTTTGTGTTGATTGAAAATTTACGAAGACTATCTTCCTAATTCGGAGTCGAATCTCATCAATTCCCATAAATTTAAGTAAGTTTGCAAATAACTTGGTCAGATATCGTCGATTTACAACAAATTGATGCCAGTTTAGGTCTCAATTCTCATATATTTGAGTGAGTTTGCATCTAACTTGGTCAGATATCGTCGATTTACAACAAATTGATGCCTGTTTAGGTCTATTGTCACTTTGTGTTGATTGAGAAGTTTCAAAGACTATCTTTCTAATTCGTATTCGAATCTCATCTATTCTCATATATTTGAGTGAGTTTGCAAATAACTTGGACAGATATCGTCGATTCACAACAAATTGATGCCAATTTAGGTCGATTGTCAATTTGTGTCGATTGAAAGTTTTAGAAGACTAACTTCCTAATTTGAAGTCGAGTCCCATCAATTCTCATATATTTGAATGAGTTTGCATCTAACTTGGTCAGATATCGTCGATTTACATAAAATTGATGCCAGCTAGGTCAATTGTCACTTTGTGTTGATTGAAAATTTTCGAAGACTATCTTCCTAATTTGAAGTCGAATCCCATCAATTCTCATATATTTGAGTGAGATTGCATCTAACTTGTTCAGATATCATTGATTTAAAACAAATTGATGTCAGTTTTGGGTCGATTGTCACTTTGTGTTGATTGAAAATTTTCGAAGACTATCTTCCTAATTTAAAGTCGAATCCCATCAATTCTCATATATTCGAGTGAATTTGCATCTAACTTGGTCAGATATCGTGGATTTACAACAAATTGATCCAGTTTATGTCGATTGTCACTTTTTGTTGATTGAAAATTTACGAAGACTATCTTCCTAATTCGGAGTCGAATCTCATCAATTCCCCTATATTTGAGTGAGTTTGCGAATAACTTGGTCAGATATCGTCGATTTACAACAAATTGATGCCAGTTTAGGTCGATTGTCACTTTGTGTTGATTGAAAATTTTCGAAGACTATTTTCCTAATTCGAAGTCGAATCCCGTCAAATCTCATATATTCAAGTGAGTTTGCAAATAACTTGGTCAGATATCGGCGATTTACAACAAATTGATGCCAGTTTAGGTCGATTGTCACTTTGTGTTGATTGAAAATTTTCGAACACTATCTTCCTAATTCGAAGTCGAATCTCATCAATTCCCATAAGTTTAAGTAAGTTTGCAAATAACTTGGTCAGATATCGTCGATTTACAACAAATTGATGCCAGTTTGGATCAATTGTCTTATTGTGTTGATTGAAAATTTTTGAAGACTATCTTCCTAATTTGAAGTCGAATTCCATCAATTCTCATATATTTAAGTGGGTTTGCATCTAACTTGGTCAGATATCGTCGATTTACAACAAATTGATGCCAGTTTAGGTCGATTGTCACTTTGTGTTGATTGGAAATTTTCGTAGACTATTTTCCTAATTCGAAGTCGAATCTCATCAATTCTCATATATTTGAATGAGTTTGCATCTAACTTTGTCAAATATCGTCGTTTTAAAACAAATTGATGCCAGTGTAGGTCGATTGTCACTTTGTGTTGATTGAAAATTTACGAAGACTATCTTCCTAATTCGGAGTCGAATCTCATCAATTCCCATAAATTTAAGTAAGTTTGCAAATAACTTGGTCAGATATCGTCGATTTACAACAAATTGATGCCAGTTTAGGTCTCAATTCTCATATATTTGAGTGACTTTGCATCTAACTTGGTCAGATATCGTCGATTTACAACAAATTGATGCCTGTTTAGGTCGATTGTCACTTTGTGTTGATTGAGAAGTTTCAAAGAGTATCTTTCTAATTCGTATTCGAATCTCATCTATTCTCATATATTTGAGTGAGTTTGCAAATAACTTGGACAGATATCGTCGATTCACAACAAATTGATGCCAATTTAGGTCGATTGTCAATTTGTGTTGATTGAAAGTTTAAGAAGACTTACTTCCTAATTTGAAGTCGAATCCCATCAATTCTCATATATTTGAATGAGTTTGCATCTAACTTGGTCAGATATCGTCGATTTACATAAAATTGATGCCAGCTAGGTAATTGTCACTTTGTGTTGATTGAAAATTTCCGAAGACTATTTTCCTAATTTCAAGTCGAATCTCATCAATTTCCATATATTTGAGTGAGTTTGCATTAAACTTAGTCAGATATCGTCGATTTACAACAAATTGATGCCAGTTCAGGTCTCAATTCTCATATATTTGAGTGAGTTTGCAAATAACTTGGTCAGATATCGTAGATTTACAACAAAATGATGCTAGCTTAGGTCGATTGTCACTTTATGTTGATTGAAAATTTTCCAAGACTATCTTCCTAAGTCGAATCTCATCAAATCTCATATGTTTGAGTGAGTTTGCAAATAACTTGGTCAGATATCGTCGATTTACATAAAATTGATGCCAATTTAGGTCGATTGTCAATTTGTGTTGATTGAAAATTTTAGAAGACTATCTTCCTAATTTGAAGTCGAATCCCATCAATTCTCATATAATTGAATGAGTTTGCATCTAACTTGGTCAGATATCGTCGATTTACAACAAATTGTTGCCAAATCAGGTCGATTGTCACTTTGTGTTGATTGTAAATTTTCGAAGACTATCTTCCTAATTCGAAGCCGAATCCCATCAATTCCCCTATATTTAAGTGAGTTTGCAAATAACTTGGTCAGATATCGTCGATTTACATAAAAGTGATGCCAGCTTAGGTCAATTGTCACTTTGTGTTGATTGAAAATTTTCGAAGACTATTTTCCTAATTTCAAGTCGAATCTCATCAATTTCCATATATTTGAGTGAGTTTGCATTAAACTTAGTCAGATATCGTCGATTTACAACAAATTGATGCCAGTTTAGGTCTCAATTCTCATATATTTGAGTCAGTTTGCAAATAACTTGGTCAGATATCGTAGATTTACAACAAAATGATGCTAGCTTAGGTCGATTGTCACTTTATGTTGATTGAAAATTTTCGAAGACTATCTTCCTAATTCGAAGTCGAATCTCATCAAATCTCATATGTTTGAGTGAGTTTGCAAATAACTTGGTCAGATATCGTCGATTTACAACAAATTGATGCCAATTTAAGTCGATTGTCAATTTGTGTTGATTGAAAATTTTAGAAGACTATCTTCCTAATTTGAAGTCGAATCCCATAATTTCTCATATATTTGAATGAGTTTGCATCTAACTTGGTCAGATATCGTCGATTTACAACAAATTGTTGCCAAATCAGGTCGATTGTCACTTTGTGTTGATTGTAGATTTTCGAAGACTATCTTCCTAATTCGAAGTCGAATCCCATCAATTCCCCTATATTTAAGTGAGTTTGCGAATAACTTGGTCAGATATCGTGGATTTACAACGAATTGATGCCAGTTTGGGTCTCAATTCTCATATATTTGAGTAAGTTCGCAAATAACTTGGTCAGATATCGTCGATTTACAACAAATTGATGCCAGTTTAGGTCGATTGTCACTTTGTGTTGATTGAAAATTTTCGAAGACTATCTTCCTAATTCGAAGTCGAATTCCATCAATTCTCATATGTTTGAGTGAGTTTGCAAATAACTTGGTCAGATATCGTCAATTTACATAAAATTGATGCCAATTTAGGTCGATTGTCAATTTGTGTTGATTGAAAATTTTAGAAGACTATCTTCCTAATTTGAAGTCGAATCCCATCTATTCTCATATATTTGAGTGAGTTTGCATCTAACTTGGTCAGATATCGTGGATTTACAACAAATTGATGCCAGTTTGGGTCTCAATTCTCATATATTTGAGTGCGTTTGCGAATAACTTGGTCAGATATCGTCGATTTACAACAAATTGATGCCAGTTTAGGTCGATTGTCACATTGTGTTGATTGAAAATTTTTGAAGACTATCTTCCTAATTTGAAGTCGAATTCCATCAATTCTCATATATTTAAGTGAGTTTGCATCTAACTTGGTCAGATATCGTCGATTTACAACAAATTGATGCCAGTTTAGGTCTCAATTCTCATATATTTGAGAGAGTTTGCATCTAACTTGGTCAGATATCGTCGATTTACAACAATTTGATGCCAGTTTAGGTCGATTGCCACTTTGTGTTGATTGGAAATTTTCGAAGACTATTTTCCTAATTCGAAGTCGAATCCCGTCAATTCTCATATATTCAAGTGAGTTTGCAAATAACTTGGTCAGCTATCGGCGATTTACAACAAATTGATGCCAGTTTAGGTCGATTGTCACTTTGTGTTGATTGAAAATTTTTGAAGACTATCTTCCTAATTGTAAGTCGAATCTCATCAATTCCCATAAATTTAAGTAAGTTTGCAAATAACTTGGTCAGATATCGTCGATTTACAACAAATTGATGCCAGTTTAGGTCGATTGTCACTTTGTGTTGATTGGAAATTTTCGAAGACTATTTTCCTAATTCGAAGTCGAATCCCGTCAATTCTCATAAATTCAAGTGAGTTTGCAAATAACTTGGTCAGATATCGGCGATTTACAACAAATTGATGCCAGTTTGGGTCGATTGTCACTTTGTGTTGATTGAAAATTTTCGAAGACTATCTTCCTAATTCGAAGTCGAATCTCATCAATTCCCATAAATTTAAGTAAGTTTGCAAATAACTTGGTCAGATATCGTCGATTTACAACAAATTGATGCCAGTTGAGGTCTCAATTCTCATATATATGAGTGAGTTTGCAAATAACTTGGTCAGATATCGTCGATTTACAACAAATTGATGCCAGTTTAGGTCGATTGTCACTTTGTGTTTATTGAAAATTTTCGAAGAATATCTTCCCAATTCGAAGTCGAATCTCATCAATTCTCATATATTTGAATGAGTTTGCATCTAACTTTGTCAGATATCGTCGATTTACAACAAATTGATGATAGTTTAGGTCGATTGTCACTTTGTGTTGATTGAAAATTTACGAAGACTATCTTCCTAATTCGGAGTCGAATCTCATCAATTCCCATAAATTTAAGTAAGTTTGCAAATAACTTGGTCAGATATCGTCGATTTACAACAAATTGATGCCAGTTTAGGTCTCAATTCTCATATATTTGAGTGAGTTTGCATCTAACTTGGTCAGATATCGTCGATTTACAACAAATTGATGCCTGTTTAGGTCGATTGTCACTTTGTGTTGATTGAGAAGTTTCAAAGACTATCTTTCTTATTCGTATTCGAATCTCATCTATTCTCATATATTTGAGTGAGTTTGCAAATAACTTGGACAGATATCGTCGATTCACAACAAATTGATGCCAATTTAGGTCGATTGTCAATTTGTGTTGATTGAAAGTTTTAGAAGACTATCTTCCTAATTTGAAGTCGAATCCCATCAATTCTCATATATTTGAATGAGTTTGCATCTAACTTGGTCAGATATCGTCGATTTACAACAAATTGTTGCCAAATCAGGTCGATTGTCACTTTGTGTTGATTGTAAATTTTCGAAGACTATCTTCCTAATTCGAAGTCGAATCCCATCAATTCCCCTATATTTAAGTGAGTTTGCAAATAACTTGGTCAGATATCGTCGATTTACATAAAATTGATGCCAGCTTAGGTCAATTGTCACTTTGTGTTGATTGAAAATTTTTGAAGACTATCTTCCTAATTTGAAGTCGAATTCCATCAATTCTCATATATTTAAGTGAGTTTGCATCTAACTTGGTCAGATATCGTCGATTTACAACAAATTGATGCCAGTTTAGGTCGATTGTCACTTTGTGTTGATTGGAAATTTTCGAAGACTATTTTCCTAATTCGAAGTCGAATCCCGTCAATTCTCATAAATTCAAGTGAGTTTGCAAATAACTTGGTCAGATATCGTCGATTTACAACAAATTGATGCCAGTTTAGGTCGATAATCACATTGTGTTGATTGAAAATTTTTGAAGACTATCTTCCTAATTTGAAGTCGAATTCCATCAATTCTCATATATTTAAGTGAGTTTGCATCTAACTTGGTCAGATATCGTCGATTTACAACAAATTGATGCCAGTTTAGGTCGATTGTCACTTTGTGTTGATTGGAAATTTTCGAAGACTATTTTCCTAATTCGAAGTCGAATCCCGTCAATTCTCATAAATTCAAGTGAGTTTGCAAATAACTTGGTCAGATATCGTCGATTTACAACAAATTGATGCCAGTTTAGGTCGATTGTCACATTGTGTTGATTGAAAATTTTTGAAGACTATCTTCCTAATTTGAAGTCGAATTCCATCAATTCTCATATATTTAAGTGAGTTTGCATCTAACTTGGTCAGATATCGTCGATTTACAACAAATTGATGCCAGTTTAGGTCTCAATTCTCATATATTTGAGTGAGTTTGCAAATAACTTGGTCACATATCGTCGATTTACAACAAATTGATGCTAGCTTAGCTCGATTGTCACTTTTTGTTGATTGAAAATTTTCGAAGACTATCTTCCTAATTTGAAGTCGAATCCCATCAATTCTCATATATTTGAGTGAGATTGCATCTAACTTGTTCAGATATCATTGATTCAAAACAAATTGATGCCAGTTTAGGTCGATTGTCACTTTGTGTTGATTGAAAATTTTCGAAGACTATCTTCCTAATTTAAAGTCGATTCCCATCAATTCTCATATATTTGAGTGAATTTGCATCTAACTTGTTCAGATATCGTCGATTTACAACAAATTGATGCCAGTTTAGGTCGATTGTCACTTTGTGTTGATTGAAAATTTTCGAAGACTATCTTCCTAATTCGAAGTCGAATCTCATCTATTCTCATATATTTGAGTGAGTTTGCATCTAACTTGGTCAGATATCGTGGATTTACAACAAATTGATTCCAGTTTGGGTCTCAATTCTCATAGATTTGAGTGCGTTTGCAAATAACTTGGTCAGATATCGTCGATTTACAACAAATTGATGCCAGTTTAGGTCGATTGTCACATTGTGTTGATTGAAAATTTCTGAAGACTATCTTCCTAATTTGAAGTCGAATTCCATCAATTCTCATATATTTAAGTGAGTTTGCATCTAACTAGGTCAGATATCGTCGATTTACAACAAATTGATGCCAGTTTGGGTCTCAATTCTCATATACTTGAGTGAGTTTGCATCTAACTTGGTCAGATATCGTCGATTTACAACAAATTGATGCCAATTTAGGTCGATTGTCAATTTGTGTTGATTGAAAATTTTAGAAGACTATCTTCCTAATTCGAAGTCGAATCCCATCAATTCCCCTATATTTAAGTGAGTTTGCGAATAACTTGGTCAGATATCGTGGATTTACAACGAATTGATGCCAGTTTGGGTCTCAATTCTCATATATTTGAGTAAGTTCGCAAATAACTTGGTCAGATATCGTCGATTTACAACAAATTGATGCTAGCTTAGGTCGATTGTCTCTTTGTGTTGATGAAAATTTTCGAAGACTATCTTCCTAATTTGAAGTCGAATCTAATCTATTCTCATATATTTGAGTGAGTTTGTATCTAACTTGGTCAGATATCGTCGATTTACAACAAATTGATGCCAGTTTAGGTCTCAATTCTCGTATATTTGAGTGAGTTTGCAAATAACTTGGTCAGATATCGTCGATTTACAACAAATTGATGCCAGTTTAGGTCGATTGTCACTTTGTGTTGATTGAAAACTTTCGAAGACTATCTTCCTAATTTGAAGTCGAATTCCATCAATTCTCATATATTTAAGTGAGTTTGCATCTAACTTGGTCAGATATCGTCGATTTACAACAAATTGATGCCAGTTTAGGTCTCAATTCTCATATATTTGAGTGAGTTTGCATCTAACTTGGTCAGATATCATTGATTTGGAACAAATTGATGCCAGTTTTGGGTCGATTGTCACTTTGTGTTGATTGACAATTTTCGAAGACTATCTTCCTAATTTAAAGTCGAATCTCATCAATTCCCCTATATTTGAGTGAGTTTGCGAATAACTTGGTCAGATATCGTCGATTTACAACAAATTGATGCCAGTTTAGGTCTCAATTCTCATATATTTGAGAGAGTTTGCATCTAACTTGGTCAGATATCGTCGATTTACAACAATTTGATGCCAGTTTAGGTCGATTGCCACTTTGTGTTGATTGGAAATTTTCGAAGACTATTTTCCTAATTCGAAGTCGAATCCCGTCAATTCTCATATATTCAAGTGAGTTTGCAAATAACTTGGTCAGCTATCGGCGATTTACAACAAATTGATGCCAGTTTAGGTCGATTGTCACTTTGTGTTGATTGAAAATTTTTGAAGACTATCTTCCTAATTGTAAGTCGAATCTCATCAATTCCCATAAATTTAAGTAAGTTTGCAAATAACTTGGTCAGATATCGTCGATTTACAACAAATTGATGCCAGTTTAGGTCGATTGTCACTTTGTGTTGATTGGAAATTTTCGAAGACTATTTTCCTAATTCGAAGTCGAATCCCGTCAATTCTCATAAATTCAAGTGAGTTTGCAAATAACTTGGTCAGATATCGGCGATTTACAACAAATTGATGCCAGTTTGGGTCGATTGTCACTTTGTGTTGATTGAAAATTTTCGAAGACTATCTTCCTAATTCGAAGTCGAATCTCATCAATTCCCATAAATTTAAGTAAGTTTGCAAATAACTTGGTCAGATATCGTCGATTTACAACAAATTGATGCCAGTTTAGGTCGATTGTCACTTTGTGTTTATTGAAAATTTTCGAAGAATATCTTCCCAATTCGAAGTCGAATCTCATCAATTCTCATATATTTGAATGAGTTTGCATCTAACTTTGTCAGATATCGTCGATTTACAACAAATTGATGATAGTTTAGGTCGATTGTCACTTTGTGTTGATTGAAAATTTACGAAGACTATCTTCCTAATTCGGAGTCGAATCTCATCAATTCCCATAAATTTAAGTAAGTTTGCAAATAACTTGGTCAGATATCGTCGATTTACAACAAATTGATGCCAGTTTAGGTCTCAATTCTCATATATTTGAGTGAGTTTGCATCTAACTTGGTCAGATATCGTCGATTTACAACAAATTGATGCCTGTTTAGGTCGATTGTCACTTTGTGTTGATTGAGAAGTTTCAAAGACTATCTTTCTTATTCGTATTCGAATCTCATCTATTCTCATATATTTGAGTGAGTTTGCAAATAACTTGGACAGATATCGTCGATTCACAACAAATTGATGCCAATTTAGGTCGATTGTCAATTTGTGTTGATTGAAAGTTTTAGAAGACTATCTTCCTAATTTGAAGTCGAATCCCATCAATTCTCATATATTTGAATGAGTTTGCATCTAACTTGGTCAGATATCGTCGATTTACAACAAATTGTTGCCAAATCAGGTCGATTGTCACTTTGTGTTGATTGTAAATTTTCGAAGACTATCTTCCTAATTCGAAGTCGAATCCCATCAATTCCCCTATATTTAAGTGAGTTTGCAAATAACTTGGTCAGATATCGTCGATTTACATAAAATTGATGCCAGCTTAGGTCAATTGTCACTTTGTGTTGATTGAAAATTTTTGAAGACTATCTTCCTAATTTGAAGTCGAATTCCATCAATTCTCATATATTTAAGTGAGTTTGCATCTAACTTGGTCAGATATCGTCGATTTACAACAAATTGATGCCAGTTTAGGTCGATTGTCACTTTGTGTTGATTGGAAATTTTCGAAGACTATTTTCCTAATTCGAAGTCGAATCCCGTCAATTCTCATAAATTCAAGTGAGTTTGCAAATAACTTGGTCAGATATCGTCGATTTACAACAAATTGATGCCAGTTTAGGTCGATAATCACATTGTGTTGATTGAAAATTTTTGAAGACTATCTTCCTAATTTGAAGTCGAATTCCATCAATTCTCATATATTTAAGTGAGTTTGCATCTAACTTGGTCAGATATCGTCGATTTACAACAAATTGATGCCAGTTTAGGTCGATTGTCACTTTGTGTTGATTGGAAATTTTCGAAGACTATTTTCCTAATTCGAAGTCGAATCCCGTCAATTCTCATAAATTCAAGTGAGTTTGCAAATAACTTGGTCAGATATCGTCGATTTACAACAAATTGATGCCAGTTTAGGTCGATTGTCACATTGTGTTGATTGAAAATTTTTGAAGACTATCTTCCTAATTTGAAGTCGAATTCCATCAATTCTCATATATTTAAGTGAGTTTGCATCTAACTTGGTCAGATATCGTCGATTTACAACAAATTGATGCCAGTTTAGGTCTCAATTCTCATATATTTGAGTGAGTTTGCAAATAACTTGGTCACATATCGTCGATTTACAACAAATTGATGCTAGCTTAGCTCGATTGTCACTTTTTGTTGATTGAAAATTTTCGAAGACTATCTTCCTAATTTGAAGTCGAATCCCATCAATTCTCATATATTTGAGTGAGATTGCATCTAACTTGTTCAGATATCATTGATTCAAAACAAATTGATGCCAGTTTAGGTCGATTGTCACTTTGTGTTGATTGAAAATTTTCGAAGACTATCTTCCTAATTTAAAGTCGATTCCCATCAATTCTCATATATTTGAGTGAATTTGCATCTAACTTGTTCAGATATCGTCGATTTACAACAAATTGATGCCAGTTTAGGTCGATTGTCACTTTGTGTTGATTGAAAATTTTCGAAGACTATCTTCCTAATTCGAAGTCGAATCTCATCTATTCTCATATATTTGAGTGAGTTTGCATCTAACTTGGTCAGATATCGTGGATTTACAACAAATTGATTCCAGTTTGGGTCTCAATTCTCATAGATTTGAGTGCGTTTGCAAATAACTTGGTCAGATATCGTCGATTTACAACAAATTGATGCCAGTTTAGGTCGATTGTCACATTGTGTTGATTGAAAATTTCTGAAGACTATCTTCCTAATTTGAAGTCGAATTCCATCAATTCTCATATATTTAAGTGAGTTTGCATCTAACTAGGTCAGATATCGTCGATTTACAACAAATTGATGCCAGTTTGGGTCTCAATTCTCATATACTTGAGTGAGTTTGCATCTAACTTGGTCAGATATCGTCGATTTACAACAAATTGATGCCAATTTAGGTCGATTGTCAATTTGTGTTGATTGAAAATTTTAGAAGACTATCTTCCTAATTCGAAGTCGAATCCCATCAATTCCCCTATATTTAAGTGAGTTTGCGAATAACTTGGTCAGATATCGTGGATTTACAACGAATTGATGCTAGTTTGGGTCTCAATTCTCATATATTTGAGTAAGTTCGCAAATAACTTGGTCAGATATCGTCGATTTACAACAAATTGATGCTAGCTTAGGTCGATTGTCTCTTTGTGTTGATGAAAATTTTCGAAGACTATCTTCCTAATTTGAAGTCGAATCTCATCTATTCTCATATATTTGAGTGAGTTTGTATCTAACTTGGTCAGATATCGTCGATTTACAACAAATTGATGCCAGTTTAGGTCTCAATTCTCGTATATTTGAGTGAGTTTGCAAATAACTTGGTCAGATATCGTCGATTTACAACAAATTGATGCCAGTTTAGGTCGATTGTCACTTTGTGTTGATTGAAAACTTTCGAAGACTATCTTCCTAATTTGAAGTCGAATTCCATCAATTCTCATATATTTAAGTGAGTTTGCATCTAACTTGGTCAGATATCGTCGATTTACAACAAATTGATGCCAGTTTAGGTCTCAATTCTCATATATTTGAGTGAGTTTGCATCTAACTTGGTCAGATATCATTGATTTGGAACAAATTGATGCCAGTTTTGGGTCGATTGTCACTTTGTGTTGATTGACAATTTTCGAAGACTATCTTCCTAATTTAAAGTCGAATCTCATCAATTCCCCTATATTTGAGTGAGTTTGCGAATAACTTGGTCAGATATCGTCGATTTACAACAAATTGATGCCAGTTTAGGTCGATTGTCACTTTGTGTTGATTGAAAATTTTCGAAGACTATTTTCCTAATTCGAAGTCGAATCCCGTCAAATCTCATTCATTCAAGTGAGTTTGCAAATAACTTGGTCAGATATCTGCGATTTACAACAAATTGATGCCAGTTTAGGTCGATTGTCACTTTGTGTTGATTGAAAATTTTCGAACACTATCTTCCTAATTCGAAGTCGAATCTCATCAATTCCCATAAATTTAAGTAAGTTTGCAAATAACTTGGTCAGATATCGTCGATTTACAACAAATTGATGCCAGTTTAGGTCAATTGTCTTATTGTGTTGATTGAAAATTTTTGAAGACTATCTTCCTAATTTGGAGTCGAATTCCATCAATTCTCATATATTTAAGTGAGTTTGCATCTAACTTTGTCAAATATCGTCGTTTCAAAACAAATTGATGCCAGTTTAGGTCGATTGTCACTTTGTGTTGATTGAAAATTTACGAAGACTATCTTCCTAATTCGGAGTCGAATCTCATCAATTCCCATAAATTTAAGTAAGTTTGCAAATAACTTGGTCAGATATCGTGGATTTACAACAAATTGATTCCAGTTTGGGTCTCAATTCTCATAGATTTGAGTGCGTTTGCAAATAACTTGGTCAGATATCGTCGATTTACAACAAATTGATGCCAGTTTAGGTCGATTGTCACATTGTGTTGATTGAAAATTTCTGAAGACTATCTTCCTAATTTGAAGTCGAATTCCATCAATTCTCATATATTTAAGTGAGTTTGCATCTAACTAGGTCAGATATCGTCGATTTACAACAAATTGATGCCAGTTTGGGTCTCAATTCTCATATACTTGAGTGAGTTTGCATCTAACTTGGTCAGATATCGTCGATTTACAACAAATTGATGCCAATTTAGGTCGATTGTCAATTTGTGTTGATTGAAAATTTTAGAAGACTATCTTCCTAATTCGAAGTCGAATCCCATCAATTCCCCTATATTTAGGTGAGTTTGCGAATAACTTGGTCAGATATCGTGGATTTACAACGAATTGATGCCAGTTTGGGTCTCAATTCTCATATATTTGAGTAAGTTCGCAAATAACTTGGTCAGATATCGTCGATTTACAACAAATTGATGCTAGCTTAGGTCGATTGTCTCTTTGTGTTGATGAAAATTTTCGAAGACTATCTTCCTAATTTGAAGTCGAATCTCATCTATTCTCATATATTTGAGTGAGTTTGTATCTAACTTGGTCAGATATCGTCGATTTACAACAAATTGATGCCAGTTTAGGTCTCAATTCTCGTATATTTGAGTGAGTTTGCAAATAACTTGGTCAGATATCGTCGATTTACAACAAATTGATGCCAGTTTAGGTCGATTGTCACTTTGTGTTGATTGAAAACTTTCGAAGACTATCTTCCTAATTTGAAGTCGAATTCCATCAATTCTCATATATTTAAGTGAGTTTGCATCTAACTTGGTCAGATATCGTCGATTTACAACAAATTGATGCCAGTTTAGGTCTCAATTCTCATATATTTGAGTGAGTTTGCATCTAACTTGGTCAGATATCATTGATTTGGAACAAATTGATGCCAGTTTATGTCGATTGTCACTTTTCGTTGATTGAAAATTTACGAAGACTATCTTCCTAATTCGGAGTCGAATCTCATCAATTCCCCTATATTTGAGTGAGTTTGCGAATAACTTGGTCAGATATCGTCGATTTACAACAAATTGATGCCAGTTTAGGTCGATTGTCACTTTGTGTTGATTGAAAATTTTCGAAGACTATTTTCCTAATTCGAAGTCGAATCCCGTCAAATCTCATTCATTCAAGTGAGTTTGCAAATAACTTGGTCAGATATCTGCGATTTACAACAAATTGATGCCAGTTTAGGTCGATTGTCACTTTGTGTTGATTGAAAATTTTCGAACACTATCTTCCTAATTCGAAGTCGAATCTCATCAATTCCCATAAATTTAAGTAAGTTTGCAAATAACTTGGTCAGATATCGTCGATTTACAACAAATTGATGCCAGTTTAGGTCAATTGTCTTATTGTGTTGATTGAAAATTTTTGAAGACTATCTTCCTAATTTGGAGTCGAATTCCATCAATTCTCATATATTTAAGTGAGTTTGCATCTAACTTTGTCAAATATCGTCGTTTCAAAACAAATTGATGCCAGTTTAGGTCGATTGTCACTTTGTGTTGATTGAAAATTTACGAAGACTATCTTCCTAATTCGGAGTCGAATCTCATCAATTCCCATAAATTTAAGTAAGTTTGCAAATAACTTGGTCAGATATCGTCGATTTACAACAAATTGATGCCAGTTTAGGTCTCAATTCTCATATATTTGAGTGAGTTTGCATCTAACTTGGTCAGATATCGTCGATTTACAACAAATTGATGCCTGTTTAGGTCGATTGTCACTTTGTGTTGATTGAGAAGTTTCAAAGACTATCTTTCTAATTCGTATTCGAATCTCATCTATTCTCATATATTTGAGTGAGTTTGCAAATAACTTGGACAGATATCGTCGATTCACAACAAATTGATGCCAATTTAGGTCGATTGTCAATTTGTGTCGATTGAAAGTTTTAGAAGACTAACTTCCTAATTTGAAGTCGAATCCCATCAATTCTCATATATTTGAATGAGTTTGCATCTAACTTGGTCAGATATCGTCGATTTACATAAAATTGATGCCAGCTAGGTCAATTGTCACTTTGTGTTGATTGAAAATTTTCGAAGACTATCTTCCTAATTTGAAGTCGAATCCCATCAATTCTCATATATTTGAGTGAGATTGCATCTAACTTGTTCAGATATCATTGATTTAAAACAAATTGATGTCAGTTTTGGGTCGATTGTCACTTTGTGTTGATTGAAAATTTTCGAAGACTATCTTCCTAATTTAAAGTCGAATCCCATCAATTCTCATATATTCGAGTGAATTTGCATCTAACTTGGTCAGATATCGTGGATTTACAACAAATTGATGCCAGTTTATGTCGATTGTCACTTTTTGTTGATTGAAAATTTACGAAGACTATCTTCCTAATTCGGAGTCGAATCTCATCAGTTCCCCTATATTTGACTGAGTTTGCGAATAACTTGGTCAGATATCGTCGATTTACAACAAATTGATGCCAGTTTAGGTCGATTGTCACTTTGTGTTGATTGAAAATTTTCGAAGACTATTTTCCTAATTCGAAGTCGAATCCCGTCAAATCTCATATATTCAAGTGAGTTTGCAAATAACTTGGTCAGATATCGGCGATTTACAACAAATTGATGCCAGTTTAGGTCGATTGTCACTTTGTGTTGATTGAAAATTTTCGAACACTATCTTCCTAATTCGAAGTCGAATCTCATCAATTCCCATAAGTTTTAAGTAAGTTTGCAAATAACTTGGTCAGATATCGTCGATTTACAACAAATTGATGCCAGTTTAGATCAATTGTCTTATTGTGTTGATTGAAAATTTTTGAAGACTATCTTCCTAATTTGAAGTCGAATTCCATCAATTCTCATATATTTAAGTGAGTTTGCATCTAACTTGGTCAGATATCGTCGATTTACAACAAATTGATGCCAGTTTTGGTCTCAATTCTCATATATTTGAGTGAGTTTACAAATAACTTGGTCAGATATCGTCGATTTAGAACGAATTGATGCCAGCATAGGTCGATTGTCACTTTGTGTTGATTGGAAATTTTCGAAGACTACATTCCTAATTTCAAGTCGAATCTCATCAATTTCCATATATTTAAGTGAGTTGCATCTAACTTGGTCAGATATCGTCGATTTACAAAAAATTGATGCCAGTTTAGGTCTCATTTCTCATATATTTTAGTGCGTTTGCAAATAACTTGGTCAGATATCGTCGATTTACAACAAATTGATGCCAGTTTAGGTCGATTGTCACTTTGTGTTGATTGGAAATTTTCGTAGACTATTTTCCTAATTCGAAGTCGAATCCCGTCAATTCTCATATATTCAAGTGAGTTTGCAAATAACTTGGTCAGATATCGGCGATTTACAACAAATTGATGCCAGTTTAGGTCGATTGTCACTATGTGTTGATTGAAAATTTTCGAAGACTATCTTCCTAATTCGAAGTCGAATCTCATCAATTCCCATAAATTCAAGTAAGTTTGCAAATAACTTGGTCAGATATCGTCGATTTACAACAAATTGACGCCAGTTTAGGTCTCAATTCTCATATATTTGAGTGAGTTTGCAAATAACTTGGTCAGATATCGTCGATTTACAACAAATTGATGCCAGTTTAGGTCGATTGTCACTTTGTGTTTATTGAAAATTTTCGAAGACTATCTTCCTTATTCGAAGTCGAATCTCATCAATTCTCATATATTTGAATGTGTTTGCATCTAACTTTGTCAAATATCGTCGTTTCAAAACAAATTGATGCCAGTGTAGGTCGATTGTCACTTTGTGTTGATTGAAAATTTACGAAGACTATCTTCCTAATTCGGAGTCGAATCTCATCAATTCCCATAAATTTAAGTAAGTTTGCAAATAACTTGGTCAGATATCGTCGATTTACAACAAATTGATGCCAGTTTAGGTCTCAATTCTCATATATTTGAGTGAGTTTGCATCTAACTTGGTCAGATATCGTCGATTTACAACAAATTGATGCCTGTTTTAGGTCGATTGTCACTTTGTGTTGATTGAGAAGTTTCAAAGAGTATCTTTCTAATTCGTATTCGAATCTCATCTATTCTCATATATTTGAGTGAGTTTGCAAATAACTTGGACAGATATCGTCGATTCACAACAAATTGATGCAATTTAGGTCGATTGTCAATTTGTGTTGATTGAAAGTTTTAGAAGATTAACTTCCTAATTTGAAGTCGAATCCCATCAATTCTCATATATTTGAATGAGTTTGCATCTAACTTGGTCAGATATCGTCGATTTACATAAAATTGATGCCAGCTAGGTCAATTGTCACTTTGTGTTGATTGAAAATTTTCGAAGACTATTTTCCTAATTTCAAGTCGAATCTCATCAATTTCCATATATTTGAGTGAGTTTGCATTAAACTTAGTCAGATATTGTCGATTTACAACAAATTGATGCCAGTTCAGGTCTCAATTCTCATATATTTGAGTGAGTTTGCAAATAACTTGGTCAGATATCGTAGATTTACAACAAAATGATGCTAGCTTAGGTCGATTGTCACTTTATGTTGATTGAAAATTTTCGAAGACTATCTTCCTAATTTGAAGTCGAATCCCATCAATTCTCATATAATTGAATGAGTTTGCATCTAACTTGGTCAGATATCGTCGATTTACAACAAATTGTTGCCAAATCAGGTCGATTGTCACTTTGTGTTGATTGTAAATTTTCGAAGACTATCTTCCTAATTCGAAGCCGAATCCCATCAATTCCCCTATATTTAAGTGAGTTTGCAAATAACTTGGTCAGATATCGTCGATTTACATAAAAGTGATGCCAGCTTAGGTCAATTGTCACTTTGTGTTGATTGAAAATTTTCGAAGACTATTTTCCTAATTTCAAGTCGAATCTCATCAATTTCCATATATTTGAGTGAGTTTGCATTAAACTTAGTCAGATATCGTCGATTTACAACAAATTGATGCCAGTGTAGGTCTCAATTCTCATATATTTGAGTCAGTTTGCAAATAACTTGGTCAGATATCGTAGATTTACAACAAAATGATGCTAGCTTAGGTCGATTGTCACTTTATGTTGATTGAAAATTTTCGAAGACTATCTTCCTAATTCGAAGTCGAATCTCATCAAATCTCATATGTTTGAGTGAGTTTGCAAATAACTTGGTCAGATATCGTCGATTTACAACAAATTGATGCCAATTTAAGTCGATTGTCAATTTGTGTTGATTGAAAATTTTAGAAGACTATCTTCCTAATTTGAAGTCGAATCCCATCAATTCTCATATATTTGAATGAGTTTGCATCTAACTTGGTCAGATATCGTCGATTTACAACAAATTGTTGCCAAATCAGGTCGATTGTCACTTTGTGTTGATTGTAAATTTTCGAAGACTATCTTCCTAATTCGAAGTCGAATCCCATCAATTCCCCTATATTTAAGTGAGTTTGCGAATAACTTGGTCAGATATCGTGGATTTACAACGAATTGATGCCAGTTTGGGTCTCAATTCTCATATATTTGAGTAAGTTCGCAAATAACTTGGTCAGATATCGTCGATTTACAACAAATTGATGCCAGTTTAGGTCGATTGTCACTTTGTGTTGATTGAAAATTTTCGAAGACTATCTTCCTAATTCGAAGTCGAATTCCATCAATTCTCATATGTTTGAGTGAGTTTGCAAATAACTTGGTCAGATATCGTCGATTTACATAAAATTGATGCCAATTTAGGTCGATTGTCAATTTGTGTTTATTGAAAATTTTAGAAGACTATCTTCCTAATTTGAAGTCGAATCCCATCTATTCTCATATATTTGAGTGAGTTTGCATCTAACTTGGTCAGATATCGTGGATTTACAACAAATTGATGCCAGTTTAGGTCGATTGTCACATTGTGTTGATTGAAAATTTTTGAAGACTATCTTCCTAATTTGAAGTCGAATTCCATCAATTCTCATATATTTAAGTGAGTTTGCATCTAACTTGGTCAGATATCGTCGATTTACAACAAATTGATGCCAGTTTAGGTCTCAATTCTCATATATTTGAGTGAGTTTGCATCTAACTTGGTCAGATATCGTCGATTTACAACAAATTGATGCCTGTTTAGGTCGATTGTCACTTTGTGTTGATTGAGAAATTTCGAAGACTATCTTTCTAATTCGTAGTCGAATCTCATCTGTTCTCATATATTTGAGTGATTTTGCATCTAACTTAGTCAGATATCGTCGATTTACAACAAATTGATGCCAGTTTAGGTCTCAATTCTCATATATTTGAGTGAGTTTGCATCTAACTTGGTCAGATATCGTCGATTTACAACAATTTGATGCCAGTTTAGGTCGATTGCCACTTTGTGTTGATTGGAAATTTTCGAATACTATTTTCCTAATTCGAAGTCGAATCCCGTCAATTCTCATATATTCAAGTGAGTTTGCAAATAACTTGGTCAGCTATCGGCGATTTACAACAAATTGATGCCAGTTTAGGTCGATTGTCACTTTGTGTTGATTGAAAATTTTTGAAGACTATCTTCCTAATTGGAAGTCGATTCTCATCAATTCCCATAAATTTAAGTGAGTTTGCAAATAACTTGGTCAGATATCGTCGATTTACAACAAATTGATGCCAGTTTAGGTCGATTGTCACTTTGTGTTGATTGGAAATTTTCGAAGACTATTTTCCTAATTCGAAGTCGAATCCCGTCAATTCTCATAAATTCAAGTGAGTTTGCAAATAACTTGGTCAGATATCGTCGATTTACAACAAATTGATGCCAGTTTAGGTCTCAATTCTCATATATTTGAGTGAGTTTGCAAATAACTTGGTCAGATATCTTCGATTTACAACAAATTGATGCCAGTTTAGGTCGATTGTCACTTTGTGTTTATTGAAAATTTTCGAAGACTATCTTCCAATTCGAAGTCGAATCTCATCAATTCTCATATATTTGAATGAGTTTGCATCTAACTTTGTCAGATATCGTCGATTTACAACAAATTGATGCCAGTTTAGGTCGATTGTCACTTTGTGTTGATTGAAAATTTACGAAGACTATCTTCCTAATTCGGAGTCGAATCTCATCAATTCCCATAAATTTAAGTAAGTTTGCAAATAACTTGGTCAGATATCGTCGATTTACAACAAATTGATGTCAGTTTAGGTCTCAATTCTCATATATTTGAGTGAGTTTGCATCTAACTTGGTCAGATATCGTCGATTTACAACAAATTGATGCCTGTTTAGGTCGATTGTCACTTTGTGTTGATTGAAAATTTACGAAGACTATCTTCCTAATTCGGAGTCGAATCTCATCAATTCCCATAAATTTAAGTAAGTTTGCAAATAACTTGGTCAGATATCGTCGATTTACAACAAATTGATGCCAGTTTAGGTCTCAATTCTCATATATTTGAGTGAGTTTGCATCTAACTTGGTCAGATATCGTCGATTTACAACAATTTGATGCCAGTTTAGGTCGATTGCCACTTTGTGTTGATTGGAAATTTTCGAAGACTATTTTCCTAATTCGAAGTCGAATCCCGTCAATTCTCATATATTCAAGTGAGTTTGCAAATAACTTGGTCAGCTATCGGCGATTTACAACAAATTGATGCCAGTTTAGGTCGATTGTCACTTTGTGTTGATTGAAAATTTACGAAGACTATCTTCCTAATTCGGAGTCGAATCTCATCAATTCCCATAAATTTAAGTAAGTTTGCAAATAACTTGGTCAGATATCGTCGATTTACAACAAATTGATGCCAGTTTAGGTCTCAATTCTCATATATTTGAGTGAGTTTGCATCTAACTTGGTCAGATATCGTCGATTTACAACAAATTGATGCCTGTTTAGGTCGATTGTCACTTTGTGTTGATTGAGAAGTTTCAAAGACTATCTTTCTAATTCGTATTCGAATCTCATCTATTCTCATATATTTGAGTGAGTTTGCAAATAACTTGGACAGATATCGTCGATTCACAACAAATTGATGCCAATTTAGGTCGATTTTCAATTTGTGTTGATTGAAAGTTTTAGAAGACTATCTTCCTAATTTGAAGTCGAATCCCATCAATTCTCATATATTTGAATGAGTTTGCATCTAACTTGGTCATATATCGTCGATTTACAACAAATTGTTGCCAAATCAGGTCGATTGTCACTTTGTGTTGATTGTAAATTTTCGAAGACTATCTTCCTAATTCGAAGTCGAATCCCATCAATTCCCCTATATTTAAGTGAGTTTGCAAATAACTTGGTCAGATATCGTCGATTTACATAAAATTGATGCCAGCTTAGGTCAATTGTCACTTTGTGTTGATTGAAAATTTTTGAAGACTATCTTCCTAATTTGAAGTCGAATTCCATCAATTCTCATATATTTAAGTGAGTTTGCATCTAACTTGGTCAGATATCGTCGATTTACAACAAATTGATGCCAGTTTAGGTCGATTGTCACTTTGTGTTGATTGGAAATTTTCGAAGACTATTTTCCTAATTCGAAGTCGAATCCCGTCAATTCTCATAAATTCAAGTGAGTTTGCAAATAACTTGGTCAGATATCGTCGATTTACAACAAATTGATGCCAGTTTAGGTCGATTGTCACATTGTGTTGATTGAAAATTTTTGAAGACCATCTTCCTAATTTGAAGTCGAATTCCATCAATTCTCATATATTTAAGTGAGTTTGCATCTAACTTGGTCAGATATCGTCGATTTACAACAAATTGATGCCAGTTTAGGTCGATTGTCACTTTGTGTTGATTGGAAATTTTCGAAGACTATTTTCCTAATTCGAAGTCGAATCCCGTCAATTCTCATAAATTCAAGTGAGTTTGCAAATAACTTGGTCAGATATCGTCGATTTACAACAAATTGATGCCAGTTTAGGTCTCAATTCTCATATATTTGAGTGAGTTTGCAAATAACTTGGTCAGATATCTTCGATTTACAACAAATTGATGCCAGTTTAGGTCGATTGTCACTTTGTGTTTATTGAAAATTTTCGAAGACTATCTTCCCAATTCGAAGTCGAATCTCATCAATTCTCATATATTTGAATGAGTTTGCATCTAACTTTGTCAGATATCGTCGTTTTAAAACAAATTGATGCCAGTTTAGGTCGATTGTCACTTTGTGTTGATTGAAAATTTACGAAGACTATCTTCCTAATTCGGAGTCGAATCTCATCAATTCCCATAAATTTAAGTAAGTTTGCAAATAACTTGGTCAGATATCGTCGATTTACAACAAATTGATGCCAGTTTAGGTCTCAATTCTCATATATTTGAGTGAGTTTGCATCTAACTTGGTCAGATATCGTCGATTTACAACAAAATGATGCTAGCTTAGGTCGATTGTCACTTTATGTTGATTGAAAATTTTCGAAGACCATCTTCCTAATTCGAAGTCGAATCTCATCAAATCTCATATGTTTGAGTGAGTTTGCGAATAACTTGGTCAGATATCGTCGATTTACAACAAATTGATGCCAATTTAGGTCGATTGTCAATTTGAGTTGATTGAAAATTTTAGAAGACTATCTTCCTAATTTGAAGTCGAATCCCATCAATTCTCATATATTTGAATGAGTTTGCATCTAACTTGGTCAGATATCGTCGATTTACAACAAATTGTTGCCAAATTAGGTCGATTGTCACTTTGGGTTGATTGTAAATTTTCGAAGACTATCTTCCTAATTCGAAGTCGAATCCCATCAATTCCCCTATATTTAAGTGAGTTTGCAAATAACTTGGTCAGATATCGTCGATTTACATAAAATTGATGCCAGCTTAGGTCAATTGTCACTTTGTGTTGATTGAAAATTTTCGAAGACTATTTTCCTAATTTCAAGTCGAATCTCATCAATTTCCATATATTTGAGTGAGTTTGCATTAAACTTAGTCAGATATCGTCGATTTACAACAAATTGATGCCAATTTAGGTCGACTGTCAATTTGTGTTGATTGAAAATTTTAGAAGACTATCTCCCTAATTTGAAGTCGAATCCCATCAATTCCCCTATATTTGAGTGAGTTTGCGAATAACTTGGTCAGATATTGTCGATTTACAACAAATTGATGCCAGTTTGGGTCTCAATTCTCGTACATTTGAGTGAGTTTGCAAATAACTTGGTCAGATATCGTCGATTTACAACAAATTGATGCTAGCTTAGGTCGATTGTCACTTTGTGTTGATTGAAAATTTTCGAAGACTATCTTCCTAATTCGAAGTCGAATCTCATCTATTCTCATATATTTGAGTGAATTTGCATCTAACTTGGTCAGATATCGTGGATTTACAACAAATTGATGCCAGTTTGGGTCTCAATTCTCATATATTTGAGTGCGTTTGCAGATAACTTGGTCAGATATCGTCGATTTACAACAAATTGATGCCAGTTTAGGTCGATTGTCACATTGTGTTGATTGAAAATTTTTGAAGACTATCTTCCTAATTTGAAGTCGAATTCCATCAATTCTCATATATTTGAGTGAGTTTGCATCTAACTTGGTCAGATATCGTCGATTTACAACAAATTTATGCCAGTTTAGGTCTCAATTCTCATACATTTGAGTGAGTTCGCAAATAACTTGGTCAGATATCGTCGATTTACAACAAATTGATGCCAGTTTAGGTCGATTGTCACTTTGTGTTGATTGAAAATTTTCGAAGACTATCTTTCTAATTCGTAGTCGAATCTCATCTATTCTCATATATTTGAGTGAGTTTGCATCTAACTTGGTCAGATATCGTCGATTTACAACAAATTGATGCCAGTTTGGGTCTCAATTCTCGTATATTTGAGTGAGTTTGCAAATAACTTGGTCAGATATCGTCGATTTACAACAAATTGTTGCCAGTTTAGGTCTCATTTCTCATATATTTTAGTGAGTTTGCAAATAACTTGGTCAGATATCGTCGATTTACAACAAATTGATGCCAGTTTAGGTCGATTGTCACTTTGTGTTGATTGAAAATTTTCGAAGACTATCTTCCTAATTCGAAGTCGTATCTCATCAATTTCCATAAATTCAAGTAAGTTTGCAAATAACTTGGTCAGATATCGTCGATTTACAACAAATTGATGCCAGTTTAGGTCTCAATTCTCATATATTTGAGTGAGTTTGCAAATAACTTGGTCAGATATCGTCGATTTACAACAAATTGATGCTAGCTTAGCTCGATTGTCACTTTTTGTTGATTGAAAATTTTCGAAGACTATCTTCCTAATTTGAAGTCGAATCCCATCAATTCTCATATATTTGAGTGAGTTTGCGAATAACTTGGTCAGATATCGTCGATTTACAACAAATTGATGCCAGTTTAGGTCTCAATTCTCATATATTCGAGTGAGTTTGCAAATAACTTGGTCAGATATCGTCGATTTACAACAAATTGATGCCAGTTTAGGTCTCAATTCTCATATATTTGAGTGAGTTTGCAAATAACTTGGTCAGATATCGTCGATTTACAACAAATTGATGCTAGCTTAGCTCGATTGTCACTTTGTGTTGATTGAAAATTTTCGAAGACTATCTTCCTAATTAGAAGTCGAATCCCATCAATTCTCATATATTTGAGTGAATTTGCATCTAACTTGTTCAGATATCATTGATTCAAAACAAATTGATGCCAGTTTAGGTCGATTGTCACTTTATGTTGATTGAAAATTTTCGAAGACTATCTTCCTAATTTAAAGTTGAATCCCATCAATTCTCATATATTTGAATGAGTTTGCATCTAACTTGGTCAGATATCGTCGATTTACAACAAATTGTTGCCAAATCAGGTCGATTGTCACTTTGTGTTGATTGTAAATTTTCGAAGACTATCTTCCTAATTCGAAGTCGAATCTCATCAAATCTCATATGTTTGAGTGAGTTTGCAAATAACTTGGTCAGATATCGTCGATTTACAACAAATTGATGCCAATTTAAGTCGATTGTCAATTTGTGTTGATTGAAAATTTTAGAAGACTATCTTCCTAATTTGAAGTCGAATCCCATCAATTCTCATATATTTGAATGAGTTTGCATCTAACTTGGTCAGATATCGTCGATTTACAACAAATTGTTGCCAAATCAGGTCGATTGTCACTTTGTGTTGATTGTAAATTTTCGAAGACTATCTTCCTAATTCGAAGTCTAATCCCATCAATTCCCCTATATTTAAGTGAGTTTGCGAATAACTTGGTCAGATATCGTGGATTTACAACGAATTGATGCCAGTTTGGGTCTCAATTCTCATATATTTGAGTAAGTTCGCAAATAACTTGGTCAGATATCGTCGATTTACAACAAATTGATGCCAGTTTAGGTCGATTGTCACTTTGTGTTGATTGAAAATTTTCGAAGACTATCTTCCTAATTCGAAGTCGAATTCCATCAATTCTCATATGTTTGAGTGAGTTTGCAAATAACTTGGTCAGATATCGTCGATTTACATAAAATTGATGCCAATTTAGGTCGATTGTCAATTTGTGTTTATTGAAAATTTTAGAAGACTATCTTCCTAATTTGAAGTCGAATCCCATCTATTCTCATATATTTGAGTGAGTTTGCATCTAACTTGGTCAGATATCGTGGATTTACAACAAATTGATGCCAGTTTAGGTCGATTGTCACATTGTGTTGATTGAAAATTTTTGAAGACTATCTTCCTAATTTGAAGTCGAATTCCATCAATTCTCATATATTTAAGTGAGTTTGCATCTAACTTGGTCAGATATCGTCGATTTACAACAAATTGATGCCAGTTTAGGTCTCAATTCTCATATATTTGAGTGAGTTTGCATCTAACTTGGTCAGATATCGTCGATTTACAACAAATTGATGCCTGTTTAGGTCGATTGTCACTTTGTGTTGATTGAGAAATTTCGAAGACTATCTTTCTAATTCGTAGTCGAATCTCATCTGTTCTCATATATTTGAGTGATTTTGCATCTAACTTAGTCAGATATCGTCGATTTACAACAAATTGATGCCAGTTTAGGTCTCAATTCTCATATATTTGAGTGAGTTTGCATCTAACTTGGTCAGATATCGTCGATTTACAACAATTTGATGCCAGTTTAGGTCGATTGCCACTTTGTGTTGATTGGAAATTTTCGAAGACTATTTTCCTAATTCGAAGTCGAATCCCGTCAATTCTCATATATTCAAGTGAGTTTGCAAATAACTTGGTCAGCTATCGGCGATTTACAACAAATTGATGCCAGTTTAGGTTGATTGTCACTTTGTGTTGATTGAAAATTTTTGAAGACTATCTTCCTAATTGGAAGTCGATTCTCATCAATTCCCATAAATTTAAGTAAGTTTGCAAATAACTTGGTCAGATATCGTCGATTTACAACAAATTGATGCCAGTTTAGGTCGATTGTCACTTTGTGTTGATTGGAAATTTTCGAAGACTATTTTCCTAATTCGAAGTCGAATCCCGTCAATTCTCATAAATTCAAGTGAGTTTGCAAATAACTTGGTCAGATATCGTCGATTTACAACAAATTGATGCCAGTTTAGGTCTCAATTCTCATATATTTGAGTGAGTTTGCAAATAACTTGGTCAGATATCTTCGATTTACAACAAATTGATGCCAGTTTAGGTCGATTGTCACTTTGTGTTTATTGAAAATTTTCGAAGACTATCTTCCCAATTCGAAGTCGAATCTCATCAATTCTCATATATTTGAATGAGTTTGCATCTAACTTTGTCAGATATCGTCGATTTACAACAAATTGATGCCAGTTTAGGTCGATTGTCACTTTGTGTTGATTGAAAATTTACGAAGACTATCTTCCTAATTCGGAGTCGAATCTCATCAATTCCCATAAATTTAAGTAAGTTTGCAAATAACTTGGTCAGATATCGTCGATTTACAACAAATTGATGCCAGTTTAGGTCTCAATTCTCATATATTTGAGTGAGTTTGCATCTAACTTGGTCAGATATCGTCGATTTACAACAAATTGATGCCTGTTTAGGTCGATTGTCACTTTGTGTTGATTGAAAATTTACGAAGACTATCTTCCTAATTCGGAGTCGAATCTCATCAATTCCCATAAATTTAAGTAAGTTTGCAAATAACTTGGTCAGATATCGTCGATTTACAACAAATTGATGCCAGTTTAGGTCTCAATTCTCATATATTTGAGTGAGTTTGCATCTAACTTGGTCAGATATCGTCGATTTACAACAATTTGATGCCAGTTTAGGTCGATTGCCACTTTGTGTTGATTGGAAATTTTCGAAGACTATTTTCCTAATTCGAAGTCGAATCCCGTCAATTCTCATATATTCAAGTGAGTTTGCAAATAACTTGGTCAGCTATCGGCGATTTACAACAAATTGATGCCAGTTTAGGTCGATTGTCACTTTGTGTTGATTGAAAATTTTTGAAGACTATCTTCCTAATTGGAAGTCGATTCTCATCAATTCCCATAAATTTAAGTAAGTTTGCAAATAACTTGGTCAGATATCGTCGATTTACAACAAATTGATGCCAGTTTAGGTCGATTGTCACTTTGTGTTGATTGGAAATTTTCGAAGACTATTTTCCTAATTCGAAGTCGAATCCCGTCAATTCTCATAAATTCAAGTGAGTTTGCAAACAACTTGGTCAGATATCGTCGATTTACAACAAATTGATGCCAGTTTAGGTCTCAATTCTCATATATTTGAGTGAGTTTGCAAATAACTTGGTCAGATATCTTCGATTTACAACAAATTGATGCCAGTTTAGGTCGATTGTCACTTTGTGTTTATTGAAAATTTTCGAAGACTATCTTCCCAATTCGAAGTCGAATCTCATCAATTCTCATATATTTGAATGAGTTTGCATCTAACTTTGTCAGATATCGTCGATTTACAACAAATTGATGCCAGTTTAGGTCGATTGTCACTTTGTGTTGATTGAAAATTTACGAAGACTATCTTCCTAATTCGGAGTCGAATCTCATCAATTCCCATAAATTTAAGTAAGTTTGCAAATAACTTGGTCAGATATCGTCGATTTACAACAAATTGATGCCAGTTTAGGTCTCAATTCTCATATATTTGAGTGAGTTTGCATCTAACTTGGTCAGATATCGTCGATTTACAACAAATTGATGCCTGTTTAGGTCGATTGTCACTTTGTGTTGATTGAGAAGTTTCAAAGACTATCTTTCTAATTCGTATTCGAATCTCATCTATTCTCATATATTTGAGTGAGTTTGCAAATAACTTGGACAGATATCGTCGATTCACAACAAATTGATGCCAATTTAGGTCGATTGTCAATTTGTGTTGATTGAAAGTTTTAGAAGACTATCTTCCTAATTTGAAGTCGAATCCCATCAATTCTCATATATTTGAATGAGTTTGCATCTAACTTGGTCATATATCGTCGATTTACAACAAATTGTTGCCAAATCAGGTCGATTGTCACTTTGTGTTGATTGTAAATTTTCGAAGACTATCTTCCTAATTCGAAGTCGAATCCCATCAATTCCCCTATATTTAAGTGAGTTTGCAAATAACTTGGTCAGATATCGTCGATTTACATAAAATTGATGCCAGCTTAGGTCAATTGTCACTTTGTGTTGATTGAAAATTTTTGAAGACTATCTTCCTAATTTGAAGTCGAATTCCATCAATTCTCATATATTTAAGTGAGTTTGCATCTAACTTGGTCAGATATCGTCGATTTACAACAAATTGATGCCAGTTTAGGTCGATTGTCACTTTGTGTTGATTGGAAATTTTCGAAGACTATTTTCCTAATTCGAAGTCGAATCCCGTCAATTCTCATAAATTCAAGTGAGTTTGCAAATAACTTGGTCAGATATCGTCGATTTACAACAAATTGATGCCAGTTTAGGTCGATTGTCACATTGTGTTGATTGAAAATTTTTGAAGACCATCTTCCTAATTTGAAGTCGAATTCCATCAATTCTCATATATTTAAGTGAGTTTGCATCTAACTTGGTCAGATATCGTCGATTTACAACAAATTGATGCCAGTTTAGGTCGATTGTCACTTTGTGTTGATTGGAAATTTTCGAAGACTATTTTCCTAATTCGAAGTCGAATCCCGTCAATTCTCATAAATTCAAGTGAGTTTGCAAATAACTTGGTCAGATATCGTCGATTTACAACAAATTGATGCCAGTTTAGGTCTCAATTCTCATATATTTGAGTGAGTTTGCAAATAACTTGGTCAGATATCTTCGATTTACAACAAATTGATGCCAGTTTAGGTCGATTGTCACTTTGTGTTTATTGAAAATTTTCGAAGACTATCTTCCCAATTCGAAGTCGAATCTCATCAATTCTCATATATTTGAATGAGTTTGCATCTAACTTTGTCAGATATCGTCGTTTTAAAACAAATTGATGCCAGTTTAGGTCGATTGTCACTTTGTGTTGATTGAAAATTTACGAAGACTATCTTCCTAATTCGGAGTCGAATCTCATCAATTCCCATAAATTTAAGTAAGTTTGCAAATAACTTGGTCAGATATCGTCGATTTACAACAAATTGATGCCAGTTTAGGTCTCAATTCTCATATATTTGAGTGAGTTTGCATCTAACTTGGTCAGATATCGTCGATTTACAACAAAATGATGCTAGCTTAGGTCGATTGTCACTTTATGTTGATTGAAAATTTTCGAAGACCATCTTCCTAATTCGAAGTCGAATCTCATCAAATCTCATATGTTTGAGTGAGTTTGCGAATAACTTGGTCAGATATCGTCGATTTACAACAAATTGATGCCAATTTAGGTCGATTGTCAATTTGAGTTGATTGAAAATTTTAGAAGAGTATCTTCCTAATTTGAAGTCGAATCCCATCAATTCTCATATATTTGAATGAGTTTGCATCTAACTTGGTCAGATATCGTCGATTTACAACAAATTGTTGCCAAATCAGGTCGATTGTCACTTTGGGTTGATTGTAAATTTTCGAAGACTATCTTCCTAATTCGAAGTCGAATCCCATCAATTCCCCTATATTTAAGTGAGTTTGCAAATAACTTGGTCAGATATCGTCGATTTACATAAAATTGATGCCAGCTTAGGTCAATTGTCACTTTGTGTTGATTGAAAATTTTCGAAGACTATTTTCCTAATTTCAAGTCGAATCTCATCAATTTCCATATATTTCAGTGAGTTTGCATTAAACTTAGTCAGATATCGTCGATTTACAACAAATTGATGCCAATTTAGGTCGACTGTCAATTTGTGTTGATTGAAAATTTTAGAAGACTATCTCCCTAATTTGAAGTCGAATCCCATCAATTCCCCTATATTTGAGTAAGTTTGCAAATAACTTGGTCAGATATCGTCGATTTACAACAAATTGATGCCAGTTTAGGTCGATTGTCACTTTGTGTTGATTGGAAATTTTCGAAGACTATTTTCCTAATTCGAAGTCGAATCCCGTCAATTCTCATAAATTCAAGTGAGTTTGCAAACAACTTGGTCAGATATCGTCGATTTACAACAAATTGATGCCAGTTTAGGTCTCAATTCTCATATATTTGAGTGAGTTTGCAAATAACTTGGTCAGATATCTTCGATTTACAACAAATTGATGCCAGTTTAGGTCGATTGTCACTTTGTGTTTATTGAAAATTTTCGAAGACTATCTTCCCAATTCGAAGTCGAATCTCATCAATTCTCATATATTTGAATGAGTTTGCATCTAACTTTGTCAGATATCGTCGATTTACAACAAATTGATGCCAGTTTAGGTCGATTGTCACTTTGTGTTGATTGAAAATTTACGAAGACTATCTTCCTAATTCGGAGTCGAATCTCATCAATTCCCATAAATTTAAGTAAGTTTGCAAATAACTTGGTCAGATATCGTCGATTTACAACAAATTGATGCCAGTTTAGGTCTCAATTCTCATATATTTGAGTGAGTTTGCATCTAACTTGGTCAGATATCGTCGATTTACAACAAATTGATGCCTGTTTAGGTCGATTGTCACTTTGTGTTGATTGAGAAGTTTCAAAGACTATCTTTCTAATTCGTATTCGAATCTCATCTATTCTCATATATTTGAGTGAGTTTGCAAATAACTTGGACAGATATCGTCGATTCACAACAAATTGATGCCAATTTAGGTCGATTGTCAATTTGTGTTGATTGAAAGTTTTAGAAGACTATCTTCCTAATTTGAAGTCGAATCCCATCAATTCTCATATATTTGAATGAGTTTGCATCTAACTTGGTCATATATCGTCGATTTACAACAAATTGTTGCCAAATCAGGTCGATTGTCACTTTGTGTTGATTGTAAATTTTCGAAGACTATCTTCCTAATTCGAAGTCGAATCCCATCAATTCCCCTATATTTAAGTGAGTTTGCAAATAACTTGGTCAGATATCGTCGATTTACATAAAATTGATGCCAGCTTAGGTCAATTGTCACTTTGTGTTGATTGAAAATTTTTGAAGACTATCTTCCTAATTTGAAGTCGAATTCCATCAATTCTCATATATTTAAGTGAGTTTGCATCTAACTTGGTCAGATATCGTCGATTTACAACAAATTGATGCCAGTTTAGGTCGATTGTCACTTTGTGTTGATTGGAAATTTTCGAAGACTATTTTCCTAATTCGAAGTCGAATCCCGTCAATTCTCATAAATTCAAGTGAGTTTGCAAATAACTTGGTCAGATATCGTCGATTTACAACAAATTGATGCCAGTTTAGGTCGATTGTCACATTGTGTTGATTGAAAATTTTTGAAGACCATCTTCCTAATTTGAAGTCGAATTCCATCAATTCTCATATATTTAAGTGAGTTTGCATCTAACTTGGTCAGATATCGTCGATTTACAACAAATTGATGCCAGTTTAGGTCGATTGTCACTTTGTGTTGATTGGAAATTTTCGAAGACTATTTTCCTAATTCGAAGTCGAATCCCGTCAATTCTCATAAATTCAAGTGAGTTTGCAAATAACTTGGTCAGATATCGTCGATTTACAACAAATTGATGCCAGTTTAGGTCTCAATTCTCATATATTTGAGTGAGTTTGCAAATAACTTGGTCAGATATCTTCGATTTACAACAAATTGATGCCAGTTTAGGTCGATTGTCACTTTGTGTTTATTGAAAATTTTCGAAGACTATCTTCCCAATTCGAAGTCGAATCTCATCAATTCTCATATATTTGAATGAGTTTGCATCTAACTTTGTCAGATATCGTCGTTTTAAAACAAATTGATGCCAGTTTAGGTCGATTGTCACTTTGTGTTGATTGAAAATTTACGAAGACTATCTTCCTAATTCGGAGTCGAATCTCATCAATTCCCATAAATTTAAGTAAGTTTGCAAATAACTTGGTCAGATATCGTCGATTTACAACAAATTGATGCCAGTTTAGGTCTCAATTCTCATATATTTGAGTGAGTTTGCATCTAACTTGGTCAGATATCGTCGATTTACAACAAAATGATGCTAGCTTAGGTCGATTGTCACTTTATGTTGATTGAAAATTTTCGAAGACCATCTTCCTAATTCGAAGTCGAATCTCATCAAATCTCATATGTTTGAGTGAGTTTGCGAATAACTTGGTCAGATATCGTCGATTTACAACAAATTGATGCCAATTTAGGTCGATTGTCAATTTGAGTTGATTGAAAATTTTAGAAGAGTATCTTCCTAATTTGAAGTCGAATCCCATCAATTCTCATATATTTGAATGAGTTTGCATCTAACTTGGTCAGATATCGTCGATTTACAACAAATTGTTGCCAAATCAGGTCGATTGTCACTTTGGGTTGATTGTAAATTTTCGAAGACTATCTTCCTAATTCGAAGTCGAATCCCATCAATTCCCCTATATTTAAGTGAGTTTGCAAATAACTTGGTCAGATATCGTCGATTTACATAAAATTGATGCCAGCTTAGGTCAATTGTCACTTTGTGTTGATTGAAAATTTTCGAAGACTATTTTCCTAATTTCAAGTCGAATCTCATCAATTTCCATATATTTCAGTGAGTTTGCATTAAACTTAGTCAGATATCGTCGATTTACAACAAATTGATGCCAATTTAGGTCGACTGTCAATTTGTGTTGATTGAAAATTTTAGAAGACTATCTCCCTAATTTGAAGTCGAATCCCATCAATTCCCCTATATTTGAGTAAGTTTGCAAATAACTTGGTCAGATATCGTCGATTTACAACAAATTGATGCCAGTTTAGGTCGATTGTCACTTTGTGTTGATTGGAAATTTTCGAAGACTATTTTCCTAATTCGAAGTCGAATCCCGTCAATTCTCATAAATTCAAGTGAGTTTGCAAACAACTTGGTCAGATATCGTCGATTTACAACAAATTGATGCCAGTTTAGGTCTCAATTCTCATATATTTGAGTGAGTTTGCAAATAACTTGGTCAGATATCTTCGATTTACAACAAATTGATGCCAGTTTAGGTCGATTGTCACTTTGTGTTTATTGAAAATTTTCGAAGACTATCTTCCCAATTCGAAGTCGAATCTCATCAATTCTCATATATTTGAATGAGTTTGCATCTAACTTTGTCAGATATCGTCGATTTACAACAAATTGATGCCAGTTTAGGTCGATTGTCACTTTGTGTTGATTGAAAATTTACGAAGACTATCTTCCTAATTCGGAGTCGAATCTCATCAATTCCCATAAATTTAAGTAAGTTTGCAAATAACTTGGTCAGATATCGTCGATTTACAACAAATTGATGCCAGTTTAGGTCTCAATTCTCATATATTTGAGTGAGTTTGCATCTAACTTGGTCAGATATCGTCGATTTACAACAAATTGATGCCTGTTTAGGTCGATTGTCACTTTGTGTTGATTGAGAAGTTTCAAAGACTATCTTTCTAATTCGTATTCGAATCTCATCTATTCTCATATATTTGAGTGAGTTTGCAAATAACTTGGACAGATATCGTCGATTCACAACAAATTGATGCCAATTTAGGTCGATTGTCAATTTGTGTTGATTGAAAGTTTTAGAAGACTATCTTCCTAATTTGAAGTCGAATCCCATCAATTCTCATATATTTGAATGAGTTTGCATCTAACTTGGTCATATATCGTCGATTTACAACAAATTGTTGCCAAATCAGGTCGATTGTCACTTTGTGTTGATTGTAAATTTTCGAAGACTATCTTCCTAATTCGAAGTCGAATCCCATCAATTCCCCTATATTTAAGTGAGTTTGCAAATAACTTGGTCAGATATCGTCGATTTACATAAAATTGATGCCAGCTTAGGTCAATTGTCACTTTGTGTTGATTGAAAATTTTTGAAGACTATCTTCCTAATTTGAAGTCGAATTCCATCAATTCTCATATATTTAAGTGAGTTTGCATCTAACTTGGTCAGATATCGTCGATTTACAACAAATTGATGCCAGTTTAGGTCGATTGTCACTTTGTGTTGATTGGAAATTTTCGAAGACTATTTTCCTAATTCGAAGTCGAATCCCGTCAATTCTCATAAATTCAAGTGAGTTTGCAAATAACTTGGTCAGATATCGTCGATTTACAACAAATTGATGCCAGTTTAGGTCGATTGTCACATTGTGTTGATTGAAAATTTTTGAAGACCATCTTCCTAATTTGAAGTCGAATTCCATCAATTCTCATATATTTAAGTGAGTTTGCATCTAACTTGGTCAGATATCGTCGATTTACAACAAATTGATGCCAGTTTAGGTCGATTGTCACTTTGTGTTGATTGGAAATTTTCGAAGACTATTTTCCTAATTCGAAGTCGAATCCCGTCAATTCTCATAAATTCAAGTGAGTTTGCAAATAACTTGGTCAGATATCGTCGATTTACAACAAATTGATGCCAGTTTAGGTCTCAATTCTCATATATTTGAGTGAGTTTGCAAATAACTTGGTCAGATATCTTCGATTTACAACAAATTGATGCCAGTTTAGGTCGATTGTCACTTTGTGTTTATTGAAAATTTTCGAAGACTATCTTCCCAATTCGAAGTCGAATCTCATCAATTCTCATATATTTGAATGAGTTTGCATCTAACTTTGTCAGATATCGTCGTTTTAAAACAAATTGATGCCAGTTTAGGTCGATTGTCACTTTGTGTTGATTGAAAATTTACGAAGACTATCTTCCTAATTCGGAGTCGAATCTCATCAATTCCCATAAATTTAAGTAAGTTTGCAAATAACTTGGTCAGATATCGTCGATTTACAACAAATTGATGCCAGTTTAGGTCTCAATTCTCATATATTTGAGTGAGTTTGCATCTAACTTGGTCAGATATCGTCGATTTACAACAAAATGATGCTAGCTTAGGTCGATTGTCACTTTATGTTGATTGAAAATTTTCGAAGACCATCTTCCTAATTCGAAGTCGAATCTCATCAAATCTCATATGTTTGAGTGAGTTTGCGAATAACTTGGTCAGATATCGTCGATTTACAACAAATTGATGCCAATTTAGGTCGATTGTCAATTTGAGTTGATTGAAAATTTTAGAAGAGTATCTTCCTAATTTGAAGTCGAATCCCATCAATTCTCATATATTTGAATGAGTTTGCATCTAACTTGGTCAGATATCGTCGATTTACAACAAATTGTTGCCAAATCAGGTCGATTGTCACTTTGGGTTGATTGTAAATTTTCGAAGACTATCTTCCTAATTCGAAGTCGAATCCCATCAATTCCCCTATATTTAAGTGAGTTTGCAAATAACTTGGTCAGATATCGTCGATTTACATAAAATTGATGCCAGCTTAGGTCAATTGTCACTTTGTGTTGATTGAAAATTTTCGAAGACTATTTTCCTAATTTCAAGTCGAATCTCATCAATTTCCATATATTTCAGTGAGTTTGCATTAAACTTAGTCAGATATCGTCGATTTACAACAAATTGATGCCAATTTAGGTCGACTGTCAATTTGTGTTGATTGAAAATTTTAGAAGACTATCTCCCTAATTTGAAGTCGAATCCCATCAATTCCCCTATATTTGAGTGAGTTTGCGAATAACTTGGTCAGATATTGTCGATTTACAACAAATTGATGCCAGTTTGGGTCTCAATTCTCGTACATTTGAGTGAGTTTGCAAATAACTTGGTCAGATATCGTCGATTTACAACAAATTGATGCTAGCTTAGGTCGATTGTCACTTTGTGTTGATTGAAAATTTTCGAAGACTATCTTCCTAATTCGAAGTCGAATCTCATCTATTCTCATATATTTGAGTGAATTTGCATCTAACTTGGTCAGATATCGTGGATTTACAACAAATTGATGCCAGTTTGGGTCTCAATTCTCATATATTTGAGTGCGTTTGCAGATAACTTGGTCAGATATCGTCGATTTACAACAAATTGATGCCAGTTTAGGTCGATTGTCACATTGTGTTGATTGAAAATTTTTGAAGACTATCTTCCTAATTTGAAGTCGAATTCCATCAATTCTCATATATTTGAGTGAGTTTGCATCTAACTTGGTCAGATATCGTCGATTTACAACAAATTTATGCCAGTTTAGGTCTCAATTCTCATACATTTGAGTGAGTTCGCAAATAACTTGGTCAGATATCGTCGATTTACAACAAATTGATGCCAGTTTAGGTCGATTGTCACTTTGTGTTGATTGAAAATTTTCGAAGACTATCTTTCTAATTCGTAGTCGAATCTCATCTATTCTCATATATTTGAGTGAGTTTGCATCTAACTTGGTCAGATATCGTCGATTTACAACAAATTGATGCCAGTTTGGGTCTCAATTCTCGTATATTTGAGTGAGTTTGCAAATAACTTGGTCAGATATCGTCGATTTACAACAAATTGTTGCCAGTTTAGGTCTCATTTCTCATATATTTTAGTGAGTTTGCAAATAACTTGGTCAGATATCGTCGATTTACAACAAATTGATGCCAGTTTAGGTCGATTGTCACTTTGTGTTGATTGAAAATTTTCGAAGACTATCTTCCTAATTCGAAGTCGTATCTCATCAATTTCCATAAATTCAAGTAAGTTTGCAAATAACTTGGTCAGATATCGTCGATTTACAACAAATTGATGCCAGTTTAGGTCTCAATTCTCATATATTTGAGTGAGTTTGCAAATAACTTGGTCAGATATCGTCGATTTACAACAAATTGATGCTAGCTTAGCTCGATTGTCACTTTTTGTTGATTGAAAATTTTCGAAGACTATCTTCCTAATTTGAAGTCGAATCCCATCAATTCTCATATATTTGAGTGAGTTTGCGAATAACTTGGTCAGATATCGTCGATTTACAACAAATTGATGCCAGTTTAGGTCTCAATTCTCATATATTCGAGTGAGTTTGCAAATAACTTGGTCAGATATCGTCGATTTACAACAAATTGATGCCAGTTTAGGTCTCAATTCTCATATATTTGAGTGAGTTTGCAAATAACTTGGTCAGATATCGTCGATTTACAACAAATTGATGCTAGCTTAGCTCGATTGTCACTTTGTGTTGATTGAAAATTTTCGAAGACTATCTTCCTAATTAGAAGTCGAATCCCATCAATTCTCATATATTTGAGTGAATTTGCATCTAACTTGTTCAGATATCATTGATTCAAAACAAATTGATGCCAGTTTAGGTCGATTGTCACTTTATGTTGATTGAAAATTTTCGAAGACTATCTTCCTAATTTAAAGTTGAATCCCATCAATTCTCATATATTTGAGTGAATTTGCATCTAACTTGGTCAGATATCGTCAATTTACAACAAATTGATGCCAGTTTAGGTCGATTGTCACTTTGTGTTGATTGAAAATTTTAGAAGACTATCTTCCTAATTTGAAGTCGAATCCCATCAATTCTCATATATTTGAATGAGTTTGCATCTAACTTGGTCAGATATCGTCGATTTACAACAAATTGTTGCCAAATCAGGTCGATTGTCACTTTGGGTTGATTGTAAATTTTCGAAGACTATCTTCCTAATTCGAAGTCGAATCCCATCAATTCCCCTATATTTAAGTGAGTTTGCAAATAACTTGGTCAGATATCGTCGATTTACATAAAATTGATGCCAGCTTAGGTCAATTGTCACTTTGTGTTGATTGAAAATTTTCGAAGACTATTTTCCTAATTTCAAGTCGAATCTCATCAATTTCCATATATTTGAGTGAGTTTGCATTAAACTTAGTCAGATATCGTCGATTTACAACAAATTGATGCCAATTTAGGTCGACTGTCAATTTGTGTTGATTGAAAATTTTAGAAGACTATCTCCCTAATTTGAAGTCGAATCCCATCAATTCCCCTATATTTGAGTGAGTTTGCGAATAACTTGGTCAGATATCGTCGATTTACAACAAATTGATGCCAGTTTGGGTCTCAATTCTCGTATATTTGAGTGAGTTTGCAAATAACTTGGTCAGATATCGTCGATTTACAACAAATTGATGCTAGCTTAGGTCGATTGTCACTTTGTGTTGATTGAAAATTTTCGAAGACTATCTTCCTAATTCGAAGTCGAATCTCATCTATTCTCATATATTTGAGTGAATTTGCATCTAACTTGGTCAGATATCGTGGATTTACAACAAATTGATGCCAGTTTGGGTCTCAATTCTCATATATTTGAGTGCGTTTGCAGATAACTTGGTCAGATATCGTCGATTTACAACAAATTGATGCCAGTTTAGGTCGATTGTCACATTGTGTTGATTGAAAATTTTTGAAGACTATCTTCCTAATTTGAAGTCGAATTCCATCAATTCTCATATATTTGAGTGAGTTTGCATCTAACTTGGTCAGATATCGTCGATTTACAACAAATTTATGCCAGTTTAGGTCTCAATTCTCATACATTTGAGTGAGTTCGCAAATAACTTGGTCAGATATCGTCGATTTACAACAAATTGATGCCAGTTTAGGTCGATTGTCACTTTGTGTTGATTGAAAATTTTCGAAGACTATCTTTCTAATTCGTAGTCGAATCTCATCTATTCTCATATATTTGAGTGAGTTTGCATCTAACTTGGTCAGATATCGTCGATTTACAACAAATTGATGCCAGTTTGGGTCTCAATTCTCGTATATTTGAGTGAGTTTGCAAATAACTTGGTCAGATATCGTCGATTTACAACAAATTGTTGCCAGTTTAGGTCTCATTTCTCATATATTTTAGTGAGTTTGCAAATAACTTGGTCAGATATCGTCGATTTACAACAAATTGATGCCAGTTTAGGTCGATTGTCACTTTGTGTTGATTGAAAATTTTCGAAGACTATCTTCCTAATTCGAAGTCGTATCTCATCAATTTCCATAAATTTAAGTAAGTTTGCAAATAACTTGGTCAGATATCGTCGATTTACAACAAATTGATGCCAGTTTAGGTCTCAATTCTCATATATTTGAGTGAGTTTGCAAATAACTTGGTCAGATATCGTCGATTTACAACAAATTGATGCTAGCTTAGCTCGATTGTCACTTTTTGTTGATTGAAAATTTTCGAAGACTATCTTCCTAATTTGAAGTCGAATCCCATCAATTCTCATATATTTGAGTGAGTTTGCGAATAACTTGGTCAGATATCGTCGATTTACAACAAATTGATGCCAGTTTAGGTCTCAATTCTCATATATTCGAGTGAGTTTGCAAATAACTTGGTCAGATATCGTCGATTTACAACAAATTGATGCCAGTTTAGGTCTCAATTCTCATATATTTGAGTGAGTTTGCAAATAACTTGGTCAGATATCGTCGATTTACAACAAATTGATGCTAGCTTAGCTCGATTGTCACTTTGTGTTGATTGAAAATTTTCGAAGACTATCTTCCTAATTAGAAGTCGAATCCCATCAATTCTCATATATTTGAGTGAATTTGCATCTAACTTGTTGAGATATCATTGATTCAAAACAAATTGATGCCAGTTTAGGTCGATTGTCACTTTGTGTTGATTGAAAATTTTCGAAGACTATCTTCCTAATTTAAAGTTGAATCCCATCAATTCTCATATATTTGAGTGAATTTGCATCTAACTTGGTCAGATATCGTGGATTTACAACAAATTGATGCCAGTTTAGGTCGATTGTCACATTGTGTTGATTGAAAATTTTTGAAGACTATCTTCCTAATTTGAAGTCGAATTCCATCAATTCTCATATATTTGAGTGAGTTTGCATCTAACTTGGTCAGATATCGTCGATTTACAACAAATTGTTGCCAGTTTAGGTCTCATTTCTTATATATTTTAATGAGTTTGCAAATAACTTGGTCAGATATCGTCGATTTACAACAAATTGATGCCAGTTTAGGTCGATTGTCACTTTGTGTTGACTGAAAATTTTCGAAGACTATCTTCCTAATTCGAAGTCGTATCTTATCAATTCCCATAAATTTAAGTAAGTTTGCAAATAACTTGGTCAGATATCGTCGATTTACAACAAATTGATGCCAGTTTAGGTCTCAATTCTCATATATTTGAGTGAGTTTGCAAATAACTTGGTCAGATATCATCGATTTACAACAAATTGATGCTAGCTTAGGTCTCAATTCTCATATATTTGAGTGAGTTTGCAAATAACTTGGTCAGATATCGTCGATTTACAACAAATTGATGCCAGTTTGGGTCTCAATTCTCGTATATTTGAGTGAGTTCGCAAATAACTTGGTCAGATATCGTCGATTTACAACAAATTGTTGCCAGTTTAGGTCTCATTTCTTATATATTTTAATGAGTTTGCAAATAACTTGGTCAGATATCGTCGATTTACAACAAATTGATGCCAGTTTAGGTCGATTGTCACTTTGTGTTGATTGAAAATTTTCGAAGACTATCTTCCTAATTCGAAGTCGTATCTCATCAATTCCCATAAATTTAAGTAAGTTTGCAAATAACTTGGTCAGATATCGTCGATTTACAACAAATTGATGCCAGTTTAGGTCTCAATTCTCATATATTTGAGTGAGTTTGCAAATAACTTGGTCAGATATCGTCGATTTACAACAAATTGATGCTAGCTTAGCTCGATTGTCACTTTTTGTTGATTGAAAATTTTCGAAGACTATCTTCCTAATTTGAAGTCGAATCCCATCAATTCTCATATATTTGAGTGAGATTGCATCTAACTTGTTCAGATATCATTGATTCAAAACAAATTGATGCCAGTTTAGGTCGATTGTCACTTTGTGTTGATTGAAAATTTTCGAAGACTATCTTCCTAATTCGAAGTCGAATCTCATCTATTCTCATATATTTGAGTGAATTTGCATCTAACTTGGTCAGATATCGTGGATTTACAACAAATTGATGCCAGTTTGGGTCTCAATTCTCATATATTTGAGTGCGTTTGCAGATAACTTGGTCAGATATCGTCGATTTACAACAAATTGATGCCAGTTTAGGTCGATTGTCACATTGTGTTGATTGAAAATTTTTGAAGACTATCTTCCTAATTTGAAGTCGAATTCCATCAATTCTCATATATTTAAGTTAGTTTGCATCTAACTTGGTCAGATATCGTCGATTTACAACAAATTGTTGCCTGTTTAGGTCGATTGTCACTTTGTGTTGATTGAGAAGTTTCGAAGACTATCTTTCTAATTCGTAGTCGAATCTCATCTATTCTCATATATTTGAGTGAGTTTGCATCTAACTTGGTCAGATATCGTCGATTTACAACAAATTGATGCCAGTTTGGGTCTCAATTCTCGTATATTTGAGTGAATTTGCAAATAACTTGGTCAGATATCGTCGATTTACAACAAATTGTTGCCAGTTTAGGTCTCATTTCTTATATATTTTAGTGAGTTTGCAAATAACTTGGTCAGATATCGTCGATTTACAACAAATTGATGCCAGTTTAGGTCGATTGTCACTTTGTGTTAATTGAAAATTTTCGAAGACTATCTTCCTAATTCGAAGTCGTATCTCATCAATTCCCATAAATTTAAGTAAGTTTGCAAATAACTTGGTCAGATATCGTCGATTTACAACAAATTGATGCCAGTTTAGGTCTCAATTCTCATATATTTGAGTGAGTTTGCAAATAACTTGGTCAGATATCGTCGATTTACAACAAATTGATGCTAGCTTAGCTCGATTGTCACTTTTTGTTGATTGAAAATTTTCGAAGACTATCTTCCAAATTTGAAGTCGAATCCCATCAATTCTCATATATTTGAGTGAGATTGCATCTAACTTGTTCAGATATCATTGATTCAAAACAAATTGATGCCAGTTTAGGTCGATTGTCACTTTGTGTTGATTGAAAATTTTCGAAGACTATCTTCCTAATTTAAAGTCGATTCCCATCAATTCTCATATATTTGAGTGAATTTGCATCTAACTTGTTCAGATATCGTCGATTTACAACAAATTGATGCCAGTTTAGGTCGATTGTCCCTTTGTGTTGATTGAAAATTTTCGAAGACTATCTTCCTAATTCGAAGTCGAATCTCATCTATTCTCATATATTTGAGTGAGTTTGCATCTAACTTGGTCAGATATCGTGGATTTACAACAAATTGATGCCAGTTTGGGTCTCAATTCTCATATATTTGAGTGCGTTTGCAAATAACTTGGTCAGATATCGTCGATTTACAACAAATTGATGCCAGTTTAGGTCGATTGTCACTTTGTGTTGATTGGAAATTTTCGAAGACTATTTTCCTAATTCGAAGTCGAATCCCGTCAATTCTCATAAATTCAAGTGAATTTGCATCTAACTTGGTCAGATATCGTCAATTTACAACAATTTGATGCCAGTTTAGGTCGATTGTCACTTTGTGTTGATTGAAAATTTTCGAAGACTATCTTCCTAATTCGAAGTCGAATCTCATCTATTCTCATATATTTGAGTGAATTTGCATCTAACTTGGTCAGATATCGTCGATTTACAACAAATTGATGCCAGTTTGGGTCTCAATTCTCGTATATTTGAGTGAGTTTGCAAATAACTTGGTCAGATATCGTCGATTTACAACAAATTGTTGCCAGTTTAGGTCTCATTTCTTATATATTTTAGTGAGTTTGCAAATAACTTGGTCAGATATCATCGATTTACAACAAATTGATGCCAGTTTAGGTCGATTGTCACTTTGTGTTGATTGAAAATTTTCGAAGACTATCTTCCTAATTCGAAGTCGTATCTCATCAATTCCCATAAATTTAAGTAAGTTTGCAAATAACTTGGTCAGATATCGTCGATTTACAACAAATTTATGCCAGTTTAGGTCTCAATTCTCATATATTTGAGTGAGTTTGCAAATAACTTGGTCAGATATCGTCGATTTACAACAAATTGATGCTAGCTTAGCTCGATTGTCACTTTTTGTTGATTGAAAATTTTCGAAGACTATCTTCCTAATTTGAAGTCGAATCCCATCAATTCTCATATATTTGAGTGAGATTGCATCTAACTTGTTCAGATATCATTGATTCAAAACAAATTGATGCCAGTTTAGGTCGATTGTCACTTTGTGTTGATTGAAAATTTTCGAAGACTATCTTCCTAATTCGAAGTCGAATCTCATCTATTCTCATATATTTGAGTGAATTTGCATCTAACTTGGTCAGATATCGTGGATTTACAACAAATTGATGCCAGTTTGGGTCTCAATTCTCATATATTTGAGTGCGTTTGCAGATAACTTGGTCAGATATCGTCGATTTACAACAAATTGATGCCAGTTTAGGTCGATTGTCACATTGTGTTGATTGAAAATTTTTGAAGACTATCTTCCTAATTTGAAGTCGAATTCCATCAATTCTCATATATTTAAGTTAGTTTGCATCTAACTTGGTCAGATATCGTCGATTTACAACAAATTGTTGCCTGTTTAGGTCGATTGTCACTTTGTGTTGATTGAGAAGTTTCGAAGACTATCTTTCTAATTCGTAGTCGAATCTCATCTATTCTCATATATTTGAGTGAGTTTGCATCTAACTTGGTCAGATATCGTCGATTTACAACAAATTGATGCCAGTTTGGGTCTCAATTCTCGTATATTTGAGTGAATTTGCAAATAACTTGGTCAGATATCGTCGATTTACAACAAATTGTTGCCAGTTTAGGTCTCATTTCTTATATATTTTAGTGAGTTTGCAAATAACTTGGTCAGATATCGTCGATTTACAACAAATTGATGCCAGTTTAGGTCGATTGTCACTTTGTGTTAATTGAAAATTTTCGAAGACTATCTTCCTAATTCGAAGTCGTATCTCATCAATTCCCATAAATTTAAGTAAGTTTGCAAATAACTTGGTCAGATATCGTCGATTTACAACAAATTGATGCCAGTTTAGGTCTCAATTCTCATATATTTGAGTGAGTTTGCAAATAACTTGGTCAGATATCGTCGATTTACAACAAATTGATGCTAGCTTAGCTCGATTGTCACTTTTTGTTGATTGAAAATTTTCGAAGACTATCTTCCTAATTTGAAGTCGAATCCCATCAATTCTCATATATTTGAGTGAGATTGCATCTAACTTGTTCAGATATCATTGATTCAAAACAAATTGATGCCAGTTTAGGTCGATTGTCACTTTGTGTTGATTGAAAATTTTCGAAGACTATCTTCCTAATTTAAAGTCGATTCCCATCAATTCTCATATATTTGAGTGAATTTGCATCTAACTTGTTCAGATATCGTCGATTTACAACAAATTGATGCCAGTTTAGGTCGATTGTCACTTTGTGTTGATTGAAAATTTTCGAAGACTATCTTCCTAATTCGAAGTCGAATCTCATCTATTCTCATATATTTGAAAGAGTTTGCATCTAACTTGGTTAGATATCGTGGATTTACAACAAATTGATGCCAGTTTGGGTCTCAATTCTCATATATTTGAGTGCGTTTGCAAATAACTTGGTCAGATATCGTCGATTTACAACAAATTGATGCCAGTTTAGGTCGATTGTCACATTGTGTTGATTGAAAATTTCTGAAGACTATCTTCCTAATTTGAAGTCGAATTCCATCAATTCTCATATATTTAAGTGAGTTTGCATCTAACTAGGTCAGATATCGTCGATTTACAACAAATTGATGCCAGTTTGGGTCTCAATTCTCATATATTTGAGTGAGTTTGCATCTAACTTGGTCAGATATCGTCGATCTACAACAAATTGATGCCTGTTTAGGTCGATTGTCACTTTGTGTTGATTGAGAAGTTTCGAAGACTATCTTTCTAATTCGTAGTCGAATCTCATCTATTCTCATATATTTGAGTGAGTTTGCATCTAACTTGGTCAGATATCGTCGATTTACAACAAATTGATGCCAGTTTGGGTCTCAATTCTCGTATATTTGAGTGAGTTTGCAAATAACTTGGTCAGATATCGTCGAATTACAAAAAATTGTTGCCAGTTTAGGTCTCATTTCTTATATATTTTAGTGAGTTTGCAAATAACTTGGTCGGATATCGTCGATTTACAACAAATTGATGCCAGTTTAGGTCGATTGTCACTTTGTGTTGATTGAAAATTTTCGAAGACTATCTTCCTAATTCGAAGTCGTATCTCATCAATTCCCATAAATTTAAGTAAGTTTGCAAATAACTTGGTCAGATATCGTCGATTTACAACAAATTGATGCCAGTTTAGGTCTCAATTCTCATATATTTGAGTGAGTTTGCAAATAACTTGGTCAGATATCGTCGATTTACAACAAATTGATGCCAGTTTAGGTCGATTGTCACTTTGTGTTTATTGAAAATTTTCGAAGACTATCTTCCTAATTCGAAGTCGAATCTCATCAATTCTCATATATTTGAATGAGTTTGCATCTAACTTTGTCAGATATCGTCGTTTTAAAACAAATTGATGCCAGTTTAGGTCGATTGTCACTTTGTGTTGATTGAAAATTTACGAAGACTATCTTCCTAATTCGGAGTCGAATCTCATCAATTCCCATAAATTTAAGTAAGTTTGCAAATAACTTGGTCAGATATCGTCGATTTACAAGAAATTGATGCCAGTTTAGGTCTCAATTCTCATATATTTGGGTGAGTTTGCATCTAACTTGGTCAGATATCGTCGATTTACAACAAATTGATGCCTGTTTAGGTCGATTGTCACTTTGTCTTGATTGAGAAGTTTCAAAGACTATCTTTCTAATTCGTATTCGAATCTCATCTATTCTCATATATTTGAGTGAGTTTGCATCTAACTTGTTCAGATATCGTCGATTTACAACAAATTGATGCCAGTTTGGGTCTCAATTCTCATATATTTGATTGAGTTTTCAAATAACTTGGTCAGATATCGTCGATTTACAACAAATTGTTGCCAGTTTAGGTCTCAATTCTCATATATTTGAGTGAGTTTGCAAATAACTTGGTCAGATATCGTCGATTTACAACGAATTGATGCCAGCATAGGTCGATTGTCACTTTGTGTTGATTGGAAATTTTCGTAGACTATCCTCCTAATTTCAAGTCGAATCTCATCAATTTCCATATATTTAAGTGAGTTTGCATCTAACTTGGTCAGATATCGTCGATTTACAACAAATTGATGCCAGTTTAGGTCGATTGTCACTTTGTGTTGATTGAAAATTTTCGAAGACTATCTTCCTAATTCGAAGTCGTATCTCATCAATTCCCATAAATTTGAGTAGGTTTGCAAATAACTTGGTCAGATATCGTCGATTTACAACAAATTGATGCCAGTTTAGGTCTCATTTCTCATATATTTGAGTGAGTTTGCAAATAACTTGGTCAGATATCGTCGATTTACAACAAATTGATGCCAGTTTAGGTCTCAATTCTCATATATTCGAGTGAGTTTGCATCTAACTTGGTCAGATATCGTCGATTTACAACAAATTGTTGCCTGTTTAGGTCGATTGTCACTTTGTGTTGATTCAGAAGTTTCGAAGACTATCTTTCTAATTCGTAGTCGAATCTCATCTATTCTCATATATTTGAGTGAGTTTGCATCTAACTTGGTCAGATATCGTCGATTTACAACAAATTGATGCCAGTTTGGGTCTCAATTCTCGTATATTTGAGTGAGTTTGCAAATAACTTGGTCAGATACCGTCGATTTACAAAAAATTGTTGCCAGTATAGGTCTCATTTCTTATATATTTTAGTGAGTTTGCAAATAACTTGGTCAGATATCGTCGATTTGCAACAAATTGATGCCAGTTTAGGTCGATTGTCACTTTGTGTTGATTGAAAATTTTCGAAGACTATCTTCCTAATTCGAAGTCGTATCTCATCAATTCCCATAAATTTAAGTAAGTTTGCAAATAACTTGGTCAGATATCGTCGATTTACAACAAATTGATGCCAGTTTAGGTCTCAATTCTCATATATTTGAGTGAGTTTGTAAATAACTTGGTCAGATATCGTCGATTTACAACAAATTGATGCTAGCTTAGCTCGATTGTCACTTTTTGTTGATTGTAAATTTTCGAAGACAATCTTCCTAATTTGAAGTCGAATCCCATCAATTCTCATATATTTGAGTGAGATTGCATCTAACTTGTTCAGATATCATTGATTTAAAACAAATTGATGCCAGTTTAGGTCGATTGTCACTTTGTGTTGATTGAAAATTTTCGAAGACTATCTTCCTAATTTAAAGTCGAATCCCATCAATTCTCATATATTTGAGTGAATTTGCATCTAACTTGGTCAGATATCGTCGATTTACAACAAATTGATGCCAGTTTAGGTCGATTGTCACTTTGTGTTGATTGAAAGTTTTCGAAGACTATCTTCCTAATTCGAAGTCGAATCCCATCTATTCTCATATATTTGAGTGAGTTTGCATCTAAGTTGGTCAGATATCGTCGATTTACAACAAATTGATGCCAGTTTAGGTCGATTGTCACATTGTGTTGATTGAAAATTTTTGAAGACTATCTTCCTAATTTGAAGTCGAATTCCATCAATTCTCATATATTTAAGTGAGTTTGCATCTAACTTGGTCAGATATCGTCGATTTACAACAAATTGATGCCAGTTTAGGTCTCAATTCTCATATATTTGAGTGAGTTTGCATCTAACTTGATCAGATATCGTCGATTTACAACAAATTGATGCCTGTTTAGTTCGATTGTCACTTTGTGTTGATTGAGAAGTTTCGAAGACTATCTTTCTAATTCGAAGTCGAATCTCATCTATTCTCATATATTTGAGTGAGTTTGCATCTAACTTGGTCAGATATCGTCGATTTACAACAAATTGATGCCAGTTTGGGTCTCAATTCTCGTATATTTGAGTGAGTTTGCAAATAACTTGGTCAGATATCGTCGATTTACAAAAAATTGTTGCCAGTTTAGGTCTCATTTCTTATATATTTTAGTGAGTTTGCAAATAACTTGGTCAGATATCGTCGATTTACAACAAATTGATGCCAGTTTAGGTCGATTGTCACTTTGTGTTGATTGAAAATTTTCGAAGACTATCTTCCTAATTCGAAGTCGTATCTCATCAATTCCCATAAATTTAAGTGAGTTTGCAAATAACTTGGTCAGATATCGTCGATTTACAACAAATTGATGCGAGTTTAGGTCTCAATTCTCATATATTTGAGTGAGTTCGCAAATAACTTGGTCAGATATCGTCGATTTACAACAAATTGATGCCAGTTTAGGTCGATTGTCACTTTGTGTTTATTGAAAATTTTCGAAGACTATCTTCCTAATTCGAAGTCGAATCACATCAATTCTCATATATTTGAATGAGTTTGCATCTAACTTTGTCAGATATCGTCGTTGTAAAACAAATTGATGCCAGTTTAGGTCGATTGTCACTTTGTGTTGATTGAAAATTTACGAAGACTATCTTCCTAATTCGGAGTCGAATCTCATCAATTCCCATGAATTTAAGTAAGTTTGCAAATAACTTGGTCAGATATCGTCGATTTACAAGAAATTGATGCCAGTTTAGGTCTCAATTCTCATATATTTGAGTGAGTTTGCATCTAACTTGGTCAGATATCGTCGATTTACAACAAATTGATGCCTGTTTAGGTCGATTGTCACTTTGTCTTGATTGAGAAGTTTCGAAGACTATCTTTCTAATTCGTATTCGAATCTCATCTATTCTCATATATTTGAGTGAGTTTGCATCTAACTTGGTCAGATATCGTCGATTTACAACAAATTGATGCCAGTTTGGGTCTCAATTCTCATATATTTGAGTAAGTTTGCAAATAACTTGGTCAGATATCGTGGATTTACAACAAATTGATGCCAGTTTATGTCGATTGTCACTTTTTGTTGATTGGAAATTTTCGAAGACGATTTTCCTAATTCGGAGTCGAATCCCGTCAATTCTCATATATTCAAGTGAGTTTGCATCTACATTGGTCAGATATCGTCGATTTACAACAAATTGATGCCAGTTTAGGTCTCAATTCTCATATATTCAAGTGAGTTTGCATCTAACTTGGTCAGATATCGTCGATTTACAAAAAGTTGATGCCTGTTTTGGTCGATTGTCACTTTGTGTTGATTGAGAATTTTCGGAGACTATCTTTCTAATTCGAAGTCGAATCTCATCTATTCTCATATATTTGAGTGAGTTTGCATCTAACTTGGTCAGATATCGTCGATTTACAACAAATTGATGCCAGTTTATGTCGATTGTCACTTTTTGTTGATTGAAAATTTACGAAGACTATCTTCCTAATTCGAAGTCGTATCTCATCAATTCCCATAAATTTGAGTAGGTTTGCAAATAACTTGGTCAGATATCTTCGATTTACAACAAATTGATGCCAGTTTAGGTCTCATTTCTCATATATTTGAGTGAGTTTGCAAATAACTTGGTCAGATATCGTCGATTTACAACAAATTGATGCCAGTTTAGGTCTCAATTCTCATATATTCGAGTGAGTTTGCATCTAACTTGGTCAGATATCGTCGATTTACAACAAATTGATGCCAGTTTAGGTCGATTGTCACTTTGTGTTGATTGAAAATTTTCGAAGACTATCTTCCTAATTCGAAGTCGTATCTCATCAATTCCCATAAATTTGAGTAGGTTTGCAAATAACTTGGTCAGATATCGTCGATTTACAACAAATTGATGCCAGTTTAGGTCTCATTTCTCATATATTTGAGTGAGTTTGCAAATAACTTGGTCAGATATCGTCGATTTACAACAAATTGATGCCAGTTTAGGTCTCAATTCTCATATATTCGAGTGAGTTTGCATCTAACTTGGTCAGATATCGTCGATTTACAACAAATTGTTGCCTGTTTAGGTCGATTGTCACTTTGTGTTGATTCAGAAGTTTCGAAGACTATCTTTCTAATTCGTAGTCGAATCTCATCTATTCTCATATATTTGAGTGAGTTTGCATCTAACTTGGTCAGATATCGTCGATTTACAACAAATTGATGCCAGTTTGGGTCTCAATTCTCGTATATTTGAGTGAGTTTGCAAATAACTTGGTCAGATACCGTCGATTTACAAAAAATTGTTGCCAGTATAGGTCTCATTTCTTATATATTTTAGTGAGTTTGCAAATAACTTGGTCAGATATCGTCGATTTGCAACAAATTGATGCCAGTTTAGGTCGATTGTCACTTTGTGTTGATTGAAAATTTTCGAAGACTATCTTCCTAATTCGAAGTCGTATCTCATCAATTCCCATAAATTTAAGTAAGTTTGCAAATAACTTGGTCAGATATCGTCGATTTACAACAAATTGATGCCAGTTTAGGTCTCAATTCTCATATATTTGAGTGAGTTTGTAAATAACTTGGTCAGATATCGTCGATTTACAACAAATTGATGCTAGCTTAGCTCGATTGTCACTTTTTGTTGATTGTAAATTTTCGAAGACAATCTTCCTAATTTGAAGTCGAATCCCATCAATTCTCATATATTTGAGTGAGATTGCATCTAACTTGTTCAGATATCATTGATTTAAAACAAATTGATGCCAGTTTAGGTCGATTGTCACTTTGTGTTGATTGAAAATTTTCGAAGACTATCTTCCTAATTTAAAGTCGAATCCCATCAATTCTCATATATTTGAGTGAATTTGCATCTAACTTGGTCAGATATCGTCGATTTACAACAAATTGATGCCAGTTTAGGTCGATTGTCACTTTGTGTTGATTGAAAGTTTTCGAAGACTATCTTCCTAATTCGAAGTCGAATCCCATCTATTCTCATATATTTGAGTGAGTTTGCATCTAAGTTGGTCAGATATCGTCGATTTACAACAAATTGATGCCAGTTTAGGTCGATTGTCACATTGTGTTGATTGAAAATTTTTGAAGACTATCTTCCTAATTTGAAGTCGAATTCCATCAATTCTCATATATTTAAGTGAGTTTGCATCTAACTTGGTCAGATATCGTCGATTTACAACAAATTGATGCCAGTTTAGGTCTCAATTCTCATATATTTGAGTGAGTTTGCATCTAACTTGATCAGATATCGTCGATTTACAACAAATTGATGCCTGTTTAGTTCGATTGTCACTTTGTGTTGATTGAGAAGTTTCGAAGACTATCTTTCTAATTCGAAGTCGAATCTCATCTATTCTCATATATTTGAGTGAGTTTGCATCTAACTTGGTCAGATATCGTCGATTTACAACAAATTGATGCCAGTTTGGGTCTCAATTCTCGTATATTTGAGTGAGTTTGCAAATAACTTGGTCAGATATCGTCGATTTACAAAAAATTGTTGCCAGTTTAGGTCTCATTTCTTATATATTTTAGTGAGTTTGCAAATAACTTGGTCAGATATCGTCGATTTACAACAAATTGATGCCAGTTTAGGTCGATTGTCACTTTGTGTTGATTGAAAATTTTCGAAGACTATCTTCCTAATTCGAAGTCGTATCTCATCAATTCCCATAAATTTAAGTAAGTTTGCAAATAACTTGGTCAGATATCGTCGATTTACAACAAATTGATGCGAGTTTAGGTCTCAATTCTCATATATTTGAGTGAGTTCGCAAATAACTTGGTCAGATATCGTCGATTTACAACAAATTGATGCCAGTTTAGGTCGATTGTCACTTTGTGTTTATTGAAAATTTTCGAAGACTATCTTCCTAATTCGAAGTCGAATCACATCAATTCTCATATATTTGAATGAGTTTGCATCTAACTTTGTCAGATATCGTCGTTGTAAAACAAATTGATGCCAGTTTAGGTCGATTGTCACTTTGTGTTGATTGAAAATTTACGAAGACTATCTTCCTAATTCGGAGTCGAATCTCATCAATTCCCATGAATTTAAGTAAGTTTGCAAATAACTTGGTCAGATATCGTCGATTTACAAGAAATTGATGCCAGTTTAGGTCTCAATTCTCATATATTTGAGTGAGTTTGCATCTAACTTGGTCAGATATCGTCGATTTACAACAAATTGATGCCTGTTTAGGTCGATTGTCACTTTGTCTTGATTGAGAAGTTTCGAAGACTATCTTTCTAATTCGTATTCGAATCTCATCTATTCTCATATATTTGAGTGAGTTTGCATCTAACTTGGTCAGATATCGTCGATTTACAACAAATTGATGCCAGTTTGGGTCTCAATTCTCATATATTTGAGTAAGTTTGCAAATAACTTGGTCAGATATCGTGGATTTACAACAAATTGATGCCAGTTTATGTCGATTGTCACTTTTTGTTGATTGGAAATTTTCGAAGACGATTTTCCTAATTCGGAGTCGAATCCCGTCAATTCTCATATATTCAAGTGAGTTTGCATCTACATTGGTCAGATATCGTCGATTTACAACAAATTGATGCCAGTTTAGGTCTCAATTCTCATATATTCAAGTGAGTTTGCATCTAACTTGGTCAGATATCGTCGATTTACAAAAAGTTGATGCCTGTTTTGGTCGATTGTCACTTTGTGTTGATTGAGAATTTTCGGAGACTATCTTTCTAATTCGAAGTCGAATCTCATCTATTCTCATATATTTGAGTGAGTTTGCATCTAACTTGGTCAGATATCGTCGATTTACAACAAATTGATGCCAGTTTATGTCGATTGTCACTTTTTGTTGATTGAAAATTTACGAAGACTATCTTCCTAATTCGAAGTCGTATCTCATCAATTCCCATAAATTTGAGTAGGTTTGCAAATAACTTGGTCAGATATCTTCGATTTACAACAAATTGATGCCAGTTTAGGTCTCATTTCTCATATATTTGAGTGAGTTTGCAAATAACTTGGTCAGATATCGTCGATTTACAACAAATTGATGCCAGTTTAGGTCTCAATTCTCATATATTCGAGTGAGTTTGCATCTAACTTGGTCAGATATCGTCGATTTACAACAAATTGATGCCAGTTTAGGTCGATTGTCACTTTGTGTTGATTGAAAATTTTCGAAGACTATCTTCCTAATTCGAAGTCGTATCTCATCAATTCCCATAAATTTGAGTAGGTTTGCAAATAACTTGGTCAGATATCGTCGATTTACAACAAATTGATGCCAGTTTAGGTCTCATTTCTCATATATTTGAGTGAGTTTGCAAATAACTTGGTCAGATATCGTCGATTTACAACAAATTGATGCCAGTTTAGGTCTCAATTCTCATATATTCGAGTGAGTTTGCATCTAACTTGGTCAGATATCGTCGATTTACAACAAATTGTTGCCTGTTTAGGTCGATTGTCACTTTGTGTTGATTCAGAAGTTTCGAAGACTATCTTTCTAATTCGTAGTCGAATCTCATCTATTCTCATATATTTGAGTGAGTTTGCATCTAACTTGGTCAGATATCGTCGATTTACAACAAATTGATGCCAGTTTGGGTCTCAATTCTCGTATATTTGAGTGAGTTTGCAAATAACTTGGTCAGATACCGTCGATTTACAAAAAATTGTTGCCAGTATAGGTCTCATTTCTTATATATTTTAGTGAGTTTGCAAATAACTTGGTCAGATATCGTCGATTTGCAACAAATTGATGCCAGTTTAGGTCGATTGTCACTTTGTGTTGATTGAAAATTTTCGAAGACTATCTTCCTAATTCGAAGTCGTATCTCATCAATTCCCATAAATTTAAGTAAGTTTGCAAATAACTTGGTCAGATATCGTCGATTTACAACAAATTGATGCCAGTTTAGGTCTCAATTCTCATATATTTGAGTGAGTTTGTAAATAACTTGGTCAGATATCGTCGATTTACAACAAATTGATGCTAGCTTAGCTCGATTGTCACTTTTTGTTGATTGTAAATTTTCGAAGACAATCTTCCTAATTTGAAGTCGAATCCCATCAATTCTCATATATTTGAGTGAGATTGCATCTAACTTGTTCAGATATCATTGATTTAAAACAAATTGATGCCAGTTTAGGTCGATTGTCACTTTGTGTTGATTGAAAATTTTCGAAGACTATCTTCCTAATTTAAAGTCGAATCCCATCAATTCTCATATATTTGAGTGAATTTGCATCTAACTTGGTCAGATATCGTCGATTTACAACAAATTGATGCCAGTTTAGGTCGATTGTCACTTTGTGTTGATTGAAAGTTTTCGAAGACTATCTTCCTAATTCGAAGTCGAATCCCATCTATTCTCATATATTTGAGTGAGTTTGCATCTAAGTTGGTCAGATATCGTCGATTTACAACAAATTGATGCCAGTTTAGGTCGATTGTCACATTGTGTTGATTGAAAATTTTTGAAGACTATCTTCCTAATTTGAAGTCGAATTCCATCAATTCTCATATATTTAAGTGAGTTTGCATCTAACTTGGTCAGATATCGTCGATTTACAACAAATTGATGCCAGTTTAGGTCTCAATTCTCATATATTTGAGTGAGTTTGCATCTAACTTGATCAGATATCGTCGATTTACAACAAATTGATGCCTGTTTAGTTCGATTGTCACTTTGTGTTGATTGAGAAGTTTCGAAGACTATCTTTCTAATTCGAAGTCGAATCTCATCTATTCTCATATATTTGAGTGAGTTTGCATCTAACTTGGTCAGATATCGTCGATTTACAACAAATTGATGCCAGTTTGGGTCTCAATTCTCGTATATTTGAGTGAGTTTGCAAATAACTTGGTCAGATATCGTCGATTTACAAAAAATTGTTGCCAGTTTAGGTCTCATTTCTTATATATTTTAGTGAGTTTGCAAATAACTTGGTCAGATATCGTCGATTTACAACAAATTGATGCGAGTTTAGGTCTCAATTCTCATATATTTGAGTGAGTTCGCAAATAACTTGGTCAGATATCGTCGATTTACAACAAATTGATGCCAGTTTAGGTCGATTGTCACTTTGTGTTTATTGAAAATTTTCGAAGACTATCTTCCTAATTCGAAGTCGAATCACATCAATTCTCATATATTTGAATGAGTTTGCATCTAACTTTGTCAGATATCGTCGTTGTAAAACAAATTGATGCCAGTTTAGGTCGATTGTCACTTTGTGTTGATTGAAAATTTACGAAGACTATCTTCCTAATTCGGAGTCGAATCTCATCAATTCCCATGAATTTAAGTAAGTTTGCAAATAACTTGGTCAGATATCGTCGATTTACAAGAAATTGATGCCAGTTTAGGTCTCAATTCTCATATATTTGAGTGAGTTTGCATCTAACTTGGTCAGATATCGTCGATTTACAACAAATTGATGCCTGTTTAGGTCGATTGTCACTTTGTCTTGATTGAGAAGTTTCGAAGACTATCTTTCTAATTCGTATTCGAATCTCATCTATTCTCATATATTTGAGTGAGTTTGCATCTAACTTGGTCAGATATCGTCGATTTACAACAAATTGATGCCAGTTTGGGTCTCAATTCTCATATATTTGAGTAAGTTTGCAAATAACTTGGTCAGATATCGTGGATTTACAACAAATTGATGCCAGTTTATGTCGATTGTCACTTTTTGTTGATTGGAAATTTTCGAAGACGATTTTCCTAATTCGGAGTCGAATCCCGTCAATTCTCATATATTCAAGTGAGTTTGCATCTACATTGGTCAGATATCGTCGATTTACAACAAATTGATGCCAGTTTAGGTCTCAATTCTCATATATTCAAGTGAGTTTGCATCTAACTTGGTCAGATATCGTCGATTTACAAAAAGTTGATGCCTGTTTTGGTCGATTGTCACTTTGTGTTGATTGAGAATTTTCGGAGACTATCTTTCTAATTCGAAGTCGAATCTCATCTATTCTCATATATTTGAGTGAGTTTGCATCTAACTTGGTCAGATATCGTCGATTTACAACAAATTGATGCCAGTTTATGTCGATTGTCACTTTTTGTTGATTGAAAATTTACGAAGACTATCTTCCTAATTCGGAGTCGAATCTCATCAATTCCCCTATATTTGAGTGAGTTTGCGAATAACTTGGTCAGATATCGTCGATTTACAACAAATTCATGCCAGTTTAGGTCGATTGTCACTTTGTGTTGATTGGAAATTTTCGAAGACTATTTTCCTAATTCGAAGTCGAATCCCGTCAATTCTCATATATTCAAGTGAGTTTGCAAATAAATTGGTCAGATATCGGCGATTTACAACGAATTGATGCCAGCATAGGTCGATTGTCACTTTGTGTTGATTGAAAATTTTCGAAGACTATTTTCCTAATTCGAAGTCGTATTTCATCAATTCCCATAAATTTGAGTAAATTTGCAAATAACTTGGTCAGATATCGTCGATTTACAACAAATTGATGCCAGTTTAGGTCTCAATTCTCATATATTCGAGTGAGTTTGCAAATAACTTGGTCAGATATCGTCGATTTACAACAAATTGATGCTAGCTTAGCTCGATTGTCACTTTGTGTTGATTGAAAATTTTCGAAGACTATCTTCCTAATTTGAAGTCGAATCCCATCAATTCTCATATATTTGAGTGAATTTGCATCTAACTTGGTCAGATATCGTCGATTTACAACAAATTGATGCTAGCTTAGCTCGATTGTCACTTTGTGTTGATTGAAAATTTTCGAAGACTATCTTCCTAATTTGAAGTCGATTCCCATCAATTCTCATATATTTGAGTGAATTTGCATCTAACTTGGTCAGATGTCGTAGATTTACAACAAATTGATGCCAGTTTATGTCGATTGTCACTTTTTGTTGATTGAAAATTTACGAAGACTATCTTCCTAATTCGGAGTCGAATTCCATCAATTCTCATATATTTGAGTGAGTTTGCATCTAACTTGGTCAGATATCGTCGATTTACAACAAATTGATGCCAGTTTGGGTGTCAATTCTCATATATTTGAGTAAGTTTGCAAATAACTTGGTCAGATATCGTCGATTTACAACGAATTGATGCCAGCATAGGTCGATTGTCACTTTGTGTTGATTGGAAATTTTCGAAGACTATTTTCCTAATTTCAAGTCAAATCTCATCAATTCCCCTTTATTTGAGTGAGTTTGCGAATAACTTGGTCAGATATCGTCGATTTACAACAAATTGATGCCAGTTTAGGTCGATTGTCACTTTGTGTTGATTGGAAATTTTCGAAGACTATCTTCCTAATTTGAAGTCGAATCCCATCAATTCTCATATATTTGAGTGAATTTGCATCTAACTTGGTCAGATATCATGGATTTACCACAAATTGATGCCAGTTTATGTCGATTGTCACTTTTTGTTGATTGAAAATTTACGAAGACTATCTTCCTAATTCGGAGTCGAATCTCATCAATTCCCCTATATTTGAGTGAGTTTGCGAATAACTTGGTCAGATATCGTCGATTTACAAAAAATTCATGCCAGTTTAGGTCGATTGTCACTTTGTGTTGATTGGAAATTTTCGAAGACTATTTTCCTAATTCGAAGTCGAATCTCATCAATTTCCATATATTTAAGTGAGTTTGCATCTAACTTGGTCAGATATCGTCGATTTACAACAAATTGATGCCAGTTTAGGTCTCATTTCTCATATATTTTAGTGAGTTTTCAAATAACTTGGTCAGATATCGTCGATTTACAACAAATTGATGCTAGCTTAGCTCGATTGTCACTTTGTGTTGATTGAAAATTTTCGAAGACTATCTTCCTAATTTGAAGTCGATTCCCATCAATTCTCATATATTTGAGTGAATTTGCATCTAACTTGGTCAGATGTCGTAGATTTACAACAAATTGATGCCAGTTTATGTCGATTGTCACTTTTTGTTGATTGAAAATTTACGAAGACTATCTTCCTAATTCGGAGTCGAATTCCATCAATTCTCATATATTTGAGTGAGTTTGCATCTAACTTGGTCAGATATCGTCGATTTACAACAAATTGATGCCAGTTTAGGTCTCAATTCTCATATATTTGAGTGAGTTTGCATCTAACTTGGTCAGATATCGTCGATTTCCAACAAATTGATGCCTGTTTAGGTCGATTGTCACTTTGTGTTGATTGAGAATTTTCTAAGACTATCCTTCTAATTCGTAGTCGAATCTCATCTAATCTCATATATTTGAGTGAGTTTGCATCTAACTTGGTCAGATATCGTCGATTTACAACAAACTGATGCCAGTTTAGGTCGATTGTCACTTTGTGTTGATTGAAAATTTACGAAGACTATCTTCCTAATTCGGAGTCGAATCTCATCAATTCCCCTATATTTGAGTGAGTTTGCAAATAACTTGGTCAGATATCGGCGATTTACAACAAATTGATGCCAGTTTAGGTCGATTGTCACTTTGTGTTGATTGAAAATTTTCGAAGACTATCTTCCTAATTCGAAGTCGAATCTCATCAATTCCCATAAATTCAAGTAAGTTTGCAAATAACTTGGTCAGATATCGTCGATTTACAACAAATTGATGCCAGTTTAGGTCTCAATTCTCATATATTTGAGTGAGTTTGCAAATAATTTGGTCAGATATCGTCGATTTACAACAAATTGATGCCAGTTTAGGTCTATTGTCACTTTGTTTTTATTGAAAATTTTCGAAGACTATCTTCCTAATTCGAAGTCGAATCTCATCAATTCTCATATATTTGAATGAGTTTGCATCTAACTTTGTCAGATATCGTCGTTTTAAATCAAATTGATGCCAGTTTAGGTCGATTGTCACTTTGTGTTGATTGAAAATTTACGAGGACTATCTTCCTAATTCGGAGTCGAATCTCATCAATTCCCATAAATTTAAGTAAGTTTGAAAATAACTTGGTCAGATATCGTCGATTTACAACAAATTGATGCCAGTTTAGGTCTCATTTCTCATATATTTTAGTGAGTTTGCGAATAACTTGGTCAGATATCGTCGATTAACAACAAATTGATGCCAGTTTAGGTCGATTGTCACTTTGTCTTGATTGAAAATTTTCGAAGACTATCTTCCTAATTCGAAGTCGAAACTCATCAATTCCCATAAATTTAAGTAAGTTTGCAAATAACTTGGTCAGATATCGTCGATTTACAACAAATTGATGCCAGTTTAGGTCTCAATTCTCATATATTCGAGTGAGTTTGCAAATAACTTGGTCAGATATCGTCGATTTACAACAAATTGATGCTAGCTTAGCTCGATTGTCACTTTGTGTTGATTGAAAATTTTCGAAGACTATCTTCCTAATTAGAAGTCGAATCCCATCAATTCTCATATATTTGAGTGAATTTGCATCTAACTTGGTCAGATATCCTGGATTTACAACAAATTGATGCCAGTTTATGTCGATTGTCACTTTTTGTTGATTGGAAATTTTCGAAGACGATTTTCCTAATTCGAAGTCGAATCCCATCAATTCTCATATATTCAAGTGAGGTTGCATCTAACTTGGTCAGATATCGTCGATTTACAACAAATTGATGTCAGTTCAGGTCTCAATTCTCATATATTTGAGTGAGTTTGCATCTAACTTGGTCAGATATCGTCGATTTACAGAAAATTGATGCCAGTTTGGGTCTCAATTCTCATATATTTGAGTGAGTTTACAAATAACTTGGTCAGATATCGTCGATTTAGAACGAATTGATGCCAGCATAGGTCGATTGTCACATTGTGTTGATTGGAAATTTTCGAAGACTACATTCCTAATTTCAAGTCGAATCTCATCAATTTCCATATATTTAAGTGAGTTGCATCTAACTTGGTCAGATATCGTCGATTTACAACAAATTGATGCCAGTTTAGGTCTCATTTCTCATATATTTTAGTGCGTTTGCAAATAACTTGGTCAGATATCGTCGATTTACAACAAATTGATGCAAGTTTAGGTCGATTGTCACTTTGTGTTGATTGAAAATTTTCGAAGACTATCTTCCTAATTCGAAGTCGAATCTCATCAATTCCCATAAATTTAAGTAAGTTTGCAAATAACTTGGTCAGATATCGTCGATTTACAACAAATTGATGCCAGTTTAGGTCGATTGTCACTTTGTGTTGATTGGAAATTTTCGAAGACTATCTTCCTAATTTGAAGTCGAATTCCATTAATTCTCATATATTTAAGTGAGTTTGCATCTATCTTGGTCAGATATCGTCGATTTACAACAAATTGATGCCAGTTTGGGTCTCAATTCTCATATATTTGAGTGAGTTTGCAAATAACTTGGTCAGATATCGTCGATTTACAACAAATTGTTGCCAGTTTAGGTCTCAATTCTCATATATTTGAGTGAGTTTGCAAATAACTTGGTCAGATATCGTCGATTTACAACGAATTGATGCCAGCATAGGTCGATGGTCACTTTGTGTTGATTGGAAATTTTCGAAAAATATTTTCCTAATTTCAAGTCGAATCTCATCAATTTTCATATATTTAAGTGAGTATGCATCTAACTTGGTCAGATATCGTCGATTTACAACAAATTGATGCAAGTGTAGGTCTCATTTCTCATATATTTCAGTGCGTTTGCAAATAACTTGCTCAGATATCGTCGATTTACAACAAATTGATGCCAGTTTAGGTCGATTGTCACTTTGTGTTGATTGAAAATTTTCGAAGCCTATCTTCCTAATTCGAAGTCGAATCTCATCAATTCCCATAAATTTAAGTAAGTTTGCAAATAACTTGGTCAGATATCGTCGATTTACAACAAATTGATGCCAGTTTAGGTCTAAATTCTCATATATTTGAGTGAGTTTGCAAATAACTTGGTCAGATATCGTCGATTTACAACGAATTGATGCCAGCATAGGTCGATTGTCACTTTGTGTTGATTGAAAATTTTCGAAGACTATTTTCCTAATTCGAAGTCGTATTTCATCAATTCCCATAAATTTGAGTAAATTTGCAAATAACTTGGTCAGATATCGTCGATTTACAACAAATTGATGCCAGTTTAGGTCTCAATTCTCATATATTTGAGTGAGTTTGCAAATAACTTGGTCAGATATCGTCGATTTACAACAAATTGATGCTAGCTTAGCTCGATTGTCACTTTGTGTTGATTGAAAATTTTCGAAGACTATCTTCCTAATTTGAAGTCGAATCCCATCAATTCTCATATATTTGAGTGAATGTGCATCTAACTTGGTCAGATATCGTGGATTTACAACAAATTGTTGCCAGTTTATGTCGATTGTCACTTTTTGTTGATTGAAAATTCACGAAGACTATCTTCCTAATTCGGAGTTGAATCTCATCAATTCCCCTATATTTGAGTGAGTTCGCGAATAACTTGGTCAGATATCGTCGATTTACAACAAATTGATGCCAGTTTAGGTCGATTGTCACTTTGTGTTGATTGGAAATTTTCGAAGACTATCTTCCTAATTTGAAGTCGAATTCCATCAATACTCATATATTTAAGTGAGTTTGCATCTAACTTGGTCAGATATCGTCGATTTACAACAAATTGATGCCAGTTTGGGTGTCAATTCTCATATATTTGAGTAAGTTTGCAAATAACTTGGTCAGATATCGTCGATTTACAACGAATTGATGCCAGCATAGGTCGATTGTCACTTTGTGTTGATTGGAAATTTTCGAAGACTATTTTCCTAATTTCAAGTCAAATCTCATCAATTCCCCTTTATTTGAGTGAGTTTGCGAATAACTTGGTCAGATATCGTCGATTTACAACAAATTGATGCCAGATTAGGTCGATTGTCACTTTGTGTTGATTGGAAATTTTCGAAGACTATCTTCCTAATTTGAAGTCGAATCCCATCAATTCTCATATATTTGAGTGAATTTGCATCTAACTTGGTCAGATATCGTGGATTTACCACAAATTGATGCCAGTTTATGTCGATTGTCACTTTTTGTTGATTGAAAATTTACGAAGACTATCTTCCTAATTCGGAGTCGAATCTCATCAATTCCCCTATATTTGAGTGAGTTTGCGAATAACTTGGTCAGATATCGTCGATTTACAAAAAATTCATGCCAGTTTAGGTCGATTGTCACTTTGTGTTGATTGGAAATTTTCGAAGACTATTTTCCTAATTCGAAGTCGAATCTCATCAATTTCCATATATTTAAGTGAGTTTGCATCTAACTTGGTCAGATATCGTCGATTTACAACAAATTGATGCCAGTTTAGGTCTCATTTCTCATATATTTTAGTGAGTTTTCAAATAACTTGGTCAGATATCGTCGATTTACAACAAATTGATGCTAGCTTAGCTCGATTGTCACTTTGTGTTGATTGAAAATTTTCGAAGACTATCTTCCTAATTTGAAGTCGATTCCCATCAATTCTCATATATTTGAGTGAATTTGCATCTAACTTGGTCAGATGTCGTAGATTTACAACAAATTGATGCCAGTTTATGTCGATTGTCACTTTTTGTTGATTGAAAATTTACGAAGACTATCTTCCTAATTCGGAGTCGAATTCCATCAATTCTCATATATTTGAGTGAGTTTGCATCTAACTTGGTCAGATATCGTCGATTTACAACAAATTGATGCCAGTTTAGGTCTCAATTCTCATATATTTGAGTGAGTTTGCATCTAACTTGGTCAGATATCGTCGATTTCCAACAAATTGATGCCTGTTTAGGTCGATTGTCACTTTGTGTTGATTGAGAATTTTCTAAGACTATCCTTCTAATTCGTAGTCGAATCTCATCTAATCTCATATATTTGAGTGAGTTTGCATCTAACTTGGTCAGATATCGTCGATTTACAACAAACTGATGCCAGTTTAGGTCGATTGTCACTTTGTGTTGATTGAAAATTTTCGAAGACTATCTTCCTAATTTAAAGTCCAATCCCATCAATTCTCATATATTTGAGTGAATTTGCATCTAACTTGGTCAGATATCGTGGATTTACAACAAATTGATGCCAGTTTATGTCGATTGTCACTTTTTGTTGATTGAAAATTTACGAAGACTATCTTCCTAATTCGGAGTCGAATCTCATCAATTCCCCTATATTTGAGTGAGTTTGCAAATAACTTGGTCAGATATCGGCGATTTACAACAAATTGATGCCAGTTTAGGTCGATTGTCACTTTGTGTTGATTGAAAATTTTCGAAGACTATCTTCCTAATTCGAAGTCGAATCTCATCAATTCCCATAAATTCAAGTAAGTTTGCAAATAACTTGGTCAGATATCGTCGATTTACAACAAATTGATGCCAGTTTAGGTCGATTGTCACTTTGTTTTTATTGAAAATTTTCGAAGACTATCTTCCTAATTCGAAGTCGAATCTCATCAATTCTCATATATTTGAATGAGTTTGCATCTAACTTTGTCAGATATCGTCGTTTTAAATCAAATTGATGCCAGTTTAGGTCGATTGTCACTTTGTGTTGATTGAAAATTTACGAGGACTATCTTCCTAATTCGGAGTCGAATCTCATCAATTCCCATAAATTTAAGTAAGTTTGCAAATAACTTGGTCAGATATCGTCGATTTACAACAAATTGATGCCAGTTTAGGTCTCATTTCTCATATATTTTAGTGAGTTTGCGAATAACTTGGTCAGATATCGTCGATTAACAACAAATTGATGCCAGTTTAGGTCGATTGTCACTTTGTCTTGATTGAAAATTTTCGAAGACTATCTTCCTAATTCGAAGTCGAAACTCATCAATTCCCATAAATTTAAGTAAGTTTGCAAATAACTTGGTCAGATATCGTCGATTTACAACAAATTGATGCCAGTTTAGGTCTCAATTCTCATATATTCGAGTGAGTTTGCAAATAACTTGGTCAGATATCGTCGATTTACAACAAATTGATGCTAGCTTAGCTCGATTGTCACTTTGTGTTGATTGAAAATTTTCGAAGACTATCTTCCTAATTAGAAGTCGAATCCCATCAATTCTCATATATTTGAGTGAATTTGCATCTAACTTGGTCAGATATCGTGGATTTACAACAAATTGATGCCAGTTTATGTCGATTGTCACTTTTTGTTGATTGGAAATTTTCGAAGACGATTTTCCTAATTCGAAGTCGAATCCCATCAATTCTCATATATTCAAGTGAGGTTGCATCTAACTTGGTCAGATATCGTCGATTTACAACAAATTGATGTCAGTTCAGGTCTCAATTCTCATATATTTGAGTGAGTTTGCATCTAACTTGGTCAGATATCGTCGATTTACAGAAAATTGATGCCTGTTTAGGTCGATTGTCACTTTGTGTTGATTGAGAATTTTCGAAGACTATCTTTCTAATTCGAAGTCGAATCTCATATATTTGAGTGAGTTTGCATCTAACTTGGTAAGATATCGTCGATTTACAACAAATTGATGCCAGTTTGGGTCTCAATTCTCATATATTTGAGTGAGTTTACAAATAACTTGGTCAGATATCGTCGATTTAGAACGAATTGATGCCAGCATAGGTCGATTGTCACTTTGTGTTGATTGGAAATTTTCGAAGACTACATTCCTAATTTCAAGTCGAATCTCATCAATTTCCATATATTTAAGTGAGTTGCATCTAACTTGGTCAGATATCGTCGATTTACAACAAATTGATGCCAGTTTAGGTCTCATTTCTCATATATTTTAGTGCGTTTGCAAATAACTTGGTCAGATATCGTCGATTTACAACAAATTGATGCAAGTTTAGGTCGATTGTCACTTTGTGTTGATTGAAAATTTTCGAAGACTATCTTCCTAATTCGAAGTCGAATCTCATCAATTCCCATGAATTTAAGTAAGTTTGCAAATAACTTGGTCAGATATCGTCGATTTACAACAAATTGATGCCAGTTTAGGTCGATTGTCACTTTGTGTTGATTGGAAATTTTCGAAGACTATCTTCCTAATTTGAAGTCGAATTCCATTAATTCTCATATATTTAAGTGAGTTTGCATCTATCTTGGTCAGATATCGTCGATTTACAACAAATTGATGCCAGTTTGGGTCTCAATTCTCATATATTTGAGTGAGTTTGCAAATAACTTGGTCAGATATCGTCGATTTACAACAAATTGTTGCCAGTTTAGGTCTCAATTCTCATATATTTGAGTGAGTTTGCAAATAACTTGGTCAGATATCGTCGATTTACAACGAATTGATGCCAGCATAGGTCGATGGTCACTTTGTGTTGATTGGAAATTTTCGAAAAATATTTTCCTAATTTCAAGTCGAATCTCATCAATTTTCATATATTTAAGTGAGTTTGCATCTAACTTGGTCAGATATCGTCGATTTACAACAAATTGATGCCAGTTTAGGTCTCAATTCTCATATATTTGAGTGAGTTTGCAAATAATTTGGTCAGATATCGTCGATTTACAACAAATTGATGCCAGTTTATGTCGATTGTCACTTTGTTTTTATTGAAAATTTTCGAAGACTATCTTCCTAATTCGAAGTCGAATCTCATCAATTCTCATATATTTGAATGAGTTTGCATCTAACTTTGTCAGATATCGTCGTTTTAAATCAAATTGATGCCAGTTTAGGTCGATTGTCACTTTGTGTTGATTGAAAATTTACGAGGACTATCTTCCTAATTCGGAGTCGAATCTCATCAATTCCCATAAATTTAAGTAAGTTTGCAAATAACTTGGTCAGATATCGTCGATTTACAACAAATTGATGCCAGTTTAGGTCTCATTTCTCATATATTTTAGTGAGTTTGCGAATAACTTGGTCAGATATCGTCGATTAACAACAAATTGATGCCAGTTTAGGTCGATTGTCACTTTGTCTTGATTGAAAATTTTCGAAGACTATCTTCCTAATTCGAAGTCGAAACTCATCAATTCCCATAAATTTAAGTAAGTTTGCAAATAACTTGGTCAGATATCGTCGATTTACAACAAATTGATGCCAGTTTAGGTCTCAATTCTCATATATTCGAGTGAGTTTGCAAATAACTTGGTCAGATATCGTCGATTTACAACAAATTGATGCTAGCTTAGCTCGATTGTCACTTTGTGTTGATTGAAAATTTTCGAAGACTATCTTCCTAATTAGAAGTCGAATCCCATCAATTCTCATATATTTGAGTGAATTTGCATCTAACTTGGTCAGATATCGTGGATTTACAACAAATTGATGCCAGTTTATGTCGATTGTCACTTTTTGTTGATTGGAAATTTTCGAAGACGATTTTCCTAATTCGAAGTCGAATCCCATCAATTCTCATATATTCAAGTGAGGTTGCATCTAACTTGGTCAGATATCGTCGATTTACAACAAATTGATGTCAGTTCAGGTCTCAATTCTCATATATTTGAGTGAGTTTGCATCTAACTTGGTCAGATATCGTCGATTTACAGAAAATTGATGCCTGTTTAGGTCGATTGTCACTTTGTGTTGATTGAGAATTTTCGAAGACTATCTTTCTAATTCGAAGTCGAATCTCATATATTTGAGTGAGTTTGCATCTAACTTGGTAAGATATCGTCGATTTACAACAAATTGATGCCAGTTTGGGTCTCAATTCTCATATATTTGAGTGAGTTTACAAATAACTTGGTCAGATATCGTCGATTTAGAACGAATTGATGCCAGCATAGGTCGATTGTCACTTTGTGTTGATTGGAAATTTTCGAAGACTACATTCCTAATTTCAAGTCGAATCTCATCAATTTCCATATATTTAAGTGAGTTGCATCTAACTTGGTCAGATATCGTCGATTTACAACAAATTGATGCCAGTTTAGGTCTCATTTCTCATATATTTTAGTGCGTTTGCAAATAACTTGGTCAGATATCGTCGATTTACAACAAATTGATGCAAGTTTAGGTCGATTGTCACTTTGTGTTGATTGAAAATTTTCGAAGACTATCTTCCTAATTCGAAGTCGAATCTCATCAATTCCCATAAATTTAAGTAAGTTTGCAAATAACTTGGTCAGATATCGTCGATTTACAACAAATTGATGCCAGTTTAGGTCGATTGTCACTTTGTGTTGATTGGAAATTTTCGAAGACTATCTTCCTAATTTGAAGTCGAATTCCATTAATTCTCATATATTTAAGTGAGTTTGCATCTATCTTGGTCAGATATCGTCGATTTACAACAAATTGATGCCAGTTTGGGTCTCAATTCTCATATATTTGAGTGAGTTTGCAAATAACTTGGTCAGATATCGTCGATTTACAACAAATTGTTGCCAGTTTAGGTCTCAATTCTCATATATTTGAGTGAGTTTGCAAATAACTTGGTCAGATATCGTCGATTTACAACGAATTGATGCCAGCATAGGTCGATGGTCACTTTGTGTTGATTGGAAATTTTCGAAAAATATTTTCCTAATTTCAAGTCGAATCTCATCAATTTTCATATATTTAAGTGAGTTTGCATCTAACTTGGTCAGATATCGTCGATTTACAACAAATTGATGCAAGTGTAGGTCTCATTTCTCATATATTTCAGTGCGTTTGCAAATAACTTGCTCAGATATCGTCGATTTACAACAAATTGATGCCAGTTTAGGTCGATTGTCACTTTGTGTTGATTGAAAATTTTCGAAGCCTATCTTCCTAATTCGAAGTCGAATCTCATCAATTCCCATAAATTTAAGTAAGTTTGCAAATAACTTGGTCAGATATCGTCGATTTACAACAAATTGATGCCAGTTTAGGTCTAAATTCTCATATATTTGAGTGAGTTTGCAAATAACTTGGTCAGATATCGTCGATTTACAACGAATTGATGCCAGCATAGGTCGATTGTCACTTTGTGTTGATTGAAAATTTTCGAAGACTATTTTCCTAATTCGAAGTCGTATTTCATCAATTCCCATAAATTTGAGTAAATTTGCAAATAACTTGGTCAGATATCGTCGATTTACAACAAATTGATGCCAGTTTAGGTCTCAATTCTCATATATTTGAGTGAGTTTGCAAATAACTTGGTCAGATATCGTCGATTTACAACAAATTGATGCTAGCTTAGCTCGATTGTCACTTTGTGTTGATTGAAAATTTTCGAAGACTATCTTCCTAATTTGAAGTCGAATCCCATCAATTCTCATATATTTGAGTGAATTTGCATCTAACTTGGTCAGATATCGTGGATTTACAACAAATTGTTGCCAGTTTATGTCGATTGTCACTTTTTGTTGATTGAAAATTCACGAAGACTATCTTCCTAATTCGGAGTTGAATCTCATCAATTCCCCTATATTTGAGTGAGTTTGCGAATAACTTGGTCAGATATCGTCGATTTACAAAAAATTCATGCCAGTTTAGGTCGATTGTCACTTTGTGTTGATTGGAAATTTTCGAAGACTATTTTCCTAATTCGAAGTCGAATCTCATCAATTTCCATATATTTAAGTGAGTTTGCATCTAACTTGGTCAGATATCGTCGATTTACAACAAATTGATGCCAGTTTAGGTCTCATTTCTCATATATTTTAGTGAGTTTTCAAATAACTTGGTCAGATATCGTCGATTTACAACAAATTGATACTAGCTTAGCTCGATTGTCACTTTGTGTTGATTGAAAATTTTCGAAGACTATATTCCTAATTTGAAGTCGATTCCCATCAATTCTCATATATTTGAGTGAATTTGCATCTAACTTGGTCAGATGTCGTAGATTTACAACAAATTGATGCCAGTTTATGTCGATTGTCACTTTTTGTTGATTGAAAATTTACGAAGACTATCTTCCTAATTCGGAGTCGAATTCCATCAATTCTCATATATTTGAGTGAGTTTGCATCTAACTTGGTCAGATATCGTCGATTTCCAACAAATTGATGCCTGTTTAGGTCGATTGTCACTTTGTGTTGATTGAGAATTTTCTAAGACTATCCTTCTAATTCGTAGTCGAATCTCATCTAATCTCATATATTTGAGTGAGTTTGCATCTAACTTGGTCAGATATCGTCGATTTACAACAAACTGATGCCAGTTTAGGTCGATTGTCACTTTGTGTTGATTGAAAATTTTCGAAGACTATCTTCCTAATTTAAAGTCCAATCCCATCAATTCTCATATATTTGAGTGAATTTGCATCTAACTTGGTCAGATATCGTGGATTTACAACAAATTGATGCCAGTTTATGTCGATTGTCACTTTTTGTTGATTGAAAATTTACGAAGACTATCTTCCTAATTCGGAGTCGAATCTCATCAATTCCCCTATATTTGAGTGAGTTTGCAAATAACTTGGTCAGATATCGGCGATTTACAACAAATTGATGCCAGTTTAGGTCGATTGTCACTTTGTGTTGATTGAAAATTTTCGAAGACTATCTTCCTAATTCGAAGTCGAATCTCATCAATTCCCATAAATTCAAGTAAGTTTGCAAATAACTTGGTCAGATATCGTCGATTTACAACAAATTGATGCCAGTTTAGGTCTCAATTCTCATATATTTGAGTGAGTTTGCAAATAATTTGGTCAGATATCGTCGATTTACAACAAATTGATGCCAGTTTAGGTCGATTGTCACTTTGTTTTTATTGAAAATTTTCGAAGACTATCTTCCTAATTCGAAGTCGAATCTCATCAATTCTCATATATTTGAATGAGTTTGCATCTAACTTTGTCAGATATCGTCGTTTTAAATCAAATTGATGCCAGTTTAGGTCGATTGTCACTTTGTGTTGATTGAAAATTTACGAGGACTATCTTCCTAATTCGGAGTCGAATCTCATCAATTCCCATAAATTTAAGTAAGTTTGCAAATAACTTGGTCAGATATCGTCGATTTACAACAAATTGATGCCAGTTTAGGTCTCATTTCTCATATATTTTAGTGAGTTTGCGAATAACTTGGTCAGATATCGTCGATTAACAACAAATTGATGCCAGTTTAGGTCGATTGTCACTTTGTCTTGATTGAAAATTTTTGAAGACTATCTTCCTAATTCGAAGTCGAAACTCATCAATTCCCATAAATTTAAGTAAGTTTGCAAATAACTTGGTCAGATATCGTCGATTTACAACAAATTGATGCCAGTTTAGGTCTCAATTCTCATATATTCGAGTGAGTTTGCAAATAACTTGGTCAGATATCGTCGATTTACAACAAATTGATGCCAGCATAGGTCGATTGTCACTTTGTGTTGATTGAAAATTTTCGAAGACTATCTTCCTAATTAGAAGTCGAATCCCATCAATTCTCATATATTTGAGTGAATTTGCATCTAACTTGGTCAGATATCGTGGATTTACAACAAATTGATGCCAGTTTATGTCGATTGTCACTTTTTGTTGATTGGAAATTTTCGAAGACGATTTTCCTAATTCGAAGTCGAATCCCATCAATTCTCATATATTCAAGTGAGGTTGCATCTAACTTGGTCAGATATCGTCGATTTACAACAAATTGATGTCAGTTCAGGTCATAATTCTCATATATTTGAGTGAGTTTGCATCTAACTTGGTCAGATATCGTCGATTTACAGAAAATTGATGCCTGTTTAGGTCGATTGTCACTTTGTGTTGATTGAGAATTTTCGAAGACTATCTTTCTAATTCGAAGTCGAATCTCATATATTTGAGTGAGTTTGCATCTAACTTGGTAAGATATCGTCGATTTACAACAAATTGATGCCAGTTTGGGTCTCAATTCTCATATATTTGAGTGAGTTTACAAATAACTTGGTCAGATATCGTCGATTTAGAACGAATTGATGCCAGCATAGGTCGATTGTCACTTTGTGTTGATTGGAAATTTTCGAAGACTACATTCCTAATTTCAAGTCGAATCTCATCAATTTCCATATATTTAAGTGAGTTGCATCTAACTTGGTCAGATATCGTCGATTTACAACAAATTGATGCAAGTTTAGGTCGATTGTCACTTTGTGTTGATTGAAAATTTTCGAAGACTATCTTCCTAATTCGAAGTCGAATCTCATCAATTCCCATAAATTTAAGTAAGTTTGCAAATAACTTGGTCAGATATCGTCGATTTACAACAAATTGATGCCAGATTAGGTCGATTGTCACTTTGTGTTGATTGGAAATTTTCGAAGACTATCTTCCTAATTTGAAGTCGAATTCCATTAATTCTCATATATTTAAGTGAGTTTGCATCTATCTTGGTCAGATATCGTCGATTTACAACAAATTGATGCCAGTTTGGGTCTCAATTCTCATATATTTGAGTGAGTTTGCAAATAACTTGGTCAGATATCGTCGATTTACAACAAATTGTTGCCAGTTTAGGTCTCAATTCTCATATATTTGAGTGAGTTTGCAAATAACTTGGTCAGATATCGTCGATTTACAACGAATTGATGCCAGCATAGGTCGATGGTCACTTTGTGTTGATTGGAAATTTTCGAAAAATATTTTCCTAATTTCAAGTCGAATCTCATCAATTTTCATATATTTAAGTGAGTTTGCATCTAACTTGGTCAGATATCGTCGATTTACAACAAATTGATGCAAGTGTAGGTCTCATTTCTCATATATTTTAGTGCGTTTGCAAATAACTTGGTCAGATATCGTCGATTTACAACAAATTGATGCAAGTTTAGGTCGATTGTCACTTTGTGTTGATTGAAAATTTTCGAAGACTATCTTCCTAATTCGAAGTCGAATCTCATCAATTCCCATAAATTTAAGTAAGTTTGCAAATAACTTGGTCAGATATCGTCGATTTACAACAAATTGATGCCAGATTAGGTCGATTGTCACTTTGTGTTGATTGGAAATTTTCGAAGACTATCTTCCTAATTTGAAGTCGAATTCCATTAATTCTCATATATTTAAGTGAGTTTGCATCTATCTTGGTCAGATATCGTCGATTTACAACAAATTGATGCCAGTTTAGGTCTCATTTCTCATATATTTTAGTGAGTCTGCAAATAACTTGGTCAGATATCGTCGATTTACAACAAAATGATGCCAGTTTAGGTCGATTGTCACTTTGTGTTGATTGAAAATTTTCGAAGCCTATCTTCCTAATTCGAAGTCGAATCTCATCAATTCCCATAAATTTAAGTAAGTTTGCAAATAACTTGGACAGATATCGTCGATTTACAACAAATTGATGCCAGTTTAGGTCTAAATTCTCATATATTTGAGTGAGTTTGCAAATAACTTGGTCAGATATCGTCGATTTACAACGAATTGATGCCAGCATAGGTCGATGGTCACTTTGTGTTGATTGGAAATTTTCGAAAAATATTTTCCTAATTTCAAGTCGAATCTCATCAATTTTCATATATTTGAGTGAGTTTGCAAATAACTTGGTCAGATATCGTCGATTTACAACAAATTGATGCCAGTTTAGGTCTCATTTCTCATATATTTTAGTGAGTCTGCAAATAACTTGGTCAGATATCGTCGATTTACAACAAAATGATGCCAGTTTAGGTCGATTGTCACTTTGTGTTGATTGAAAATTTTCGAAGACTCTCTTCCTAATTCGAAGTCGAATCTCATCAATTCCCATAAATTTAAGTAAGTTTGCAAATAACTTGGTCAGATATCGTCGATTTACAACGAATTGATGCCAGCATAGGTCGATTGTCACTTTGTGTTGATTGAAAATTTTCGAAGACTATTTTCCTAATTTCAAGTCGAATCTCATCAATTTCCATAAATGTAGGTCTCATTTCTCATATATTTTAGTGAGTTTGCAAGTAACTTGGTCCGATATCGTCGATTTACAACAAATTGATGCCAGTTTAGGTCGATTGTCACTTTGTGTTGATCGATAATTATCAAAGTTTATCTTCCTAATTTGAAGTCGAATCTCATCAATTCTTATATATTCGAGTGAGTTTGCAGCTAACTTTGTCAGCAATCCTCGATTCACTTCCATTGAAGCCCATTTAGGTCGATTGTCACTTTGTATTGATTGGAAATTTTCAAAGTCTATCTTCCTTATTTGCTGTCGAATCTCATTATTCCTTATACATTTGAGTGAGTTCACAACTCACTTGGTCAGCAATCGTCGATTTACTTCCATTGAAGCCCATTGAGGTCGATTGTCACTTTGTATTGATTGGAAATTTTCAAAGTCTATTTCCTTATTTGCTGTCGAATCTCATTATTCCTTATACATTTGAGTGAGTCCACAACTCACTTGGTCAGCAATCGTCGATTTATTTCCATTGAAGCCCATTGAGGTCGATTGTCACTTTGTATCGATTGGAAATTTTCAAAGTCTATCTTCCTAATTTACAGTCGAATCTCATTAATTCTTATATATTTGAGTGAGTTTACAATTAACTTTGTCAGAAATCGTCGATTTACTTCCATTGAAGCCCATTGAGGTCGATTGTCACTTTGTGTTGATTGAAAATTTTAAAAGTCTATCTTCCTAATTTACAGTCGAATCTCATTAATTCTTATATATTTGAGTGAGTTTACAACTAACTTTGTCAGAAATCGTCGATTTACCTCCATTGAAGCCCATTGAGGTCGATTGTCACTTTGTATTGATTGGAAATTTTTAAAGTCAATCTTCCTGATTTGCAGTCGAATCTCATTAATTCTTATATATTTGAGTGAGTTCACAACTTACTTTGTCAGCAATCGTCGATTTACTTCCATTGAAGCCCATTGAGGTCGATTGTCCCTTTGTATTGATCGAAAATTTTCAAAGTCTATCTTCCTAATTTGAAGTCGAGTCTCATTAATTCTTATATATTTGAGTGATTTTGCAACTAACTTTGTCAGCAATCGTCGATTTACTTCCATTGAAGCTCATTGAGGTCGATTGTCACTTTGTGTTGATTGGAAATTTTTAAAGTCTATCTTCCTAATTTGCAGTCGAATCTCATTAATTCTTATATATTCGAGTGAGTTCACAACTAACTTTGTCAGCAATCGTCGATTTACTTCCATTGAAGCCCATTGAGGTCGATTGTCACTTTGTATTGATTGGAAATTTTCAAAGTCTATCTTCCTAATTTACAGTCGAATCTCATTAATTCTTATATATTTGAGTGAGTTTACAACTAACTTTGTCAGAAATCGTCGATTTACTTCCATCGAAGCCCATTGAGGTCGATTGTCACTTTGTGTTGATCGAAAATTTTCAAAGTCTATCTTCCTAATTTGAAGTCGAATCTCATTAATTCTTATATATTTGAGTGAGTTTGCAGCTAACTTTGTCAGCAATCGTCGATTTACTTTCATTGAGGCCCATTGAGGTCGATTGTCACTTTGTATTGATCGAAAATTTCCAAAGTCAATCTTCCTAATTTGCAGTCGAATTTCATTAATTCTTATATATTTGAGTGAGTTCACAACTAACTTTGTCAGCAATCGTCGATTTACTTCCATTGAAGCCCATTGAGGTCGATTGTCACTTTGTATTGATCGAAAATTTTCAAAGTCTATCTTCCTAATTTGAAGTCGAGTCTCATTAATTCTTATATATTTGAGTGATTTTGCAACTAACTTTGTCAGCAATCGTCGATTTACTTCCATTGAAGCCCATTGAGGTCGATTGTCACTTTGTGTTGATTGAAAATTTGTAAAGTCTATCTTCCTAATTTGAAGTCGAATCTCATTATTTCTTATACATTTGAAAGAGTTCACAACTAACTTCGTCAGCAATCGTCGATTTACTTCCATTGAAGCCCATTGAGGTCGATTGTCACTTTGTGTTGATTGAAAATTTTTAAAGTCTATCTTCCTAATTTGAAGTCAAATCTCATTAATTCTTATATATTCGAGTGATTTTGCAACTAACTTTGTCAGCAATCGTCGATTTACTTCCATTGAAGCCCATTGAAGTCGATTGTCACTTTGTGTTGATTGAAAATTTTTAAAGTCTATCTTCATATTTTGAAGTCGAATCTCATTATTTCTTATACATTCGAGTGAGTTCACAACTAACTTTGTCAGCAATCGTCGATTTTTTTCCATTGAAGCCCATTGAGGTCGATTGTCACTTTGTATTGATTGGAAATTTTCAAAGTCTATCTTCCTAATTTGAAGTCGAATCTCATTATTTCTTATACATTTGAGTGAGTTTGCAGCTAACTTTGTCAGCAATCGTCGATTTACATCCATTGAAGCCCATTGAGGTCGATTGTCACTTTGTATTGATTGGAAATTTTCAAAGTCTATCTTCCTAATTTGAAGTCGAATCTCATTAATTCTTATATATTTGAGTGAGTTCGCAGCTAACTTTGTCAGCAATCGTCGATTTACTTCCATTGAAGCCCATTGAGGTCGATTGTCACTTTGTATTGATTGGAAATTTTCAAAGTCTATCTTCCTAATTTGAAGTCGAATCTCATTATTTCTTATACATTTGAGTGAGTTTGCAGCTAACTTTGTCAGCAATCGTCGATTTACATCCATTGAAGCCCATTGAGGTCGATTGTTACTTTGTGTTGATTGAAAATTTTTAAAGTTTATCTTCATATTTTGAAGTCGAATCTCATTATTTCTTATACATTCGAGTGAGTTCACAACTAACTTTGTCAGCAATCGTCGATTTTTTTCCATTGAAGCCCATTGAGGTCGATTGTCACTTTGTATTGATCGAAAATTATCAAAGTTTATCTTCCTAATTTGAAGTCGAATCTCATTAATTCTTATATATTCGATTGAGTTTGCAGCTAACGTTGTCAGAAATCGTCGATTCACTTCCATTGAATCCCATTGAGGTCGATTGTCACTTTGTATTGATTGGAAATTTTCAAAGTCTATCTTCCTAATTTGAAGTCGAATCTCATTAATTCTTATATATTTGAGTGAGTTCGCAGCTAACTTTGTCAGCAATCGTCGATTTACTTCCATTGAAGCCCATTGAGGTCGATTGTCACTTTGTATTGATCGAAAATTATCAAAGTTTATCTTCCTAATTTGAAGTCGAATCTCATTAATTCTTATATATTCGATTGAGTTTGCAGCTAACGTTGTCAGAAATCGTCGATTCACTTCCATTGAATCCCATTGAGGTCGATTGTCACTTTGTATTGATTGGAAATTTTCAAAGTCTATCTTCCTAATTTGAAGTCGAATCTCATTATTTCTTATACATTTGAGTGAGTTTGCAGCTAACTTTGTCAGCAATCGTCGATTTACATCCATTGAAGCCCATTGAGGTCGATTGTCACTTTGTATCGATTGGAAATTTTCAAAGTCTATCTTCCTAATTTGAAGTCGAATCTCATTAATTCTTATATATTTGAGTGAGTTTGAAACTAACTTTGTCAGCAATCGTCGCTTTACCTCTATTGAAGCCCATTGAGGTCGATTGTTACTTTGTGTTGATTGAAAATTTTTAAAGTTTATCTTCATATTTTGAAGTCGAATCTCATTATTTCTTATACATTCGAGTGAGTTCACAACTAACTTTGTCAGCAATCGTCGATTTTTTTCCATTGAAGCCCATTGAGGTCGATTGTCACTTTGTATTGATCGAAAATTTTCAAAGTCTATCTTCCTAATTTGAAGTCGAGTCTCATTAATTCTTATATATTTGAGTGATTTTGCAACTAACTTTGTCAGCAATCGTCGATTTACTTCCATTGAGGCCCATTGAGGTCGATTGTCATTTTGTATTGATCGAAAATTATCAAAGTTTATCTTCCTAATTTGAAGTCGAATCTCATTAATTCTTATATATTCGATTGAGTTTGCAGCTAACGTTGTCAGAAATCGTCGATTCACTTCCATTGAATCCCATTGAGGTCGATTGTCACTTTGTATTGATTGGAAATTTTCAAAGACTATCTTCCTAATTTGAAGTCGAATCTCATTAATTCTTATATATTTGAGTGAGTTCGCAGCTAACTTTGTCAGCAATCGTCGATTTACTTCCATTGAAGCCCATTGAGGTCGATTGTCACTTTGTATTGATTGGAAATTTTCAAAGTCTATCTTCCTAATTTGAAGTCGAATCTCATTATTTCTTATACATTTGAGTGAGTTTGCAGCTAACTTTGTCAGCAATCGTCGATTTACATCCATTGAAGCCCATTGAGGTCGATTGTCACTTTGTATCGATTGGAAATTTTCAAAGTCTATCTTCCTAATTTGAAGTCGAATCTCATTAATTCTTATATATTTGAGTGAGTTTGAAACTAACTTTGTCAGCAATCGTCGCTTTACCTCTATTGAAGCCCATTGAGGTCGATTGTTACTTTGTGTTGATTGAAAATTTTTAAAGTTTATCTTCCTAATTTGAAGTCGAATCTCATTATTTCCTATACATTTGAGTTAGTTTGCAGCTAACTTTGTCAGCAATCGTCGATTTACTTCCATTGAAGCCCATTGAGGTCGATTGTCACTTTGTATCGATTGTAAATTTTCAAAGTCTATCTTCCTAATTTGAAGTCGAATCTCATTAATTCTTATATATTTGAGTGATTTTGCAACTAACTTTGTCAGCAATCGTCGATTTACTTCCATTGAGGCCCATTGAGGTCGATTGTCATTTTGTATTGATCGAAAATTTTCAAAGTCTATCTTCCTAATTTGAAGTCGAGTCTCATTAATTCTTATATATTTGAGTGATTTTGCAACTAACTTTGTCAGCAATCGTCGATTTACTTCCATTGAAGCTCATTGAGGTCGATTGTCACTTTGTGTTGATTGGAAATTTTTAAAGTCTATCTTCCTAATTTGCAGTCGAATCTCATTAATTCTTATATATTCGAGTGAGTTCACAACTAACTTTGTCAGCAATCGTCGATTTACTTCCATTGAAGCCCATTGAGGTCGATTGTCACTTTGTATTGATTGGAAATTTTCAAAGTCTATCTTCCTAATTTACAGTCGAATCTCATTAATTCTTATATATTTGAGTGAGTTTACAACTAACTTTGTCAGAAATCGTCGATTTACTTCCATCGAAGCCCATTGAGGTCGATTGTCACTTTGTGTTGATCGAAAATTTTCAAAGTCTATCTTCCTAATTTGAAGTCGAATCTCATTAATTCTTATATATTTGAGTGAGTTTGCAGCTAACTTTGTCAGCAATCGTCGATTTACTTTCATTGAGGCCCATTGAGGTCGATTGTCACTTTGTATTGATCGAAAATTTCCAAAGTCAATCTTCCTAATTTGCAGTCGAATTTCATTAATTCTTATATATTTGAGTGAGTTCACAACTAACTTTGTCAGCAATCGTCGATTTACTTCCATTGAAGCCCATTGAGGTCGATTGTCACTTTGTATTGATCGAAAATTTTCAAAGTCTATCTTCCTAATTTGAAGTCGAGTCTCATTAATTCTTATATATTTGAGTGATTTTGCAACTAACTTTGTCAGCAATCGTCGATTTACTTCCATTGAAGCCCATTGAGGTCGATTGTCACTTTGTGTTGATTGAAAATTTGTAAAGTCTATCTTCCTAATTTGAAGTCAAATCTCATTAATTCTTATATATTCGAGTGATTTTGCAACTAACTTTGTCAGCAATCGTCGATTTACTTCCATTGAAGCCCATTGAAGTCGATTGTCACTTTGTGTTGATTGAAAATTTTTAAAGTCTATCTTCATATTTTGAAGTCGAATCTCATTATTTCTTATACATTCGAGTGAGTTCACAACTAACTTTGTCAGCAATCGTCGATTTTTTTCCATTGAAGCCCATTGAGGTCGATTGTCACTTTGTATTGATTGGAAATTTTCAAAGTCTATCTTCCTAATTTGAAGTCGAATCTCATTATTTCTTATACATTTGAGTGAGTTTGCAGCTAACTTTGTCAGCAATCGTCGATTTACATCCATTGAAGCCCATTGAGGTCGATTGTCACTTTGTATTGATTGGAAATTTTCAAAGTCTATCTTCCTAATTTGAAGTCGAATCTCATTAATTCTTATATATTCGAGTGATTTTGCAACTAACTTTGTCAGCAATCGTCGATTTACTTCCATTGAAGCCCATTGAAGTCGATTGTCACTTTGTGTTGATTGAAAATTTTTAAAGTCTATCTTCATATTTTGAAGTCGAATCTCATTATTTCTTATACATTCGAGTGAGTTCACAACTAACTTTGTCAGCAATCGTCGATTTTTTTCCATTGAAGCCCATTGAGGTCGATTGTCACTTTGTATTGATTGGAAATTTTCAAAGTCTATCTTCCTAATTTGAAGTCGAATCTCATTATTTCTTATACATTTGAGTGAGTTTGCAGCTAACTTTGTCAGCAATCGTCGATTTACATCCATTGAAGCCCATTGAGGTCGATTGTCACTTTGTATTGATTGGAAATTTTCAAAGTCTATCTTCCTAATTTGAAGTCGAATCTCATTAATTCTTATATATTTGAGTGAGTTCGCAGCTAACTTTGTCAGCAATCGTCGATTTACTTCCATTGAAGCCCATTGAGGTCGATTGTCACTTTGTATTGATTGGAAATTTTCAAAGTCTATCTTCCTAATTTGAAGTCGAATCTCATTATTTCTTATACATTTGAGTGAGTTTGCAGCTAACTTTGTCAGCAATCGTCGATTTACATCCATTGAAGCCCATTGAGGTCGATTGTTACTTTGTGTTGATTGAAAATTTTTAAAGTTTATCTTCATATTTTGAAGTCGAATCTCATTATTTCTTATACATTCGAGTGAGTTCACAACTAACTTTGTCAGCAATCGTCGATTTTTTTCCATTGAAGCCCATTGAGGTCGATTGTCACTTTGTATTGATCGAAAATTATCAAAGTTTATCTTCCTAATTTGAAGTCGAATCTCATTAATTCTTATATATTCGATTGAGTTTGCAGCTAACGTTGTCAGAAATCGTCGATTCACTTCCATTGAATCCCATTGAGGTCGATTGTCACTTTGTATTGATTGGAAATTTTCAAAGTCTATCTTCCTAATTTGAAGTCGAATCTCATTAATTCTTATATATTTGAGTGAGTTCGCAGCTAACTTTGTCAGCAATCGTCGATTTACTTCCATTGAAGCCCATTGAGGTCGATTGTCACTTTGTATTGATCGAAAATTATCAAAGTTTATCTTCCTAATTTGAAGTCGAATCTCATTAATTCTTATATATTCGATTGAGTTTGCAGCTAACGTTGTCAGAAATCGTCGATTCACTTCCATTGAATCCCATTGAGGTCGATTGTCACTTTGTATTGATTGGAAATTTTCAAAGTCTATCTTCCTAATTTGAAGTCGAATCTCATTATTTCTTATACATTTGAGTGAGTTTGCAGCTAACTTTGTCAGCAATCGTCGATTTACATCCATTGAAGCCCATTGAGGTCGATTGTCACTTTGTATCGATTGGAAATTTTCAAAGTCTATCTTCCTAATTTGAAGTCGAATCTCATTAATTCTTATATATTTGAGTGAGTTTGAAACTAACTTTGTCAGCAATCGTCGCTTTACCTCTATTGAAGCCCATTGAGGTCGATTGTTACTTTGTGTTGATTGAAAATTTTTAAAGTTTATCTTCATATTTTGAAGTCGAATCTCATTATTTCTTATACATTCGAGTGAGTTCACAACTAACTTTGTCAGCAATCGTCGATTTTTTTCCATTGAAGCCCATTGAGGTCGATTGTCACTTTGTATTGATCGAAAATTTTCAAAGTCTATCTTCCTAATTTGAAGTCGAGTCTCATTAATTCTTATATATTTGAGTGATTTTGCAACTAACTTTGTCAGCAATCGTCGATTTACTTCCATTGAGGCCCATTGAGGTCGATTGTCATTTTGTATTGATCGAAAATTATCAAAGTTTATCTTCCTAATTTGAAGTCGAATCTCATTAATTCTTATATATTCGATTGAGTTTGCAGCTAACGTTGTCAGAAATCGTCGATTCACTTCCATTGAATCCCATTGAGGTCGATTGTCACTTTGTATTGATTGGAAATTTTCAAAGACTATCTTCCTAATTTGAAGTCGAATCTCATTAATTCTTATATATTTGAGTGAGTTCGCAGCTAACTTTGTCAGCAATCGTCGATTTACTTCCATTGAAGCCCATTGAGGTCGATTGTCACTTTGTATTGATTGGAAATTTTCAAAGTCTATCTTCCTAATTTGAAGTCGAATCTCATTATTTCTTATACATTTGAGTGAGTTTGCAGCTAACTTTGTCAGCAATCGTCGATTTACATCCATTGAAGCCCATTGAGGTCGATTGTCACTTTGTATCGATTGGAAATTTTCAAAGTCTATCTTCCTAATTTGAAGTCGAATCTCATTAATTCTTATATATTTGAGTGAGTTTGAAACTAACTTTGTCAGCAATCGTCGCTTTACCTCTATTGAAGCCCATTGAGGTCGATTGTTACTTTGTGTTGATTGAAAATTTTTAAAGTTTATCTTCCTAATTTGAAGTCGAATCTCATTATTTCCTATACATTTGAGTTAGTTTGCAGCTAACTTTGTCAGCAATCGTCGATTTACTTCCATTGAAGCCCATTGAGGTCGATTGTCACTTTGTATCGATTGTAAATTTTCAAAGTCTATCTTCCTAATTTGAAGTCGAATCTCATTAATTCTTATATATTTGAGTGATTTTGCAACTAACTTTGTCAGCAATCGTCGATTTACTTCCATTGAGGCCCATTGAGGTCGATTGTCATTTTGTATTGATCGAAAATTATCAAAGTTTATCTTCCTAATTTGAAGTCGAATCTCATTAATTCTTATATATTCGATTGAGTTTGCAGCTAACGTTGTCAGAAATCGTCGATTCACTTCCATTGAATCCCATTGAGGTCGATTGTCACTTTGTATTGATTGGAAATTTTCAAAGACTATCTTCCTAATTTGAAGTCGAATCTCATTAATTCTTATATATTTGAGTGAGTTCGCAGCTAACTTTGTCAGCAATCGTCGATTTACTTCCATTGAAGCCCATTGAGGTCGATTGTCACTTTGTATTGATTGGAAATTTTCAAAGTCTATCTTCCTAATTTGAAGTCGAATCTCATTATTTCTTATACATTTGAGTGAGTTTGCAGCTAACTTTGTCAGCAATCGTCGATTTACATCCATTGAAGCCCATTGAGGTCGATTGTCACTTTGTATCGATTGGAAATTTTCAAAGTCTATCTTCCTAATTTGAAGTCGAATCTCATTATTTCCTATACATTTGAGTTAGTTTGCAGCTAACTTTGTCAGCAATCGTCGCTTTACCTCTATTGAAGCCCATTGAGGTCGATTGTTACTTTGTGTTGATTGAAAATTTTTAAAGTTTATCTTCCTAATTTGAAGTCGAATCTCATTATTTCCTATACATTTGAGTTAGTTTGCAGCTAACTTTGTCAGCAATCGTCGATTTACTTCCATTGAAGCCCATTGAGGTCGATTGTCACTTTGTATCGATTGTAAATTTTCAAAGTCTATCTTCCTAATTTGAAGTCGAATCTCATTAATTCTTATTTATTTGAGTGAGTTTGCAACTAACTTTCTCAGCAATCGTCGATTTACTTCCATTGAAGCCAATTAAGGTCGATTGTCACTTTGTGTTGATCGAAAATTTTCAAAGTCTATCTTCCTAATTTGAAGTCGAATCTCATTAATTCTAATATATTTGAGTGAGTTTGCAACTAACTTTGACAGCAATTGTCGCTTTACCTCCATTGAAGCCCATTGAGGTCGATGGTCCCTTTGTGTTTATTGAAAATTTTCAAAGTCTATCTTCCTAATTCGAAGTCGAATTCCATTAATTCTCATATATTTAAGTGAGTTTGCATCTAACTTGGTCAGATATCGTCGATTTACAACAAATTGATGCCAGTTTGGGTCTCAATTCTCATATATTTGAGTGAGTTTGCAAATAACTTGGTCAGATATCGTCGATTTACAACAAATTGTTGCCAGTTTAGGTCTCAATTCTCATATATTTGAGTAAGTTTGCAAATAACTTGGTCAGATATCGTCGATTTACAACGAATTGATGCCAGCATAGGTCGATTGTCACTTTGTGTTGATTGGAAATTTTCGAAAAATATTTTCCTAATTTCAAGTCGAATCTCATCAATTTCCATATATATAAGTGAGTTTGCATCTAACTTGGTCAGATATCGTCGATTTACAACAAATTGATGCCAGTGTAGGTCTCATTTCTCATATATTTTAGTGCGTTTGCAAATAACTTGGTCAGATATCGTCGATTTACAACAAATTGATGCCAGTTTAGGTCGATTGTCACTTTGTGTTGATTGAAAATCTTCGAAGCCTCTCTTCCTAATTCGAAGTCGAATCTCATCAATTCCCATAAATCTAAGTAAGTTTGCAAATAACTTGGTCAGATATCGTCGATTAACAACAAATTGATGCCAGTTTAGGTCTCAATTCTCATATATTTGAGTGAGTTTGCAAATAACTTGGTCAGATATCGTCGATTTACAACAAATTGATGCTAGCTTAGCTCGATTGTCACTTTTTATTGATTGAAAATTTTCGAAGACTATCTTCCTAATTTGAAGTCGAATCCCATCAATTCTCATATATTTGAGTGAATTTGCATCTAACTTGGTCAGATATCGTGGATTAACAACAATTTGATGCCAGTTTGGGTCTCAATTCTCATATATTTTAGTGAGTCTGCAAATAACTTGGTCAGATATCGTCGATTTACAACGAATTGATGCCAGCATAGGTCGATTGTCACTTTGTGTTGATAGAAAATTTTCGAAGACTCTCTTCCTAATTCGAAGTCGAATCTCATCAATTCCCATAAATTTAAGTAAGTTTGCAAATAACTTGGTCAGATATCGTCGATTTACAACGAATTGATGCCAGCATAGGTCGATTGTCACTTTGTGTTGATTGAAAATTTTCGAAGACTATTTTCCTAATTTACAGTCGAATCTCATTAATTCTTATATATTTGAGTGAGTTTACAACTAACTCTGTCAGAAATCGTCGATTTACTTCCATTGAAGCCCATTGAGGTCGATTGTCACTTTGTATTGATTGGAAATTTTCAAAGTCTATCTTCCTGATTTACAGTCGAATCTCATTAATTCTTATATATTTGAGTGAGTTTGCAGCTAACTTTGTCAGAAATCGTCGATTTACCTCCATTGAAGCCCATTGAGGTCGATTGTCACTTTGTATTGATTGGAAATTTTTGAAGTCAATCTTCCTAATTTGCAGTCGAATCTCATTAATTCTTATATATTTGAGTGAGTTCACAACTAACTTTGTCAGCAATCGTCGATTTACTTCCATTGAAGCCCATTGAGGTCGATTGTCACTTTGTATTGATCGAAAATTTTCAAAGTCTATCTTCCTAATTTGAAGTCGAGTCTCATTAATTCTTATATATTTGAGTGATTTTGCAACTAACTTTGTCAGCAATCGTCGATTTACTTCCATTGAAGCTCATTGAGGTCGATTGTCACTTTGTGTTGATTGGAAATTTTTAAAGTCTATCTTCCTAATTTGCAGTCGAATCTCATTAATTCTTATATATTCGAGTGAGTTCACAACTAACTTTGTCAGCAATCGTCGATTCACTTCCATTGAAGCCCATTGAGGTCGATTGTCACTTTGTATTGATTGGAAATTTTCAAAGTCTATCTTCCTAATTTACAGTCGAATCTCATTAATTCTTATATATTTGAGTGAGTTTACAACTAACTTTGTCAGAAATCGTCGATTTACTTCCATCGAAGCCCATTGAGGTCGATTGTCACTTTGTGTTGATCGAAAATTTTCAAAGTCTATCTTCCTAATTTGAAGTCGAATCTCATCAATTCCCATAAATCTAAGTAAGTTTGCAAATAACTTGGTCAGATATCGTCGATTAACAACAAATTGATGCCAGTTTAGGTCTCAATTCTCATATATTTGAGTGAGTTTGCAAATAACTTGGTCAGATATCGTCGATTTACAACAAATTGATGCTAGCTTAGCTCGATTGTCACTTTGTATTGATCGAAAATTTTCAAAGTCTATCTTCCTAATTTGAAGTCGAGTCTCATTAATTCTTATATATTTGAGTGATTTTGCAACTAACTTTGTCAGCAATCGTCGATTTACTTCCATTGAGGCCCATTGAGGTCGATTGTCATTTTGTATTGATCGAAAATTATCAAAGTTTATCTTCCTAATTTGAAGTCGAATCTCATTATTTCTTATAAATTTGAGTGAGTTTGCAGCTAACTTTGTCAGCAATCGTCGATTTACATCCATTGAAGCCCATTGAGGTCGATTGTCACTTTGTATCGATTGGAAATTTTCAAAGTCTATCTTCCTAATTTGAAGTCGAATCTCATTAATTCTTATATATTCGATTGAGTTTGCAGCTAACGTTGTCAGAAATCGTCGATTCACTTCCATTGAATCCCATTGAGGTCGATTGTCACTTTGTATTGATTGGAAATTTTCAAAGACTATCTTCCTAATTTGAAGTCGAATCTCATTAATTCTCATATATTTAAGTGAGTTTGCATCTATCTTGGTCAGATATCGTCGATTTACAACAAATTGATGCCAGTTTGGGTCTCAATTCTCATATATTTGAGTGAGTTTGCAAATAACTTGGTCAGATATCGTCGATTTACAACAAATTGTTGCCAGTTTAGGTCTCAATTCTCATATATTTGAGTGAGTTTGCAAATAACTTGGTCAGATATCGTCGATTTACAACGAATTGATGCCAGCATAGGTCGATGGTCACTTTGTGTTGATTGGAAATTTTCGAAAAATATTTTCCTAATTTCAAGTCGAATCTCATCAATTTTCATATATTTAAGTGAGTTTGCATCTAACTTGGTCAGATATCGTCGATTTACAACAAATTGATGCAAGTGTAGGTCTCATTTCTCATATATTTTAGTGCGTTTGCAAATAACTTGGTCAGATATCGTCGATTTACAACAAATTGATGCAAGTTTAGGTCGATTGTCACTTTGTGTTGATTGAAAATTTTCGAAGACTATCTTCCTAATTCGAAGTCGAATCTCATCAATTCCCATAAATTTAAGTAAGTTTGCAAATAACTTGGTCAGATATCGTCGATTTACAACAAATTGATGCCAGATTAGGTCGATTGTCACTTTGTGTTGATTGGAAATTTTCGAAGACTATCTTCCTAATTTGAAGTCGAATTCCATTAATTCTCATATATTTAAGTGAGTTTGCATCTATCTTGGTCAGATATCCTCGATTTACAACAAATTGATGCCAGTTTAGGTCTCATTTCTCATATATTTTAGTGAGTCTGCAAATAACTTGGTCAGATATCGTCGATTTACAACAAAATGATGCCAGTTTAGGTCGATTGTCACTTTGTGTTGATTGAAAATTTTCGAAGCCTATCTTCCTAATTCGAAGTCGAATCTCATCAATTCCCATAAATTTAAGTAAGTTTGCAAATAACTTGGACAGATATCGTCGATTTACAACAAATTGATGCCAGTTTAGGTCTAAATTCTCATATATTTGAGTGAGTTTGCAAATAACTTGGTCAGATATCGTCGATTTACAACGAATTGATGCCAGCATAGGTCGATGGTCACTTTGTGTTGATTGGAAATTTTCGAAAAATATTTTCCTAATTTCAAGTCGAATCTCATCAATTTTCATATATTTGAGTGAGTTTGCAAATAACTTGGTCAGATATCGTCGATTTACAACAAATTGATGCCAGTTTAGGTCTCATTTCTCATATATTTTAGTGAGTCTGCAAATAACTTGGTCAGATATCGTCGATTTACAACAAAATGATGCCAGTTTAGGTCGATTGTCACTTTGTGTTGATTGAAAATTTTCGAAGACTCTCTTCCTAATTCGAAGTCGAATCTCATCAATTCCCATAAATTTAAGTAAGTTTGCAAATAACTTGGTCAGATATCGTCGATTTACAACGAATTGATGCCAGCATAGGTCGATTGTCACTTTGTGTTGATTGAAAATTTTCGAAGACTATTTTCCTAATTTCAAGTCGAATCTCATCAATTTCCATAAATGTAGGTCTCATTTCTCATATATTTTAGTGAGTTTGCAAGTAACTTGGTCCGATATCGTCGATTTACAACAAATTGATGCCAGTTTAGGTCGATTGTCACTTTGTGTTGATCGATAATTATCAAAGTTTATCTTCCTAATTTGAAGTCGAATCTCATCAATTCTTATATATTCGAGTGAGTTTGCAGCTAACTTTGTCAGCAATCCTCGATTCACTTCCATTGAAGCCCATTTAGGTCGATTGTCACTTTGTATTGATTGGAAATTTTCAAAGTCTATCTTCCTTATTTGCTGTCGAATCTCATTATTCCTTATACATTTGAGTGAGTTCACAACTCACTTGGTCAGCAATCGTCGATTTACTTCCATTGAAGCCCATTGAGGTCGATTGTCACTTTGTATTGATTGGAAATTTTCAAAGTCTATTTCCTTATTTGCTGTCGAATCTCATTATTCCTTATACATTTGAGTGAGTCCACAACTCACTTGGTCAGCAATCGTCGATTTATTTCCATTGAAGCCCATTGAGGTCGATTGTCACTTTGTATCGATTGGAAATTTTCAAAGTCTATCTTCCTAATTTACAGTCGAATCTCATTAATTCTTATATATTTGAGTGAGTTTACAATTAACTTTGTCAGAAATCGTCGATTTACTTCCATTGAAGCCCATTGAGGTCGATTGTCACTTTGTGTTGATTGAAAATTTTAAAAGTCTATCTTCCTAATTTACAGTCGAATCTCATTAATTCTTATATATTTGAGTGAGTTTACAACTAACTTTGTCAGAAATCGTCGATTTACCTCCATTGAAGCCCATTGAGGTCGATTGTCACTTTGTATTGATTGGAAATTTTTAAAGTCAATCTTCCTGATTTGCAGTCGAATCTCATTAATTCTTATATATTTGAGTGAGTTCACAACTTACTTTGTCAGCAATCGTCGATTTACTTCCATTGAAGCCCATTGAGGTCGATTGTCCCTTTGTATTGATCGAAAATTTTCAAAGTCTATCTTCCTAATTTGAAGTCGAGTCTCATTAATTCTTATATATTTGAGTGATTTTGCAACTAACTTTGTCAGCAATCGTCGATTTACTTCCATTGAAGCTCATTGAGGTCGATTGTCACTTTGTGTTGATTGGAAATTTTTAAAGTCTATCTTCCTAATTTGCAGTCGAATCTCATTAATTCTTATATATTCGAGTGAGTTCACAACTAACTTTGTCAGCAATCGTCGATTTACTTCCATTGAAGCCCATTGAGGTCGATTGTCACTTTGTATTGATTGGAAATTTTCAAAGTCTATCTTCCTAATTTACAGTCGAATCTCATTAATTCTTATATATTTGAGTGAGTTTACAACTAACTTTGTCAGAAATCGTCGATTTACTTCCATCGAAGCCCATTCAGGTCGATTGTCACTTTGTGTTGATCGAAAATTTTCAAAGTCTATCTTCCTAATTTGAAGTCGAATCTCATTAATTCTTATATATTTGAGTGAGTTTGCAGCTAACTTTGTCAGCAATCGTCGATTTACTTTCATTGAGGCCCATTGAGGTCGATTGTCACTTTGTATTGATCGAAAATTTCCAAAGTCAATCTTCCTAATTTGCAGTCGAATTTCATTAATTCTTATATATTTGAGTGAGTTCACAACTAACTTTGTCAGCAATCGTCGATTTACTTCCATTGAAGCCCATTGAGGTCGATTGTCACTTTGTATTGATCGAAAATTTTCAAAGTCTATCTTCCTAATTTGAAGTCGAGTCTCATTAATTCTTATATATTTGAGTGATTTTGCAACTAACTTTGTCAGCAATCGTCGATTTACTTCCATTGAAGCCCATTGAGGTCGATTGTCACTTTGTGTTGATTGAAAATTTGTAAAGTCTATCTTCCTAATTTGAAGTCGAATCTCATTATTTCTTATACATTTGAAAGAGTTCACAACTAACTTCGTCAGCAATCGTCGATTTACTTCCATTGAAGCCCATTGAGGTCGATTGTCACTTCGTGTTGATTGAAAATTTTTAAAGTCTATCTTCCTAATTTGAAGTCAAATCTCATTAATTCTTATATATTCGAGTGATTTTGCAACTAACTTTGTCAGCAATCGTCGATTTACTTCCATTGAAGCCCATTGAAGTCGATTGTCACTTTGTGTTGATTGAAAATTTTTAAAGTCTATCTTCATATTTTGAAGTCGAATCTCATTATTTCTTATACATTCGAGTGAGTTCACAACTAACTTTGTCAGCAATCGTCGATTTTTTTCCATTGAAGCCCATTGAGGTCGATTGTCACTTTGTATTGATTGGAAATTTTCAAAGTCTATCTTCCTAATTTGAAGTCGAATCTCATTATTTCTTATACATTTGAGTGAGTTTGCAGCTAACTTTGTCAGCAATCGTCGATTTACATCCATTGAAGCCCATTGAGGTCGATTGTCACTTTGTATTGATTGGAAATTTTCAAAGTCTATCTTCCTAATTTGAAGTCGAATCTCATTAATTCTTATATATTTGAGTGAGTTCGCAGCTAACTTTGTCAGCAATCGTCGATTTACTTCCATTGAAGCCCATTGAGGTCGATTGTCACTTTGTATTGATTGGAAATTTTCAAAGTCTATCTTCCTAATTTGAAGTCGAATCTCATTATTTCTTATACATTTGAGTGAGTTTGCAGCTAACTTTGTCAGCAATCGTCGATTTACATCCATTGAAGCCCATTGAGGTCGATTGTTACTTTGTGTTGATTGAAAATTTTTAAAGTTTATCTTCATATTTTGAAGTCGAATCTCATTATTTCTTATACATTCGAGTGAGTTCACAACTAACTTTGTCAGCAATCGTCGATTTTTTTCCATTGAAGCCCATTGAGGTCGATTGTCACTTTGTATTGATCGAAAATTATCAAAGTTTATCTTCCTAATTTGAAGTCGAATCTCATTAATTCTTATATATTCGATTGAGTTTGCAGCTAACGTTGTCAGAAATCGTCGATTCACTTCCATTGAATCCCATTGAGGTCGATTGTCACTTTGTATTGATTGGAAATTTTCAAAGTCTATCTTCCTAATTTGAAGTCGAATCTCATTAATTCTTATATATTTGAGTGAGTTCGCAGCTAACTTTGTCAGCAATCGTCGATTTACTTCCATTGAAGCCCATTGAGGTCGATTGTCACTTTGTATTGATCGAAAATTATCAAAGTTTATCTTCCTAATTTGAAGTCGAATCTCATTAATTCTTATATATTCGATTGAGTTTGCAGCTAACGTTGTCAGAAATCGTCGATTCACTTCCATTGAATCCCATTGAGGTCGATTGTCACTTTGTATTGATTGGAAATTTTCAAAGTCTATCTTCCTAATTTGAAGTCGAATCTCATTATTTCTTATACATTTGAGTGAGTTTGCAGCTAACTTTGTCAGCAATCGTCGATTTACATCCATTGAAGCCCATTGAGGTCGATTGTCACTTTGTATCGATTGGAAATTTTCAAAGTCTATCTTCCTAATTTGAAGTCGAATCTCATTAATTCTTATATATTTGAGTGAGTTTGAAACTAACTTTGTCAGCAATCGTCGCTTTACCTCTATTGAAGCCCATTGAGGTCGATTGTTACTTTGTGTTGATTGAAAATTTTTAAAGTTTATCTTCATATTTTGAAGTCGAATCTCATTATTTCTTATACATTCGAGTGAGTTCACAACTAACTTTGTCAGCAATCGTCGATTTTTTTCCATTGAAGCCCATTGAGGTCGATTGTCACTTTGTATTGATCGAAAATTTTCAAAGTCTATCTTCCTAATTTGAAGTCGAGTCTCATTAATTCTTATATATTTGAGTGATTTTGCAACTAACTTTGTCAGCAATCGTCGATTTACTTCCATTGAGGCCCATTGAGGTCGATTGTCATTTTGTATTGATCGAAAATTATCAAAGTTTATCTTCCTAATTTGAAGTCGAATCTCATTAATTCTTATATATTCGATTGAGTTTGCAGCTAACGTTGTCAGAAATCGTCGATTCACTTCCATTGAATCCCATTGAGGTCGATTGTCACTTTGTATTGATTGGAAATTTTCAAAGACTATCTTCCTAATTTGAAGTCGAATCTCATTAATTCTTATATATTTGAGTGAGTTCGCAGCTAACTTTGTCAGCAATCGTCGATTTACTTCCATTGAAGCCCATTGAGGTCGATTGTCACTTTGTGTTGATTGGAAATTTTTAAAGTCTATCTTCCTAATTCGCAGTCGAATCTCATTAATTCTTATATATTCGAGTGAGTTCACAACTAACTTTGTCAGCAATCGTCGATTTACTTCCATTGAAGCCCATTGAGGTCGATTGTCACTTTGTATTGATTGGAAATTTTCAAAGTCTATCTTCCTAATTTACAGTCGAATCTCATTAATTCTTATATATTTGAGTGAGTTTACAACTAACTTTGTCAGAAATCGTCGATTTACTTCCATCGAAGCCCATTGAGGTCGATTGTCACTTTGTGTTGATCGAAAATTTTCAAAGTCTATCTTCCTAATTTGAAGTCGAATCTCATTAATTCTTATATATTTGAGTGAGTTTGCAGCTAACTTTGTCAGCAATCGTCGATTTACTTCCATAGAAGCCCATTGAGGTCGATTGTCACTTTGTATTGATCGAAAATTTCCAAAGTCACTCTTCCTAATTTGCAGTCGAATTTCATTAATTCTTATATATTTGAGTGAGTTCACAACTAACTTTGTCAGCAATCGTCGATTTACTTCCATTGAAGCCCATTGAGGTCGATTGTCACTTTGTATTGATCGAAAATTTTCAAAGTCTATCTTCCTAATTTGAAGTCGAATCTCATTAATTCTTATATATTTGAGTGAGTTTGCAGCTAACTTTGTCAGCAATCGTCGATTTACTTCCATTGAAGCCCATTGAGGTCGATTGTCACTTTGTATTGATCGAAAATTTTCAAAGTCAATCTCCCTAATTTGCAGTCGAATTTCATTAATTCTTATATATTTGAGTGAGTTCACAACTAACTTTGTCAGCATTCGTCGATTTACTTCCATTGAAGCCCATTGAAGTCGATTGTCACTTTGTATTGATTGGAAATTTTTAAAGTCAATCTTCCTAATTTGAAGTCGAATCTCATTAATTCTTATATATTTGAGTGATTTTGCAACTAATTTTGTCAGCAATCGTCGATTTACTTCCATTGAAGCCCATTGAGGTCGATTGTCACTTTGTGTTGATTGAAAATTTTTAAAGTCAATCTTCCTAATTTGAAGTCGAGTCTCATTAATTCTTATATATTTGAGAGATTTTGCAACTAACTTTGTCAGCAATCGTCGATTTACTTCCATTGAAGCTCATTGAGGTCGATTGTCACTTTGTGTTGATTGGAAATTTTTAAAGTCTATCTTCCTAATTTGCAGTCGAATCTCATTAATTCTTATATATTCGAGTGAGTTCACAACTAACTTTGTCAGCAATCGTCGATTTACTTCCATTGAAGCCCATTGAGGTCGATTGTCACTTTGTATTGATTGGAAATTTTCAAAGTCTATCTTCCTAATTTACAGTCGAATCTCATTAATTCTTATATATTTGAGTGAGTTTACAACTAACTTTGTCAGAAATCGTCGATTTACTTCCATCGAAGCCCATTGAGGTCGATTGTCACTTTGTGTTGATCGAAAATTTTCAAAGTCTATCTTCCTAATTTGAAGTCGAATCTCATTAATTCTCATATATTTGAGTGAGTTTGCAGCTAACTTTGTCAGCAATCGTCGATTTACTTCCATTGAAGCCCATTGAGGTCGATTGTCACTTTGTATTGATTGGAAATTTTCAAAGTCTATCTTCCTAATTTACAGTCGAATCTCATTAATTCTTATATATTTGAGTGAGTTTACAACTAACTTTGTCAGAAATCGTCGATTTACTTCCATCGAAGCCCATTGAGGTCGATTGTCACTTTGTGTTGATCGAAAATTTTCAAAGTCTATCTTCCTAATTTGAAGTCGAATCTCATTAATTCTTATATATTTGAGTGAGTTTGCAGCTAACTTTGTCAGCAATCGTCGATTTACTTCCATAGAAGCCCATTGAGGTCGATTGTCACTTTGTATTGATCGAAAATTTCCAAAGTCCCTCTTCCTAATTTGCAGTCGAATTTCATTAATTCTTATATATTTGAGTGAGTTCACAACTAACTTCGTCAGCAATTGTCGATTTACTTCCATTGAAGCCCATTGAGGTCGATTGTCACTTTGTATTGATCGAAAATTTTCAAAGTCTATCTTCCTAATTTGAAGTCGAATCTCATTAATTCTTATATATTTGAGTGAGTTTGCAGCTAACTTTGTCAGCAATCGTCGATTTACTTCCATTGAAGCCCATTGAGGTCGATTGTCACTTTGTATTGATCGAAAATTTCCAAAGTCAATCTCCCTAATTTGCAGTCGAATTTCATTAATTCTTATATATTTGAGTGAGTTCACAACTAACTTTGTCAGCAATCGTCGATTTACTTCCATTGAAGCTCATTGAGGTCGATTGTCACTTTGTGTTGATTGGAAATTTTTAAAGTCTATCTTCCTAATTTGCAGTCGAATCTCATTAATTCTTATATATTCGAGTGAGTTCACAACTAACTTTGTCAGCAATCGTCGATTTACTTCCATTGAAGCCCATTGAGGTCGATTGTCACTTTGTATTGATTGGAAATTTTCAAAGTCTATCTTCCTAATTTACAGTCGAATCTCATTAATTCTTATATATTTGAGTGAGTTTACAACTAACTTTGTCAGAAATCGTCGATTTACTTCCATCGAAGCCCATTGAGGTCGATTGTCACTTTGTGTTGATCGAAAATTTTCAAAGTCTATCTTCCTAATTTGAAGTCGAATCTCATTAATTCTTATATATTTGAGTGAGTTTGCAGCTAACTTTGTCAGCAATCGTCGATTTACTTCCATTGAAGCCCATTGAGGTCGATTGTCACTTTGTATTGATTGGAAATTTTTAAAGTCAATCTTCCTAATTTGCAGTCGAATCTCATTAATTCTTATATATTTGAGTGAGTTCACAACTAACTTTGTCAGCAATCGTCGATTTACTTCCATTGAAGCCCATTGAGGTCGATTGTCACTTTGTATTGATCGAAAATTTTCAAAGTCTATCTTCCTAATTTGAAGTCGAGTCTCATTAATTCTTATATATTTGAGTGATTTTGCAACTAACTTTGTCAGCAATCGTCGATTTACTTCCATTGAAGCTCATTGAGGTCGATTGTCACTTTGTGTTGATTGGAAATTTTTAAAGTCTATCTTCCTAATTCGCAGTCGAATCTCATTAATTCTTATATATTCGAGTGAGTTCACAACTAACTTTGTCAGCAATCGTCGATTTACTTCCATTGAAGCCCATTGAGGTCGATTGTCACTTTGTATTGATTGGAAATTTTCAAAGTCTATCTTCCTAATTTACAGTCGAATCTCATTAATTCTTATATATTTGAGTGAGTTTACAACTAACTTTGTCAGAAATCGTCGATTTACTTCCATCGAAGCCCATTGAGGTCGATTGTCACTTTGTGTTGATCGAAAATTTTCAAAGTCTATCTTCCTAATTTGAAGTCGAATCTCATTAATTCTTATATATTTGAGTGAGTTTGCAGCTAACTTTGTCAGCAATCGTCGATTTACTTCCATAGAAGCCCATTGAGGTCGATTGTCACTTTGTATTGATCGAAAATTTCCAAAGTCACTCTTCCTAATTTGCAGTCGAATTTCATTAATTCTTATATATTTGAGTGAGTTCACAACTAACTTTGTCAGCAATCGTCGATTTACTTCCATTGAAGCCCATTGAGGTCGATTGTCACTTTGTATTGATCGAAAATTTTCAAAGTCTATCTTCCTAATTCGCAGTCTAATCTCATTAATTCTTATATATTCGAGTGAGTTCACAACTAACTTTGTCAGCAATCGTCGATTTACTTCCATTGAAGCCCATTGAGGTCGATTGTCACTTTGTATTGATTGGAAATTTTCAAAGTCTATCTTCCTAATTTACAGTCGAATCTCATTAATTCTTATATATTTGAGTGAGTTTACAACTAACTTTGTCAGAAATCGTCGATTTACTTCCATCGAAGCCCATTGAGGTCGATTGTCACTTTGTGTTGATCGAAAATTTTCAAAGTCTATCTTCCTAATTTGAAGTCGAATCTCATTAATTCTTATATATTTGAGTGAGTTTGCAGCTAACTTTGTCAGCAATCGTCGATTTACTTCCATAGAAGCCCATTGAGGTCGATTGTCACTTTGTATTGATCGAAAATTTCCAAAGTCCCTCTTCCTAATTTGCAGTCGAATTTCATTAATTCTTATATATTTGAGTGAGTTCACAACTAACTTTGTCAGCAATCGTCGATTTACTTCCATTGAAGCCCATTGAGGTCGATTGTCACTTTGTATTGATCGAAAATTTTCAAAGTCTATCTTCCTAATTTGAAGTCGAATCTCATTAATTCTTATATATTTGAGTGAGTTTGCAGCTAACTTTGTCAGCAATCGTCGATTTACTTCCATTGAAGCCCATTGAGGTCGATTGTCACTTTGTATTGATCGAAAATTTCCAAAGTCAATCTCCCTAATTTGCAGTCGAATTTCATTAATTCTTATATATTTGAGTGAGTTCACAACTAACTTTGTCAGCAATCGTCGATTTACTTCCATTGAAGCTCATTGAGGTCGATTGTCACTTTGTGTTGATTGGAAATTTTTAAAGTCTATCTTCCTAATTTGCAGTCGAATCTCATTAATTCTTATATATTCGAGTGAGTTCACAACTAACTTTGTCAGCAATCGTCGATTTACTTCCATTGAAGCCCATTGAGGTCGATTGTCACTTTGTATTGATTGGAAATTTTCAAAGTCTATCTTCCTAATTTACAGTCGAATCTCATTAATTCTTATATATTTGAGTGAGTTTACAACTAACTTTGTCAGAAATCGTCGATTTACTTCCATCGAAGCCCATTGAGGTCGATTGTCACTTTGTGTTGATCGAAAATTTTCAAAGTCTATCTTCCTAATTTGAAGTCGAATCTCATTAATTCTTATATATTTGAGTGAGTTTGCAGCTAACTTTGTCAGCAATCGTCGATTTACTTCCATTGAAGCCCATTGAGGTCGATTGTCACTTTGTATTGATTGGAAATTTCCAAAGTCAATCTCCCTAATTTGCAGTCGAATTTCATTAATTCTTATATATTTGAGTGAGTTCACAACTAACTTTGTCAGCAATCGTCGATTTACTTCCATTGAAGCCCATTGAGGTCGATTGTCACTTTGTATTGATTGGAAATTTTCAAAGTCTATCTTCCTAATTTACAGTCGAATCTCATTAATTCTTATATATTTGAGTGAGTTTACAACTAACTTTGTCAGAAATCGTCGATTTACTTCCATCGAAGCCCATTGAGGTCGATTGTCACTTTGTGTTGATCGAAAATTTTCAAAGTCTATCTTCCTAATTTGAAGTCGAATCTCATTAATTCTTATATATTTGAGTGAGTTTGCAGCTAACTTTGTCAGCAATCGTCGATTTACTTCCATAGAAGCCCATTGAGGTCGATTGTCACTTTGTATTGATCGAAAATTTCCAAAGTCACTCTTCCTAATTTGCAGTCGAATTTCATTAATTCTTATATATTTGAGTGAGTTCACAACTAACTTTGTCAGCAATCGTCGATTTACTTCCATTGAAGCCCATTGAGGTCGATTGTCACTTTGTATTGATCGAAAATTTTCAAAGTCTATCTTCCTAATTCGCAGTCTAATCTCATTAATTCTTATATATTCGAGTGAGTTCACAACTAACTTTGTCAGCAATCGTCGATTTACTTCCATTGAAGCCCATTGAGGTCGATTGTCACTTTGTATTGATTGGAAATTTTCAAAGTCTATCTTCCTAATTTACAGTCGAATCTCATTAATTCTTATATATTTGAGTGAGTTTACAACTAACTTTGTCAGAAATCGTCGATTTACTTCCATCGAAGCCCATTGAGGTCGATTGTCACTTTGTGTTGATCGAAAATTTTCAAAGTCTATCTTCCTAATTTGAAGTCGAATCTCATTAATTCTTATATATTTGAGTGAGTTTGCAGCTAACTTTGTCAGCAATCGTCGATTTACTTCCATAGAAGCCCATTGAGGTCGATTGTCACTTTGTATTGATCGAAAATTTCCAAAGTCCCTCTTCCTAATTTGCAGTCGAATTTCATTAATTCTTATATATTTGAGTGAGTTCACAACTAACTTTGTCAGCAATCGTCGATTTACTTCCATTGAAGCCCATTGAGGTCGATTGTCACTTTGTATTGATCGAAAATTTTCAAAGTCTATCTTCCTAATTTGAAGTCGAATCTCATTAATTCTTATATATTTGAGTGAGTTTGCAGCTAACTTTGTCAGCAATCGTCGATTTACTTCCATTGAAGCCCATTGAGGTCGATTGTCACTTTGTATTGATCGAAAATTTCCAAAGTCAATCTCCCTAATTTGCAGTCGAATTTCATTAATTCTTATATATTTGAGTGAGTTCACAACTAACTTTGTCAGCAATCGTCGATTTACTTCCATTGAAGCTCATTGAGGTCGATTGTCACTTTGTGTTGATTGGAAATTTTTAAAGTCTATCTTCCTAATTTGCAGTCGAATCTCATTAATTCTTATATATTCGAGTGAGTTCACAACTAACTTTGTCAGCAATCGTCGATTTACTTCCATTGAAGCCCATTGAGGTCGATTGTCACTTTGTATTGATTGGAAATTTTCAAAGTCTATCTTCCTAATTTACAGTCGAATCTCATTAATTCTTATATATTTGAGTGAGTTTACAACTAACTTTGTCAGAAATCGTCGATTTACTTCCATCGAAGCCCATTGAGGTCGATTGTCACTTTGTGTTGATCGAAAATTTTCAAAGTCTATCTTCCTAATTTGAAGTCGAATCTCATTAATTCTTATATATTTGAGTGAGTTTGCAGCTAACTTTGTCAGCAATCGTCGATTTACTTCCATTGAAGCCCATTGAGGTCGATTGTCACTTTGTATTGATTGGAAATTTCCAAAGTCAATCTCCCTAATTTGCAGTCGAATTTCATTAATTCTTATATATTTGAGTGAGTTCACAACTAACTTTGTCAGCAATCGTCGATTTACTTCCATTGAAGCCCATTGAGGTCGATTGTCACTTTGTATTGATTGGAAATTTTCAAAGTCTATCTTCCTAATTTACAGTCGAATCTCATTAATTCTTATATATTTGAGTGAGTTTACAACTAACTTTGTCAGAAATCGTCGATTTACTTCCATCGAAGCCCATTGAGGTCGATTGTCACTTTGTGTTGATCGAAAATTTTCAAAGTCTATCTTCCTAATTTGAAGTCGAATCTCATTAATTCTTATATATTTGAGTGATTTTGCAACTAACTTTGTCAGCAATCGTCGATTTACTTCCATTGAAGCCCATTGAGGTCGATTGTCACTTTGTATTGATCGAAAATTTCCAAAGTCAATCTCCCTAATTTGCAGTCGAATTTCATTAATTCTTATATATTTGAGTGAGTTCACAACTAACTTTGTCAGCATTCGTCGATTTACTTCCATTGAAGCCCATTGAAGTCGATTGTCACTTTGTATTGATTGGAAATTTTTAAAGTCAATCTTCCTAATTTGAAGTCGAATCTCATTAATTCTTATATATTTGAGTGATTTTGCAACTAACTTTGTCAGCAATCGTCGATTTACTTCCATTGAAGCTCATTGAGGTCGATTGTCACTTTGTGTTGATTGGAAATTTTTAAAGTCTATCTTCCTAATTTGCAGTCGAATCTCATTAATTCTTATATATTCGAGTGAGTTCACAACTAACTTTGTCAGCAATCGTCGATTTACTTCCATTGAAGCCCATTGAGGTCGATTGTCACTTTGTATTGATTGGAAATTTTCAAAGTCTATCTTCCTAATTTACAGTCGAATCTCATTAATTCTTATATATTTGAGTGAGTTTACAACTAACTTTGTCAGAAATCGTCGATTTACTTCCATCGAAGCCCATTGAGGTCGATTGTCACTTTGTGTTGATCGAAAATTTTCAAAGTCTATCTTCCTAATTTGAAGTCGAATCTCATTAATTCTTATATATTTGAGTGAGTTTGCAGCTAACTTTGTCAGCAATCGTCGATTTACTTCCATTGAAGCCCATTGAGGTCGATTGTCACTTTGTATTGATTGGAAATTTTCAAAGTCTATCTTCCTAATTTACAGTCGAATCTCATTAATTCTTATATATTTGAGTGAGTTTACAACTAACTTTGTCAGAAATCGTCGATTTACTTCCATCGAAGCCCATTGAGGTCGATTGTCACTTTGTGTTGATCGAAAATTTTCAAAGTCAATCTTCCTAATTTGCAGTCGAATCTCATTAATTCTTATATATTTGAGTGAGTTCACAACTAACTTTGTCAGCAATCGTCGATTTACTTCCATTGAAGCCCATTGAGGTCGATTGTCACTTTGTATTGATCGAAAATTTTCAAAGTCTATCTTCCTAATTTGAAGTCGAGTCTCATTAATTCTTATATATTTGAGTGATTTTGCAACTAACTTTGTCAGCAATCGTCGATTTACTTCCATTGAAGCTCATTGAGGTCGATTGTCACTTTGTGTTGATTGGAAATTTTTAAAGTCTATCTTCCTAATTCGCAGTCGAATCTCATTAATTCTTATATATTCGAGTGAGTTCACAACTAACTTTGTCAGCAATCGTCGATTTACTTCCATTGAAGCCCATTGAGGTCAATTGTCACTTTGTATTGATTGGAAATTTTCAAAGTCTATCTTCCTAATTTACAGTCGAATCTCATTAATTCTTATATATTTGAGTGAGTTTACAACTAACTTTGTCAGAAATCGTCGATTTACTTCCATCGAAGCCCATTGAGGTCGATTGTCACTTTGTGTTGATCGAAAATTTTCAAAGTCTATCTTCCTAATTTGAAGTCGAATCTCATTAATTCTTATATATTTGAGTGAGTTTGCAGCTAACTTTGTCAGCAATCGTCGATTTACTTCCATAGAAGCCCATTGAGGTCGATTGTCACTTTGTATTGATCGAAAATTTCCAAAGTCACTCTTCCTAATTTGCAGTTGAATTTCATTAATTCTTATATATTTGAGTGAGTTCACAACTAACTTTGTCAGCAATCGTCGATTTACTTCCATTGAAGCCCATTGAGGTCGATTGTCACTTTGTATTGATCGAAAATTTTCAAAGTCTATCTTCCTAATTTGAAGTCGAATCTCATTAATTCTTATATATTTGAGTGAGTTTGCAGCTAACTTTGTCAGCAATCGTCGATTTACTTCCATTGAAGCCCATTGAGGTCGATTGTCACTTTGTATTGATCGAAAATTTCCAAAGTCAATCTCCCTAATTTGCAGTCGAATTTCATTAATTCTTATATATTTGAGTGAGTTCACAACTAACTTTGTCAGCATTCGTCGATTTACTTCCATTGAAGCCCATTGAAGTCGATTGTCACTTTGTATTGATTGGAAATTTTTAAAGTCAATCTTCCTAATTTGAAGTCGAGTCTCATTAATTCTTATATATTTGAGTGATTTTGCAACTAACTTTGTCAGCAATCGTCGATTTACTTCCATTGAAGCTCATTGAGGTCGATTGTCACTTTGTATTGATCGAAAATTTCCAAAGTCACTCTTCCTAATTTGCAGTCGAATTTCATTAATTCTTATATATTTGAGTGAGTTCACAACTAACTTTGTCAGCAATCGTCGATTTACTTCCATTGAAGCCCATTGAGGTCGATTGTCACTTTGTATTGATCGAAAATTTTCAAAGTCTATCTTCCTAATTTGAAGTCGAATCTCATTAATTCTTATATATTTGAGTGAGTTTGCAGCTAACTTTGTCAGCAATCGTCGATTTACTTCCATTGAAGCCCATTGAGGTCGATTGTCACTTTGTATTGATCGAAAATTTCCAAAGTCAATCTCCCTAATTTGCAGTCGAATTTCATTAATTCTTATATATTTGAGTGAGTTCACAACTAACTTTGTCAGCATTCGTCGATTTACTTCCATTGAAGCCCATTGAAGTCGATTGTCACTTTGTATTGATTGGAAATTTTTAAAGTCAATCTTCCTAATTTGAAGTCGAGTCTCATTAATTCTTATATATTTGAGTGATTTTGCAACTAACTTTGTCAGCAATCGTCGATTTACTTCCATTGAAGCCCATTGAGGTCGATTGTCACTTTGTATAGATCGAAAATTTCCAAAGTCAATCTCCCTAATTTGCAGTCGAATTTCATTAATTCTTATATATTTGAGTGAGTTCACAACTAACTTTGTCAGCATTCGTCGATTTACTTCCATTGAAGCCCATTGAGGTCGATTGTCACTTTGTATTGATCGAAAATTTTCAAAGTCTATCTTCCTAATTTGAAGTCGAGTCTCATTAATTCTTATATATTTGAGTGATTTTGCAACTAACTTTGTCAGCAATCGTCGATTTACTTCCATTGAAGCTCATTGAGGTCGATTGTCACTTTGTGTTGATTGGAAATTTTTAAAGTCTATCTTCCTAATTCGCAGTCGAATCTCATTAATTCTTATATATTCGAGTGAGTTCACAACTAACTTTGTCAGCAATCGTCGATTTACTTCCATTGAAGCCCATTGAGGTCAATTGTCACTTTGTATTGATTGGAAATTTTCAAAGTCTATCTTCCTAATTTACAGTCGAATCTCATTAATTCTTATATATTTGAGTGAGTTTACAACTAACTTTGTCAGAAATCGTCGATTTACTTCCATCGAAGCCCATTGAGGTCGATTGTCACTTTGTGTTGATCGAAAATTTTCAAAGTCTATCTTCCTAATTTGAAGTCGAATCTCATTAATTCTTATATATTTGAGTGAGTTTGCAGCTAACTTTGTCAGCAATCGTCGATTTACTTCCATAGAAGCCCATTGAGGTCGATTGTCACTTTGTATTGATCGAAAATTTCCAAAGTCACTCTTCCTAATTTGCAGTCGAATTTCATTAATTCTTATATATTTGAGTGAGTTCACAACTAACTTTGTCAGCAATCGTCGATTTACTTCCATTGAAGCCCATTGAGGTCGATTGTCACTTTGTATTGATCGAAAATTTTCAAAGTCTATCTTCCTAATTTGAAGTCGAATCTCATTAATTCTTATATATTTGAGTGAGTTTGCAGCTAACTTTGTCAGCAATCGTCGATTTACTTCCATTGAAGCCCATTGAGGTCGATTGTCACTTTGTATTGATCGAAAATTTCCAAAGTCAATCTCCCTAATTTGCAGTCGAATTTCATTAATTCTTATATATTTGAGTGAGTTCACAACTAACTTTGTCAGCATTCGTCGATTTACTTCCATTGAAGCCCATTGAAGTCGATTGTCACTTTGTATTGATTGGAAATTTTTAAAGTCAATCTTCCTAATTTGAAGTCGAGTCTCATTAATTCTTATATATTTGAGTGATTTTGCAACTAACTTTGTCAGCAATCGTCGATTTACTTCCATTGAAGCTCATTGAGGTCGATTGTCACTTTGTGTTGATTGGAAATTTTTAAAGTCTATCTTCCTAATTTGCAGTCGAATCTCATTAATTCTTATATATTCGAGTGAGTTCACAACTAACTTTGTCAGCAATCGTCGATTTACTTCCATCGAAGCCCATTGAGGTCGATTGTCACTTTGTGTTGATCGAAAATTTTCAAAGTCTATCTTCCTAATTTGAAGTCGAATCTCATTAATTCTTATATATTTGAGTGAGTTTGCAGCTAACTTTGTCAGCAATCGTCGATTTACTTCCATTGAAGCCCATTGAGGTCGATTGTCACTTTGTATTGATTGGAAATTTTTAAAGTCAATCTTCCTAATTTGCAGTCGAATCTCATTAATTCTTATATATTTGAGTGAGTTCACAACTAACTTTGTCAGCAATCGTCGATTTACTTCCATTGAAGCCCATTGAGGTCGATTGTCACTTTGTATTGATTGGAAATTTTCAAAGTCTATCTTCCTAATTTACAGTCGAATCTCATTAATTCTTATATATTTGAGTGAGTTTACAACTAACTTTGTCAGAAATCGTCGATTTACTTCCATCGAAGCCCATTGAGGTCGATTGTCACTTTGTGTTGATCGAAAATTTTCAAAGTCTATCTTCCTAATTTGAAGTCGAATCTCATTAATTCTTATATATTTGAGTGAGTTTGCAGCTAACTTTGTCAGCAATCGTCGATTTACTTCCATAGAAGCCCATTGAGGTCGATTGTCACTTTGTATTGATCGAAAATTTACAAAGTCACTCTTCCTAATTTGCAGTCGAATTTCATTAATTCTTATATATTTGAGTGAGTTCACAACTAACTTTGTCAGCAATCGTCGATTTACTTCCATTGAAGCCCATTGAGGTCGATTGTCACTTTGTATTGATTGGAAATTTTTAAAGTCAATCTTCCTAATTTGAAGTCGAATCTCATTAATTCTTATATATTTGAGTGATTTTGCAACTAACTTTGTCAGCAATCGTCGATTTACTTCCATTGAAGCCCATTGAGGTCGATTGTCACTTTGTGTTGATTGAAAATTTTTAAAGTCTATCTTCCTAATTTGAAGTCGAATCTCATTATTTCTTAAACATTTGAAAGAGTTCACAACTAACTTCGTCAGCAATCGTCGATTAACTTCCATTGAAGCCCATTGAAGTCGATTGTCACTTTGTATTGATTGGAAATTTTTAAAGTCAATCTTCCTAATTTGCAGTCGAATCTCATTAATTCTTATATATTTGAGTGAGTTCACAACTAACTTTGTCAGCAATCGTCGATTTACTTCCATTGAAGCCCATTGAGGTCGATTGTCACTTTGTATTGATCGAAAATTTTCAAAGTCGATCTTCCTAATTTGAAGTCGACTCTCATTAATTCTTATATATTCGAGTGATTTTGCAACTAACTTTGTCAGCAATCGTCGATTTACTTCCATTGAAGCCCATTGAAGTCGATTGTCACTTTGTGTTGATTGAAAATTTTTAAAGTCTATCTTCCTATTTTGAGGTCGAATCTCATTATTTCTTATACATTCGAGTGAGTTTGCAACTAACTTTGTCAGCAATCGTCGATTTACTTCCATCGAAGCCTATTGAGGTCGATTGTCACTTTGTGTTGATCGAAAATTTTCAAAGTCTATCTTCCTAATTTGAAGTCGAATCTCATTAATTCTTATATATTTGAGTGAGTTTGCAGCTAACTTTGTCAGCAATCGTCGATTTACTTCCATTGAAGCCCATTGAGGTCGATTGTCACTTTGTATTGATTGGAAATTTTTAAAGTCAATCTTCCTAATTTGCAGTCGAATCTCATTAATTCTTATATATTTGAGTGAGTTCACAACTAACTTTGTCAGCAATCGTCGATTTACTTCCATTGAAGCCCATTGAGGTCGATTGTCACTTTGTATTGATCGAAAATTTTCAAAGTCTATCTTCCTAATTTGAAGTCGAGTCTCATAAATTCTTATATATTTGAGTGATTTTGCAACTAACTTTGTCAGCAATCGTCGATTTAGTTCCATTGAAGCTCATTGAGGTCGATTGTCACTTTGTGTTGATTGGAAATTTTTAAAGTCTATCTTCCTAATTCGCAGTCGAATCTCATTAATTCTTATATATTCGAGTGAGTTCACAACTAACTTTGTCAGCAATCGTCGATTTACTTCCATTGAAGCCCATTGAGGTCGATTGTCACTTTGTATTGATTGGAAATTTTTAAAGTCTATCTTCCTAATTTACAGTCGAATCTCATTAATTCTTATATATTTGAGTGAGTTTACAACTAACTTTGTCAGAAATCGTCGATTTACTTCCATCGAAGCCCATTGAGGTCGATTGTCACTTTGTGTTGATCGAAAATTTTCAAAGTCTATCTTCCTAATTTGAAGTCGAATCTCATTAATTCTTATATATTTGAGTGAGTTTGCAGCTAACTTTGTCAGCAATCGTCGATTTACTTCCATAGAAGCCCATTGAGGTCGATTGTCACTTTGTATTGATCGAAAATTTCCAAAGTCACTCTTCCTAATTTGCAGTCGAATTTCATTAATTCTTATATATTTGAGTGAGTTCACAACTAACTTTGTCAGCAATCGTCGATTTACTTCCATTGAAGCCCATTGAGGTCGATTGTCACTTTGTATTGATTGGAAATTTTTAAAGTCAATCTTCCTAATTTGAAGTCGAATCTCATTAATTCTTATATATTTGAGTGATTTTGCAACTAACTTTGTCAGCAATCGTCGATTTACTTCCATTGAAGCCCATTGAGGTCGATTGTCACTTTGTGTTGATTGAAAATTTTTAAAGTCTATCTTCCTAATTTGAAGTCGAATCTCATTATTTCTTAAACATTTGAAAGAGTTCACAACTAACTTCGTCAGCAATCGTCGATTAACTTCCATTGAAGCCCATTGAAGTCGATTGTCACTTTGTATTGATTGGAAATTTTTAAAGTCAATCTTCCTAATTTGCAGTCGAATCTCATTAATTCTTATATATTTGAGTGATTTTGCAACTAACTTTGTCAGCAATCGTCGATTTACTTCCATAGAAGCCCATTGAGGTCGATTGTCACTTTGTGTTGATTGAAAATTTTTAAAGTCTATCTTCCTAATTTGAAGTCGAATCTCATTAATTCTTATATATTTGAGTGAGTTTGCAGCTAACTTTGTCAGCAATCGTCGATTTACTTCCATTGAAGCCCATTGAGGTCGATTGTCACTTTGTATTGATCGAAAATTTCCAAAGTCAATCTCCCTAATTTGCAGTCGAATTTCATTAATTCTTATATATTTGAGTGAGTTCACAAGTAACTTTGTCAGCATTCGTCGATTTACTTCCATTGAAGCCCATTGAAGTCGATTGTCACTTTGTATTGATTGGAAATTTTTAAAGTCAATCTTCCTAATTTGAAGTCGAATCTCATTAATTCTTATATATTTGAGTGATTTTGCAACTAACTTTGTCAGCAATCGTCGATTTACTTCCATTGAAGCCCATTGAGGTCGATTGTCACTTTGTGTTGATTGAAAATTTTTAAAGTCAATCTTCCTAATTTGAAGTCGAGTCTCATTAATTCTTATATATTTGAGTGATTTTGCAACTAACTTTGTCAGCAATCGTCGATTTACTTCCATTGAAGCTCATTGAGGTCGATTGTCACTTTGTGTTGATTGGAAATTTTTAAAGTCTATCTTCCTAATTTGCAGTCGAATCTCATTAATTCTTATATATTCGAGTGAGTTCACAACTAACTTTGTCAGCAATCGTCGATTTACTTCCATCGAAGCCCATTGAGGTCGATTGTCACTTTGTGTTGATCGAAAATTTTCAAAGTCTATCTTCCTAATTTGAAGTCGAATCTCATTAATTCTTATATATTTGAGTGAGTTTGCAGCTAACTTTGTCAGCAATCGTCGATTTACTTCCATTGAAGCCCATTGAGGTCGATTGTCACTTTGTATTGATTGGAAATTTTTAAAGTCAATCTTCCTAATTTGCAGTCGAATCTCATTAATTCTTATATATTTGAGTGATTTTGCAACTAACTTTGTCAGCAATCGTCGATTTACTTCCATAGAAGCCCATTGAGGTCGATTGTCACTTTGTGTTGATTGAAAATTTTTAAAATCTATCTTCCTAATTTGAAGTCGAATCTCATTAATTCTTATATATTTGAGTGAGTTTGCAGCTAACTTTGTCAGCAATCGTCGATTTACTTCCATTGAAGCCCATTGAGGTCGATTGTCACTTTGTATTGATCGAAAATTTCCAAAGTCAATCTCCCTAATTTGCAGTCGAATTTCATTAATTCTTATATATTTGAGTGAGTTCACAACTAACTTTGTCAGCATTCGTCGATTTACTTCCATTGAAGCCCATTGAAGTCGATTGTCACTTTGTATTGATTGGAAATTTTTAAAGTCAATCTTCCTAATTTGAAGTCGAATCTCATTAATTCTTATATATTTGAGTGATTTTGCAACTAACTTTGTCAGCAATCGTCGATTTACTTCCATTGAAGCCCATTGAGGTCGATTGTCACTTTGTGTTGATTGAAAATTTTTAAAGTCAATCTTCCTAATTTGAAGTCGAGTCTCATTAATTCTTATATATTTGAGTGATTTTGCAACTAACTTTGTCAGCAATCGTCGATTTACTTCCATTGAAGCTCATTGAGGTCGATTGTCACTTTGTGTTGATTGGAAATTTTTAAAGTCTATCTTCCTAATTTGCAGTCGAATCTCATTAATTCTTATATATTCGAGTGAGTTCACAACTAACTTTGTCAGCAATCGTCGATTTACTTCCATCGAAGCCCATTGAGGTCGATTGTCACTTTGTGTTGATCGAAAATTTTCAAAGTCTATCTTCCTAATTTGAAGTCGAATCTCATTAATTCTTATATATTTGAGTGAGTTTGCAGCTAACTTTGTCAGCAATCGTCGATTTACTTCCATTGAAGCCCATTGAGGTCGATTGTCACTTTGTATTGATTGGAAATTTTTAAAGTCAATCTTCCTAATTTGCAGTCGAATCTCATTAATTCTTATATATTTGAGTGAGTTCACAACTAACTTTGTCAGCAATCGTCGATTTACTTCCATTGAAGCCCATTGAGGTCGATTGTCACTTTGTGTTGATCGAAAATTTTCAAAGTCTATCTTCCTAATTTGAAGTCGAATCTCATTAATTCTTATATATTTGAGTGAGTTTGCAGCTAACTTTGTCAGCAATCGTCGATTTACTTCCATTGAAGCCCATTGAGGTCGATTGTCACTTTGTATTGATTGGAAATTTTTAAAGTCTATCTTCCTAATTTGAAGTCGAGTCTCATTAATTCTTATATATTTGAGTGATTTTGCAACTAACTTTGTCAGCAATCGTCGATTTACTTCCATTGAAGCTCATTGAGGTCGATTGTCACTTTGTGTTGATTGGAAATTTTTAAAGTCTATCTTCCTAATTTGAAGTCGAATCTCATTAATTCTTATATATTTGAGTGAGTTCACAACTAACTTTGTCAGCAATCGTCGATTTACTTCCATTGAAGCCCATTGAGGTCGATTGTCACTTTGTATTGATCGAAAATTTTCAAAGTCTATCTTCCTAATTTGAAGTCGAGTCTCATTAATTCTTATATATTTGAGTGATTTTGCAACTAACTTTGTCAGCAATCGTCGATTTACTTCCATCGAAGCCCATTGAGGTCGATTGTCACTTTGTGTTGATCGAAAATTTTCAAAGTCTATCTTCCTAATTTGAAGTCGAATCTCATTAATTCTTATATATTTGAGTGAGTTTGCAGCTAACTTTGTCAGCAATCGTCGATTTACTTCCATTGAAGCCCATTGAGGTCGATTGTCACTTTGTATTGATTGGAAATTTTTAAAGTCAATCTTCCTAATTTGCAGTCGAATCTCATTAATTCTTATATATTTGAGTGAGTTCACAACTAACTTTGTCAGCAATCGTCGATTTACTTCCATTGAAGCCCATTGAGGTCGATTGTCACTTTGTATTGATCGAAAATTTTCAAAGTCTATCTTCCTAATTTGAAGTCGAGTCTCATTAATTCTTATATATTTGAGTGATTTTGCAACTAACTTTGTCAGCAATCGTCGATTTACTTCCATTGAAGCTCATTGAGGTCGATTGTCACTTTGTGTTGATTGGAAATTTTTAAAGTCTATCTTCCTAATTCGCAGTCGAATCTCATTAATTCTTATATATTCGAGTGAGTTCACAACTAACTTTGTCAGCAATCGTCGATTTACTTCCATTGAAGCCCATTGAGGTCGATTGTCACTTTGTATTGATTGGAAATTTTCAAAGTCTATCTTCCTAATTTACAGTCGAATCTCATTAATTCTTATATATTTGAGTGAGTTTGCAGCTAACTTTGTCAGCAATCGTCGATTTACTTCCATAGAAGCCCATTGAGGTCGATTGTCACTTTGTATTGATCGAAAATTTCCAAAGTCACTCTTCCTAATTTGCAGTCGAATTTCATTAATTCTTATATATTTGAGTGAGTTCACAACTAACTTTGTCAGCAATCGTCGATTTACTTCCATTGAAGCCCATTGAGGTCGATTGTCACTTTGTATTGATTGGAAATTTTTAAAGTCAATCTTCCTAATTTGAAGTCGAATCTCATTAATTCTTATATATTTGAGTGATTTTGCAACTAACTTTTTCAGCAATCGTCGATTTACTTCCATTGAAGCCCATTGAGGTCGATTGTCACTTTGTGTTGATTGAAAATTTTTAAAGTCTATCTTCCTAATTTGAAGTCGAATCTCATTATTTCTTAAACATTTGAAAGAGTTCACAACTAACTTCGTCAGCAATCGTCGATTAACTTCCATTGAAGCCCATTGAAGTCGATTGTCACTTTGTATTGATTGGAAATTTTTAAAGTCAATCTTCCTAATTTGCAGTCGAATCTCATTAATTCTTATATATTTGAGTGATTTTGCAACTAACTTTGTCAGCAATCGTCGATTTACTTCCATAGAAGCCCATTGAGGTCGATTGTCACTTTGTGTTGATTGAAAATTTTTAAAGTCTATCTTCCTAATTTGAAGTCGAATCTCATTAATTCTTATATATTTGAGTGAGTTTGCAGCTAACTTTGTCAGCAATCGTCGATTTACTTCCATTGAAGCCCATTGAGGTCGATTGTCACTTTGTATTGATCGAAAATTTCCAAAGTCAATCTCCCTAATTTGCAGTCGAATTTCATTAATTCTTATATATTTGAGTGAGTTCACAACTAACTTTGTCAGCATTCGTCGATTTACTTCCATTGAAGCCCATTGAAGTCGATTGTCACTTTGTATTGATTGGAAATTTTTAAAGTCAATCTTCCTAATTTGAAGTCGAATCTCATTAATTCTTATATATTTGAGTGATTTTGCAACTAACTTTGTCAGCAATCGTCGATTTACTTCCATTGAAGCCCATTGAGGTCGATTGTCACTTTGTGTTGATTGAAAATTTTTAAAGTCAATCTTCCTAATTTGAAGTCGAGTCTCATTAATTCTTATATATTTGAGTGATTTTGCAACTAACTTTGTCAGCAATCGTCGATTTACTTCCATTGAAGCTCATTGAGGTCGATTGTCACTTTGTGTTGATTGGAAATTTTTAAAGTCTATCTTCCTAATTTGCAGTCGAATCTCATTAATTCTTATATATTCGAGTGAGTTCACAACTAACTTTGTCAGCAATCGTCGATTTACTTCCATCGAAGCCCATTGAGGTCGATTGTCACTTTGTGTTGATCGAAAATTTTCAAAGTCTATCTTCCTAATTTGAAGTCGAATCTCATTAATTCTTATATATTTGAGTGAGTTTGCAGCTAACTTTGTCAGCAATCGTCGATTTACTTCCATTGAAGCCCATTGAGGTCGATTGTCACTTTGTATTGATTGGAAATTTTTAAAGTCAATCTTCCTAATTTGCAGTCGAATCTCATTAATTCTTATATATTTGAGTGATTTTGCAACTAACTTTGTCAGCAATCGTCGATTTACTTCCATAGAAGCCCATTGAGGTCGATTGTCACTTTGTGTTGATTGAAAATTTTTAAAGTCTATCTTCCTAATTTGAAGTCGAATCTCATTAATTCTTATATATTTGAGTGAGTTTGCAGCTAACTTTGTCAGCAATCGTCGATTTACTTCCATTGAAGCCCATTGAGGTCGATTGTCACTTTGTATTGATCGAAAATTTCCAAAGTCAATCTCCCTAATTTGCAGTCGAATTTCATTAATTCTTATATATTTGAGTGAGTTCACAACTAACTTTGTCAGCATTCGTCGATTTACTTCCATTGAAGCCCATTGAAGTCGATTGTCACTTTGTATTGATTGGAAATTTTTAAAGTCAATCTTCCTAATTTGAAGTCGAATCTCATTAATTCTTATATATTTGAGTGATTTTGCAACTAACTTTGTCAGCAATCGTCGATTTACTTCCATTGAAGCCCATTGAGGTCGATTGTCACTTTGTGTTGATTGAAAATTTTTAAAGTCAATCTTCCTAATTTGAAGTCGAGTCTCATTAATTCTTATATATTTGAGTGATTTTGCAACTAACTTTGTCAGCAATCGTCGATTTACTTCCATTGAAGCTCATTGAGGTCGATTGTCACTTTGTGTTGATTGGAAATTTTTAAAGTCTATCTTCCTAATTTGCAGTCGAATCTCATTAATTCTTATATATTCGAGTGAGTTCACAACTAACTTTGTCAGCAATCGTCGATTTACTTCCATCGAAGCCCATTGAGGTCGATTGTCACTTTGTGTTGATCGAAAATTTTCAAAGTCTATCTTCCTAATTTGAAGTCGAATCTCATTAATTCTTATATATTTGAGTGAGTTTGCAGCTAACTTTGTCAGCAATCGTCGATTTACTTCCATTGAAGCCCATTGAGGTCGATTGTCACTTTGTATTGATTGGAAATTTTTAAAGTCAATCTTCCTAATTTGCAGTCGAATCTCATTAATTCTTATATATTTGAGTGAGTTCACAACTAACTTTGTCAGCAATCGTCGATTTACTTCCATTGAAGCCCATTGAGGTCGATTGTCACTTTGTATTGATCGAAAATTTTCAAAGTCTATCTTCCTAATTTGAAGTCGAGTCTCATTAATTCTTATATATTTGAGTGATTTTGCAACTAACTTTGTCAGCAATCGTCGATTTACTTCCATTGAAGCTCATTGAGGTCGATTGTCACTTTGTGTTGATTGGAAATTTTTAAAGTCTATCTTCCTAATTCGCAGTCGAATCTCATTAATTCTTATATATTCGAGTGAGTTCACAACTAACTTTGTCAGCAATCGTCGATTTACTTCCATTGAAGCCCATTGAGGTCGATTGTCACTTTGTATTGATTGGAAATTTTCAAAGTCTATCTTCCTAATTTACAGTCGAATCTCATTAATTCTTATATATTTGAGTGAGTTTACAACTAACTTTGTCAGAAATCGTCGATTTACTTCCATCGAAGCCCATTGAGGTCGATTGTCACTTTGTGTTGATCGAAAATTTTCAAAGTCTATCTTCCTAATTTGAAGTCGAATCTCATTAATTCTTATATATTTGAGTGAGTTTGCAGCTAACTTTGTCAGCAATCGTCGATTTACTTCCATAGAAGCCCATTGAGGTCGATTGTCACTTTGTATTGATCGAAAATTTCCAAAGTCACTCTTCCTAATTTGCAGTCGAATTTCATTAATTCTTATATATTTGAGTGAGTTCACAACTAACTTTGTCAGCAATCGTCGATTTACTTCCATTGAAGCCCATTGAGGTCGATTGTCACTTTGTGTTGATTGAAAATTTTTAAAGTCTATCTTCCTAATTTGAAGTCGAATCTCATTATTTCTTAAACATTCGAAAGAGTTCACAACTAACTTCGTCAGCAATCGTCGATTAACTTCCATTGAAGCCCATTGAAGTCGATTGTCACTTTGTATTGATTGGAAATTTTAAAAGTCAATCTTCCTAATTTGCAGTCGAATCTCATTAATTCTTATATATTTGAGTGAGTTCACAACTAACTTCGTCAGCAATCGTCGATTAACTTCCATTGAAGCCCATTGAAGTCGATTGTCACTTTGTATTGATTGGAAATTTTTAAAGTCAATCTTCCTAATTTGCAGTCGAATCTCATTAATTCTTATATATTTGAGTGAGTTCACAACTAACTTTGTCAGCAATCGTCGATTTACTTCCATTGAAGCCCATTGAGGTCGATTGTCACTTTGTATTGATTGAAAATTTTCAAAGTCTATCTTCCTAATTTGAAGTCGAGTCTCATAAATTCTTATATATTTGAGTGATTTTGCAACTAACTTTGTCAGCAATCGTCGATTTACTTCCATAGAAGCCCATTGAGGTCGATTGTCACTTTGTGTTGATTGAAAATTTTTAAAGTCTATCTTCCTAATTTGAAGTCGAATCTCATTAATTCTTATATATTTGAGTGAGTTTGCAACTAACTTTGTCAGCAATCGTCGATTTACTTCCATTGAAGCCCATTGAGGTCGATTGTCACTTTGTATTGATCGAAAATTTTCAAAGTCGATCTTCCTAATTTGAAGTCGACTCTCATTAATTCTTATATATTCGAGTGATTTTGCAACTAACTTTGTCAGCAATCGTCGATTTACTTCCATTGAAGCCCATTGAAGTCGATTGTCACTTTGTGTTGATTGAAAATTTTTAAAGTCTATCTTCCTATTTTGAGGTCGAATCTCATTATTTCTTATACATTCGAGTGAGTTTGCAACTAACTTTGTCAGCAATCGTCGATTTACTTCCATTGAAGCCCATTGAGGTCGATTGTCACTTTGTATTGATCGAAAATTTTCAAAGTCTATCTTCCCAATTTGAAGTCGAACCTCATTAATTCTTATATATTTGAGTGAGTTTGCAACTAACTTTGTCAGCAATCGTCGATTTACTTCCATTGAAGCCCATTGAGGTCGATTGTCACTTTGTATTGATCGAAAATTTTCAAAGTCTATCTTCCTAATTTGAAGTCGAGTCTCATTAATTCTTATATATTTGAGTGATTTTGCAACTAACTTTGTCAGCAATCGTCGATTTACTTCCATTGAAGCTCATTGAGGTCGATTGTCACTTTGTGTTGATTGGAAATTTTTAAAGTCTATCTTCCTAATTCGCAGTCGAATTTCATTAATTCTTATATATTTGAGTGAGTTCACAACTAACTTTGTCAGCAATCGTCGATTTACTTCCATTGAAGCCCATTGAGGTCGATTGTCACTTTGTATTGATCGAAAATTTTCAAAGTCTATCTTCCTAATTTGAAGTCGAATCTCATTAATTCTTATATATTTGAGTGAGTTTGCAGCTAACTTTGTCAGCAATCGTCGATATACTTCCATTGAAGCCCATTGAGGTCGATTGTCACTTTGTATTGATCGAAAATTTCCAAAGTCAATCTCCCTAATTTGCAGTCGAATTTCATTAATTCTTATATATTTGAGTGAGTTCACAACTAACTTTGTCAGCATTCGTCGATTTACTTCCATTGAAGCCCATTGAAGTCGATTGTCACTTTGTATTGATTGGAAATTTTTAAAGTCAATCTTCCTAATTTGAAGTCGAATCTCATTAATTCTTATATATTTGAGTGATTTTGCAACTAACTTTGTCAGCAATCGTCGATTTACTTCCATTGAAGCCCATTGAGGTCGATTGTCACTTTGTGTTGATTGAAAATTTTTAAAGTCTATCTTCCTAATTTGAAGTCGAATCTCATTATTTCTTAAACATTCGAAAGAGTTCACAACTAACTTCGTCAGCAATCGTCGATTAACTTCCATTGAAGCCCATTGAAGTCGATTGTCACTTTGTATTGATTGGAAATTTTAAAAGTCAATCTTCCTAATTTGCAGTCGAATCTCATTAATTCTTATATATTTGAGTGAGTTCACAACTAACTTTGTCAGCATTCGTCGATTTACTTCCATTGAAGCCCATTGAAGTCGATTGTCACTTTGTATTGATTGGAAATTTTTAAAGTCTATCTTCCTATTTTGAAGTCGAATCTCATTAATTCTTATATATTCGAGTGATTTTGCAACTAACTTTGTCAGCAATCGTCGATTTACTTCCATTGAAGCCCATTGAGGTCGATTGTCACTTTGTATTGATCGAAAATTTTCAGTCTATCTTCCTAATTTGAAGTCGAGTCTCATTAATTCTTATATATTTGAGTGATTTTGCAACTAACTTTGTCAGCAATCGTCGATTTACTTCCATAGGAGCCCATTGAGGTCGATTGTCACTTTGTGTTGATTAAAAATTTTTAAAGTCTATCTTCCTAATTTGAAGTCGAATCTCATTAATTCTTATATATTTGAGTGAGTTTGCAACTAACTTTGTCAGCAATCGTCGATTTACTTCCATTGAAGCTCATTGAGGTCGATTGTCACTTTGTATTGATCGAAAATTTTCAAAGTCGATCTTCCTAATTTGAAGTCGACTCTCATTAATTCTTATATATTCGAGTGATTTTGCAACTAACTTTGTCAGCAATCGTCGATTTACTTCCATTGAAGCCCATTGAAGTCGATTGTCACTTTGTGTTGATTGGAAATTTTTAAAGTCTATCTTCCTATTTTGAGGTCGAATCTCATTATTTCTTATACATTCGAGTGAGTTCACAACTAACTTCGTCAGCAATCGTCGATTAACTTCCATTGAAGCCCATTGAAGTCGATTGTCACTTTGTATTGATTGGAAATTTTTAAAGTCAATCTTCCTAATTTGCAGTCGAATCTCATTAATTCTTATATATTTCAGTGAGTTCACAACTAACTTTGTCAGCAATCGTCGATTTACTTCCATTGAAGCTCATTGAGGTCGATTGTCACTTTGTGTTGATTGGAAATTTTTAAAGTCTATCTTCCTAATTTGCAGTCGAATCTCATTAATTCTTATATATTCGGGTGAGTTCACAACTAACTTTGTCAGCAATCGTCGATTTACTTCCATCGAAGCCCATTGAGGTCGATTGTCACTTTGTGTTGATCGAAAATTTTCAAAGTCTATCTTCCTAATTTGAAGCCGAATCTCATTAATTCTTATATATTTGAGTGAGTTTGCAGCTAACTTTGTCAGCAATCGTCGATTTACTTCCATTGAAGCCCATTGAGGTCGATTGTCACTTTGTATTGATTGGAAATTTTTAAAGTCAATCTTCCTAATTTGCAGTCGAATCTCATCAATTCTTATATATTTGAGTGAGTTCACAACTAACTTTGTCAGCAATCGTCGATTTACTTCCATTGAAGCCCATTGAGGTCGATTGTCACTTTGTATTGATCGAAAATTTTCAAAGTCTATCTTCCTAATTTGAAGTCGAGTCTCATTAATTCTTATATATTTGAGTGATTTTGCAACTAACTTTGTCAGCAATCGTCGATTTACTTCCATTGAAGCTCATTGAGATCGATTGTCACTTTGTGTTGATTGGAAATTTTTAAAGTCTATCTTCCTAATTCGCAGTCGAATCTCATTAATTCTTATATATTCGAGTGAGTTCACAACTAACTTTGTCAGCAATCGTCGATTTACTTCCATTGAAGCCCATTGAGGTCGATTGTCACTTTGTGTTGATTGAAAATTTTTAAAGTCTATCTTCCTAATTTGAAGTCGAATCTCATTAATTCTTATATATTTGAGTGAGTTTGCAGCTAACTTTGTCAGCAATCGTCGATTTACTTCCATTGAAGCCCATTGAGGTCGATTGTCACTTTGTATTGATCGAAAATTTCCAAAGTCAATCTCCCTAATTTGCAGTCGAATTTCATTAATTCTTATATATTTGAGTGAGTTCACAACTAACTTTGTCAGCATTCGTCGATTTACTTCCATTGAAGCCCATTGAAGTCGATTGTCACTTTGTATTGATTGGAAATTTTTAAAGTCAATCTTCCTAATTTGAAGTCGAATCTCATTAATTCTTATATATTTGAGTGATTTTGCAACTAACTTTGTCAGCAATCGTCGATTTACTTCCATTGAAGCCCATTGAGGTCGATTGTCACTTTGTGTTGATTGAAAATTTTTAAAGTCAATCTTCCTAATTTGAAGTCGAGTCTCATTAATTCTTATATATTTGAGTGATTTTGCAACTAACTTTGTCAGCAATCGTCGATTTACTTCCATTGAAGCTCATTGAGGTCGATTGTCACTTTGTGTTGATTGGAAATTTTTAAAGTCTATCTTCCTAATTTGCAGTCGAATCTCATTAATTCTTATATATTCGAGTGAGTTCACAACTAACTTTGTCAGCAATCGTCGATTTACTTCCATCGAAGCCCATTGAGGTCGATTGTCACTTTGTGTTGATCGAAAATTTTCAAAGTCTATCTTCCTAATTTGAAGTCGAATCTCATTAATTCTTATATATTTGAGTGAGTTTGCAGCTAACTTTGTCAGCAATCGTCGATTTACTTCCATTGAAGCCCATTGAGGTCGATTGTCACTTTGTATTGATTGGAAATTTTTAAAGTCAATCTTCCTAATTTGCAGTCGAATCTCATTAATTCTTATATATTTGAGTGATTTTGCAACTAACTTTGTCAGCAATCGTCGATTTACTTCCATAGAAGCCCATTGAGGTCGATTGTCACTTTGTGTTGATTGAAAATTTTTAAAGTCTATCTTCCTAATTTGAAGTCGAATCTCATTAATTCTTATATATTTGAGTGAGTTTGCAGCTAACTTTGTCAGCAATCGTCGATTTACTTCCATTGAAGCCCATTGAGGTCGATTGTCACTTTGTATTGATCGAAAATTTCCAAAGTCAATCTCCCTAATTTGCAGTCGAATTTCATTAATTCTTATATATTTGAGTGAGTTCACAACTAACTTTGTCAGCATTCGTCGATTTACTTCCATTGAAGCCCATTGAAGTCGATTGTCACTTTGTATTGATTGGAAATTTTTAAAGTCAATCTTCCTAATTTGAAGTCGAATCTCATTAATTCTTATATATTTGAGTGATTTTGCAACTAACTTTGTCAGCAATCGTCGATTTACTTCCATTGAAGCCCATTGAGGTCGATTGTCACTTTGTGTTGATTGAAAATTTTTAAAGTCAATCTTCCTAATTTGAAGTCGAGTCTCATTAATTCTTATATATTTGAGTGATTTTGCAACTAACTTTGTCAGCAATCGTCGATTTACTTCCATTGAAGCTCATTGAGGTCGATTGTCACTTTGTGTTGATTGGAAATTTTTAAAGTCTATCTTCCTAATTTGCAGTCGAATCTCATTAATTCTTATATATTCGAGTGAGTTCACAACTAACTTTGTCAGCAATCGTCGATTTACTTCCATCGAAGCCCATTGAGGTCGATTGTCACTTTGTGTTGATCGAAAATTTTCAAAGTCTATCTTCCTAATTTGAAGTCGAATCTCATTAATTCTTATATATTTGAGTGAGTTTGCAGCTAACTTTGTCAGCAATCGTCGATTTACTTCCATTGAAGCCCATTGAGGTCGATTGTCACTTTGTATTGATTGGAAATTTTTAAAGTCAATCTTCCTAATTTGCAGTCGAATCTCATTAATTCTTATATATTTGAGTGAGTTCACAACTAACTTTGTCAGCAATCGTCGATTTACTTCCATTGAAGCCCATTGAGGTCGATTGTCACTTTGTATTGATCGAAAATTTTCAAAGTCTATCTTCCTAATTTGAAGTCGAGTCTCATTAATTCTTATATATTTGAGTGATTTTGCAACTAACTTTGTCAGCAATCGTCGATTTACTTCCATTGAAGCTCATTGAGGTCGATTGTCACTTTGTGTTGATTGGAAATTTTTAAAGTCTATCTTCCTAATTCGCAGTCGAATCTCATTAATTCTTATATATTCGAGTGAGTTCACAACTAACTTTGTCAGCAATCGTCGATTTACTTCCATTGAAGCCCATTGAGGTCGATTGTCACTTTGTATTGATTGGAAATTTTCAAAGTCTATCTTCCTAATTTACAGTCGAATCTCATTAATTCTTATATATTTGAGTGAGTTTACAACTAACTTTGTCAGAAATCGTCGATTTACTTCCATCGAAGCCCATTGAGGTCGATTGTCACTTTGTGTTGATCGAAAATTTTCAAAGTCTATCTTCCTAATTTGAAGTCGAATCTCATTAATTCTTATATATTTGAGTGAGTTTGCAGCTAACTTTGTCAGCAATCGTCGATTTACTTCCATAGAAGCCCATTGAGGTCGATTGTCACTTTGTATTGATCGAAAATTTCCAAAGTCACTCTTCCTAATTTGCAGTCGAATTTCATTAATTCTTATATATTTGAGTGAGTTCACAACTAACTTTGTCAGCAATCGTCGATTTACTTCCATTGAAGCCCATTGAGGTCGATTGTCACTTTGTGTTGATTGAAAATTTTTAAAGTCTATCTTCCTAATTTGAAGTCGAATCTCATTATTTCTTAAACATTCGAAAGAGTTCACAACTAACTTCGTCAGCAATCGTCGATTAACTTCCATTGAAGCCCATTGAAGTCGATTGTCACTTTGTATTGATTGGAAATTTTAAAAGTCAATCTTCCTAATTTGCAGTCGAATCTCATTAATTCTTATATATTTGAGTGAGTTCACAACTAACTTCGTCAGCAATCGTCGATTAACTTCCATTGAAGCCCATTGAAGTCGATTGTCACTTTGTATTGATTGGAAATTTTTAAAGTCAATCTTCCTAATTTGCAGTCGAATCTCATTAATTCTTATATATTTGAGTGAGTTCACAACTAACTTTGTCAGCAATCGTCGATTTACTTCCATTGAAGCCCATTGAGGTCGATTGTCACTTTGTATTGATTGAAAATTTTCAAAGTCTATCTTCCTAATTTGAAGTCGAGTCTCATAAATTCTTATATATTTGAGTGATTTTGCAACTAACTTTGTCAGCAATCGTCGATTTACTTCCATAGAAGCCCATTGAGGTCGATTGTCACTTTGTGTTGATTGAAAATTTTTAAAGTCTATCTTCCTAATTTGAAGTCGAATCTCATTAATTCTTATATATTTGAGTGAGTTTGCAACTAACTTTGTCAGCAATCGTCGATTTACTTCCATTGAAGCCCATTGAGGTCGATTGTCACTTTGTATTGATCGAAAATTTTCAAAGTCGATCTTCCTAATTTGAAGTCGACTCTCATTAATTCTTATATATTCGAGTGATTTTGCAACTAACTTTGTCAGCAATCGTCGATTTACTTCCATTGAAGCCCATTGAAGTCGATTGTCACTTTGTGTTGATTGAAAATTTTTAAAGTCTATCTTCCTATTTTGAGGTCGAATCTCATTATTTCTTATACATTCGAGTGAGTTTGCAACTAACTTTGTCAGCAATCGTCGATTTACTTCCATTGAAGCCCATTGAGGTCGATTGTCACTTTGTATTGATCGAAAATTTTCAAAGTCTATCTTCCCAATTTGAAGTCGAACCTCATTAATTCTTATATATTTGAGTGAGTTTGCAACTAACTTTGTCAGCAATCGTCGATTTACTTCCATTGAAGCCCATTGAGGTCGATTGTCACTTTGTATTGATCGAAAATTTTCAAAGTCTATCTTCCTAATTTGAAGTCGAGTCTCATTAATTCTTATATATTTGAGTGATTTTGCAACTAACTTTGTCAGCAATCGTCGATTTACTTCCATTGAAGCTCATTGAGGTCGATTGTCACTTTGTGTTGATTGGAAATTTTTAAAGTCTATCTTCCTAATTCGCAGTCGAATTTCATTAATTCTTATATATTTGAGTGAGTTCACAACTAACTTTGTCAGCAATCGTCGATTTACTTCCATTGAAGCCCATTGAGGTCGATTGTCACTTTGTATTGATCGAAAATTTTCAAAGTCTATCTTCCTAATTTGAAGTCGAATCTCATTAATTCTTATATATTTGAGTGAGTTTGCAGCTAACTTTGTCAGCAATCGTCGATATACTTCCATTGAAGCCCATTGAGGTCGATTGTCACTTTGTATTGATCGAAAATTTCCAAAGTCAATCTCCCTAATTTGCAGTCGAATTTCATTAATTCTTATATATTTGAGTGAGTTCACAACTAACTTTGTCAGCATTCGTCGATTTACTTCCATTGAAGCCCATTGAAGTCGATTGTCACTTTGTATTGATTGGAAATTTTTAAAGTCAATCTTCCTAATTTGAAGTCGAATCTCATTAATTCTTATATATTTGAGTGATTTTGCAACTAACTTTGTCAGCAATCGTCGATTTACTTCCATTGAAGCCCATTGAGGTCGATTGTCACTTTGTGTTGATTGAAAATTTTTAAAGTCTATCTTCCTAATTTGAAGTCGAATCTCATTATTTCTTAAACATTCGAAAGAGTTCACAACTAACTTCGTCAGCAATCGTCGATTAACTTCCATTGAAGCCCATTGAAGTCGATTGTCACTTTGTATTGATTGGAAATTTTAAAAGTCAATCTTCCTAATTTGCAGTCGAATCTCATTAATTCTTATATATTTGAGTGAGTTCACAACTAACTTTGTCAGCATTCGTCGATTTACTTCCATTGAAGCCCATTGAAGTCGATTGTCACTTTGTATTGATTGGAAATTTTTAAAGTCTATCTTCCTATTTTGAAGTCGAATCTCATTAATTCTTATATATTCGAGTGATTTTGCAACTAACTTTGTCAGCAATCGTCGATTTACTTCCATTGAAGCCCATTGAGGTCGATTGTCACTTTGTATTGATCGAAAATTTTCAGTCTATCTTCCTAATTTGAAGTCGAGTCTCATTAATTCTTATATATTTGAGTGATTTTGCAACTAACTTTGTCAGCAATCGTCGATTTACTTCCATAGGAGCCCATTGAGGTCGATTGTCACTTTGTGTTGATTAAAAATTTTTAAAGTCTATCTTCCTAATTTGAAGTCGAATCTCATTAATTCTTATATATTTGAGTGAGTTTGCAACTAACTTTGTCAGCAATCGTCGATTTACTTCCATTGAAGCTCATTGAGGTCGATTGTCACTTTGTATTGATCGAAAATTTTCAAAGTCGATCTTCCTAATTTGAAGTCGACTCTCATTAATTCTTATATATTCGAGTGATTTTGCAACTAACTTTGTCAGCAATCGTCGATTTACTTCCATTGAAGCCCATTGAAGTCGATTGTCACTTTGTGTTGATTGGAAATTTTTAAAGTCTATCTTCCTATTTTGAGGTCGAATCTCATTATTTCTTATACATTCGAGTGAGTTCACAACTAACTTCGTCAGCAATCGTCGATTAACTTCCATTGAAGCCCATTGAAGTCGATTGTCACTTTGTATTGATTGGAAATTTTTAAAGTCAATCTTCCTAATTTGCAGTCGAATCTCATTAATTCTTATATATTTCAGTGAGTTCACAACTAACTTTGTCAGCAATCGTCGATTTACTTCCATTGAAGCTCATTGAGGTCGATTGTCACTTTGTGTTGATTGGAAATTTTTAAAGTCTATCTTCCTAATTTGCAGTCGAATCTCATTAATTCTTATATATTCGGGTGAGTTCACAACTAACTTTGTCAGCAATCGTCGATTTACTTCCATCGAAGCCCATTGAGGTCGATTGTCACTTTGTGTTGATCGAAAATTTTCAAAGTCTATCTTCCTAATTTGAAGCCGAATCTCATTAATTCTTATATATTTGAGTGAGTTTGCAGCTAACTTTGTCAGCAATCGTCGATTTACTTCCATTGAAGCCCATTGAGGTCGATTGTCACTTTGTATTGATTGGAAATTTTTAAAGTCAATCTTCCTAATTTGCAGTCGAATCTCATCAATTCTTATATATTTGAGTGAGTTCACAACTAACTTTGTCAGCAATCGTCGATTTACTTCCATTGAAGCCCATTGAGGTCGATTGTCACTTTGTATTGATCGAAAATTTTCAAAGTCTATCTTCCTAATTTGAAGTCGAGTCTCATTAATTCTTATATATTTGAGTGATTTTGCAACTAACTTTGTCAGCAATCGTCGATTTACTTCCATTGAAGCTCATTGAGATCGATTGTCACTTTGTGTTGATTGGAAATTTTTAAAGTCTATCTTCCTAATTCGCAGTCGAATCTCATTAATTCTTATATATTCGAGTGAGTTCACAACTAACTTTGTCAGCAATCGTCGATTTACTTCCATTGAAGCCCATTGAGGTCGATTGTCACTTTGTATTGATTGGAAATTTTCAAAGTCTATCTTCCTAATTTACAGTCGAATCTCATTAATTCTTATATATTTGAGTGAGTTTACAACTAACTTTGTCAGAAATCGTCGATTTACTTCCATTGAAGCCCATTGAAGTCGATTGTCACTTTGTGTTGATTGAAAATTTTTAAAGTCTATCTTCCTATTTTGAGGTCGAATCTCATTATTTCTTATACATTCGAGTGAGTTCACAACTAACTTCGTCAGCAATCGTCGATTAACTTCCATTGAAGCCCATTGAAGTCGATTGTCACTTTGTATTGATTGGAAATTTTTAAAGTCAATCTTCCTAATTTGCAGTCGAATCTCATTAATTCTTATATATTTCAGTGAGTTCACAACTAACTTTGTCAGCAATCGTCGATTTACTTCCATTGAAGCTCATTGAGGTCGATTGTCACTTTGTGTTGATTGGAAATTTTTAAAGTCTATCTTCCTAATTTGCAGTCGAATCTCATTAATTCTTATATATTCGAGTGAGTTCACAACTAACTTTGTCAGCAATCGTCGATTTATTTCCATCGAAGCCCATTGAGGTCGATTGTCACTTTGTATTGATCGAAAATTTTCAAAGTCTATCTTCCCAATTTGAAGTCGAACCTCATTAATTCTTATATATTTGAGTGAGTTTGCAACTAACTTTGTCAGCAATCGTCGATTTACTTCCATTGAAGCCCATTGAGGTCGATTGTCACTTTGTATTGATCGAAAATTTTCAAAGTCTATCTTCCTAATTTGAAGTCGAATCTCATTAATTCTTATATATTCGAGTGATTTTGCAACTAACTTTGTCAGCAATCGTCGATTTACTTCCATTGAAGCCCATTGAAGTCGATTGTCACTTTGTGTTGATTGAAAATTTTTAAAGTCTATCTTCCTATTTTGAGGTCGAATCTCATTATTTCTTATACATTCGAGTGAGTTCACAACTAACTTCGTCAGCAATCGTCGATTAACTTCCATTGAAGCCCATTGAAGTCGATTGTCACTTTGTATTGATTGGAAATTTTTAAAGTCAATCTTCCTAATTTGCAGTCGAATCTCATTAATTCTTATATATTTCAGTGAGTTCACAACTAACTTTGTCAGCAATCGTCGATTTACTTCCATTGAAGCCCATTGAGGTCGATTGTCACTTTGTATTGATCGAAAATTTTCAAAGTCTATCTTCCTAATTTGAAGTCGAATCTCATTAATTCTTATATATTCGAGTGATTTTGCAACTAACTTTGTCAGCAATCGTCGATTTACTTCCATTGAAGCCCATTGAAGTCGATTGTCACTTTGTGTTGATTGAAAATTTTTAAAGTCTATCTTCCTATTTTGAGGTCGAATCTCATTATTTCTTATACATTCGAGTGAGTTCACAACTAACTTCGTCAGCAATCGTCGATTAACTTCCATTGAAGCCCATTGAAGTCGATTGTCACTTTGTATTGATTGGAAATTTTTAAAGTCAATCTTCCTAATTTGCAGTCGAATCTCATTAATTCTTATATATTTCAGTGAGTTCACAACTAACTTTGTCAGCAATCGTCGATTTACTTCCATTGAAGCTCATTGAGGTCGATTGTCACTTTGTGTTGATTGGAAATTTTTAAAGTCTATCTTCCTAATTTGCAGTCGAATCTCATTAATTCTTATATATTCGGGTGAGTTCACAACTAACTTTGTCAGCAATCGTCGATTTACTTCCATAGAAGCCCATTGAGGTCGATTGTCACTTTGTGTTGATTAAAAATTTTTAAAGTCTATCTTCCTAATTTGAAGTCGAATCTCATTAATTCTTATATATTTGAGTGAGTTTGTAACTAACTTTGTCAGCAATCGTCGAATTACTTCCATTGAAGCCCAATGAGGTCGATTGTCACTTTGTATTGATCGAAAATTTTCAAAGTCGATCTTCCTAATTTGAAGTCGACTCTCATTAATTCTTATATATTCGAGTGATTTTGCAACTAACTTTGTCAGCAATCGTCGATTTACTTCCATTGAAGCCCATTGAAGTCGATTGTCACTTTGTGTTGATTGAAAATTTTTAAAGTCTATCTTCCTATTTTGAGGTCGAATCTCATTATTTCTTATACATTCGAGTGAGTTTGCAACTAACTTTGTCAGCAATCGTCGATTTACTTCCAATGAAGCCCATTGAGGTCGATTGTCACTTTGTATTGATCGAAAATTTTCAAAGTCAATCTTCCCAATTTGAAGTCGAACCTCATTAATTCTTATATATTTGAGTGAGTTTGCAACTAACTTTGTCAGCAATCGTCGATTTACTTCCATTGAAGCCCATTGAGGTCGATTGTCACTTTGTATTGATCGAAAATTTTCAAAGTCTATCTTCCTAATTTGAAGTCGAATCTCATTAATTCTTATATATTCGAGTGATTTTGCAACTAACTTTGTCAGCAATCGTCGATTTACTTCCATTGAAGCCCATTGAAGTCGATTGTCACTTTGTGTTGATTGAAAATTTTTAAAGTCTATCTTCCTATTTTGAGGTCCAATCTCATTATTTCTTATACATTCGAGTGAGTTCACAACTAACTTCGTCAGCAATCGTCGATTAACTTCCATTGAAGCCCATTGAAGTCGATTGTCACTTTGTATTGATTGGAAATTTTTAAAGTCAATCTTCCTAATTTGCAGTCGAATCTCATTAATTCTTATATATTTCAGTGAGTTCACAACTAACTTTGTCAGCAATCGTCGATTTACTTCCATTGAAGCTCATTGAGGTCGATTGTCACTTTGTGTTGATTGGAAATTTTTAAAGTCTATCTTCCTAATTTGCAGTCGAATCTCATTAATTCTTATATATTCGAGTGAGTTCACAACTAACTTTGTCAGCAATCGTCGATTTATTTCCATCGAAGCCCATTGAGGTCGATTGTCACTTTGTGTTGATCGAAAATTTTCAAAGTCTATCTTCCTAATTTGAAGCCGAATCTCATTAATTCTTATATATTTGAGTGAGTTTGCAGCTAACTTTGTCAGCAATCGTCGATTTACTTCCATTGAAGCCCATTGAGGTCGATTGTCACTTTGTATTGATCGAAAATTTTCAGTCTATCTTCCTAATTTGAAGTCGAGTCTCATTAATTCTTATATATTTGAGTGATTTTGCAACTATCTTTGTCAGCAATCGTCGATTTACTCCCATAGAAGCCCATTGAGGTCGATTGTCACTTTGTGTTGATTGAAAATTTTTAAAGTCTATCTTCCTAATTTGAAGTCGAATCTCATTAATTCTTATATATTTGAGTGAGTTTGCAACTAACTTTGTCAGCAATCGTCGATTTACTTCCATTGAAGCCCATTGAGGTCGATTGTCACTTTGTATTGATCGAAAATTTTCAAAGTCGATCTTCCTAATTTGAAGTCGACTCTCATTAATTCTTATATATTCGAGTGATTTTGCAACTAACTTTGTCAGCAATCGTCGATTTACTTCCATTGAAGCCCATTGAAGTCGATTGTCACTTTGTATTGATCGAAAATTTTCAGTCTATCTTCCTAATTTGAAGTCGAGTCTCATTAATTCTTATATATTTGAGTGATTTTGCAACTAACTTTGTCAGCAATCGTCGATTTACTTCCATAGAAGCCCATTGAGGTCGATTGTCACTTTGTGTTGATTAAAAATTTTTAAAGTCTATCTTCCTAATTTGAAGTCGAGTCTCATTAATTCTTATATATTTGAGTGATTTTGCAACTAACTTTGTCAGCAATCGTCGATTTACTTCCATTGAAGCTCATTGAGGTCGATTGTCACTTTGTATTGATCGAAAATTTTCAAAGTCGATCTTCCTAATTTGAAGTCGACTCTCATTAATTCTTATATATTCGAGTGATTTTGCAACTAACTTTGTCAGCAATCGTCGATTTACTTCCATTGAAGCCCATTGAAGTCGATTGTCACTTTGTGTTGATTGAAAATTTTTAAAGTCTATCTTCCTATTTTGAGGTCGAATCTCATTATTTCTTATACATTCGAGTGAGTTTGCAACTAACTTTGTCAGCAATCGTCGATTTACTTCCAATGAAGCCCATTGAGGTCGATTGTCACTTTGTATTGATCGAAAATTTTCAAAGTCTATCTTCCCAATTTGAAGTCGAACCTCATTAATTCTTATATATTTGAGTGAGTTTGCAACTAACTTTGTCAGCAATCGTCGATTTACTTCCATTGAAGCCCATTGAGGTCGATTGTCACTTTGTATTGATCGAAAATTTTCAAAGTCTATCTTCCTATTTTGAAGTCGAATCTCATTAATTCTTATATATTCGAGTGATTTTGCAACTAACTTTGTCAGCAATCGTCGATTTACTTCCATTGAAGCCCATTGAAGTCGATTGTCACTTTGTGTTGATTGAAAATTTTTAAAGTCTATCTTCCTATTTTGAGGTCGAATCTCATTATTTCTTATACATTCGAGTGAGTTCACAACTAACTTCGTCAGCAATCGTCGATTAACTTCCATTGAAGCCCATTGAAGTCGATTGTCACTTTGTATTGATTGGAAATTTTTAAAGTCAATCTTCCTAATTTGCAGTCGAATCTCATTAATTCTTATATATTTCAGTGAGTTCACAACTAACTTTGTCAGCAATCGTCGATTTACTTCCATTGAAGCTCATTGAGGTCGATTGTCATTTTGTGTTGATTGGAAATTTTTAAAGTCTATCTTCCTAATTTGCAGTCGAATCTCATTAATTCTTATATATTCGAGTGAGTTCACAACTAACTTTGTCAGCAATCGTCGATTTACTTCCATCGAAGCCCATTGAGGTCGATTGTCACTTTGTGTTGATCGAAAATTTTAAAAGTCTATCTTCCTAATTTGAAGCCGAATCTCATTAATTCTTATATATTTGAGTGAGTTTGCAGCTAACTTTGTCAGCAATCGTCGATTTACTTCCATTGAAGCCCATTGAGGTCGATTGTCACTTTGTATTGATTGGAAATTTTTAAAGTCAATCTTCCTAATTTGCAGTCGAATCTCATTAATTCTTATATATTTGAGTGAGTTCACAACTAACTTTGTCAGCAATCGTCGATTTACTTCCATTGAAGCCCATTGAGGTCGATTGTCACTTTGTATTGATCGAAAATTTTCAAAGTCTATCTTCCTAATTTGAAGTCGAGTCTCATTAATTCTTATATATTTGAGTGATTTTGCAACTAACTTTGTCAGCAATCGTCGATTTACTTCCATTGAAGCTCATTGAGGTCGATTGTCACTTTGTGTTGATTGGAAATTTTTAAAGTCTATCTTCCTAATTCGCAGTCGAATCTCATTAATTCTTATATATTCGAGTGAGTTCACAACTAACTTTGTCAGCAATCGTCGATTTACTTCCATTGAAGCCCATTGAGGTCGATTGTCACTTTGTATTGATTGGAAATTTTCAAAGTCTATCTTCCTAATTTACAGTCGAATCTTATTAATTCTTATATATTTGAGTGAGTTTACAACTAACTTTGTCAGAAATCGTCGATTTACTTCCATCGAAGCCCATTGAGGTCGATTGTCACTTTGTGTTGATCGAAAATTTTCAAAGTCTATCTTCCTAATTTGAAGTCGAATCTCATTCATTCTTATATATTTGAGTGAGTTTGCAGCTAACTTTGTCAGCAATCGTCGATTTACTTCCATAGAAGCCCATTGAGGTCGATTGTCACTTTGTATTGATCGAAAATTTCCAAAGTCACTCTTCCTAATTTGCAGTCGAATTTCATTAATTCTTATATATTTGAGTGAGTTCACAACTAACTTTGTCAGCAATCGTCGATTTACTTCCATTGAAGCCCATTGAGGTCGATTGTCACTTTGTATTGATCGAAAATTTTCAAAGTCTATCTTCCTAATTTGAAGTCGAGTCTCATTAATTCTTATATATTTGAGTGATTTTGCAACTAACTTTGTCAGCAATCGTCGATTTACTTCCATTGAAGCCCATTGAGGTCGATTGTCACTTTGTATTGATCGAAAATTTTCAAAGTCGATCTTCCTAATTTGAAGTCGACTCTCATTAATTCTTATATATTCGAGTGATTTTGCAACTAACTTTGTCAGCAATCGTCGATTTACTTCCATTGAAGCCCATTGAAGTCGATTGTCACTTTGTGTTGATTGAAAATTTTTAAAGTCTATCTTCCTATTTTGAGGTCGAATCTCATTATTTCTTATACATTCGAGTGAGTTTGCAACTAACTTTGTCAGCAATCGTCGATTTACTTCCATTGAAGCCCATTTTGGTCGATTGTCACTTTGTGTTGATTGAAAATTTTTAAAGTCTATCTTCCTATTTCGAGGTCGAATCTCATTATTTCTTATACATTCGAGTGAGTTTGCAACTAACTTTGTCAGCGATCGTCGATTTACTTCCATTGAAGCCCATTGAGGTCGATTGTCACTTTGTATTGATCGAAAATTTTCAAAGTCTATCTTCCCAATTTGAAGTCGAACCTCATTAATTCTTATATATTTGAGTGAGTTTGCAACTAACTTTGTCAGCAATCGTCGATTTACTTCCATTGAAGCCCATTGAGGTCGATTGTCACTTTGTATTGATCGAAAATTTTCAAAGTCTATCTTCCTAATTTGAAGTCGAATCTCATTAATTCTTATATATTCGAGTGATTTTGCAACTAACTTTGTCAGCAATCGTCGATTTACTTCCATTGAAGCCCATTGAAGTCGATTGTCACTTTGTGTTGATTGAAAATTTTTAAAGTCTATCTTCCTATTTTGAGGTCGAATCTCATTATTTCTTATACATTCGAGTGAGTTCACAACTAACTTCGTCAGCAATCGTCGATTAACTTCCATTGAAGCCCATTGAAGTCGATTGTCACTTTGTATTGATTGGAAATTTTTAAAGTCAATCTTCCTAATTTGAAGTCGAATCTCATTAATTCTTATATATTTCAGTGAGTTCACAACTAACTTTGTCAGCAATCGTCGATTTACTTCCATTGAAGCTCATTGAGGTCGATTGTCACTTTGTGTTGATTGGAAATTTTTAAAGTCTATCTTCCTAATTTGCAGTCGAATCTCATTAATTCTTATATATTCGAGTGAGTTCACAACTAACTTTGTCAGCAATCGTCGATTTACTTCCATCGAAGCCCATTGAGGTCGATTGTCACTTTGTGTTGATCGAAAATTTTCAAAGTCTATCTTCCTAATTTGAAGCCGAATCTCATTAATTCTTATATATTTGAGTGAGTTTGCAGCTAACTTTGTCAGCAATCGTCGATTTACTTCCATTGAAGCCCATTGAGGTCGATTGTCACTTTGTATTGATCGAAAATTTTCAGTCTATCTTCCTAATTTGAAGTCGAGTCTCATTAATTCTTATATATTTGAGTGATTTTGCAACTAACTTTGTCAGCAATCGTCGATTTACTTCCATAGAAGCCCATTGAGGTCGATTGTCACTTTGTGTTGATTAAAAATTTTTAAAGTCTATCTTCCTAATTTGAAGTCGAATCTCGTTAATTCTTATATATTTGAGTGAGTTTGTAACTAACTTTGTCAGCAATCGTCGAATTACTTCCATTGAAGCCCATTGAGGTCGATTGTCACTTTGTATTGATCGAAAATTTTCAAAGTCGATCTTCCTAATTTGAAGTCGACTCTCATTAATTCTTATATATTCGAGTGATTTTGCAACTAACTTTGTCAGCAATCGTCGATTTACTTCCATTGAAGCCCATTGAAGTCGATTGTCACTTTGTGTTGATTGAAAATTTTTAAAGTCTATCTTCCTATTTTGAGGTCGAATCTCATTATTTCTTATACATTCGAGTGAGTTTGCAACTAACTTTGTCAGCAATCGTCGATTTACTTCCAATGAAGCCCATTGAGGTCGATTGTCACTTTGTATTGATCGAAAATTTTCAAAGTCTATCTTCCCATTTTGAAGTCGAACCTCATTAATCCTTATATATTTGAGTGAGTTTGCAACTAACTTTGTCAGCAATCGTCGATTTACTTCCATTGAAGCCCATTGAGGTCGATTGTCACTTTGTATTGATCGAAAATTTTCAAAGTCTATCTTCCTAATTTGAAGTCGAATCTCATTAATTCTTATATATTCGAGTGATTTTGCAACTAACTTTGTCAGCAATCGTCGATTTACTTCCATTGAAGCCCATTGAAGTCGATTGTCACTTTGTGTTGATTGAAAATTTTTAAAGTCTATCTTCCTATTTTGAGGTCGAATCTCATTATTTCTTATACATTCGAGTGAGTTCACAACTAACTTCGTCAGCAATCGTCGATTAACTTCCATTGAAGCCCATTGAAGTCGATTGTCACTTTGTATTGATTGGAAATTTTTAAAGTCAATCTTCCTAATTTGCAGTCGAATCTCATTAATTCTTATATATTTCAGTGAGTTCACAACTAACTTTGTCAGCAATCGTCGATTTACTTCCATTGAAGCTCATTGAGGTCGATTGTCACTTTGTGTTGATTGGAAATTTTTAAAGTCTATCTTCCTAATTTGCAGTCGAATCTCATTAATTCTTATATATTCGAGTGAGTTCACAACTAACTTTGTCAGCAATCGTCGATTTACTTCCATCGAAGCCCATTGAGGTCGATTGTCACTTTGTGTTGATCGAAAATTTTCAAAGTCTATCTTCCTAATTTGAAGCCGAATCTCATTAATTCTTATATATTTGAGTGAGTTTGCAGCTAACTTTGTCAGCAATCGTCGATTTACTTCCATTGAAGCCCATTGAGGTCGATTGTCACTTTGTATTGATTGGAAATTTTTAAAGTCAATCTTCCTAATTTGCAGTCGAATCTCATTAATTCTTATATATTTGAGTGAGTTCACAACTAACTTTGTCAGCAATCGTCGATTTACTTCCATTGAAGCCCATTGAGGTCGATTGTCACTTTGTATTGATCGAAAATTTTCAAAGTCTATCTTCCTAATTTGAAGTCGAGTCTCATTAATTCTTATATATTTGAGTGATTTTGCAACTAACTTTGTCAGCAATCGTCGATTTACTTCCATTGAAGCTCATTGAGGTCGATTGTCACTTTGTGTTGATTGGAAATTTTTAAAGTCTATCTTCCTAATTCGCAGTCGAATCTCATTAATTCTTATATATTCGAGTGAGTTCACAACTAACTTTGTCAGCAATCGTCGATTTACTTCCATTGAAGCCCATTGAGGTCGATTGTCACTTTGTATTGATTGGAAATTTTCAAAGTCTATCTTCCTAATTTACAGTCGAATCTCATTAATTCTTATATATTTGAGTGAGTTTACAACTAACTTTGTCAGAAATCGTCGATTTACTTCCATCGAAGCCCATTGAGGTCGATTGTCACTTTGTGTTGATCGAAAATTTTCAAAGTCTATCTTCCTAATTTGAAGTCGAATCTCATTCATTCTTATATATTTGAGTGAGTTTGCAGCTAACTTTGTCAGCAATCGTCGATTTACTTCCATAGAAGCCCATTGAGGTCGATTGTCACTTTGTATTGATCGAAAATTTCCAAAGTCACTCTTCCTAATTTGCAGTCGAATTTCATTAATTCTTATATATTTGAGTGAGTTCACAACTAACTTTGTCAGCAATCGTCGATTTACTTCCATTGAAGCCCATTGAGGTCGATTGTCACTTTGTATTGATTGGAAATTTTTAAAGTCAATCTTCCTAATTTGAAGTCGAATCTCATTAATTCTTATATATTTGAGTGATTTTGCAACTAACTTTGTCAGCAATCGTCGATTTACTTCCATTGAAGCCCATTGAGGTCGATTGTCACTTTGTGTTGATTGAAAATTTTTAAAGTCTATCTTCCTAATTTGAAGTCGAATCTCATTATTTCTTAAACATTTGAAAGAGTTCACAACTAACATCGTCAGCAATCGTCGATTAACTTCCATTGAAGCCCATTGAAGTCGATTGTCACTTTGTATTGATTGGAAATTTTTAAAGTCAATCTTCCTAATTTGCAGTCGAATCTCATTAATTCTTATATATTTGAGTGAGTTCACAACTAACTTTGTCAGCAATCGTCGATTTACTTCCATTGAAGCCCATTGAGGTCGATTGTCACTTTGTATTGATCGAAAATTTTCAAAGTCTATCTTCCTAATTTGAAGTCGAGTCTCATTAATTCTTATATATTTGAGTGATTTTGCAACTAACTTTGTCAGCAATCGTCGATTTACTTCCATAGAAGCCCATTGAGGTCGATTGTCACTTTGTGTTGATTGAAAATTTTTAAAGTCTATCTTCCTAATTTGAAGTCGAATCTCATTAATTCTTATATATTTGAGTGAGTTTGCAACTAACTTTGTCAGCAATCGTCGATTTACTTCCATTGAAGCCCATTGAGGTCGATTGTCACTTTGTATTGATCGAAAATTTTCAAAGTCGATCTTCCTAATTTGAAGTCGACTCTCATTAATTCTTATATATTCGAGTGATTTTGCAACTAACTTTGTCAGCAATCGTCGATTTACTTCCATTGAAGCCCATTGAAGTCGATTGTCACTTTGTGTTGATTGAAAATTTTTAAAGTCTATCTTCCTATTTTGAGGTCGAATCTCATTATTTCTTATACATTCGAGTGAGTTTGCAACTAACTTTGTCAGCAATCGTCGATTTACTTCCATTGAAGCCCATTGAGGTCGATTGTCACTTTGTGTTGATTGAAAATTTTTAAAGTCTATCTTCCTATTTTGAGGTCGAATCTCATTATTTCTTATACATTCGAGTGAGTTTGCAACTAACTTTGTCAGCAATCGTCGATTTACTTCCATTGAAGCCCATTGAGGTCGATTGTCACTTTGTATTGATCGAAAATTTTCAAAGTCTATCTTCCCAATTTGAAGTCGAACCTCATTAATTCTTATATATTTGAGTGAGTTTGCAACTAACTTTGTCAGCAATCGTCGATTTACTTCCATTGAAGCCCATTGAGGTCGATTGTCACTTTGTATTGATCGAAAATTTTCAAAGTCTATCTTCCTAATTTGAAGTCGAGTCTCATTAATTCTTATATATTTGAGTGATTTTGCAACTAACTTTGTCAGCAATCGTCGATTTACTTCCATTGAAGCTCATTGAGGTCGATTGTCACTTTGTGTTGATTGGAAATTTTTAAAGTCTATCTTCCTAATTCGCAGTCGAATCTCATCAATTCTTATATATTCGAGTGAGTTCACAACTAACTTTGTCAGCAATCGTCGATTTACTTCCATTGAAGCCCATTGAGGTCGATTGTCACTTTGTATTGATTGGAAATTTTCAAAGTCTATCTTCCTAATTTACAGTCGAATCTCATTAATTCTTATATATTTGAGTGAGTTTACAACTAACTTTGTCAGAAATCGTCGATTTACTTCCATCGAAGCCCATTGAGGTCGATTGTCACTTTGTGTTGATCGAAAATTTTCAAAGTCTATCTTCCTAATTTGAAGTCGAATCTCATTAATTCTTATATATTTGAGTGAGTTTGCAGCTAACTTTGTCAGCAATCGTCGATTTACTTTCATTGAGGCCCATTGAGGTCGATTGTCACTTTGTATTGATCGAAAATTTCCAAAGTCACTCTTCCTAATTTGCAGTCGAATTTCATTAATTCTTATATATTTGAGTGAGTTCACAACTAACTTTGTCAGCAATCGTTGATTTACTTCCATTGAAGCCCATTGAGGTCGATTGTCACTTTGTATTGATCGAAAATTTTCAAAGTCTATCTTCCTAATTTGAAGTCGAATCTCATTAATTCTTATATATTTGAGTGAGTTTGCAGCTAACTTTGTCAGCAATCGTCGATATACTTCCATTGAAGCCCATTGAGGTCGATTGTCACTTTGTATTGATCGAAAATTTCCAAAGTCAATCTCCCTAATTTGCAGTCGAATTTTATCAATTTATATATTTTTGAGTGAGTTCACAACTAACTTTGTCAGCATTCGTCGATTTACTTCCATTGAAGCCCATTGAAGTCGATTGTCACTTTGTATTGATTGGAAATTTTTAAAGTCAATCTTCCTAATTTGAAGTCGAATCTCATTAATTCTTATATATTTGAGTGATTTTGCAACTAACTTTGTCAGCAATCGTCGATTTACTTCCATTGAAGCCCATTGAGGTCGATTGTCACTTTGTGTTGATTGAAAATTTTTAAAGTCTATCTTCCTAATTTGAAGTCGAATCTCATTATTTCTTAAACATTTGAAAGAGTTCACAACTAACTTCGTCAGCAATCGTCGATTAACTTCCATTGAAGCCCATTGAAGTCGATTGTCACTTTGTATTGATTGGAAATTTTTAAAGTCAATCTCCCTAATTTGCAGTCGAATCTCATTAATTCTTATATATTTGAGTGAGTTCACAACTAACTTTGTCAGCAATCGTCGATTTACTTCCATTGAAGCCCATTGAGGTCGATTGTCACTTTGTATTGATCGAAAATTTTCAGTCTATCTTCCTAATTTGAAGTCGAGTCTCATTAATTCTTATATATTTGAGTGATTTTGCAACTAACTTTGTCAGCAATCGTCGATTTACTTCCATAGAAGCCCATTGAGGTCGATTGTCACTTTGTGTTGATTAAAAATTTTTAAAGTCTATCTTCCTAATTTGAAGTCGAATCTCATTAATTCTTATATATTTGAGTGAGTTTGCAACTAACTTTGTCAGCAATCGTCGATTTACTTCCATTGAAGCCCATTGAGGTCGATTGTCACTTTGTATTGATCGAAAATTTTCAAAGTCGATCTTCCTAATTTGAAGTCGACTCTCATTAATTCTTATATATTCGAGTGATTTTGCAACTAACTTTGTCAGCAATCGTCGATTTACTTCCATTGAAGCCCATTGAAGTCGATTGTCACTTTGTGTTGATTGAAAATTTTTAAAGTCTATCTTCCTATTTTAAGGTCGAATCTCATTATTTCTTATACATTCGAGTGAGTTTGCAACTAACTTTGTCAGCAATCGTCGATTTACTTCCAATGAAGCCCATTGAGGTCGATTGTCACTTTGTATTGATCGAAAATTTTCAAAGTCTATCTTCCCAATTTGAAGTCGAACCTCATTAATTCTTATATATTTGAGTGAGTTTGCAACTAACTTTGTCAGCAATCGTCGATTCACTTCCATTGAAGCCCATTGAGATCGATTGTCACTTTGTATTGATCGAAAATTTTCAAAGTCTATCTTCCTAATTTGAAGTCGAATCTCATTAATTCTTATATATTCGAGTGATTTTGCAACTAACTTTGTCAGCAATCGTCGATTTACTTCCATTGAAGCCCATTGAAGTCGATTGTCACTTTGTGTTGATTGAAAATTTTTTAAGTCTATCTTCCTATTTTGAGGTCGAATCTCATTATTTCTTATACATTCGAGTGAGTTCACAACTAACTTCGTCAGCAATCGTCGATTAACTTCCATTGAAGCCCATTGAAGTCGATTGTCACTTTGTATTGATTGGGAATTTTTAAAGTCAATCTTCCTAATTTGCAGTCGAATCTCATTAATTCTTATATATTTCAGTGAGTTCACAACTAATTTTGTCAGCAATCATCGATTTACTTCCCTTGAAGCCCATTGAGGTCGATTGTCACTTTGTATTGATCGAAAATTTTCAAAGTCTATCTTCCTAATTTGAAGTCGAATCTCATTAATTCTTATATATTCGAGTGATTTTGCAACTAACTTTGTCAGCAATCGTCGATTTACTTCCATTGAAGCCCATTGAGGTCGATTGTCACTTTGTGTTGATTGAAAATTTTTAAAGTCTATCTTCCTATTTTGAGGTCGAATCTCATTATTTCTTATACATTCGAGTGAGTTCACAACTAACTTTGTCAGCAATCGTCGATTTCTTTCCATTGAAGCCCATTGAGGTCGATTGTCACTTTGTATTGATCGAAAATTTTCAAAGTCTATCTTCCTAATTTGAAGTCGAGTCTCATTAATTCTTATATATTTGAGTGATTTTGCAACTAACTTTGTCAGCAATCGTCGATTTACTTCCATTGAAGCCCATTGAGGTCGATTGTCACTTTGTATTGATCGAAAATTTTCAGTCTATCTTCCTAATTTGAAGTCGAATCTCGTTAATTCTTATATATTCGATTGAGTTTGCAGCTAACGTTGTCAGAAATCGTCGATTTACTTCCATTGAATCCCATTGAGGTCGATTGTCACTTTGTATTGATTGGAAATTTTCAAAGTCTATCTTCCTAATTTGAAGTCGAATCTCATTATTTCTTAAACATTTGAAAGAGTTCACAACTAACTTCGTCAGCAATCGTCGATTAACTTCCATTGAAGCCCATTGAAGTCGATTGTCACTTTGTATTGATTGGAAATTTTTAAAGTCAATCTCCCTAATTTGCAGTCGAATCTCATTAATTCTTATATATTTGAGTGAGTTCACAACTAACTTTGTCAGCAATCGTCGATTTACTTCCATTGAAGCCCATTGAGGTCGATTGTCACTTTGTATTGATCGAAAATTTTCAGTCTATCTTCCTAATTTGAAGTCGAGTCTCATTAATTCTTATATATTTGAGTGATTTTGCAACTAACTTTGTCAGCAATCGTCGATTTACTTCCATAGAAGCCCATTGAGGTCGATTGTCACTTTGTGTTGATTAAAAATTTTTAAAGTCTATCTTCCTAATTTGAAGTCGAATCTCATTAATTCTTATATATTTGAGTGAGTTTGCAACTAACTTTGTCAGCAATCGTCGATTTACTTCCATTGAAGCCCATTGAGGTCGATTGTCACTTTGTATTGATCGAAAATTTTCAAAGTCGATCTTCCTAATTTGAAGTCGACTCTCATTAATTCTTATATATTCGAGTGATTTTGCAACTAACTTTGTCAGCAATCGTCGATTTACTTCCATTGAAGCCCATTGAAGTCGATTGTCACTTTGTGTTGATTGAAAATTTTTAAAGTCTATCTTCCTATTTTAAGGTCGAATCTCATTATTTCTTATACATTCGAGTGAGTTTGCAACTAACTTTGTCAGCAATCGTCGATTTACTTCCAATGAAGCCCATTGAGGTCGATTGTCACTTCGTATTGATCGAAAATTTTCAAAGTCTATCTTCCCAATTTGAAGTCGAACCTCATTAATTCTTATATATTTGAGTGAGTTTGCAACTAACTTTGTCAGCAATCGTCGATTCACTTCCATTGAAGCCCATTGAGATCGATTGTCACTTTGTATTGATCGAAAATTTTCAAAGTCTATCTTCCTAATTTGAAGTCGAATCTCATTAATTCTTATATATTCGAGTGATTTTGCAACTAACTTTGTCAGCAATCGTCGATTTACTTCCATTGAAGCCCATTGAAGTCGATTGTCACTTTGTGTTGATTGAAAATTTTTTAAGTCTATCTTCCTATTTTGAGGTCGAATCTCATTATTTCTTATACATTCGAGTGAGTTCACAACTAACTTCGTCAGCAATCGTCGATTAACTTCCATTGAAGCCCATTGAAGTCGATTGTCACTTTGTATTGATTGGGAATTTTTAAAGTCAATCTTCCTAATTTGCAGTCGAATCTCATTAATTCTTATATATTTCAGTGAGTTCACAACTAATTTTGTCAGCAATCATCGATTTACTTCCCTTGAAGCCCATTGAGGTCGATTGTCACTTTGTATTGATCGAAAATTTTCAAAGTCTATCTTCCTAATTTGAAGTCGAATCTCATTAATTCTTATATATTCGAGTGATTTTGCAACTAACTTTGTCAGCAATCGTCGATTTACTTCCATTGAAGCCCATTGAGGTCGATTGTCACTTTGTGTTGATTGAAAATTTTTAAAGTCTATCTTCCTATTTTGAGGTCGAATCTCATTATTTCTTATACATTCGAGTGAGTTCACAACTAACTTTGTCAGCAATCGTCGATTTCTTTCCATTGAAGCCCATTGAGGTCGATTGTCACTTTGTATTGATCGAAAATTTTCAAAGTCTATCTTCCTAATTTGAAGTCGAGTCTCATTAATTCTTATATATTTGAGTGATTTTGCAACTAACTTTGTCAGCAATCGTCGATTTACTTCCATTGAAGCCCATTGAGGTCGATTGTCACTTTGTATTGATCGAAAATTTTCAGTCTATCTTCCTAATTTGAAGTCGAATCTCGTTAATTCTTATATATTCGATTGAGTTTGCAGCTAACGTTGTCAGAAATCGTCGATTTACTTCCATTGAATCCCATTGAGGTCGATTGTCACTTTGTATTGATTGGAAATTTTCAAAGTCTATCTTCCTAATTTGAAGTCGAATCTCATTAATTCTTATATATTTGAGTGAGTTCGCAGCTAATTTTGTCAGCAATCGTCGATTTACTTCCATTGAAGCCCATTGAGGTCGATTGTCACTTTGTATTGATTGGAAATTTTTAAAGTCAATCTTCCTAATTTGAAGTCGAATCTCATTAATTCTTATATATTTGAGTGATTTTGCAACTAACTTTGTCAGCAATCGTCGATTTACTTCCATTGAAGCCCATTGAGGTCGATTGTCACTTTGTGTTGATTGAAAATTTTTAAAGTCTATCTTCCAAATTTGAAGTCGAATCTCATTATTTCTTAAACATTTGAAAGAGTTCACAACTAACTTCGTCAGCAATCGTCGATTAACTTCCATTGAAGCCCATTGAAGTCGATTGTCACTTTGTATTGATTGGAAATTTTTAAAGTCAATCTTCCTAATTTGCAGTCGAATCTCATTAATTCTTATATATTTGAGTGAGTTCACAACTAACTTTGTCAGCAATCGTCGATTTACTTCCATTGAAGCCCATTGAGGTCGATTGTCACTTTGTATTGATCGAAAATTTTCAGTCTATCTTCCTAATTTGAAGTCGAGTCTCATTAATTCTTATATATTTGAGTGATTTTGCAACTAACTTTGTCAGCAATCGTCGATTTACTTCCATAGAAGCCCATTGAGGTCGATTGTCACTTTGTGTTGATTAAAAATTTTTAAAGTCTATCTTCCTAATTTGAAGTCGAATCTCATTAATTCTTATATATTTGAGTGAGTTTGCAGCTAACTTTGTCAGCAATCGTCGATATACTTCCATTGAAGCCCATTGAGGTCGATTGTCACTTTGTATTGATCGAAAATTTCCAAAGTCAATCTCCCTAATTTGAAGTCGAATCTCATTAATTCTTATATATTTGAGTGATTTTGCAACTAACTTTGTCAGCAATCGTCGATTTACTTCCATTGAAGCCCATTGAGGTCGATTGTCACTTTGTATTGATCGAAAATTTTCAGTCTATCTTCCTAATTTGAAGTCGAATCTCGTTAATTCTTATATATTCGATTGAGTTTGCAGCTAACGTTGTCAGAAATCGTCGATTTACTTCCATTGAATCCCATTGAGGTCGATTGTCACTTTGTATTGATTGGAAATTTTCAAAGTCTATCTTCCTAATTTGAAGTCGAATCTCATTAATTCTTATATATTTGAGTGAGTTCGCAGCTAATTTTGTCAGCAATCGTCGATTTACTTCCATTGAAGCCCATTGAGGTCGATTGTCACTTTGTATTGATTGGAAATTTTTAAAGTCAATCTTCCTAATTTGAAGTCGAATCTCATTAATTCTTATATATTTCAGTGAGTTCACAACTAATTTTGTCAGCAATCATCGATTTACTTCCCTTGAAGCCCATTGAGGTCGATTGTCACTTTGTATTGATCGAAAATTTTCAAAGTCTATCTTCCTAATTTGAAGTCGAATCTCATTAATTCTTATATATTCGAGTGATTTTGCAACTAACTTTGTCAGCAATCGTCGATTTACTTCCATTGAAGCCCATTGAGGTCGATTGTCACTTTGTGTTGATCGAAAATTTTCAAAGTCTATCTTCCTAATTTGAAGTCGAGTCTCATTAATTCTTATATATTTGAGTGATTTTGCAACTAACTTTGTCAGCAATCGTCGATTTACTTCCATTGAAGCCCATTGAGGTCGATTGTCACTTTGTATTGATCGAAAATTTTCAGTCTATCTTCCTAATTTGAAGTCGAATCTCGTTAATTCTTATATATTCGATTGAGTTTGCAGCTAACGTTGTCAGAAATCGTCGATTTACTTCCATTGAATCCCATTGAGGTCGATTGTCACTTTGTATTGATTGGAAATTTTCAAAGTCTATCTTCCTAATTTGAAGTCGAATCTCTTATATATTTGAGTGAGTTCGCAGCTAATTTTGTCAGCAATCGTCGATTTACTTCCATTGAAGCCCATTGAGGTCGATTGTCACTTTGTATTGATTGGAAATTTTTAAAGTCAATCTTCCTAATTTGCAGTCGAATCTCATTAATTCTTATATATTTCAGTGAGTTCACAACTAATTTTGTCAGCAATCATCGATTTACTTCCCTTGAAGCCCATTGAGGTCGATTGTCACTTTGTATTGATCGAAAATTTTCAAAGTCTATCTTCCTAATTTGAAGTCGAATCTCATTAATTCTTATATATTCGAGTGATTTTGCAACTAACTTTGTCAGCAATCGTCGATTTACTTCCATTGAAGCCCATTGAAGTCGATTGTCACTTTGTGTTGATTGAAAATTTTTAAAGTCTATCTTCCTATTTTGAGGTCGAATCTCATTATTTCTTATACATTCGAGTGAGTTCACAACTAACTTTGTCAGCAATCGTCGATTTCTTTCCATTGAAGCCCATTGAGGTCGATTATCACTTTGTATTGATCGAAAATTTTCAAAGTCTATCTTCCTAATTTGAAGTCGAGTCTCATTAATTCTTATATATTTGAGTGATTTTGCAACTAACTTTGTCAGCAATCGTCGATTTACTTCCATTGAAGCCCATTGAGGTCGATTGTCACTTTGTATTGATCGAAAATTTTCAGTCTATCTTCCTAATTTGAAGTCGAATCTCGTTAATTCTTATATATTCGATTGAGTTTGCAGCTAACGTTGTCAGAAATCGTCGATTTACTTCCATTGAATCCCATTGAGGTCGATTGTCACTTTGTATTGATTGGAAATTTTCAAAGTCTATCTTCCTAATTTGAAGTCGAATCTCATTAATTCTTATATATTTGAGTGAGTTCGCAGCTAATTTTGTCAGCAATCGTCGATTTACTTCCATTGAAGCCCATTGAGGTCGATTGTCACTTTGTATTGATTGGAAATTTTTAAAGTCAATCTTCCTAATTTGAAGTCGAATCTCATTAATTCTTATATATTTGAGTGATTTTGCAACTAACTTTGTCAGCAATCGTCGATTTACTTCCATTGAAGCCCATTGAGGTCGATTGTCACTTTGTGTTGATTGAAAATTTTTAAAGTCTATCTTCCTAATTTGAAGTCGAATCTCATTATTTCTTAAACATTTGAAAGAGTTCACAACTAACTTCGTCAGCAATCGTCGATTAACTTCCATTGAAGCCCATTGGAGTCGATTGTCACTTTGTATTGATTGGAAATTTTTAAAGTCAATCTTCCTAATTTGCAGTCGAATCTCATTAATTCTTATATATTTGAGTGAGTTCACAACTAACTTTGTCAGCAATCGTCGATTTACTTCCATTGAAGCCCATTGAGGTCGATTGTCACTTTGTATTGATCGAAAATTTTCAGTCTATCTTCCTAATTTGAAGTCGAGTCTCATTAATTCTTATATATTTGAGTGATTTTGCAACTAACTTTGTCAGCAATCGTCGATTTACTTCCATAGAAGCCCATTGAGGTCGATTGTCACTTTGTGTTGATTAAAAATTTTTTAAGTCTATCTTCCTAATTTGAAGTCGAATCTCATTAATTCTTATATATTTGAGTGAGTTTGCAGCTAACTTTGTCAGCAATCGTCGATATACTTCCATTGAAGCCCATTGAGGTCGATTGTCACTTTGTATTGATCGAAAATTTCCAAAGTCAATCTCCCTAATTTGAAGTCGAATCTCATTAATTCTTATATATTTGAGTGAGTTCACAACTAACTTTGTCAGCATTCGTCGATTTACTTCCATTGAAGCCCATTGAAGTCGATTGTCACTTTATATTGATTGGAAATCTTCAAAGTCTATCTTCCTAATATGAAGTCGAATCTCATTAATTCTTATATATTCGAGTGATTTTGCAACTAACTTTGTCAGCAATCGTCGATTTACTTCCATTGAAGCCCATTGAAGTCGATTGTCACTTTGTGTTGATTGAAAATTTTTAAAGTCTATCTTCCTATTTTGAGGTCGAATCTCATTATTTCTTATACATTCGAGTGAGTTCACAACTAACTTTGTCAGCAATCGTCGATTTCTTTCCATTGAAGCCCATTGAGGTCGATTGTCACTTTGTATTGATCGAAAATTTTCAAAGTCTATCTTCCTAATTTGAAGTCGAGTCTCATTAATTCTTATATATTTGAGTGATTTTGCAACTAACTTTGTCAGCAATCGTCGATTTACTTCCATTGAGGCCCATTGAGGTCGATTGTCATTTTGTATTGATCGAAAATTATCAAAGTTTATCTTCCTAATTTGAAGTCGAATCTCATTAATTCTTATATATTCGATTGAGTTTGCAGCTAACGTTGTCAGAAATCGTCGATTTACTTCCATTGAATCCCATTGAGGTCGATTGTCACTTTGTATTGATTGGAAATTTTCAAAGTCTATCTTCCTAATTTGAAGTCGAATCTCATTAATTCTTATATATTTGAGTGAGTTCGCAGCTAATTTTGTCAGCAATCGTCGATTTACTTCCATTGAAGCCCATTGAGGTCGATTGTCACTTTGTATTGATTGGAAATTTTTAAAGTCAATCTTCCTAATTTGAAGTCGAATCTCATTAATTCTTATATATTTGAGTGATTTTGCAACTAACTTTGTCAGCAATCGTCGATTTACTTCCATTGAAGCCCATTGAGGTCGATTGTCACTTTGTGTTGATTGAAAATTTTTAAAGTCTATCTTCCTAATTTGAAGTCGAATCTCATTATTTCTTAAACATTTGAAAGAGTTCACAACTAACTTCGTCAGCAATCGTCGATTAACTTCCATTGAAGCCCATTGAAGTCGATTGTCACTTTGTATTGATTGGAAATTTTTAAAGTCAATCTTCCTAATTTGCAGTCGAATCTCATTAATTCTTATATATTTGAGTGAGTTCACAACTAACTTTGTCAGCAATCGTCGATTTACTTCCATTGAAGCCCATTGAGGTCGATTGTCACTTTGTATTGATCGAAAATTTTCAGTCTATCTTCCTAATTTGAAGTCGAGTCTCATTAATTCTTATATATTTGAGTGATTTTGCAACTAACTTTGTCAGCAATCGTCGATTTACTTCCATAGAAGCCCATTGAGGTCGATTGTCACTTTGTGTTGATTAAAAATTTTTAAAGTCTATCTTCCTAATTTGAAGTCGAATCTCATTAATTCTTATATATTTGAGTGAGTTTGCAACTAACTTTGTCAGCAATCGTCGATTTACTTCCATTGAAGCCCATTGAGGTCGATTGTCACTTTGTATTGATCGAAAATTTTCAAAGTCGATCTTCCTAATTTGAAGTCGACTCTCATTAATTCTTATATATTCGAGTGATTTTGCAACTAACTTTGTCAGCAATCGTCGATTTACTTCCATTGAAGCCCATTGAAGTCGATTGTCACTTTGTGTTGATTGAAAATTTTTAAAGTCTATCTTCCTATTTTAAGGTCGAATCTCATTATTTCTTATACATTCGAGTGAGTTTGCAACTAACTTTGTCAGCAATCGTCGATTTACTTCCAATGAAGCCCATTGAGGTCGATTGTCACTTTGTATTGATCGAAAATTTTCAAAGTCTATCTTCCCAATTTGAAGTCGAACCTCATTAATTCTTATATATTTGAGTGAGTTTGCAACTAACTTTGTCAGCAATCGTCGATTTACTTCCATTGAAGCCCATTGAGGTCGATTGTCACTTTGTATTGATCGAAAATTTTCAAAGTCTATCTTCCTAATTTGAAGTCGAATCTCATTAATTCTTATATATTCGAGTGATTTTGCAACTAACTTTGTCAGCAATCGTCGATTTACTTCCATTGAAGCCCATTGAAGTCGATTGTCACTTTGTGTTGATTGAAAATTTTTAAAGTCTATCTTCCTATTTTGAGGTCGAATCTCATTATTTCTTATACATTCGAGTGAGTTCACAACTAACTTCGTCAGCAATCGTCGATTAACTTCCATTGAAGCCCATTGAAGTCGATTGTCACTTTGTATTGATTGGAAATTTTTAAAGTCAATCTTCCTAATTTGCAGTCGAATCTCATTAATTCTTATATATTTCAGTGAGTTCACAACTAATTTTGTCAGCAATCATCGATTTACTTCCCTTGAAGCCCATTGAGGTCGATTGTCACTTTGTATTGATCGAAAATTTTCAAAGTCTATCTTCCTAATTTGAAGTCGAGTCTCATTAATTCTTATATATTTGAGTGATTTTGCAACTAAATTTGTCAGCAATCGTCGATTTACTTCCATTGAGGCCCATTGAGGTCGATTGTCATTTTGTATTGATCGAAAATTATCAAAGTTTATCTTCCTAATTTGAAGTCGAACCTCATTAATTCTTATATATTTGAGTGAGTTTGCAACTAACTTTGTCAGCAATCGTCGATTTACTTCCATTGAAGCCCATTGAGGTCGATTGTCACTTTGTATTGATCGAAAATTTTCAAAGTCTATCTTCCTAATTTGAAGTCGAATCTCATTAATTCTTATATATTCGAGTGATTTTGCAACTAACTTTGTCAGTAATCGTCGATTTACTTCCATTGAAGCCCATTGAAGTCGATTGTCACTTTGTGTTGATTGAAAATTTTTAAAGTCTATCTTCCTATTTTGAGGTCGAATCTCATTATTTCTTATACATTCGAGTGAGTTCACAACTAACTTCGTCAGCAATCGTCGATTAACTTCCATTGAAGCCCATTGAAGTCGATTGTCACTTTGTATTGATTGGAAATTTTTAAAGTCAATCTTCCTAATTTGCAGTCGAATCTCATTAATTCTTATATATTTCAGTGAGTTCACAACTAATTTTGTCAGCAATCATCGATTTACTTCCCTTGAAGCCCATTGAGGTCGATTGTCACTTTGTATTGATCGAAAATTTTCAAAGTCTATCTTCCTAATTTGAAGTCGAATCTCATTAATTCTTATATATTCGAGTGATTTTGCAACTAACTTTGTCAGCAATCGTCGATTTACTTCCATTGAAGCCCATTGAGGTCGATTGTCACTTTGTGTTGATTGAAAATTTTTAAAGTCTATCTTCCTAATATGAAGTCGAATCTCATTAATTCTTATATATTCGAGTGATTTTGCAACTAACTTTGTCAGCAATCGTCGATTTACTTCCATTGAAGCCCATTGAAGTCGATTGTCACTTTGTGTTGATTGAAAATTTTTAAAGTCTATCTTCCTATTTTGAGGTCGAATCTCATTATTTCTTATACATTCGAGTGAGTTCACAACTAACTTTGTCAGCAATCGTCGATTTCTTTCCATTGAAGCCCATTGAGGTCGATTGTCACTTTGTATTGATCGAAAATTTTCAAAGTCTATCTTCCTAATTTGAAGTCGAGTCTTATTAATTCTTATATATTTGAGTGATTTTGCAACTAAATTTGTCAGCAATCGTCGATTTACTTCCATTGAGGCCCATTGAGGTCGATTGTCATTTTGTATTGATCGAAAATTATCAAAGTTTATCTTCCTAATTTGAAGTCGAATCTCATTAATTCTTATATATTCGATTGAGTTTGCAGCTAACGTTGTCAGAAATCGTCGATTTACTTCCATTGAAGCCCATTGAGGTCGATTGTCACTTTGTATTGATCGAAAATTTTCAGTCTATCTTCCTAATTTGAAGTCGAATCTCATTAATTCTTATATATTTGAGTGAGTTTGCAGCTAACTTCGTCAGCAATCGTCGATTTACATCCATTGAAGCCCATTGAGGTCGATTCTCACTTTGTATTGATTGGAAATTTTCAAAGTTTATCTTCCTAATTTGAAGTCGAATCTCATTATTTCTCATACATTTGAGTGAGTTTGCAGCTAACTTCGTCAGCAATCGTCGATTTACATCCATTGAAGCCCATTGAGGTCGATTGTCACTTTGTATCGATCGAAAATTTTCAAAGTCTATCTTCCTAATTTGAAGTCGAATCTCATTAATTCTTATATATTCGAGTGATTTTGCAACTAACTTTGTCAGCAATCGTCGATTTACTTCCATTGAAGCCCATTGAGGTCGATTGTCACTTTGTGTTGATTGAAAATTTTTAAAGTCTATCTTCCTAATATGAAGTCGAATCTCATTAATTCTTATATATTCGAGTGATTTTGCAACTAACTTTGTCAGCAATCGTCGATTTACTTCCATTGAAGCCCATTGAAGTCGATTGTCACTTTGTGTTGATTGAAAATTTTTAAAGTCTATCTTCCTATTTTGAGGTCGAATCTCATTATTTCTTATACATTCGAGTGAGTTCACAACTAACTTTGTCAGCAATCGTCGATTTCTTTCCATTGAAGCCCATTGAGGTCGATTGTCACTTTGTATTGATCGAAAATTTTCAAAGTCTATCTTCCTAATTTGAAGTCGAGTCTTATTAATTCTTATATATTTGAGTGATTTTGCAACTAAATTTGTCAGCAATCGTCGATTTACTTCCATTGAGGCCCATTGAGGTCGATTGTCATTTTGTATTGATCGAAAATTATCAAAGTTTATCTTCCTAATTTGAAGTCGAATCTCATTAATTCTTATATATTCGATTGAGTTTGCAGCTAACGTTGTCAGAAATCGTCGATTTACTTCCATTGAAGCCCATTGAGGTCGATTGTCACTTTGTATTGATCGAAAATTTTCAGTCTATCTTCCTAATTTGAAGTCGAATCTCATTAATTCTTATATATTTGAGTGAGTTTGCAGCTAACTTCGTCAGCAATCGTCGATTTACATCCATTGAAGCCCATTGAGGTCGATTCTCACTTTGTATTGATTGGAAATTTTCAAAGTTTATCTTCCTAATTTGAAGTCGAATCTCATTATTTCTCATACATTTGAGTGAGTTTGCAGCTAACTTCGTCAGCAATCGTCGATTTACATCCATTGAAGCCCATTGAGGTCGATTGTCACTTTGTATCGATTGGAAATTTTCAAAGTCTATCTTCCTAATTTGAAGTCGAATCTCATTAATTCTTATATATTTGAGTGAGTTTGAAACTAACTTTGTCAGCAATCGTCGATTTACTTCCATTGAAGCCAATTAAGGTCGATTGTCACTTTGTGTTGATCGAAAATTTTCAAAGTCTATCTTCCTAATTTGAAGTCGAATCTCATTAATTCTTATATATTTGAGTGAGTTTGCAACTAACTTTGTCAGCAATTGTCGCTTTACCTCCATTGAAGCTCATTGAGGTCGATGGTCCCTTTGTGTTGATTGAAAATTTTCAAAGTCTATCTTCCTAATTTGAAGTCGAATCTCTTAATTCTTATTTATTTGAGTGAGTTTGCAGCTAACTTCGTCAGCAATCGTCGATTTACTTCCATTGAAGCCCATTGAGGTCGATTGTCACTTTGTATCGATTGGAAATTTTCAAAGTCTATCTTCCTAATTTAAAGTCGAATCTCATTAATTCTTATACATTTGAGTGAGTTTGCAACCAACTTTGTCAGCAATCGTCGCTTTACCTCCATTGAAGCCCATTGAGGTCGATTGTCACTTTGTATTGATCGAAAATTTTCAAAGTCTATCTTCCTAATTTGAAGTCGAGTCTTATTAATTCTTATATATTTGAGTGATTTTGCAACTAAATTTGTCAGCAATCGTCGATTTACTTCCATTGAGGCCCATTGAGGTCGATTGTCATTTTGTATTGATCGAAAATTATCAAAGTTTATCTTCCTAATTTGAAGTCGAATCTCATTAATTCTTATATATTCGATTGAGTTTGCAGCTAACGTTGTCAGAAATCGTCGATTTACTTCCATTGAAGCCCATTGAGGTCGATTGTCACTTTGTATTGATCGAAAATTTTCAGTCTATCTTCCTAATTTGAAGTCGAATCTCATTAATTCTTATATATTTGAGTGAGTTTGCAGCTAACTTCGTCAGCAATCGTCGATTTACATCCATTGAAGCCCATTGAGGTCGATTCTCACTTTGTATTGATTGGAAATTTTCAAAGTTTATCTTCCTAATTTGAAGTCGAATCTCATTATTTCTCATACATTTGAGTGAGTATGCAGCTAACTTCGTCAGCAATCGTCGATTTACATCCATTGAAGCCCATTGAGGTCGATTGTCACTTTGTATCGATTGGAAATTTTCAAAGTCTATCTTCCTAATTTGAAGTCGAATCTCATTAATTCTTATATATTTGAGTGAGTTTGAAACTAACTTTGTCAGCAATCGTCGATTTACTTCCATTGAAGCCAATTAAGGTCGATTGTCACTTTGTGTTGATCGAAAATTTTCAAAGTCTATCTTCCTAATTTGAAGTCGAATCTCATTAATTCTTATATATTTGAGTGAGTTTGCAACTAACTTTGTCAGCAATTGTCGCTTTACCTCCATTGAAGCTCATTGAGGTCGATGGTCCCTTTGTGTTGATTGAAAATTTTCAAAGTCTATCTTCCTAATTTGAAGTCGAATCTCTTAATTCTTATTTATTTGAGTGAGTTTGCAGCTAACTTCGTCAGCAATCGTCGATTTACTTCCATTGAAGCCCATTGAGGTCGATTGTCACTTTGTATCGATTGGAAATTTTCAAAGTCTATCTTCCTAATTTAAAGTCGAATCTCATTAATTCTTATACATTTGAGTGAGTTTGCAACCAACTTTGTCAGCAATCGTCGCTTTACCTCCATTGAAGCCCATTGAGGTCGATTGTCACTTTGTGTTGATTGAAAATTTTTAAAGTCTATCTTCCTAATTTGAAGTCGAATCTCATTATTTCTTTTACATTTGAGTGAGTTTGCAGCTTACTTTGTCAGCAATCGTCGATTTACTTCCATTGAAGCCTATTGAGGTCGATTGTCACTTTGTATCGATTGGAAATTTTCAAAGTCTATCTTCCTAATTTGAAGTCGCATCTCATTAATTCTTATATATTTGAGTGAGTTTGCAACTAACTTTATCAGCAATCGTCGCTTTACCTCCATTGAAGCCCATTGAGGTCGATTGTCACTTTGTGTTGATTGAAAATTTTTTAAGTCTATCTTCCTAATTTGAAGTCGAATCTCATTAATTCTTATTTATTTGAGTGAGTTTGCAACTAACTTTGTCAGCAATCGTCGATTTACATCCATTGAAGCCCATTGAGGTCGATTGTCACTTTGTATCGATTGGAAATTTTCAAAGTCTATCTTCCTAATTTGAAGTCGAATCTCATTAATTCTTATATATTTGAGTGAGTTTGAAACTAACTTTGTCAGCAATCGTCGATTTACTTCCATTGAAGCCAATTAAGGTCGATTGTCACTTTGTGTTGATCGAAAATTTTCAAAGTCTATCTTCCTAATTTGAAGTCGAATCTCATTAATTCTTATATATTTGAGTGAGTTTGCAACTAACTTTGTCAGCAATTGTCGCTTTACCTCCATTGAAGCCCATTGAGGTCGATGGTCCCTTTGTGTTGATTGAAAATTTTCAAAGTCTATCTTCCTAATTTGAAGTCGAATCTCTTAATTCTTATTTATTTGAGTGAGTTTGCAGCTAACTTCGTCAGCAATCGTCGATTTACTTCCATTGAAGCCCATTGAGGTCGATTGTCACTTTGTATCGATTCGAAATTTTCAAAGTCTATCTTCCTAATTTAAAGTCGAATCTCATTAATTCTTATACATTTGAGTGAGTTTGCAACCAACTTTGTCAGCAATCGTCGCTTTACCTCCATTGAAGCCCATTGAGGTCGATTGTCACTTTGTGTTGATTGAAAATTTTTAAAGTCTATCTTCCTAATTTGAAGTCGAATCTCATTATTTCTTTTACATTTGAGTGAGTTTGCAGCTTACTTTGTCAGCAATCGTCGATTTACTTCCATTGAAGCCTATTGAGGTCGATTGTCACTTTGTATCGATTGGAAATTTTCAAAGTCTATCTTCCTAATTTGAAGTCGCATCTCATTAATTCTTATATATTTGAGTGAGTTTGCAACTAACTTTATCAGCAATCGTCGCTTTACCTCCATTGAAGCCCATTGAGGTCGATTGTCACTTTGTGTTGATTGAAAATTTTTTAAGTCTATCTTCCTAATTTGAAGTCGAATCTCATTAATTCTTATTTATTTGAGTGAGTTTGCAACTAACTTTGTCAGCAATCGTCGATTTACTTCCAATGAAGCCCATTGAGGTCGATTGTCACTTTGTATCGATTGGAAATTTTCAAAGTCTATCTTCCTAATTTGAAGTCAAATCTCATTAATTATTATTTATTTGAGTGAGTTTGCAACTAACTTTGTCAGCAATCGTCGATTTACTTCCAATGAAGCCCATTGAGGTCGATTGTCACTTTGGATCGATTGGAAATTTTCAAAGTCTATCTTCCTAATTTGAAGTCAAATCTCATTAATTTTCATATATTTGAGTGAGTTTGCAGCTATCTTTGTCAGCAATTGTCGATTTACTTCCATTGAAGCCCATTGAGGTCGATTGTCACTTTGTATCGATTGTAAATTTTCAAAGTCTATCTTCCTAATTTGAAGTCAAATCTCATTAATTATTATTTATTTGAGTGAGTTTGCAACTAACTTTGTCAGCAATCGTCGATTTACTTCCAATGAAGCCCATTGAGGTCGATTGTCACTTTGTATCGATTGGAAATTTTCAAAGTCTATCTTCCTAATTTGAAGTCAAATCTCATTAATTTTCATATATTTGGGTTAGTTTGCAGCTAACTCTGTCAGCAATCGTCGATTTACTTCCAATGAAGCCCATTGAGGTCGATTGTCACTTTGTATCGATTGGAAAGTTTCAAAGTCTATCTTCCTAATTTGAAGTCAAATCTCATTAATTTTCATATATTTGAGTGAGTTTGCAGCTATCTTTGTCAGCAATTGTCGATTTACTTCCATTGAAGCCCATTGAGGTCGATTGTCACTTTGTATCGATTGTAAATTTTCAAAGTCTATCTTCCTAATTTGAAGTCGAATCTCATTATTTCTTATACATTTGGGTTAGTTTGCAGCTAACTTTTTCAGCAATCGTCGATTTACTTCCATTGAAGCCCATTGAGGTCAATTGTCACTTTGTATCGATTGTAAATTTTCAAAGTCTATCTTCCTAATTTGAAGTCGAATCTCATTAATTCTTATTTATTTGAGTGAGTTTGCAACTAACTTTGTCAGCAATCGTCGATTTACTTCCAATGAAGCCCATTGAGGTCGATTGTCACTTTGTATCCATTGGAAATTTTCAAAGTCTATCTTCCTAATTTGACGTCAAATCTCATTAATTTTCATATATTTGAGTGAGTTTGCAGCTATCTTTGTCAGCAATTGTCGATTTACTTCCATTGGAGCCCATTGAGGTCGATTGTCACTTTGTATCGATTGTAAATTTTCAAAGTCTATCTTCCTAATTTGAAGTCGAATCTCATTATTTCTTATACATTTGGGTTAGTTTGCAGCTAACTTTGTCAGCAATCGTCGATTTACTTCCATTAAAGCCCATTGAGGTCGATTATCTCTTTTTATCGATTGGAAATTTTCAAAGTCTATCTTCCTAATTTGAAGTCGAATCTCATTATTTCCTATACATTTGAGTTAGTTTGCAGCTAACTTTGTCAGCAATCGTCGATTTACTTCCATTGAAGCCCATTGAGGTCGATTGTCACTTTGTATCGATTGTAAATTTTCAAAGTCTATCTTCCTAATTTGAAGTCGAATCTCATTAATTCTTATTTATTTGAGTGAGTTTGCAACTAACTTTGTCAGCAATCGTCGATTTACTTCCAATGAAGCCCATTGAGGTCGATTGTCACTCTGTATCGATTGGAAATTTTCAAAGTCTATCTTCCTAATTTGAAGTCGAATCTCTTAATTCTCATTTATTTGAGTGAGTTTGCAACTAACTTTGTCAGCAATCGTCGAGTTACTTCCATTGAAGCCCATTGAGGTCGATTGTCACTTTGTATTGATTGGAAATTTACAAAGTCTATCTTCCTAATTTGAAGTCGAATCTCTTAATTCTCATTTATTTGAGTGAGTTTACAGCTAACTTTGTCAGCAATCGTCGATTTACTCCAATTGAAGCCCATTGAGGTCGATTGTCACTTTCTATTGATCGAAAATTATCAAAGTCTATCTTCCTAATTTGAAGTCGAGTCTCATTATTTCTTATACATTTGAGTGAGTTCACAACTAACTTTGTCAGCAATCGTCGATTTACTTCCATCGAAGCCCATTGAGGTCGATTGTCACTTTGTGTTGATCGAAAATTTTCAAAGTCTATCTTCATAATTTGAGGTCGAATCTCATTAATTCTTATATATTTGAGTGAGTTTGCAGCTAACTTCGTCAGCAATCGTCGATTTACTTCCATTGAAGCCCATTGAGGTCGATTGTCACTTTGTATCGATTGGAAATTTTCAAAGTCTATCTTCCTAATTTGAAGTCGAATCTCATTAATTCTTATACATTTGAGTGAGTTTGCAACTAACTTTGTCAGCAATCGTCGCTTTACCTCCATTGAAGCCCATTGAGGTCGATTGTCACTTTGTGTTGATTGAAAATTTTTAAAGTCTATCTTCCTGATTTGAAGTCGAATCTGATTATTTCTTATACATTTGAGTGAGTTTGCAGCTAACTTTGTCAGCAATCGTCGATTTACATCCATTGAAGCCCATTGAGGTCGAATGTCACTTTGTATCGATTGGAAATTTTCAAAGTCTTTCTTCCTAATTTGAAGTCGAATCTCATCAATTCTTATATATTTGAGTGAGTTTGAAACTAACTTTGTCAGCAATCGTCGCTTTACCTCCATTGAAGCCCATTGCGGTCGATTGTTACTTTGTGTTGATTGAAAATTTTTAAAGTCTATCTTCCTAATTTGAAGTCGAATCTCATTATTTCCTATACATTTGAGTTAGTTTGCAGCTAACTTTGTCAGCAATCGTCGATTTACTTCCATTGAAGCCCATTGAGGTCGATTGTCACTTTGTATCGATTGTAAATTTCCAAAGTCTATCTCCCTAATTTGAAGTCGAATCTCATTAATTCTTATTTATTTGAGTGAGTTTGCAACTATATTTGTCAGCAATCGTCGATTTACTTCCAATGAAGCCCATTGAGGTCGATTGTCACTATGTATTGATTGGAAATTTTCAAAGTCTATCTTCCTAATTTGAAATCGAATCTAATTAATTCTTATATATTTGAGTGAGTTTGCAACTAGCTTTCTCAGCAATCGTCGAATTACTTCCATTGAAGCCAATTAAGGTCGATTGTCACTTTGTGTTGATCGAAAATTTTTAAAGTCTATCTTCCTAATTTGAAGTCGAATCTCATTATTTCTTATACATTTGAGTGAGTTTGCAGCTAACTTTGTCAGCAATCGTCGATTTACTTCCATTGAGGCCCATTGAGGTCGATTGTCACTTTGTATCGATTGGAAATTTCCAAAGTCTATCTTCCTAATTTGAAGTCGAATCTCTTAATTCTTATTTATTTGAGTGAGTTTGCAACTAACTTTGTCAGCAATCGTCGAGTTACTTCCATTGAAGCCCATTGAGGTCGATTGTCACTTTGTATTGATTGGAAATTTTCAAAGTTTATCTTCCTAATTTGAAGTCGAATCTCATTAATTCTCATATATTTGAGTGAGTTTACAGCTAACTTTGTCAGCAATCGTCGATTTACATCTATTGATGCCCATTGAGGTCGATTGTCACTTTGTATTGATTGGAAATTTTCAAAGTCTATTTTTCTAATTTGAAGTCGAATCTCATTAATTCTTATATATTTGAGTGAGTTTGCAGCTAACTTTGTCAGCAATCGTCGATTTACTTCCATTGAAGCCCATTGAGGTCGATTGTCACGTTGTGTTGATCGAAAATTTTCAAAGTCTATCTTCCTAATTTGGAGTCGAATCTCATCAATTCTTATATATTTGGGTGAGTTTGCAGCTAACTTTGTCAGCAATCGTCGATTTACTTCCATCGAAGCCCATTGAGGTCGATTGTCACTTTGTATTGATTGGAAATTTTCAAAGTCTATTTTTCTAATTTGAAGTCGAATCTCATTAATTCTCATATATTTGAGTGAGTTTACAGCTAACTTTGTCAGCAATCGTCGATTTACATCTATTGATGCCCATTGAGGTCGATTGTCACTTTATATTGATTGGAAATCTTCAAAGTCTATCTTCCTAATTTGAAGTCGAATCTCATTAATTCTCATATATTTGAGTGAGTTTACAGCTAACTTTGTCAGCAATCGTCGATTTACATCTATTGATGCCCATTGAGGTCGATTGTCACTTTGTATTGATTGGAAATTTTCAAAGTCTATTTTCCTAATTTGAAGTCGAATCTCATTAATTCTCATATATTTGAGTGAGTTTACAGCTAACTTTGTCAGCAATCGTCGATTTACTTCCATTGAAGCCCATTGAGGTCGATTGTCACGTTGTGTTGATCGAAAATTTTCAAAGTCTATCTTCCTAATTTGGAGTCATATCTCATCAATTCTTATATATTTGAGTGAGTTTACAGCTAACTTTGTCAGCAATCGTCGATTTACATCTATTGATGCCCATTGAGGTCGATTGTCACTTTATATTGATTGGAAATTTTCAAAGTCTATTTTTCTAATTTGAAGTCGAATCTCATTAATTCTCATATATTTGAGTGAGTTTACAGCTAACTTTGTCAGCAATCGTCGATTTACATCTATTGATGCCCATTGAGGTCGATTGTCACTTTATATTGATTGGAAATCTTCAAAGTCTATCTTCCTAATTTGAAGTCGAATCTCATTAATTCTTATATATTTGAGTGAGTTTGCAGCTAACTTTGTCAGCAATCGTCGATTTACTTCCATTGAAGCCCATTGAGGTCGATTGTCACGTTGTGTTGATCGAAAATTTTCAAAATCTATCTTCCTAATTTGGAGTCGAATCTCATCAATTCTCATATATTTGGGTGAGTTTGCAGCTAACTTTGTCAGCAATCGTCGATTTACTTCCATCGAAGCCCATTGAGGTCGATTGTCACTTTGTATTGATTGGAAATTTTCAAAGTCTATCTTCCTAATTTACAGTCGAATCTCATTAATTCTCATATATTTGAGTGAGTTTACAACTAACTTTGTCAGCAATCGTCGATTTACTTCCATCGAAGCCCATTGAGGTCGATTTTCACTTTGTGTTGATCGAAAATTTTCAAAGTCTATCTTCATAATTTGAGGTCGAATCTCATTAATTCTTATATATTTGAGTGAGTTTACAGCTAACTTTGTCAGCAATCGTCGATTTACATCTATTGATGCCCGATGAGGTCGATTGTCACTTTGTATTGATTGGAAATTTTCAAAGTCTATTTTTCTAATTTGAAGTCGAATCTCATTAATTCTCATATATTTGAGTGAGTTTACAGCTAACTTTGTCAGAAATCGTCGATTTACATCTATTGATGCCCATTGAGGTCGATTGTCACTTTATATTGATTGGAAATCTTCAAAGTCTATCTTCCTAATTTGAAGTCGAATCTCATTAATTCTCATATATTTGAGTGAGTTTACAGCTAACTTTGTCAGCAATCGTCGATTCACATCTATTGATGCCCATTGAGGTCGATTGTCACTTTGTATTGATTGGAAATTTTCAAAGTCTATTTTTCTAATTTGAAGTCGAATCTCATTAATTCTTATATATTTGTGTGAGTTTGCAGCTAACTTTGTCAGCAATTGTCGATTTACTTCCATTGAAGCCCATTGAGGTCGATTGTCACGTTGTGTTGATCGAAAATTTTCAAAGTCTATCTTCCTAATTTGGAGTCGAATCTCATCAATTCTTATATATTTGAGTGAGTTTACAGCTAACTTTGTCAGCAATCGTCGATTTACATCTATTGATGCCCATTGAGGTCGATTGTCACTTTGTATTGATTGGAAATTTTCAAAGTCTATTTTTCTAATTTGAAGTCGAATCTCATTAATTCTCATATATTTGAGTGAGTTTACAGCTAACTTTGTCAGCAATCGTCGATTTACATCTATTGATGCCCATTGAGGTCGATTGTCACTTTATATTGATTGGAAATCTTCAAAGTCTATCTTCCTAATTTGAAGTCGAATCTCATTAATTCTTATATATTTGAGTGAGTTTGCAGCTAACTTTGTCAGCAATCGTCGATTTACTTCCATTGAAGCCCATTGAGGTCGATTGTCACGTTGTGTTGATCGAAAATTTTCAAAATCTATCTTCATAATTTGGAGTCGAATCTCATCAATTCTTATATATTTGGGTGAGTTTGCAGCTAACTTTGTCAGCAATCGTCGATTTACTTCCATCGAAGCCCATTGAGGTCGATTGTCACTTTGTATTGATTGGAAATTTTCAAAGTCTATCTTCCTAATTTCCAGTCGAATCTCATTAATTCTCATATATTTGAGTGAGTTTACAACTAACTTTGTCAGCAATCGTCGATTTACTTCCATCGAAGCCCATTGAGGTCGATTGTCACTGTGTTGATCGAAAATTTTCAAAGTCTATCTTCATAATTTGAGGTCGAATCTCATTAATTCTTATATATTTGAGTGAGTTTGCAGCTAACTTTGTCAGCAATCGTCGATTTACTTCCATTGAAGCCCATTGAGGTCGATTGTCACTTTGAATCGATTGGAAATTTTCAAAGTCTATCTTCCTAATTTGAAGTCGAATCTAATTAATTCTTATACATTTGAGTGAGTTTTTAACTAACTTTGTCAGCAATCGTCGCTTTACCTCCATTGAAGCCCATTGAGGTTGATTGTCACTTTGTGTTGATTGGAAATTTTTAAAGTCTATCTTCCTAATTTGAAGTCGAATCTCATTATTTCCTATACATTTGAGTGAGTTTACAGCTAACTTTGTCAGCAATCGTCGATTTACATCTATTGATGCCCGATGAGGTCGATTGTCACTTTGTATTGATTGGAAATTTTCAAAGTCTATTTTTCTAATTTGAAGTCGAATCTCATTAATTCTCATATATTTGAGTGAGTTTACAGCTAACTTTGTCAGCAATCGTCGATTTACATCTATTGATGCCCATTGAGGTCGATTGTCACTTTATATTGATTGGAAATCTTCAAAGTCTATCTTCCTAATTTGAAGTCGAATCTCATTAATTCTCATATATTTGAGTGAGTTTACAGCTAACTTTGTCAGCAATCGTCGATTCACATCTATTGATGCCCATTGAGGTCGATTGTCACTTTGTATTGATTGGAAATTTTCAAAGTCTATTTTTCTAATTTGAAGTCGAATCTCATTAATTCTTATATATTTGTGTGAGTTTGCAGCTAACTTTGTCAGCAATTGTCGATTTACTTCCATTGAAGCCCATTGAGGTCGATTGTCACGTTGTGTTGATCGAAAATTTTCAAAGTCTATCTTCCTAATTTGGAGTCGAATCTCATCAATTCTTATATATTTGAGTGAGTTTACAGCTAACTTTGTCAGCAATCGTCGATTTACATCTATTGATGCCCATTGAGGTCGATTGTCACTTTGTATTGATTGGAAATTTTCAAAGTCTATTTTTCTAATTTGAAGTCGAATCTCATTAATTCTCATATATTTGAGTGAGTTTACAGCTAACTTTGTCAGCAATCGTCGATTTACATCTATTGATGCCCATTGAGGTCGATTGTCACTTTATATTGATTGGAAATCTTCAAAGTCTATCTTCCTAATTTGAAGTCGAATCTCATTAATTCTTATATATTTGAGTGAGTTTGCAGCTAACTTTGTCAGCAATCGTCGATTTACTTCCATTGAAGCCCATTGAGGTCGATTGTCACGTTGTGTTGATCGAAAATTTTCAAAATCTATCTTCATAATTTGGAGTCGAATCTCATCAATTCTTATATATTTGGGTGAGTTTGCAGCTAACTTTGTCAGCAATCGTCGATTTACTTCCATCGAAGCCCATTGAGGTCGATTGTCACTTTGTATTGATTGGAAATTTTCAAAGTCTATCTTCCTAATTTCCAGTCGAATCTCATTAATTCTCATATATTTGAGTGAGTTTACAACTAACTTTGTCAGCAATCGTCGATTTACTTCCATCGAAGCCCATTGAGGTCGATTGTCACTGTGTTGATCGAAAATTTTCAAAGTCTATCTTCATAATTTGAGGTCGAATCTCATTAATTCTTATATATTTGAGTGAGTTTGCAGCTAACTTTGTCAGCAATCGTCGATTTACTTCCATTGAAGCCCATTGAGGTCGATTGTCACTTTGAATCGATTGGAAATTTTCAAAGTCTATCTTCCTAATTTGAAGTCGAATCTAATTAATTCTTATACATTTGAGTGAGTTTTTAACTAACTTTGTCAGCAATCGTCGCTTTACCTCCATTGAAGCCCATTGAGGTTGATTGTCACTTTGTGTTGATTGGAAATTTTTAAAGTCTATCTTCCTAATTTGAAGTCGAATCTCATTATTTCCTATACATTTGAGTGAGTTTGCAGCTAACTTTGTCAGCAATCGTCGATTTACATCCATTGAAGCCCATTGAGGTCGATTGTCACTTTGTATTGATCGAAAATTTTCAAAGTCTATCTTCCTAATTTGAAGTCGAATCTCATTAATTCTTATATATTTGAGTGAGTTTGCAGCTAACTTTGTCAGCAATCGTCGATTTACTTCCATTGAAGCCCATTGAGGTCGATTGTCACTTTGTATCGATTGGAAATTTTCAAAGTCTATCTTCCTAATTTGAAGTCGAATCTCATCAATTCTTATATATTTGAGTGAGTTTGGAACTAACTTTGTCAGCAATCGTCGCTTTACCTCCATTGAAGCCCATTGAGGTCGATTGTTACTTTGTGTTGATTGAAAATTTTTAAAGTCTATTTTCCTAATTTGAAGTCGAATCTCATTAATTCTTATATATTTGAGTGAGTTCACAACTAACTTTGTCAGCAATCGTCGATTTACTTCCATCGAAGCCCATTGAGGTCGATTGTCACTTTGTGTTGATCGAAAATTTTCAAAGTCTATCTTCCTAATTTGAAGTCGAATCTCATTAAATCTTATATATTTGAGTGAGTTTGCAGCTAACTTTGTCAGAAATCGTCAATTTACTTCCATTGAAGCCCATTGAGGTCGATTGTCACTTTGTATCGATTGGAAATTTTCAAAGTCTATCTTCCTAATTTGAAGTCGAATCTCATTAATTCTTATATATTTGAGTAAGTTTGCAGCTAACTTTGTCAGCAATCGTCGATTTACTTCCATTGAAGCCCATTGAGGACGATTGTCACTTTGTATTGATTGGAAATTTTTAAAGTCTATCTTCCTAATTTGCAGTCGAATTTCATTAATTCTTATATATTTGCGTGAGTTTGCAGCTAACTTTGTCAGCAATCGTCGATTTACTTCCATTGAAGCCCATTGAGGTCGATTGTCACTTTGTATTGATTGGAAATTTTTAAAGTCTATCTTCCTAATTTGCAGTCGAATCTCATTAATTCTTATATATTTAAGTGAGTTTGCAGCTAACTTCGTCAGCAATCGTCGATTTACTTCCATTGAAGCCCATTGAGGTCGATTGTCACTTTGTGTTGATCGAAAATTTTCAAAGTCTATCTTCATAATTTGAGGTCGAATCTCATTAATTCTTATATATTTGAGTGAGTTTGCAGCTAACTTTGTCAGCAATCGTCGATTTACTTCCATTGAAGCCCATTGAGGTCGATTGTCACTTTGTATTGATTGGAAATTTTTAAAGTCTATCTTCCTAATTTGCAGTCGAATCTCATTAATTCTTATATATTTGAGTGAGTTTGCAGCTAACTTCGTCAGCAATCGTCGATTTACTTCCATCGAAGCCCATTGAGGTCGATTGTCACTTTGTGTTGATCGAAAATTTTCAAAGTCTATCTTCATAATTTGAGGTCGAATCTCATAAATTCTTATATATTTGAGTGAGTTTGCAGCTAACTTTGTCAGCAATCGTCGATTTACATCCATTGAAGCCCATTGAGGTCGATTGTCACTTTGTATTGATTGGAAATTTTCAAAGTCTATCTTCCTAATTTACAGTCGAATCTCATTAATTCTCATATATTTGAGTGAGTTCACAACTAACTTTGTCAGCAATCGTCGATTTACTTCCATCGAAGCCCATTGAGGTCGATTGTCACTTTGTGTTGATCGAAAATTTTCAAAGTCTATCTTCATAATTTGAGGTCGAATCTCATTAATTCTTATATATTTGAGTGAGTTTGCAGCTAACTTTGTCAGCAATCGTCGATTTACTTCCATTGAAGCCCATTGAGGTCGATTGTCACTTTGTGTTGATTGAAAATTTTCAAAGTCTATTTTTCTAATTTGAAGTCGAGTCTCATCAATTCTTATATATTTGAGTGAGTTTACAGATAACTTTGTCAGCAATCGTCGATTTACATCTATTGATGCCCATTGAGGTCGATTATCACTTTGTATTGATTGGAAATTTTCAAAGTCTATTTTTCTAATTTGAAGTCGAATCTCATTAATTCTTATATATTCGAGTGAGTTTGCAGCTAACTTTGTCAGCAATCGTCGATTTACTTCCATTGAAGCCCATTGAGGTCGATTGTCACGTTGTGTTGATCGAAAATTTTCAAAGTCTATCTTCCTAATTTGGAGTCGAATCTCATTAATTCTTATATATTTGGGTGAGTTTGCAGCTAACTTTGTCAGCAATCGTCGATTTACTTCCATCGAAGCCCATTGAGGTCGATTGTCACTTTGTATTGATTGGAAATTTTCAAAGTCTATCTTCCTAATTTCCAGTCGAATCTCATTAATTCTCATATATTTGAGTGAGTTTACAACTAACTTTGTCAGCAATCGTCGATTTACTTCCATGGAAGCCCATTGAGGTCGATTGTCACTGTGTTGATCGAAAATTTTCAAAGTCTATCTTCATAATTTGAGGTCGAATCTCATTAATTCTTATATATTTGAGTGAGTTTGCAGCTAACTTTGTCAGCAATCGTCGATTTACTTCCATTGAAGCCCATTGAGGTCGATTGTCACTTTGAATCGATTGGAAATTTTCAAAGTCTATCTTCCTAATTTGAAGTCGAATCTAATTAATTCTTATACATTTGAGTGAGTTTTTAACTAACTTTGTCAGCAATCGTCGCTTTACCTCCATTGAAGCCCATTGAGGTCGATTGTCACTTTGTGTTGATTGAAAATTTTTTAAGTCTATCTTCCTAATTTGAAGTCGAATCTCATTAATTCTTATTTATTTGAGTGAGTTTGCAACTAACTTTGTCAGCAATCGTCGATTTACTTCCAATGAAGCCCATTGAGGTCGATTGTCACTTTGTATCGATTGGAAATTTTCAAAGTCTATCTTCCTAATTTGAAGTCAAATCTCATTAATTATTATTTATTTGAGTGAGTTTGCAACTAACTTTGTCAGCAATCGTCGATTTACTTCCAATGAAGCCCATTGAGGTCGATTGTCACTTTGGATCGATTGGAAATTTTCAAAGTCTATCTTCCTAATTTGAAGTCAAATCTCATTAATTTTCATATATTTGAGTGAGTTTGCAGCTATCTTTGTCAGCAATTGTCGATTTACTTCCATTGAAGCCCATTGAGGTCGATTGTCACTTTGTATCGATTGTAAATTTTCAAAGTCTATCTTCCTAATTTGAAGTCAAATCTCATTAATTATTATTTATTTGAGTGAGTTTGCAACTAACTTTGTCAGCAATCGTCGATTTACTTCCAATGAAGCCCATTGAGGTCGATTGTCACTTTGTATCGATTGGAAATTTTCAAAGTCTATCTTCCTAATTTGAAGTCAAATCTCATTAATTTTCATATATTTGGGTTAGTTTGCAGCTAACTCTGTCAGCAATCGTCGATTTACTTCCATTGAAGCCCATTGAGGTCGATTGTCACTTTGTATCGATTGTAAATTTTCAAAGTCTATCTTCCTAATTTGAAGTCGAATCTCATTAATTCTTATTTATTTGAGTGAGTTTGCAACTAACTTTGTCAGCAATCGTCGATTTACTTCCAATGAAGCCCATTGAGGTCGATTGTCACTTTGTATCGATTGGAAAGTTTCAAAGTCTATCTTCCTAATTTGAAGTCAAATCTCATTAATTTTCATATATTTGAGTGAGTTTGCAGCTATCTTTGTCAGCAATTGTCGATTTACTTCCATTGAAGCCCATTGAGGTCGATTGTCACTTTGTATCGATTGTAAATTTTCAAAGTCTATCTTCCTAATTTGAAGTCGAATCTCATTATTTCTTATACATTTGGGTTAGTTTGCAGCTAACTTTTTCAGCAATCGTCGATTTACTTCCATTGAAGCCCATTGAGGTCAATTGTCACTTTGTATCGATTGTAAATTTTCAAAGTCTATCTTCCTAATTTGAAGTCGAATCTCATTAATTCTTATTTATTTGAGTGAGTTTGCAACTAACTTTGTCAGCAATCGTCGATTTACTTCCAATGAAGCCCATTGAGGTCGATTGTCACTTTGTATCCATTGGAAATTTTCAAAGTCTATCTTCCTAATTTGACGTCAAATCTCATTAATTTTCATATATTTGAGTGAGTTTGCAGCTATCTTTGTCAGCAATTGTCGATTTACTTCCATTGGAGCCCATTGAGGTCGATTGTCACTTTGTATCGATTGTAAATTTTCAAAGTCTATCTTCCTAATTTGAAGTCGAATCTCATTATTTCTTATACATTTGGGTTAGTTTGCAGCTAACTTTGTCAGCAATCGTCGATTTACTTCCATTAAAGCCCATTGAGGTCGATTATCTCTTTTTATCGATTGGAAATTTTCAAAGTCTATCTTCCTAATTTGAAGTCGAATCTCATTATTTCCTATACATTTGAGTTAGTTTGCAGCTAACTTTGTCAGCAATCGTCGATTTACTTCCATTGAAGCCCATTGAGGTCGATTGTCACTTTGTATCGATTGTAAATTTTCAAAGTCTATCTTCCTAATTTGAAGTCGAATCTCATTAATTCTTATTTATTTGAGTGAGTTTGCAACTAACTTTGTCAGCAATCGTCGATTTACTTCCAATGAAGCCCATTGAGGTCGATTGTCACTATGTATTGATTGGAAATTTTCAAAGTCTATCTTCCTAATTTGAAATCGAATCTAATTAATTCTTATATATTTGAGTGAGTTTGCAACTAACTTTCTCAGCAATCGACGATTTACTTCCATTGAAGCCAATCAAGGTCGATTGTCACTTTGTGTTGATCGAAAATTTTTAAAGTCTATCTTCCTAATTTGAAGTCGAATCTCATTATTTCTTATACATTTGAGTGAGTTTGCAGCTAACTTTGTCAGCAATCGTCGATTTACTTCCATTGAGGCCCATTGAGGTCGATTGTCACTCTGTATCGATTGGAAATTTTCAAAGTCTATCTTCCTAATTTGAAGTCGAATCTCTTAATTCTCATTTATTTGAGTGAGTTTGCAACTAACTTTGTCAGCAATCGTCGAGTTACTTCCATTGAAGCCCATTGAGGTCGATTGTCACTTTGTATTGATTGGAAATTTACAAAGTCTATCTTCCTAATTTGAAGTCGAATCTCTTAATTCTCATTTATTTGAGTGAGTTTACAGCTAACTTTGTCAGCAATCGTCGATTTACTCCAATTGAAGCCCATTGAGGTCGATTGTCACTTTCTATTGATCGAAAATTATCAAAGTCTATCTTCCTAATTTGAAGTCGAGTCTCATTATTTCTTATACATTTGAGTGAGTTCACAACTAACTTTGTCAGCAATCGTCGATTTACTTCCATCGAAGCCCATTGAGGTCGATTGTCACTTTGTGTTGATCGAAAATTTTCAAAGTCTATCTTCATAATTTGAGGTCGAATCTCATTAATTCTTATATATTTGAGTGAGTTTGCAGCTAACTTCGTCAGCAATCGTCGATTTACTTCCATTGAAGCCCATTGAGGTCGATTGTCACTTTGTATCGATTGGAAATTTTCAAAGTCTATCTTCCTAATTTGAAGTCGAATCTCATTAATTCTTATACATTTGAGTGAGTTTGCAACTAACTTTGTCAGCAATCGTCGCTTTACCTCCATTGAAGCCCATTGAGGTCGATTGTCACTTTGTGTTGATTGAAAATTTTTAAAGTCTATCTTCCTGATTTGAAGTCGAATCTGATTATTTCTTATACATTTGAGTGAGTTTGCAGCTAACTTTGTCAGCAATCGTCGATTTACATCCATTGAAGCCCATTGAGGTCGAATGTCACTTTGTATCGATTGGAAATTTTCAAAGTCTTTCTTCCTAATTTGAAGTCGAATCTCATCAATTCTTATATATTTGAGTGAGTTTGAAACTAACTTTGTCAGCAATCGTCGCTTTACCTCCATTGAAGCCCATTGCGGTCGATTGTTACTTTGTGTTGATTGAAAATTTTTAAAGTCTATCTTCCTAATTTGAAGTCGAATCTCATTATTTCCTATACATTTGAGTTAGTTTGCAGCTAACTTTGTCAGCAATCGTCGATTTACTTCCATTGAAGCCCATTGAGGTCGATTGTCACTTTGTATCGATTGTAAATTTCCAAAGTCTATCTCCCTAATTTGAAGTCGAATCTCATTAATTCTTATTTATTTGAGTGAGTTTGCAACTATATTTGTCAGCAATCGTCGATTTACTTCCAATGAAGCCCATTGAGGTCGATTGTCACTATGTATTGATTGGAAATTTTCAAAGTCTATCTTCCTAATTTGAAATCGAATCTAATTAATTCTTATATATTTGAGTGAGTTTGCAACTAGCTTTCTCAGCAATCGTCGAATTACTTCCATTGAAGCCAATTAAGGTCGATTGTCACTTTGTGTTGATCGAAAATTTTTAAAGTCTATCTTCCTAATTTGAAGTCGAATCTCATTATTTCTTATACATTTGAGTGAGTTTGCAGCTAACTTTGTCAGCAATCGTCGATTTACTTCCATTGAGGCCCATTGAGGTCGATTGTCACTTTGTATTGATTGGAAATTTTCAAAGTTTATCTTCCTAATTTGAAGTCGAATCTCATTAATTCTCATATATTTGAGTGAGTTTACAGCTAACTTTGTCAGCAATCGTCGATTTACATCTATTGATGCCCATTGAGGTCGATTGTCACTTTGTATTGATTGGAAATTTTCAAAGTCTATTTTTCTAATTTGAAGTCGAATCTCATTAATTCTTATATATTTGAGTGAGTTTGCAGCTAACTTTGTCAGCAATCGTCGATTTACTTCCATTGAAGCCCATTGAGGTCGATTGTCACGTTGTGTTGATCGAAAATTTTCAAAGTCTATCTTCCTAATTTGGAGTCGAATCTCATCAATTCTTATATATTTGGGTGAGTTTGCAGCTAACTTTGTCAGCAATCGTCGATTTACTTCCATCGAAGCCCATTGAGGTCGATTGTCACTTTGTATTGATTGGAAATTTTCAAAGTCTATTTTTCTAATTTGAAGTCGAATCTCATTAATTCTCATATATTTGAGTGAGTTTACAGCTAACTTTGTCAGCAATCGTCGATTTACATCTATTGATGCCCATTGAGGTCGATTGTCACTTTATATTGATTGGAAATCTTCAAAGTCTATCTTCCTAATTTGAAGTCGAATCTCATTAATTCTCATATATTTGAGTGAGTTTACAGCTAACTTTGTCAGCAATCGTCGATTTACATCTATGGATGCCCATTGAGGTCGATTGTCACTTTGTATTGATTGGAAATTTTCAAAGTCTATTTTCCTAATTTGAAGTCGAATCTCATTAATTCTCATATATTTGAGTGAGTTTACAGCTAACTTTGTCAGCAATCGTCGATTTACTTCCATTGAAGCCCATTGAGGTCGATTGTCACGTTGTGTTGATCGAAAATTTTCAAAGTCTATCTTCCTAATTTGGAGTCATATCTCATCAATTCTTATATATTTGAGTGAGTTTACAGCTAACTTTGTCAGCAATCGTCGATTTACATCTATTGATGCCCATTGAGGTCGATTGTCACTTTATATTGATTGGAAATTTTCAAAGTCTATTTTTCTAATTTGAAGTCGAATCTCATTAATTCTCATATATTTGAGTGAGTTTACAGCTAACTTTGTCAGCAATCGTCGATTTACATCTATTGATGCCCATTGAGGTCGATTGTCACTTTATATTGATTGGAAATCTTCAAAGTCTATCTTCCTAATTTGAAGTCGAATCTCATTAATTCTTATATATTTGAGTGAGTTTACAGCTAACTTTGTCAGCAATCGTCGATTTACTTCCATTGAAGCCCATTGAGGTCGATTGTCACGTTGTGTTGATCGAAAATTTTCAAAGTCTATCTTCCTAATTTGGAGTCGAATCTCATTAATTCTCATATATTTGAGTGAGTTTACAGCTAACTTTGTCAGCAATCGTCGATTTACATCTATTGATGCCCATTGAGGTCGATTGTCACTTTATATTGATTGGAAATTTTCAAAGTCTATTTTTCTAATTTGAAGTCGAATCTCATTAATTCTCATATATTTGAGTGAGTTTACAGCTAACTTTGTCAGCAATCGTCGATTTACATCTATTGATGCCCATTGAGGTCGATTGTCACTTTATATTGATTGGAAATCTTCAAAGTCTATCTTCCTAATTTGAAGTCGAATCTCATTAATTCTTATATATTTGAGTGAGTTTGCAGCTAACTTTGTCAGCAATCGTCGATTTACTTCCATTGAAGCCCATTGAGGTCGATTGTCACGTTGTGTTGATCGAAAATTTTCAAAATCTATCTTCCTAATTTGGAGTCGAATCTCATCAATTCTCATATATTTGGGTGAGTTTGCAGCTAACTTTGTCAGCAATCGTCGATTTACTTCCATCGAAGCCCATTGAGGTCGATTGTCACTTTGTATTGATTGGAAATTTTCAAAGTCTATCTTCCTAATTTACAGTCGAATCTCATTAATTCTCATATATTTGAGTGAGTTTACAACTAACTTTGTCAGCAATCGTCGATTTACTTCCATCGAAGCCCATTGAGGTCGATTTTCACTTTGTGTTGATCGAAAATTTTCAAAGTCTATCTTCATAATTTGAGGTCGAATCTCATTAATTCTTATATATTTGAGTGAGTTTACAGCTAACTTTGTCAGCAATCGTCGATTTACATCTATTGATGCCCGATGAGGTCGATTGTCACTTTGTATTGATTGGAAATTTTCAAAGTCTATTTTTCTAATTTGAAGTCGAATCTCATTAATTCTCATATATTTGAGTGAGTTTACAGCTAACTTTGTCAGCAATCGTCGATTTACATCTATTGATGCCCATTGAGGTCGATTGTCACTTTATATTGATTGGAAATCTTCAAAGTCTATCTTCCTAATTTGAAGTCGAATCTCATTAATTCTCATATATTTGAGTGAGTTTACAGCTAACTTTGTCAGCAATCGTCGATTCACATCTATTGATGCCCATTGAGGTCGATTGTCACTTTGTATTGATTGGAAATTTTCAAAGTCTATTTTTCTAATTTGAAGTCGAATCTCATTAATTCTTATATATTTGTGTGAGTTTGCAGCTAACTTTGTCAGCAATTGTCGATTTACTTCCATTGAAGCCCATTGAGGTCGATTGTCACGTTGTGTTGATCGAAAATTTTCAAAGTCTATCTTCCTAATTTGGAGTCGAATCTCATCAATTCTTATATATTTGAGTGAGTTTACAGCTAACTTTGTCAGCAATCGTCGATTTACATCTATTGATGCCCATTGAGGTCGATTGTCACTTTGTATTGATTGGAAATTTTCAAAGTCTATTTTTCTAATTTGAAGTCGAATCTCATTAATTCTCATATATTTGAGTGAGTTTACAGCTAACTTTGTCAGCAATCGTCGATTTACATCTATTGATGCCCATTGAGGTCGATTGTCACTTTATATTGATTGGAAATCTTCAAAGTCTATCTTCCTAATTTGAAGTCGAATCTCATTAATTCTTATATATTTGAGTGAGTTTGCAGCTAACTTTGTCAGCAATCGTCGATTTACTTCCATTGAAGCCCATTGAGGTCGATTGTCACGTTGTGTTGATCGAAAATTTTCAAAATCTATCTTCATAATTTGGAGTCGAATCTCATCAATTCTTATATATTTGGGTGAGTTTGCAGCTAACTTTGTCAGCAATCGTCGATTTACTTCCATCGAAGCCCATTGAGGTCGATTGTCACTTTGTATTGATTGGAAATTTTCAAAGTCTATCTTCCTAATTTCCAGTCGAATCTCATTAATTCTCATATATTTGAGTGAGTTTACAACTAACTTTGTCAGCAATCGTCGATTTACTTCCATCGAAGCCCATTGAGGTCGATTGTCACTGTGTTGATCGAAAATTTTCAAAGTCTATCTTCATAATTTGAGGTCGAATCTCATTAATTCTTATATATTTGAGTGAGTTTGCAGCTAACTTTGTCAGCAATCGTCGATTTACTTCCATTGAAGCCCATTGAGGTCGATTGTCACTTTGAATCGATTGGAAATTTTTAGAGTCTATCTTCCTAATTTGCAGTCGAATCTCATTAATTCTTATATATTTAAGTGAGTTTGCAGCTAACTTCGTCAGCAATCGTCGATTTACTTCCATTGAAGCCCATTGAGGTCGATTGTCACTTTGTGTTGATCGAAAATTTTCAAAGTCTATCTTCATAATTTGAGGTCGAATCTCATTAATTCTTATATATTTGAGTGAGTTTGCAGCTAACTTTGTCAGCAATCGTCGATTTACTTCCATTGAAGCCCATTGAGGTCGATTGTCACTTTGTGTTGATCGAAAATTTTCAAAGTCTATCTTCATAATTTGAGGTCGAATCTCATTAATTCTTATATATTTGAGTGAGTTTGCAGCTAACTTTGTCAGCAATCGTCGATTTACTTCCATTGAAGCCCATTGAGGTCGATTGTCACTTTGTATTGATTGGAAATTTTTAAAGTCTATCTTCCTAATTTGCAGTCGAATCTCATTAATTCTTATATATTTGAGTGAGTTTGCAGCTAACTTCGTCAGCAATCGTCGATTTACTTCCATCGAAGCCCATTGAGGTCGATTGTCACTTTGTGTTGATCGAAAATTTTCAAAGTCTATCTTCATAATTTGAGGTCGAATCTCATAAATTCTTATATATTTGAGTGAGTTTGCAGCTAACTTTGTCAGCAATCGTCGATTTACATCCATTGAAGCCCATTGAGGTCGATTGTCACTTTGTATTGATTGGAAATTTTCAAAGTCTATCTTCCTAATTTACAGTCGAATCTCATTAATTCTCATATATTTGAGTGAGTTCACAACTAACTTTGTCAGCAATCGTCGATTTACTTCCATCGAAGCCCATTGAGGTCGATTGTCACTTTGTGTTGATCGAAAATTTTCAAAGTCTATCTTCATAATTTGAGGTCGAATCTCATTAATTCTTATATATTTGAGTGAGTTTGCAGCTAACTTTGTCAGCAATCGTCGATTTACTTCCATTGAAGCCCATTGAGGTCGATTGTCACTTTGTATCGATTGGAAATTTTCAAAGTCTATCTTCCTAATTTGAAGTCGAATCTAATTAATTCTTATACATTCGAGTGAGTTTGCAACTAACTTTGTCAGCAATCGTCGCTTTACCTCCATTGAAGCCCATTGAGGTTGATTGTCACTTTGTGTTGATTGAAAATTTTCAAAGTCTATTTTTCTAATTTGAAGTCGAGTCTCATCAATTCTTATATATTTGAGTGAGTTTACAGATAACTTTGTCAGCAATCGTCGATTTACATCTATTGATGCCCATTGAGGTCGATTATCACTTTGTATTGATTGGAAATTTTCAAAGTCTATTTTTCTAATTTGAAGTCGAATCTCATTAATTCTTATATATTCGAGTGAGTTTGCAGCTAACTTTGTCAGCAATCGTCGATTTACTTCCATTGAAGCCCATTGAGGTCGATTGTCACGTTGTGTTGATCGAAAATTTTCAAAGTCTATCTTCCTAATTTGGAGTCGAATCTCATTAATTCTTATATATTTGGGTGAGTTTGCAGCTAACTTTGTCAGCAATCGTCGATTTACTTCCATCGAAGCCCATTGAGGTCGATTGTCACTTTGTATTGATTGGAAATTTTCAAAGTCTATCTTCCTAATTTCCAGTCGAATCTCATTAATTCTCATATATTTGAGTGAGTTTACAACTAACTTTGTCAGCAATCGTCGATTTACTTCCATGGAAGCCCATTGAGGTCGATTGTCACTGTGTTGATCGAAAATTTTCAAAGTCTATCTTCATAATTTGAGGTCGAATCTCATTAATTCTTATATATTTGAGTGAGTTTGCAGCTAACTTTGTCAGCAATCGTCGATTTACTTCCATTGAAGCCCATTGAGGTCGATTGTCACTTTGAATCGATTGGAAATTTTCAAAGTCTATCTTCCTAATTTGAAGTCGAATCTAATTAATTCTTATACATTTGAGTGAGTTTTTAACTAACTTTGTCAGCAATCGTCGCTTTACCTCCATTGAAGCCCATTGAGGTTGATTGTCACTTTGTGTTGATTGGAAATTTTTAAAGTCTATCTTCCTAATTTGAAGTCGAATCTCATTAAATCTTATATATTTGAGTGAGTTTGCAGCTAACTTTGTCAGAAATCGTCAATTTACTTCCATTGAAGCCCATTGAGGTCGATTGTCACTTTGTATCGATTGGAAATTTTCAAAGTCTATCTTCCTAATTTGAAGTCGAATCTCATTAATTCTTATATATTTGAGTAAGTTTGCAGCTAACTTTGTCAGCAATCGTCGATTTACTTCCATTGAAGCCCATTGAGGACGATTGTCACTTTGTATTGATTGGAAATTTTTAAAGTCTATCTTCCTAATTTGCAGTCGAATTTCATTAATTCTTATATATTTGCGTGAGTTTGCAGCTAACTTTGTCAGCAATCGTCGATTTACTTCCATTGAAGCCCATTGAGGTCGATTGTCACTTTGTATTGATTGGAAATTTTTAAAGTCTATCTTCCTAATTTGCAGTCGAATCTCATTAATTCTTATATATTTAAGTGAGTTTGCAGCTAACTTCGTCAGCAATCGTCGATTTACTTCCATTGAAGCCCATTGAGGTCGATTGTCACTTTGTGTTGATCGAAAATTTTCAAAGTCTATCTTCATAATTTGAGGTCGAATCTCATTAATTCTTATATATTTGAGTGAGTTTGCAGCTAACTTTGTCAGCAATCGTCGATTTACTTCCATTGAAGCCCATTGAGGTCGATTGTCACTTTGTATTGATTGGAAATTTTTAAAGTCTATCTTCCTAATTTGCAGTCGAATCTCATTAATTCTTATATATTTGAGTGAGTTTGCAGCTAACTTCGTCAGCAATCGTCGATTTACTTCCATTGAAGCCCATTGAGGTCGATTGTCACGTTGTGTTGATCGAAAATTTTCAAAGTCTATCTTCCTAATTTGGAGTCGAATCTCATTAATTCTTATATATTTGGGTGAGTTTGCAGCTAACTTTGTCAGCAATCGTCGATTTACTTCCATCGAAGCCCATTGAGGTCGATTGTCACTTTGTATTGATTGGAAATTTTCAAAGTCTATCTTCCTAATTTCCAGTCGAATCTCATTAATTCTCATATATTTGAGTGAGTTTACAACTAACTTTGTCAGCAATCGTCGATTTACTTCCATGGAAGCCCATTGAGGTCGATTGTCACTGTGTTGATCGAAAATTTTCAAAGTCTATCTTCATAATTTGAGGTCGAATCTCATTAATTCTTATATATTTGAGTGAGTTTGCAGCTAACTTTGTCAGCAATCGTCGATTTACTTCCATTGAAGCCCATTGAGGTCGATTGTCACTTTGAATCGATTGGAAATTTTCAAAGTCTATCTTCCTAATTTGAAGTCGAATCTAATTAATTCTTATACATTTGAGTGAGTTTTTAACTAACTTTGTCAGCAATCGTCGCTTTACCTCCATTGAAGCCCATTGAGGTTGATTGTCACTTTGTGTTGATTGGAAATTTTTAAAGTCTATCTTCCTAATTTGAAGTCGAATCTCATTAAATCTTATATATTTGAGTGAGTTTGCAGCTAACTTTGTCAGAAATCGTCAATTTACTTCCATTGAAGCCCATTGAGGTCGATTGTCACTTTGTATCGATTGGAAATTTTCAAAGTCTATCTTCCTAATTTGAAGTCGAATCTCATTAATTCTTATATATTTGAGTAAGTTTGCAGCTAACTTTGTCAGCAATCGTCGATTTACTTCCATTGAAGCCCATTGAGGACGATTGTCACTTTGTATTGATTGGAAATTTTTAAAGTCTATCTTCCTAATTTGCAGTCGAATTTCATTAATTCTTATATATTTGCGTGAGTTTGCAGCTAACTTTGTCAGCAATCGTCGATTTACTTCCATTGAAGCCCATTGAGGTCGATTGTCACTTTGTATTGATTGGAAATTTTTAAAGTCTATCTTCCTAATTTGCAGTCGAATCTCATTAATTCTTATATATTTAAGTGAGTTTGCAGCTAACTTCGTCAGCAATCGTCGATTTACTTCCATTGAAGCCCATTGAGGTCGATTGTCACTTTGTGTTGATCGAAAATTTTCAAAGTCTATCTTCATAATTTGAGGTCGAATCTCATTAATTCTTATATATTTGAGTGAGTTTGCAGCTAACTTTGTCAGCAATCGTCGATTTACTTCCATTGAAGCCCATTGAGGTCGATTGTCACTTTGTATTGATTGGAAATTTTTAAAGTCTATCTTCCTAATTTGCAGTCGAATCTCATTAATTCTTATATATTTGAGTGAGTTTGCAGCTAACTTCGTCAGCAATCGTCGATTTACTTCCATCGAAGCCCATTGAGGTCGATTGTCACTTTGTGTTGATCGAAAATTTTCAAAGTCTATCTTCATAATTTGAGGTCGAATCTCATAAATTCTTATATATTTGAGTGAGTTTGCAGCTAACTTTGTCAGCAATCGTCGATTTACATCCATTGAAGCCCATTGAGGTCGATTGTCACTTTGTATTGATTGGAAATTTTCAAAGTCTATCTTCCTAATTTACAGTCGAATCTCATTAATTCTCATATATTTGAGTGAGTTCACAACTAACTTTGTCAGCAATCGTCGATTTACTTCCATCGAAGCCCATTGAGGTCGATTGTCACTTTGTGTTGATCGAAAATTTTCAAAGTCTATCTTCATAATTTGAGGTCGAATCTCATTAATTCTTATATATTTGAGTGAGTTTGCAGCTAACTTTGTCAGCAATCGTCGATTTACTTCCATTGAAGCCCATTGAGGTCGATTGTCACTTTGTATCGATTGGAAATTTTCAAAGTCTATCTTCCTAATTTGAAGTCGAATCTAATTAATTCTTATACATTCGAGTGAGTTTGCAACTAACTTTGTCAGCAATCGTCGCTTTACCTCCATTGAAGCCCATTGAGGTTGATTGTCACTTTGTGTTGATTGAAAATTTTCAAAGTCTATTTTTCTAATTTGAAGTCGAGTCTCATCAATTCTTATATATTTGAGTGAGTTTACAGATAACTTTGTCAGCAATCGTCGATTTACATCTATTGATGCCCATTGAGGTCGATTATCACTTTGTATTGATTGGAAATTTTCAAAGTCTATTTTTCTAATTTGAAGTCGAATCTCATTAATTCTTATATATTCGAGTGAGTTTGCAGCTAACTTTGTCAGCAATCGTCGATTTACTTCCATTGAAGCCCATTGAGGTCGATTGTCACGTTGTGTTGATCGAAAATTTTCAAAGTCTATCTTCCTAATTTGGAGTCGAATCTCATTAATTCTTATATATTTGGGTGAGTTTGCAGCTAACTTTGTCAGCAATCGTCGATTTACTTCCATCGAAGCCCATTGAGGTCGATTGTCACTTTGTATTGATTGGAAATTTTCAAAGTCTATCTTCCTAATTTACAGTCGAATCTCATTAATTCTCATATATTTGAGTGAGTTCACAACTAACTTTGTCAGCAATCGTCGATTTACTTCCATGGAAGCCCATTGAGGTCGATTGTCACTTTGTGTTGATCGAAAATTTTCAAAGTCTATCTCCATAATTTGAGGTCGAATCTCATTAATTCTTATATATTTGAGTGAGTTTGCAGCTAACTTTGTCGATTGGAAATTTTCAAAGTCTATCTTCCTAATTTACAGTCGAATCTCATTAATTCTCATATATTTGAGTGAGTTCACAACTAACTTTGTCAGCAATCGTCGATTTACTTCCATGGAAGCCCATTGAGGTCGATTGTCACTTTGTGTTGATCGAAAATTTTCAAAGTCTATCTTCATAATTTGAGGTCGAATCTCATTAATTCTTATATATTTAAGTGAGTTTGCAGCTAACTTCGTCAGCAATCGTCGATTTACTTCCATTGAAGCCCATTGAGGTCGATTGTCACTTTGTGTTGATCGAAAATTTTCAAAGTCTATCTTCATAATTTGAGGTCGAATCTCATTAATTCTTATATATTTGAGTGAGTTTGCAGCTAACTTTGTCAGCAATCGTCGATTTACTTCCATTGAAGCCCATTGAGGTCGATTGTCACTTTGTATTGATTGGAAATTTTTAAAGTCTATCTTCCTAATTTGCAGTCGAATCTCATTAATTCTTATATATTTGAGTGAGTTTGCAGCTAACTTCGTCAGCAATCGTCGATTTACTTCCATCGAAGCCCATTGAGGTCGATTGTCACTTTGTGTTGATCGAAAATTTTCAAAGTCTATCTTCATAATTTGAGGTCGAATCTCATAAATTCTTATATATTTGAGTGAGTTTGCAGCTAACTTTGTCAGCAATCGTCGATTTACTTCCATTGAAGCCCATTGAGGTCGATTGTCACTTTGTATCGATTGGAAATTTTCAAAGTCTATCTTCCTAATTTGAAGTCGAATCTCATTATTTCCTATACATTTGAGTGAGTTTGCAGCTAACTTTGTCAGCAATCGTCGATTTACATCCATTGAAGCCCATTGAGGTCGATTGTCACTTTGTATTGATTGGAAATTTTCAAAGTCTATCTTCCTAATTTACAGTCGAATCTCATTAATTCTCATATATTTGAGTGAGTTCACAACTAACTTTGTCAGCAATCGTCGATTTACTTCCATCGAAGCCCATTGAGGTCGATTGTCACTTTGTGTTGATCGAAAATTTTCAAAGTCTATCTTCATAATTTGAGGTCGAATCTCATTAATTCTTATATATTTGAGTGAGTTTGCAGCTAACTTTGTCAGCAATCGTCGATTTACCTCCATTGAAGCCCATTGAAGTTGATTGTCACTTTGTGTTGATTGAAAATTTTCAAAGTCTATTTTTCTAATTTGAAGTCGAATCTCATCAATTCTTATATATTTGAGTGAGTTTACAGATAACTTTGTCAGCAATCGTCGATTTACATCTATTGATGCCCATTGAGGTCGATTGTCACTTTGTATTGATTGGAAATTTTCAAAGTCTATTTTTCTAATTTGAAGTCGAATCTCATTAATTCTCATATATTTGAGTGAGTTCACAACTAACTTTGTCAGCAATCGTCGATTTACTTCCATGGAAGCCCATTGAGGTCGATTGTCACTTTGTGTTGATCGAAAATTTTCAAAGTCTATCTTCATAATTTGAGGTCGAATCTCATTAATTCTTATATATTTGAGTGAGTTTGCAGCTAACTTTGTCGATTGGAAATTTTCAAAGTCTATCTTCCTAATTTAGAGTCGAATCTCATTAATTCTCATATATTTGAGTGAGTTCACAACTAACTTTGTCAGCAATCGTCGATTTACTTCCATGGAAGCCCATTGAGGTCGATTGTCACTTTGTGTTGATCGAAAATTTTCAAAGTCTATCTTCATAATTTGAGGTCGAATCTCATTAATTCTTATATATTTGAGTGAGTTTGCAGCTAACTTTGTCGATTGGAAATTTTCAAAGTCTATCTTCCTAATTTACAGTCGAATCTCATTAATTCTCCTATATTTGAGTGAGTTCACAACTAACTTTGTCAGCAATCGTCGATTTACTTCCATGGAAGCCCATTGAGGTCGATTGTCACTTTGTGTTGATCGAAAATTTTCAAAGTCTATCTTCATAATTTGAGGTCGAATCTCATTAATTCTTATATATTTAAGTGAGTTTGCAGCTAACTTCGTCAGCAATCGTCGATTTACTTCCATTGAAGCCCATTGAGGTCGATTGTCACTTTGTGTTGATCGAAAATTTTCAAAGTCTATCTTCATAATTTGAGGTCGAATCTCATTAATTCTTATATATTTGAGTGAGTTTGCAGCTAACTTTGTCAGCAATCGTCGATTTACTTCCATTGAAGCCCATTGAGGTCGATTGTCACTTTGTATTGATTGGAAATTTTTAAAGTCTATCTTCCTAATTTGCAGTCGAATCTCATTAATTCTTATATATTTGAGTGAGTTTGCAGCTAACTTCGTCAGCAATCGTCGATTTACTTCCATCGAAGCCCATTGAGGTCGATTGTCACTTTGTGTTGATCGAAAATTTTCAAAGTCTATCTTCATAATTTGAGGTCGAATCTCATAAATTCTTATATATTTGAGTGAGTTTGCAGCTAACTTTGTCAGCAATCGTCGATTTACTTCCATTGAAGCCCATTGAGGTCGATTGTCACTTTGTATCGATTGGAAATTTTCAAAGTCTATCTTCCTAATTTGAAGTCGAATCTAATTAATTCTTATACATTTGGGTGAATTTGCAACTAACTTTGGCAGCAATCGTCGCTTTACCTCCATTGAAGCCCATTGAGGTTGATTGTCACTTTGTGTTGATTGAAAATTTTTAAAGTCTATCTTCCTAATTTGAAGTCGAATCTCATTATTTCCTATACATTTGAGTGAGTTTGCAGCTAACTTTGTCAGCAATCTTCGATTTACATCCATTGAAGCCCATTGAGGTCGATTGTCACTTTGTATTGATTGGAAATTTTCAAAGTCTATCTTCCTAATTTACAGTCGAATCTCATTAATTCTCATATATTTGAGTGAGTTCACAACTAACTTTGTCAGCAATCGTCGATTTACTTCCATCGAAGCCCATTGAGGTCGATTGTCACTTTGTGTTGATCGAAAATTTTCAAAGTCTATCTTCATAATTTGAGGTCGAATCTCATTAATTCTTATATATTTGAGTGAGTTTGCAGCTAACTTTGTCAGCAATCGTCGATTTACTTCCATTGAAGCCCATTGAGGTCGATTGTCACTTTGTATCGATTGGAAATTTTCAAAGTCTATCTTCCTAATTTGAAGTCGAATCTAATTAATTCTTATACATTCGAGTGAGTTTGCAACTAACTTTGTCAGCAATCGTCGCTTTACCTCCATTGAAGCCCATTGAGGTTGATTGTCACTTTGTGTTGATTGAAAATTTTCAAAGTCTATTTTTCTAATTTGAAGTCGAATCTCATCAATTCTTATATATTTGAGTGAGTTTACAGATAACTTTGTCAGCAATCGTCGATTTACATCTATTGATGCCCATTGAGGTCGATTGTCACTTTGTATTGATTGGAAATTTTCAAAGTCTATTTTTCTAATTTGAAGTCGAATCTCATTAATTCTTATATATTCGAGTGAGTTTGCAGCTAACTTTGTCAGCAATCGTCGATTTACTTCCATTGAAGCCCATTGAGGTCGATTGTCACGTTGTGTTGATCGAAAATTTTCAAAGTCTATCTTCCTAATTTGGAGTCGAATCTCATTAATTCTTATATATTTGGGTGAGTTTGCAGCTAACTTTGTCAGCAATCGTCGATTTACTTCCATCGAAGCCCATTGAGGTCGATTGTCACTTTGTATTGATTGGAAATTTTCAAAGTCTATCTTCCTAATTTACAGTCGAATCTCATTAATTCTCATATATTTGAGTGAGTTCACAACTAACTTTGTCAGCAATCGTCGATTTATTTCCATGGAAGCCCATTGAGGTCGATTGTCACTTTGTGTTGATCGAAAATTTTCAAAGTCTATCTTCATAATTTGAGGTCGAATCTCATTAATTCTTATATATTTGAGTGAGTTTGCAGCTAACTTTGTCGATTGGAAATTTTCAAAGTCTATCTTCCTAATTTGAAGTCGAATCTCATTAAATCTTATATATTTGAGTGAGTTTGCAGCTAACTTTGTCAGAAATCGTCGATTTACCTCCATTGAAGCCCATTGAGGTCGATTGTTACTTTGTGTTGATTGAAAATTTTCAAAGTCTATCTTCCTAATTTACAGTCGAATCTCATTAATTCTCATATATTTGAGTGAGTTCACAACTAACTTTGTCAGCAATCGTCGATTTATTTCCATGGAAGCCCATTGAGGTCGATTGTCACTTTGTGTTGATCGAAAATTTTCAAAGTCTATCTTCATAATTTGAGGTCGAATCTCATTAATTCTTATATATTTGAGTGAGTTTGCAGCTAACTTTGTCGATTGGAAATTTTCAAAGTCTATCTTCCTAATTTGAAGTCGAATCTCATTAAATCTTATATATTTGAGTGAGTTTGCAGCTAACTTCGTCAGCAATCGTCGATTTACTTCCATCGAAGCCCATTGAGGTCGATTGTCACTTTGTGTTGATCGAAAATTTTCAAAGTCTATCTTCATAATTTGAGGTCGAATCTCATAAATTCTTATATATTTGAGTGAGTTTGCAGCTAACTTTGTCAGCAATCGTCGATTTACTTCCATTGAAGCCCATTGAGGTCGATTGTCACTTTGTATCGATTGGAAATTTTCAAAGTCTATCTTCCTAATTTGAAGTCGAATCTAATTAATTCTTATACATTTGGGTGAATTTGCAACTAACTTTGTCAGCAATCGTCGCTTTACCTCCATTGAAGCCCATTGAGGTTGATTGTCACTTTGTGTTGATTGAAAATTTTTAAAGTCTATCTTCCTAATTTGAAGTCGAATCTCATTATTTCCTATACATTTGAGTGAGTTTGCAGCTAACTTTGTCAGCAATCGTCGATTTACATCCATTGAAGCCCATTGAGGTCGATTGTCACTTTGTATTGATTGGAAATTTTCAAAGTCTATCTTCCTAATTTACAGTCGAATCTCATTAATTCTCATATATTTGAGTGAGTTCACAACTAACTTTGTCAGCAATCGTCGATTTACTTCCATCGAAGCCCATTGAGGTCGATTGTCACTTTGTGTTGATCGAAAATTTTCAAAGTCTATCTTCATAATTTGAGGTCGAATCTCATTATTTCTTATATATTTGAGTGAGTTTGCAGCTAACTTTGTCAGCAATCGTCGATTTACTTCCATTGAAGCCCATTGAGGTCGATTGTCACTTTGTATCGATTGGAAATTTTCAAAGTCTATCTTCCTAATTTGGAGTCGAATCTAATTAATTCTTATACATTCGAGTGAGTTTGCAACTAACTTTGTCAGCAATCGTCGCTTTACCTCCATTGAAGCCCATTGAGGTCGATTGTCACTTTGTGTTGATCGAAAATTTTCAAAGTCTATCTTCATAATTTGAGGTCGAATCTCATAAATTCTTATATATTCGAGTGAGTTTGCAGCTAACTTTATCAGCAATCGTCGATTTACTTCCATTGAAGCCCATTGAGGTCGATTGTCACTTTGTATCGATTGGAAATTTTCAAAGTCTATCTTCCTAATTTGAAGTCGAATCTAATTAATTCTTATACATTTGGGTGAATTTGCAACTAACTTTGTCAGCAATCGTCGCTTTACCTCCATTGAAGCCCATTGAGGTTGATTGTCACTTTGTGTTGATTGAAAATTTTTAAAGTCTATTTTCCTAATTTGAAGTCGAATCTCATTATTTCCTATACATTTGAGTGAGTTTGCAGCTAACTTTGTCAGCAATCGTCGATTTACATCCATTGAAGCCCATTGAGGTCGATTGTCACTTTGTATTGATTGGAAATTTTCAAAGTCTATCTTCCTAATTTACAGTCGAATCTCATTAATTCTCATATATTTGAGTGAGTTCACAACTAACTTTGTCAGCAATCGTCGATTTACTTCCATCGAAGCCCATTGAGGTCGATTGTCACTTTGTGTTGATCGAAAATTTTCAAAGTCTATCTTCATAATTTGAGGTCGAATCTCATTAATTCTTATATATTTGAGTGAGTTTGCAGCTAACTTTGTCAGCAATCGTCGATTTACTTCCATTGAAGCCCATTGAGGTCGATTGTCACTTTGTATCGATTGGAAATTTTCAAAGTCTATCTTCCTAATTTGAAGTCGAATCTAATTAATTCTTATACATTCGAGTGAGTTTGCAACTAACTTTGTCAGCAATCGTCGCTTTACCTCCATTGAAGCCCATTGAGGTTGATTGTCACTTTGTGTTGATTGAAAATTTTCAAAGTCTATTTTTCTAATTTGAAGTCGAATCTCATCAATTCTTATATATTTGAGTGAGTTTACAGATAACTTTGTCAGCAATCGTCGATTTACATCTATTGATGCCCATTGAGGTCGATTGTCACTTTGTATTGATTGGAAATTTTCAAAGTCTATTTTTCTAATTTGAAGTCGAATCTCATTAATTCTTATATATTCGAGTGAGTTTGCAGCTAACTTTGTCAGCAAACGTCGATTTACTTCCATTGAAGCCCATTGAGGTCGATTGTCACGTTGTGTTGATCGAAAATTTTCAAAGTCTATCTTCCTAATTTGGAGTCGAATCTCATTAATTCTTATATATTTGGGTGAGTTTGCAGCTAACTTTGTCAGCAATCGTCGATTTACTTCCATCGAAGCCCATTGAGGTCGATTGTCACTTTGTATTGATTGGAAATTTTCAAAGTCTATCTTCCTAATTTACAGTCGAATCTCATTAATTCTCATATATTTGAGTGAGTTCACAACTAACTTTGTCAGCAATCGTCGATTTACTTCCATGGAAGCCCATTGAGGTCGATTGTCACTTTGTGTTGATCGAAAATTTTCAAAGTCTATCTTCATAATTTGAGGTCGAATCTCATTAATTCTTATATATTTGAGTGAGTTTGCAGCTAACTTTGTCGATTGGAAATTTTCAAAGTCTATCTTCCTAATTTGAAGTCGAATCTCATTAAATCTTATATATTTGAGTGAGTTTGCAGCTAACTTTGTCAGAAATCGTCGATTTACCTCCATTGAAGCCCATTGAGGTCGATTGTTACTTTGTGTTGATTGAAAATTTTTGAAGTCTATCTTCATAATTTGAGGTCGAATCTCATTAATTCTTATATATTTGAGTGAGTTTGCAGCTAACTTTGTCAGCAATCGTCGATTTACTTCCATTGAAGCCCATTGAGGTCGATTGTCACTTTGTATCGATTGGAAATTTTCAAAGTCTATCTTCCTAATTTGAAGTCGAATCTAATTAATTCTTATACATTCGAGTGAGTTTGCAACTAACTTTGTCAGCAATCGTCGCTTTACCTCCATTGAAGCCCATTGAGGTTGATTGTCACTTTGTGTTGATTGAAAATTTTTAAAGTCTATCTTCCTAATTTGAAGTCGAATCTCATTATTTCCTATACATTTGAGTGAGTTTGCAGCTAACTTTGTCAGCAATCGTCGATTTACATCCATTGAAGCCCATTGAGGTCGATTGTCACTTTGTATCGATTGGAAATTTTCAAAGTCTATCTTCCTAATTTGAAGTCGAATCTCATTAAATCTTATATATTTGAGTGAGTTTGCAGCTAACTTCGTCAGAAATCGTCGATTTACCTCCATTGAAGCCCATTGAGGTCGATTGTTACTTTGTGTTGATTGAAAATTTTTGAAGTCTATTTTCCTAATTTGAAGTCGAATCTCATTAATTCTTATATATTTGAGTGAGTTCACAACTAACTTTGTCAGCAATCGTCGATTTACTTCCATCGAAGCCCATTGAGGTCGATTGTCACTTTGTGTTGATCGAAAATTTTCAAAGTCTATCTTCATAATTTGAGGTCGAATCTCATTAATTCTTATACATTTGAGTGAGTTTGCAGCTAACTTTGTCAGCAATCGTCGATTTACTTCCATCGAAGCCCATTGAGGTCGATTGTTACTTTGTGTTGATTGAAAATTTTTAAAGTCTATTTTCCTAATTTACAGTCGAATCTCATTAATTCTCATATATTTGAGTGAGTTTACAACTAACTTTGTCAGCAATCGTCGATTTACTTCCATCGAAGCCCATTGAGGTCGATTGTCACTTTGTGTTGATCGAAAATTTTCAAAGTCTATCTTCATAATTTGAGGTCGAATCTCATTAATTCTTATACATTTAAGTGAGTTTGCAGCTAACTTCGTCAGCAATCGTCGATTTACTTCCATTGAAGCCCATTGAGGTCGATTGTCACTTTGTGTTGATCGAAAATTTTCAAAGTCTATCTTCATAATTTGAGGTCGAATCTCATTAATTCTTATATATTTGAGTGAGTTTGCAGCTAACTTTGTCAGCAATCGTCGATTTACTTCCATTGAAGCCCATTGAGGTCGATTGTCACTTTGTATTGATTGGAAATTTTTAAAGCCTATCTTCCTAATTTGCAGTCGAATCTCATTAATTCTTATATATTTGAGTGAGTTTGCAGCTAACTTCGTCAGCAATCGTCGATTTACTTCCATCGAAGCCCATTGAGGTCGATTGTCACTTTGTGTTGATCGAAAATTTTCAAAGTCTATCTTCATAATTTGAGGTCGAATCTCATTAATTCTTATACATTTAAGTGAGTTTGCAGCTAACTTCGTCAGCAGTCGTCGATTTACTTCCATTGGAGCCCATTGAGGTCGATTGTCACTTTGTGTTGATCGAAAATTTTCAAAGTCTATCTTCATAATTTGAGGTCGAATCTCATTTATTCTTATATATTTGAGTGAGTTTGCAGCTAACTTTGTCAGCAATCGTCGATTTACTTCCATTGAAGCCCATTGAGTCGATTGTCACTTTGTATCGATTGGAAATTTTCAAAGTCTATCTTCCTAATTTGAAGACGAATCTAATTAATTCTTATACATTTGAGTGAGTTTGCAACTAACTTTGTCAGCAATCGTCGCTTTACCTCCATTGAAGCCCATTGAGGTTGATTGTCACTTTGTGTTGATTGAAAATTTTTAAAGTCTATCTTCCTAATTTGAAGTCGAATCTCATTATTTCTTATACATTTGAGTGAGTTTGCAGCTAACTTTGTCAGCAATCGTAGATTTACTTCCATTGAGGCCCATTGAGGTCGATTGTCACTTTGTATCGAGTGGAAATTTTCAAAGTCTATCTTCCTAATTTGAAGTCGAATCTCTTAATTCTTATTTATTTGAGTGAGTTTGCAACTAACTTTGTCAGCAATCGTCAAGTTACTTCCATTGAAGCCCATTGAGGTCGATTGTCACTTTGTATTGATTGGAAATTTTCAAAGTCTATCTTCCTAATTTGAAGTCGAATCTCATTAATTCTTATATATTTGAGTGAGTTTACAGCTAACTTTGTCAGCAATCGTCGATTTACATCTATTGATGCCCATTGAGGTCGATTGTCACTTTGTATTGATTGGAAATTTTCAAAGTCTATTTTTCTAATTTGAAGTCGAATCTCATTAATTCTTATATATTCGAGTGAGTTTGGAGCTAACTTTGTCAGCAATCGTCGATTTACTTCCATTGAAGCCCATTGAGGTCGATTGTCACTTTATATTGATTGGAAATCTTCAAAGTCTATCTTCCTAATTTGAAGTCGAATCTCATTAATTCTTATATATTTGAGTGAGTTTGCAGCTAACTTTGTCAGCAATCGTCGATTTACTTCCATTGAAGCCCATTGAGGTCGATTGTCACGTTGTGTTGATCGAAAATTTTCAAAGTCTATCTTCCTAATTTGGAGTCGAATCTCATTAATTCTTATATATTTGGGTGAGTTTGCAGCTAAGTTTGTCAGCAATCGTCGATTTACTTCCATCGAAGCCCATTGAGGTCGATTGTCACTTTGTATTGATTGGAAATTTTCAAAGTCTATCTTCCTAATTTACAGTCGAATCTCATTAATTCTCATATATTTGAGTGAGTTCACAACTAACTTTGTCAGCAATCGTCGATTTACTTCCATCGAAGCCCATTGAGGTCGATTGTCACTTTGTATTGATTGGAAATTCTCAAAGTCTATTTTTCTAATTTGAAGTCGAATCTCATTAATTCTTATATATTCGAGTGAGTTTGGAGCTAACTTTGTCAGCAATCGTCGATTTACTTCCATTGAAGCCCATTGAGGTCGATTGTCACTTTATATTGATTGGAAATCTTCAAAGTCTATCTTCCTAATTTGAAGTCGAATCTCATTAATTCTTATATATTTGAGTGAGTTTGCAGCTAACTTTGTCAGCAATCGTCGATTTACTTCCATTGAAGCCCATTGAGGTCGATTGTCACGTTGTGTTGATCGAAAATTTTCAAAGTCTATCTTCCTAATTTGGAGTCGAATCTCATTAATTCTTATATATTTGGGTGAGTTTGCAGCTAAGTTTGTCAGCAATCGTCGATTTACTTCCATCGAAGCCCATTGAGGTCGATTGTCACTTTGTATTGATTGGAAATTTTCAAAGTCTATCTTCCTAATTTACAGTCGAATCTCATTGATTCTCATATATTTGAGTGAGTTCACAACTAACTTTGTCAGCAATCGTCGATTTACTTCCATCGAAGCCCATTGAGGTCGATTGTCACTTTGTGTTGATCGAAAATTTTCAAAGTCTATCTTCATAATTTGAGGTCGAATCTCATTAATTCTTATATATTTGAGTGAGTTTGCAGCTAACTTTGTCAGCAATCGTCGATTTACTTCCATTGAAGCCCATTGAGGTCGATTTACACTTTGTATCGATTGGAAATTTTCAAAGTCTATCTTCCTAATTTGAAGTCGAATCTAATTAATTCTTATACATTCGAGTGAGTTTGCAACTAACTTTGTCAGCAATCGTCGCTTTACCTCCATTGAAGCCCATTGAGGTTGATTGTCACTTTGTGTTGATTGAAAATTTTTAAAATCTATCTTCCTAATTTGAAGTCGAATCTCATTATTTCCTATACATTTGAGTGAGTTTGCAGCTAACTTTGTCAGCAATCGTCGATTTACATCCATTGAAGCCCATTGAGGTCGATTGTCACTTTGTATCGATTGGAAATTTTCAAAGTCTATCTTCCTAATTTGAAGTCGAATCTCATCAATTCTTATATATTTGAGTGAGTTTGAAACTAACTTTGTCAGCAATCGTCGCTTTACCTCCATTGAAGCCCATTGAGGTCGATTGTTACTTTGTGTTGATTGAGAATTTTTAAAGTCTATTTTCCTAATTTGAAGTCGAATCTCATTAATTCTTATATATTTGAGTGAGTTCACAACTAACTTTGTCAGCAATCGTCGATTTACTTCCATCGAAGCCCATTGAGGTCGATTGTCACTTTGTGTTGATCGAAAATTTTCAAAGTCTATCTTCCTAATTTGAAGTCGAATCTCATTAAATCTTATATATTTGAGTGAGTTTGCAGCTAACTTTGTCAGAAATCGTCGATTTACCTCCATTGAAGCCCATTGAGGTCGATTGTTACTTTGTGTTGATTGAAAATTTTTAAAGTCTATTTTCCTAATTTGAAGTCGAATCTCATTAATTCTTATATATTTGAGTGAGTTCACAACTAACTTTGTCAGCAATCGTCGATTTACTTCCATCGAAGCCCATTGAGGTCGATTGTCACTTTGTGTTGATCGAAAATTTTCAAAGTCTATCTTCATAATTTGAGGTCGAATCTCATTAATTCTTATATATTTGAGTGAGTTTGCAGCTAACTTTGTCAGCAATCGTCGATTTACTTCCATTGAAGCCCATTGAGGTCGATTGTCACTTTGTATCGATTGGAAATTTTCAAAGTCTATCTTCCTAATTTGAAGTCGAATCTAATTAATTCTTATACATTCGAGTGAGTTTGCAACTAACTTTGTCAGCAATCGTCGCTTTACCTCCATTGAAGCCCATTGAGGTTGATTGTCACTTTGTGTTGATTGAAAATTTTTAAAGTCTATCTTCCTAATTTGAAGTCGAATCTCATTATTTCCTATACATTTGAGTGAGTTTGCAGCTAACCTTGTCAGCAATCGTCGATTTACATCCATTGAAGCCCATTGAGGTCGATTGTCACTTTGTATCGATTGGAAATTTTCAAAGTCTAACTTCCTTATTTGAAGTCGAATCCCATTAATTCTTATATATTTGAGTGAGTTTGAAACTAACTTTGTCAGCAATCGTCGCTTTACCTCCATTGAAGCCCATTGAGGTCGATTGTTACTTTGTGTTGATTGAAAATTTTTAAAGTCTATTTTCCTAATTTGAAGTCGAATCTCATTAATTCTTATATATTTGAGTGAGTTCACAACTAACTTTGTCAGCAATCGTCGATTTACTTCCATCGAAGCCCATTGAGGTCGATTGTCACTTTGTGTTGATCGAAAATTTTCAAAGTCTATCTTCCTAATTTGAAGTTGAATCTCATTAAATCTTATATATTTGAGTGAGTTTGCAGCTAACTTTGTCAGAAATCGTCGATTTACCTCCATTGAAGCCCATTGAGGTCGATTGTTACTTTGTGTTGATTGAAAATTTTTAAAGTCTATTTTCCTAATTTGAAGTCGAATCTCATTAATTCTTATATATTTGAGTGAGTTCACAACTAACTTTGTCAGCAATCGTCGATTTACTTCCATCGAAGCCCATTGAGGTCGATTGTCACTTTGTGTTGATCGAAAATTTTCAAAGTCTATCTTCATAATTTGAGGTCGAATCTCATTAATTCTTATATATTTGAGTGAGTTTGCAGCTAACTTTGTCAGCAATCGTCGATTTACTTCCATTGAAGCCCATTGAGGTCGATTGTCACTTTGTATTGATTGGAAATTTTTAAAGTCTATCTTCCTAATTTGCAGTCGAATCTCATTAATTCTTATATATTTGAGTGAGTTTGCAGCTTACTTCGTCAGCAATCGTCGATTTACTTCCATTGAAGCCCATTGAGTTCGATTGTCACTTTGTGTTGATCGAAAATTTTCAAAGTCTATCTTCCTAATTTGCAGTCGAATCCCATTAATTCTTATATATTTGCGTGAGTTTGCAGCTAACTTCGTCAGCAATCGTCGATTTACTTCCATCGAAGCCCATTGAGGTCGATTGTCACTTTGTGTTGATCGAAAATTTTCAAAGTCTATCTTCATAATTTGAGGTCGAATCTCATTAATTCTTATATATTTGAGTGAGTTTGCAGCTAACTTTGTCAGCAATCGTCGATTTACTTCCATTGAAGCCCATTGGGGTCGATTGTCACTTTGTATCGATTGGAAATTTTCAAAGTCTATCTTCCTAATTTGAAGTCGATTCTAATTAATTCTTATACATTTGAGTGAGTTTGCAACTAACTTTGTCAGCAATCGTCGCTTTACCTCCATTGAAGCCCATTGAGGTTGATTGTCACTTTGTGTTGATTGAAAATTTTCAAAGTCTATCTTCCTAATTTGAAGTCGAATCTCATTATTTCCTATACACTTGAGTGAGTTTGCAGCTAACTTTGTCAGCAATCGTCGATTTACTTCCATTGAGGCCCATTGAGGTCGATTGTCACTTTGTATCGATTGGAAATTTTCAAAGTCTATCTTCCTAATTTGAAGTCGAATCTCTTAATTCTTATTTATTTGAGTGAGTTTGCAGCTAACCTTGTCAGCAATCGTCGATTTACATCCATTGAAGCCCATTGAGGTCGATTGTCACTTTGTATCGATTGGAAATTTTCAAAGTCTAACTTCCTTATTTGAAGTCGAATCCCATTAATTCTTATATATTTGAGTGAGTTTGAAACTAACTTTGTCAGCAATCGTCGCTTTACCTCCATTGAAGCCCATTGAGGTCGATTGTTACTTTGTGTTGATTGAAAATTTTTAAAGTCTATTTTCCTAATTTGAAGTCGAATCTCATTAATTCTTATATATTTGAGTGAGTTCACAACTAACTTTGTCAGCAATCGTCGATTTACTTCCATCGAAGCCCATTGAGGTCGATTGTCACTTTGTGTTGATCGAAAATTTTCAAAGTCTATCTTCCTAATTTGAAGTTGAATCTCATTAAATCTTATATATTTGAGTGAGTTTGCAGCTAACTTTGTCAGAAATCGTCGATTTACTTCCATCGAAGCCCATTGAGGTCGATTGTCACTTTGTGTTGATCGAAAATTTTCAAAGTCTATCTTCATAATTTGAGGTCGAATCTCATTAATTCTTATATATTTGAGTGAGTTTGCAGCTAACTTTGTCAGCAATCGTCGATTTACTTCCATTGAAGCCCATTGAGGTCGATTGTCACTTTGTATTGATTGGAAATTTTTAAAGTCTATCTTCCTAATTTGCAGTCGAATCTCATTAATTCTTATATATTTGAGTGAGTTTGCAGCTTACTTCGTCAGCAATCGTCGATTTACTTCCATTGAAGCCCATTGAGTTCGATTGTCACTTTGTGTTGATCGAAAATTTTCAAAGTCTATCTTCCTAATTTGCAGTCGAATCCCATTAATTCTTATATATTTGCGTGAGTTTGCAGCTAACTTCGTCAGCAATCGTCGATTTACTTCCATCGAAGCCCATTGAGGTCGATTGTCACTTTGTGTTGATCGAAAATTTTCAAAGTCTATCTTCATAATTTGAGGTCGAATCTCATTAATTCTTATATATTTGAGTGAGTTTGCAGCTAACTTTGTCAGCAATCGTCGATTTACTTCCATTGAAGCCCATTGGGGTCGATTGTCACTTTGTATCGATTGGAAATTTTCAAAGTCTATCTTCCTAATTTGAAGTCGATTCTAATTAATTCTTATACATTTGAGTGAGTTTGCAACTAACTTTGTCAGCAATCGTCGCTTTACCTCCATTGAAGCCCATTGAGGTTGATTGTCACTTTGTGTTGATTGAAAATTTTCAAAGTCTATCTTCCTAATTTGAAGTCGAATCTCATTATTTCCTATACACTTGAGTGAGTTTGCAGCTAACTTTGTCAGCAATCGTCGATTTACTTCCATTGAGGCCCATTGAGGTCGATTTTCACTTTGTATCGATTGGAAATTTTCAAAGTCTATCTTCCTAATTTGAAGTCGAATCTCTTAATTCTTATTTATTTGAGTGAGTTTGAAACTAACTTTGTCAGCAATCGTCGCTTTACCTCCATTGAAGCCCATTGAGGTCGATTGTTACTTTGTGTTGATTGAAAATTTTTAAAGTCTATTTTCCTAATTTGAAGTCGAATCTCATTAATTCTTATATATTTGAGTGAGTTCACAACTAACTTTGTCAGCAATCGTCGATTTACTTCCATCGAAGCCCATTGAGGTCGATTGTCACTTTGTATTGATTGGAAATTTTCAAAGTCTATCTTCCTAATTTACAGTCGAATCTCATTAATTCTTATATATTTGAGTGAGTTTACAACTAACTTTGTCAGCAATCGTCGATTTACTTCCATCGAAGCCCATTGAGGTCGATTGTCACTTTGTATCGATTGGAAATTTCCAAAGTCTATCTTCCTAATTTGAAGTCGAATCTCTTAATTCTTATTTATTCGAATGAGTTTGCAACTTACTTTGTCAGCAATCGTCGAGTCACTTCCATTGGAGCCCATTGAGGTCGATTGTCACTTTGTATTGATTGGAAATTTTCAAAGTCTATCTTCCTAATTTGAGGTCGAATCTTATTAATTCTTATATATTTGAGTGAGTTTGCAGCTAACTTTGTCAGCAATCGTCGATTTACTTCCATTGAAGCCCATTGAGGTCGATTGTCACTTTGTATCGATTGGAAATTTTCAAAGTCTATCTTCCTAATTTGAAGTCGAATCTAATTAATTCTTATACATTTGAGTGAGTTTGCAACTAACTTTGTCAGCAATCGTCGCTTTACCTCCATTGAAGCCCATTGAGGTTGATTGTCACTTTATATTGATTAAAAATTTTTAAAGTCTATCTTCCTAATTTGAAGTCGAATCTCATTATTTCCTATACATTTGAGTGAGTTTGCAGCTAACTTTGTCAGCAATCGTCGATTTACATCCATTGAAGCACATTGAGGTCGATTGTCACTTTGTATCGATTGGAAATTTTCAAAGTCTATCTTCCTAATTTGAAGTCGAATCTCATCAATTCTTATATATTTGAGTGAGTTTGAAACTAACTTTGTCAGCAATCGTCGCTTTACCTCCATTGAAGCCCATTGAGGTCGATTGTTACTTTGTGTTGATTGAAAGTTTTTAAAGTCTATTTTCCTAATTTGAAGTCCAATCTCATTAATTCTTATATATTTGAGTGAGTTTGCAACTAACTTTCTCAGCAATCGTCGATTTACTTCCATTGAAGCCAATTAAGGTCGATTGTCACTTTGTGTTGATCGAAAATTTTTAAAGTCTATCTTCCTAATTTGAAGTCGAATCTCATTATTTCTTATACATTTGAGTGAGTTTGCAGCTAACTTTGTCAGCAATCGTCGATTTACTTCCATTGAGGCCCATTGAGGTCGATTGTCACTTTGTATCGATTGGAAATTTTCAAAGTCTATCTTCCTAATTTGAAGTCGAATCTCTTAATTCTTATTTATTCGAATGAGAGTGCAACTAACTTTGTCAGCAATCGTCGAGTCACTTCCATTGGAGCCCATTGAGGTCGATTGTCACTTTGTATTGATTGGAAATTTTCAAAGTCTATCTTCCTAATTTGAAGTCGAATCTCATTAATTCTTATATATTCGAGTGAGTTTGGAGCTAACTTTGTCAGCAATCGTCGATTTACTTCCATTGAAGCCCATTGAGGTCGATTGTCACTTTATATTGATTGGAAATCTTCAAAGTCTATCTTCCTAATTTGAAGTCGAATCTCAGTAATTCTTATATATTTGAGTGAGTTTGCAGCTAACTTTGTCAGCAATCGTCGATTTACTTCCATCGAAGCCCATTGAGGTCGATTGTCACTTTGTATTGATTGGAAATTTTCAAAGTCTATCTTCCTAATTTGAGGTCGAATCTCATTAATTCTTATATATTTGAGTGAGTTTGCAGCTAACTTTGTCAGCAATCGTCGATTTCCTTCCATTGAAGCCCATTGAGGTCGATTGTCACTTTGTATCGATTGGAAATTTTCAAAGTCTATCTTCCTAATTTGAAGTCGAATTTAATTAATTCTTATACATTTGAGTGAGTTTGCAACTAACTTTGTCAGCAATCGTCGCTTTACCTCCATTGAAGCCCATTGAGGTTGATTGTCACTTTGTGTTGATTGAAAATTTTTAAAGTCTATCTTCCTAATTTGAAGTCGAATCTCATTATTTCCTATACATTTGAGTGAGTTTGCAGCTAACTTTGTCAGCAATCGTCGATTTACATCCATTGAAGCCCATTGAGGTCGATTGTCACTTTGTATCGATTGGAAATTTTCAAAGTCTATCTTCCTAATATGAAGTCGAATCTCATCAATTCTTATATATTTGAGTGAGTTTGAAACTAACTTTGTCAGCAATCGTCGCTTTACCTCCATTGAAGCCCATTGAGGTCGATTGTTACTTTGTGTTGATTGAAAATTTTTAAAGTCTATTTTCCTAATTTGAAGTCGAATCTCATTAATTCTTATATATTTGAGTGAGTTCACAACTAACTTTGTCAGCAATCGTCGATTTACTTCCATCGAAGCCCATTGAGGTCGATTGTCACTTTGTGTTGATCGAAAATTTTCAAAGTCTATCTTCCTAATTTGAAGTCGAATCTCATTAAATCTTATATATTCGAGTGAGTTTGCAGCTAACTTTGTCAGAAATCGTCGATTTACTTCCATTGAAGCCCATTGAGGTCGATTGTCACTTTGTATTGATTGGAAATTTTCAAAGTCTATCTTCCTAATTTGAAGTCGAATCTCATTAATTCTTATATATTCGAGTAAGTTTGCAGCTAACTTTGTCAGCAATCGTCGATTTACTTCCATTGAAGCCCATTGAGGTCGATTGTCACTTTGTATTGATAGGAAATTTTTAAAGTCTATCTTCCTAATTTGCAGTCGAATCTCATTAATTCTTATATATTTGCGTGAGTTTGAAGCTAACTTCGTCAGCAATCGTCGATTCACTTCCATTGAAGCCCATTGAGGTCGATTGTCACTTCGTGTTGATCGAAAATTTTCAAAGTCTATCTTCCTAATTTGAAGTCGAATCTCATTATTTCCTATACATTTGAGTTAGTTTGCAGCTAACTTTGTCAGCAATCGTCGATTTACTTCCATTGAAGCCCATTGAGGTCGATTGTCACTTTGTATCGATTTTAAATTTTCAAACTCTATCTTCCTAATTTGAAGTCGAATCTCATTAATTCTCATTTATTTGAGTGAGTTTGCAACTAACTTTGTCCGCAATCGTCGATTTACTTCCAATGAAGCCCATTGAGGTCGATTGTCACTTTGTATCGATTGTAAATTTCCAAAGTCTATCTTCCTAATTTGAAGTCGAATCTCATTAATTCTTATTTATTTGAGTGAGTTTGCAACTAACTTTGTCAGCAATCGTCGATTTACTTCCAATGAAGCCCATTGAGGTCGATTGTCACTATGTATTGATTGGAAATTTTCAAAGTCTATCTTCCTAATTTGAAGTCGAATCTCCTAATTCTTATTTATTTGAGTGAGTTTGCAACTAACTTTGTCAGCAATCGTCGAGTTACTTCCATTGAAGCCCATTGAGGTCGATTGTCACTTTGTATTGATTGGAAATTTTCAAAGTCTATCTTCCTAATTTGAAGTCGAATCTCATTAATTCTTATATATTTGAGTGAGTTACAGCTAACTTTGTCAGCAATCGTCGATTTACATCTATTGATGCCCATTGAGATCGATTGTCACTTTGTATTGATTGGAAATTTTCAAAGTCTATTTTTCTAATTTGGAGTCGAATCTCATTAATTCTTATATATTCGAGTGAGTTTGGAGCTAACTTTGTCAGCAATCGTCGATTTACCTCCATTGAAGCCCATTGAGGTCGATTGTCACTTTGTATTGATAGGAAATTTTTAAAGTCTATCTTCCTAATTTGCAGTCGAATTTCATTAATTCTTATATATTTGCGTGAGTTTGCAGCTAACTTTGTCAGCAATCGTCGATTTACTTCCATTGAAGCCCATTGAGGTCGATTGTCACTTTGTATTGATTGGAAATTTTTAAAGTCTATCTTCCTAATTTGCAGTCGAATCTCATTAATTCTTATATATTTGAGTGAGTTCACAACTAACTTTGTCAACAATCGTCGATTTACTTCCATCGAAGCCCATTGAGGTCGATTGTCACTTTGTGTTGATCGAAAATTTTCAAAGTCTATCTTCCTAATTTGAAGTCGAATCTCATTAAATCTTATATATTCGAGTGAGTTTGCAGCTAACTTTGTCAGAAATCGTCGATTTACTTCCATTGAAGCCCATTGAGGTCGATTGTCACTTTGTATTGATTGGAAATTTTCAAAGTCTATCTTCCTAATTTGAAGTCGAATCTCATTAATTCTTATATATTCGAGTAAGTTTGCAGCTAACTTTGTCAGCAATCGTCGATTTACTTCCATTGAAGCCCATTGAGGTCGATTGTCACTTTGTATTGATTGGAAATTTTTAAAGTCTATCTTCCTAATTTGCAGTCGAATCTCATTAATTCTTATATATTTGAGTGAGTTTGAAGCTAACTTCGTCAGCAATCGTCGATTTACTTCCATTGAAGCCCATTGAGGTCGATTGTCACTTCGTGTTGATCGAAAATTTTCAAAGTCTATCTTCCTAATTTGAAGTCGAATCTCATTATTTCCTATACATTTGAGTTAGTTTGCAGCTAACTTTGTCAGCAATCGTCGATTTACTTCCATTGAAGCCCATTGAGGTCGATTGTCACTTTGTATCGATTTTAAATTTTCAAACTCTATCTTCCTAATTTGAAGTCGAATCTCATTAATTCTCATTTATTTGAGTGAGTTTGCAACTAACTTTGTCCGCAATCGTCGATTTACTTCCAATGAAGCCCATTGAGGTCGATTGTCACTTTGTATCGATTGTAAATTTCCAAAGTCTATCTTCCTAATTTGAAGTCGAATCTCATTAATTCTTATTTATTTGAGTGAGTTTGCAACTAACTTTGTCAGCAATCGTCGATTTACTTCCAATGAAGCCCATTGAGGTCGATTGTCACTATGTATTGATTGGAAATTTTTAAAGTCTATCTTCCTAATTTGAAGTCGAATCTCATTATTTCTTATACATTTGAGTGAGTTTGCAGCTAACTTTGTCAGCAACCGTCGATTCACTTCCATTGAGGCCCATTGAGGTCGATTGTCACTTTGTATCGATTGGAAATTCTCAAAGTCTATCTTCCTAATTTGAAGTCGAATCTCCTAATTCTTATTTATTTGAGTGAGTTTGCAACTAACTTTGTCAGCAATCGTCGAGTTACTTCCATTGAAGCCCATTGAGGTCGATTGTCACTTTGTATTGATTGGAAATTTTCAAAGTCTATCTTCCTAATTTGAAGTCGAATCTCATTAATTCTTATATATTTGAGTGAGTTTACAGCTAACTTTGTCAGCAATCGTCGATTTACATCTATTGATGCCCATTGAGGTCGATTGTCACTTTGTATTGATTGGAAATTTTCAAAGTCTATTTTTCTAATTTGGAGTCGAATCTCATTAATTCTTATATATTCGAGTGAGTTTGGAGCTAACTTTGTCAGCAATCGTCGATTTACCTCCATTGAAGCCCATTGAGGTCGATTGTCACTTTGTATTGATAGGAAATTTTTAAAGTCTATCTTCCTAATTTGCAGTCGAATTTCATTAATTCTTATATATTTGCGTGAGTTTGCAGCTAACTTTGTCAGCAATCGTCGATTTACTTCCATTGAAGCCCATTGAGGTCGATTGTCACTTTGTATTGATTGGAAATTTTTAAAGTCTATCTTCCTAATTTGCAGTCGAATCTCATTAATTCTTATATATTTGAGTGAGTTCACAACTAACTTTGTCAGCAATCGTCGATTTACTTCCATCGAAGCCCATTGAGGTCGATTGTCACTTTGTGTTGATCGAAAATTTTCAAAGTCTATCTTCCTAATTTGAAGTCGAATCTCATTAAATCTTATATATTCGAGTGAGTTTGCAGCTGACTTTGTCAGAAATCGTCGATTTACTTCCATTGAAGCCCATTGAGGTCGATTGTCACTATGTATTGATTGGAAATTTTCAAAGTCTATCTTCCTAATTTGAAGTCGAATCTCATTAATTCTTATATATTCGAGTAAGTTTGCAGCTAACTTTGTCAGCAATCGTCGATTTACTTCCATTGAAGCCCATTGAGGTCGATTGTCGCTTTGTATTGATAGGAAATTTTTAAAGTCTATCTTCCTAATTTGCAGTCGAATCTCATTAATTCTTATATATTTGAGTGAGTTTGAAGCTAACTTCGTCAGCAATCGTCGATTTACTTCCATTGAAGCCCATTGAGGTCGATTGTCACTTTGTATCGATTGGAAATTTTCAAAGTCTATCTTCCTAATTTGAAGTCGAATCTCATTAATTCTTATACATTTGAGTGAGTTTGCAACTAACTTTGTCAGCAATCGTCGCTTTACCTCCATTGAAGCCCATTGAGGTCGATTGTTACTTTGTGTTGATTGAAAATTTTTAAAGTCTATCTTCCTAATTTACAGTCGAATCTCATTAATTCTTATATATATGGGTGAGTTTGCAGCTAACTTTGTCAGCAATCGTCGATTTACTTCCATTGAAGCCCATTGCGGTCGATTGTCACTTTGTATTGATTGGAAATTTTTAAAGTCTATCTTCCTAATTTGCAGTCGAATTTCATTAATTCTTATATATTTGCGTGAATTTGCAGCTAACTTTGTCAGCAATCATCGATTTACTTCCATTGAAGCCCATTGAGGTCGATTGTCACTTTATATTGATTGGAAATCTTCAAAGTCTATCTTCCTAATTTGAAGTCGAATCTCATTAATTCTTATATATTTGAGTGAGTTTGCAGCTAACTTCGTCAGCAATCGTCGATTTACTTCCATCGAAGCCCATTGAGGTCGATTGTCACTTTGTGTTGATCGAAAATTTTCAAAGTCTATCTTCATAATTTGAGGTCGAATCTCATTAATTCTTATATATTTGAGTGAGTTTGCAGCTAACGTTGTCAGCAATCGTCGATTTACTTCCATTGAAGCCCATTGAGGTCGATTGTCACTTTGTATCGATTGGAAATTTTCAAAGTCTATCTTCCTAATTTGAAGTCCAATCTCATCAATTCTTATATATTTGAGTGAGTTTACAGGTAACTTTGTCAGCAATCGTCGATTTACTTCAATTGAAGCCCATTGAGGTCGATTGTTACTTTGTGTTGATTGAAAATTTTTAAAGTCTATTTTCCTAATTTGATGTCGAATCTCATTAATTCTTATATATTTGAGTGAGTTCACAACTAACTTTGTCAGCAATCGTCGATTCACTTCCATCGAAGCCCATTGAGGTCGATTGTCACTTTGTATTGATTGGAAATTTTTAAAGTCTATCTTCCTAATTTGCAGTCGAATCTCATTAATTCTTATATATTTGAGTGAGTTTGAAGCTAACTTCGTCAGCAATCGTCGATTTACTTCCATTGAAGCCCATTGAGGTCGATTGTCACTTCGTGTTGATCGAAAATTTTCAAAGTCTATCTTCCTAATTTGAAGTCGAATCTCATTATTTCCTATACATTTGAGTTAGTTTGCAGCTAACTTTGTCAGAAATCGTCGATTTACTTCCATTGAAGCCCATTGAGGTCGATTGTCACTTTGTATCGATTTTAAATTTTCAAACTCTATCTTCCTAATTTGAAGTCGAATCTCATTAATTCTCATTTATTTGAGTGAGTTTGCAACTAACTTTGTCCGCAATCGTCGATTTACTTCCAATGAAGCCCATTGAGGTCGATTGTCACTTTGTATCGATTGTAAATTTCCAAAGTCTATCTTCCTAATTTGAAGTCGAATCTCATTAATTCTTATTTATTTGAGTGAGTTTGCAACTAACTTTGTCAGCAATCGTCGATTTACTTCCAATGAAGCCCATTGAGGGCGATTGTCACTATGTATTGATTGGAAATTTTCAAAGTCTATCTTCCTAATTTGAAATCGAATCTAATTAATTCTTATATATTTGAGTTAGTTTGCAACTAACTTTCTCAGCAATCGTCGATTTACTTCCATTGAAGCCAATTAAGGTCGATTGTCACTTTGTGTTGATCGAAAATTTTTAAAGTCTATCTTCCTAATTTGAAGTCGAATCTCATTATTTCTTATACATTTGAGTGAGTTTGCAGCTAACTTTGTCAGCAACCGTCGATTCACTTCCATTGAGGCCCATTGAGGTCAATTGTCACTTTGTATCGATTGGAAATTTTCAAAGTCTATCTTCCTAATTTGAAGTCGAATCTCCTAATTCTTATTTATTTGAGTGAGTTTGCAACTAACTTTGTCAGCAATCGTCGAGTTACTTCCATTGAAGCCCATTGAGGTCGATTGTCACTTTGTATTGATTGGAAATTTTCAAAGTCTATCTTCCTAATTTGAAGTCGAATCTCATTAATTCTTATATATTTGAGTGAGTTTACAGCTAACTTTGTCAGCAATCGTCGATTTACATCTATTGATGCCCATTGAGGTCGATTGTCACTTTGTATTGATTGGAAATTTTCAAAGTCTATTTTTCTAATTTGGAGTCGAATCTCATTAATTCTTATATATTCGAGTGAGTTTGGAGCTAACTTTGTCAGCAATCGTCGATTTACCCCATTGAAGCCCATTGAGGTCGATTGTCACTTTATATTGATTGGAAATCTTCAAAGTCTATCTTCCTAAATTGAAGTCGAATCTCATTAATTCTTATATATTTGAGTGAGTTTGCAGCTAACTTTGTCAGCAATCGTCGATTTACTTCCATTGAAGCCCATTGAGGTTGATTGTCATGTTGTGTTGATCGAAAATTTTCAAAGTCTATCTTCCTAATTTGGAGTCGGATCTCATTAATTCTTATATATTTGGGTGAGTTTGCAGCTAACTTTGTCAGCAATCGTCGATTTACTTCCATCGAAGCCCATTGAGGTCGATTGTCACTTTGTATTGATTGGAAATTTTCAAAGTCTATCTTCCTAATTTACAGTCGAATCTCATTAATTCTTATAAATTTGAGTGAGTTCACAACTAACTTTGTCAGCAATCGTCGATTTACTTCCATCGAATCCCATTGAGGTCGATTGTCACTTTGTGTTGATCGAAAATTTTCAAAGTCTATCTTCATAATTTGAGGTCGAATCTCATTAATTCTTATATATTTGAGTGAGTTTGCAGCTAACTTTGTCAGCAATCGTCGATTTACTTCCATTGAAGCCCATTGAGGTCGATTGTCACTTTGTATCGATTGAAAATTTTTAAAGTCTATCTTCCTAATTTGAAGTCGAATCTCATTATTTCCTATACATTTGAGTGAGTTTGCAGCTGATTTTGTCAGCAATCGTCGATTTACATCCACTGAAGCCCATTGAGGTCGATTGTCACTTTGTGTCGATTGGAAATTTTCAAAGTCTATCTTCCTAATTTGAAGACGAATCTCATCAATTCTTATATATTTGAGTGAGTTTGAAACTAACTTTGTCAGCAATCGTCGATTTACTTCCATCGAAGCCCATTGAGGTCGATTGTCACTTTGTGTTGATCGAAAATTTTCAAAGTCTATCTTCCTAATTTGAAGTCGAATCTCATTAAATCTTATATATTTGAGTGAGTTTGCAGCTAACTTTGTCAGAAATCGTCGATTTACTTCCATTGAAGCCCATTGAGGTCGATTGTCACTTTGTATTGATTGGAAATCTTCAAAGTCTATCTTCCTAATTTGAAGTCGAATCTCATTAATTCTTATATATTTGAGTAAGTTTGCAGCTAACTTTGTCAGCAATCGTCGATTTACTTCCATTGAAGCCCATTGCGGTCGATTGTCACTTTGTATTGATTGGAAATTTTTAAAGTCTATCTTCCTAATTTGCAGTCGAATTTCATTAATTCCTATATATTTGCGTGAATTTGCAGCTAACTTTGTCAGCAATCGTCGATTTACTTCCATTGAAGCCCATTGAGGTCGATTGTCACTTTATATTGATTGGAAATCTTCAAAGTCTATCTTCCTAATTTGAAGTCGAATCTCATTAATTCTTATATATTTGAGTGAGTTTGCAGCTAACTTCGTCAGCAATCGTCGATTTACTTCCATCGAAGCCCATTGAGGTCGATTGTCACTTTGTGTTGATCGAAAATTTTCAAAGTCTATCTTCATAATTTGAGGTCGAATCTCATTAATTCTTATATATTTGAGTGCGTTTGCAGCTAACTTTGTCAGCAATCGTCGATTTACTTCCATTGAAGCCCATTGAGGTCGATTGTCACTTTGTATCGATTGGAAATTTTCAAAGTCTATCTTCCTAATTTGAAGTCGAATCTCATCAATTCTTATATATTTGAGTGAGTTTACAGCTAACTTTGTCAGCAATCGTCGATTTACTTCAATTGAAGCCCATTGAGGTCGATTGTTACTTTGTGTTGATTGAAAATTTTTAAAGTCTATTTTCCTAATTTGAAGTCGAATCTCATTAATTCTTATATATTTGAGTGAGTTCACAACTAACTTTGTCAGCAATCGTCGATTCACTTCCATCGAAGCCCATTGAGGTCGATTGTCACTTTGTGTTGATCGAAAATTTTCAAAGTCTATCTTCCTAATTTGAAGTCGAATCTCATTAAATCTTATATATTTGAGTGAGTTTGCAGCTAACTTTGTCAGAAGTCGTCGATTTACTTCCATTGAAGCCCATTGAGGTCGATTGTCACTTTGTATTGATTGGAAATTTTTAAAGTCTATCTTCCTAATTTGCAGTCGAATTTCATTAATTCTTATATATTTGCGTGAGTTTGCAGCTAACTTTGTCAGCAATCGTCGATTTACTTCCATTGAAGCCCATTGAGGTCGATTGTCACTTTGTATTGATTGGAAATTTTTAAAGTCTATCTTCCTAATTTGCAGTCGAATCTCATTAATTCTTATATATTTGAGTGAGTTTGCAGCTAACTTCGTCAGCAATCGTCGATTTACTTCCATTGAAGCCCATTGAGGTCAATTGTCACTTTGTGTTGATTGAAAATTTTTAAAGTCTATCTTCCTAATTTGAAGTCGAATCTCATTATTTCTTATACATTCGAGTGAGTTTGCAGCTAACTTTGTCAGCAATCGTCGATTTACTTTCATTGAAGCCCATTGAGGTCGATTGTCACTTTGTATCGATTGGAAATTTTCAAAGTCTATCTTCCTAATTTGAAGTCGAATCTCATTAATTCTTATATATTTGAGTAAGTTTGCAGCTAACTTTGTCAGCAATCGTCGATTTACTTCCATTGAAGCCCATTGAGGTCGATTGTCACTTTGTATTGATTGGAAATTTTCAAAGTCTATCTTCCTAATTTGAAGTCGAATCTCATTAATTCTTATATATTTGAGTGAGTTTGCAACTAACTTTGTCAGCAATCGTCGAGTTACTTCCATTGAAGCCCATTGAGGTCGATTGTCTTTTTGTATTGATTGGAAATTTTCAAAGTCTATCTTCCTAATTTGAAGTCGAATCTCATTAATTCTTATATATTTGAGTGAGTTTACAGCTAACTTTGTCAGCAATCGTCGATTTACATCTATTGATGCCCATTGAGGTCGATTGTCACTTTGTATTGATTGGAAATTTTCAAAGTCTATTTTTCTAATTTGAAGTCGAATCTCATTAAATCTTATATATTCGAGTGAGTTTGGAGCTAACTTTGTCAGCAATCGTCGATTTACTTCCATTGAAGCCCATTGAGGTCGATTGTCACTTTATATTGATTGGAAATCTTCAAAGTCTATCTCCCTAATTTGAAGTCGAATCTCATTAATTCTTATATATTTGAGTGAGTTTGCAGATAACTTTGTCAGCAATCGTCGATTTACTTCCATTGAAGCCCATTGAGGTCGATTGTCACGTTGTGTTGATCGAAAATTTTCAAAGTCTATCTTCCTAATTTGGAGTCGAATCTCATTAATTCTTATATATTTGGGTGAGTTCGCAGCTAACTTTGTCAGCAATCGTCGATTTACTTCCATCGAAGCCCATTGAGGTCGATTGTCACTTTGTATTGATTGGAAATTTCCAAAGTCTTTCTTCCTAATTTACAGTCGAATCTCATTAATTCTTATATCTTTGAGTGAGTTTACAACTAACTCTGTCAGCAATCGTCGATTTACTTCCATCGAAGCCCATTGAGGTCGATTGTCACTTTGTGTTGATCGAAAATTTTCAAAGTCTATCTTCATAATTTGAGGTCGAATCTCATTAATTCTTATATATTTGAGTGAGTTTGCAGCTAACTTTGTCAGCAATCGTCGATTTACTTCCATTGAAGCCCATTGAGGTCGATTGTCACTTTGTATCGATTGGAAATTTTCAAAGTCTATCTTCCTAATTTGAAGTCGAATCTCATTAATTCTTATACATTTGAGTGAGTTTGCAACTAACTTTGTCAGCAATCGTCGCTTTACCTCCATTGAAGCCCATTGAGGTCGATTGTTACTTTGTGTTGATTGAAAATTTTTAAAGTCTATCTTCCTAATTTGCAGTCGAATCTCATTAATTCTTATATATTTGAGTGAGTTTGCAGCTAACTTCGTCAGCAATCGTCGATTTACTTCCATTGAAGCCCATTGAGGTCAATTGTCACTTTGTGTTGATTGAAAATTTTTAAAGTCTATCTTCCTAATTTGAAGTCGAATCTCATTATTTCTTATACATTCGAGTGAGTTTGCAGCTAACTTTGTCAGCAATCGTCGATTTACTTTCATTGAAGCCCATTGAGGTCGATTGTCACTTTGTATCGATTGGAAATTTTCAAAGTCTATCTTCCTAATTTGAAGTCGAATCTCATTAATTCTTATATATTTGAGTGAGTTTGCAACTAACTTTGTCAGCAATCGTCGATTTACTTTCATTGAAGCCCATTGAGGTCGATTGTCACTTTGTATCGATTGGAAATTTTCAAAGTCTATCTTCCTAATTTGAAGTCGAATCTCATTAATTCTTATATATTTGAGTGAGTTTGCAACTAACTTTGTCAGCAATCGTCGATTTACTTCCATTGAAGCCCATTGAGGTCGATTGTCACTTTGTATCGATTGGAAATTTTCAAAGTCTATCTTCCTAATTTGAAGTCGAATCTCTTAATTCTTATTTATTTAAGTGAGTTTGCAACTAACTTTGTCAGCAATCGTCGAGTTACTTCCATTGAAGCTCATTGAGGTCGATTGTCTTTTTGTATTGATTGGAAATTTTCAAAGTCTATCTTCCTAATTTGAAGTCGAATCTCATTAATTCTTATATATTTGAGTGAGTTTACAGCTAACTTTGTCAGCAATCGTCGATTTACATCTATTGATGCCCATTGAGGTCGATTGTCACTTTGTATTGATTGGAAATTTTCAAAGTCTATTTTTCTAATTTGAAGTCGAATCTCATTATATCTTATTAAATTTGAGTGAGTTTGCAGCTAACTTTGTCAGCAATCGTCGATTTACTTCCATTGAAGCCCATTGAGGTCGATTGTCACTTTGTATCGATTGGAAATTTTCAAAGTCTATCTTCCTAATTTGAAGTCGAATCTCATTAATTCTTATACATTTGAGTGAGTTTGCAACTAACTTTGTCAGCAATCGTCGCTTTACCTCCATTGAAGCCCATTGAGGTCGATTGTTACTTTGTGTTGATTGAAAATTTTTAAAGTCTATCTTCCTAATTAACAGTCGAATCTCATTAATTCTTATATATATGGGTGAGTTTGCAGCTAACTTTGTCAGCAATCGTCGATTTACTTCCATTGAAGCCCATTGCGGTCGATTGTCACTTTGTATTGATTGGAAATTTTTAAAGTCTATCTTCCTAATTTGCAGTCGAATTTCATTAATTCTTATATATTTGCGTGAATTTGCAGCTAACTTTGTCAGCAATCGTCGATTTACTTCCATTGAAGCCCATTGAGGTCGATTGTCACTTTATATTGATTGGAAATCTTCAAAGTCTATCTTCCTAATTTGAAGTCGAATCTCATTAATTCTTATATATTTGAGTGAGTTTGCAGCTAACTTTGTCAGAAATCGTCGATTTACTTCCATCGAAGCCCATTGAGGTCGATTGTCACTTTGTGTTGATCGAAAATTTTCAAAGTCTATCTTCATAATTTGAGGTCGAATCTCATTAATTCTTATATATTTGAGTGAGTTTGCAGCTAACTTTGTCAGCAATCGTCGATTTACTTCCATTGAAGCCCATTGAGGTCGATCGTCACTTTGTATCGATTGGAAATTTTCAAAGTCTATCTTCCTAATTTGAAGTCGAATCTCATCAATTCTTATATATTTGAGTGAGTTTACAGCTAACTTTGTCAGCAATCGTCGATTTACTTCAATTGAAGCCCATTGAGGTCGATTGTTACTTTGTGTTGATCGAAAATTTTCAAAGTCTATCTTCCTAATTTGAAGTCGAATCTCATTAAATCTTATATATTTGAGTGAGTTTGCAGCTAACTTTGTCAGAAATCGTCGATTTACTTCCATTGAAGACCATTGAGGTCGATTGTCACTTTGTATTGATTGGAAATTTTCAAAGTCTATTTTCCTAATTTGAAGTCGAATCTCATTAATTCTTATATATTTGAGTAAGTTTGCAGCTAACTTTGTCAGCAATAGTCGATTTACTTCCATTGAAGCCCATTGAGGTCGATTGTCACTTTTTATTGATTGGAAATTTTTGAAGTCTATCTTCCTAATTTGCAGTCGAATTTCATTAATTCTTATATATTTGCGTGAGTTTGCAGCTAACTTTGTCAGCAATCGTCGATTTACTTCCATTGAAGCCCATTGAGGTCGATTGTCACTTTGTATTGATTGGAAATTTTTAAAGTCTATCTTCCTAATTTGCAGTCGAATCTCATTAATTCTTATATATTTGAGTGAGTTTGCAGCTAACTTCGTCAGCAATCGTCGATTTACTTCCATTGAAGCCCATTGAGGTCAATTGTCACTTTGTGTTGATTGAAAAGTTTTAAAGTCTATCTTCCTAATTTGAAGTCGAATGTCATTATTTCTTATACATTCGAGTGAGTTTGCAGCTAACTTTGTCAGCAATCGTCGATTTACTTTCATTGAAGCCCATTGAGGTCGATTGTCACTTTGTATCGATTGGAAATTTTCAAAGTCTATCTTCCTAATTTGAAGTCGAAACTCATTAATTCTTATATATTTGAGTGAGTTTGCAACTAACTTTGTCAGCAATCGTCGATTTACTTTCATTGAAGCCCATTGAGGTCGATTGTCACTTTGTATCGATTGGAAATTTTCAAAGTCTATCTTCCTAATTTGAAGTCGAATCTCATTAATTCTTATATATTTGAGTGAGTTTGCAACTAACTTTGTCAGCAATCGTCGATTTACTTCCATTGAAGCCCATTGAGGTCGATTGTCACTTTGTATCGATTGGAAATTTTCAAAGTCTATCTTCCTAATTTGAAGTCGAATCTCTTAATTCTTATTTATTTAAGTGAGTTTGCAACTAACTTTGTCAGCAATCGTCGAGTTACTTCCATTGAAGCCCATTGAGGTCGATTGTCTTTTTGTATTGATTGGAAATTTTCAAAGTCTATCTTCCTAATTTGAAGTCGAATCTCATTAATTCTTATATATTTGAGTGAGTTTACAGCTAACTTTGTCAGCAATCGTCGATTTACATCTATTGATGCCCATTGAGGTCGATTGTCACTTTGTATTGATTGGAAATTTTCAAAGTCTATTTTTCTAATTTGAAGTCGAATCTCATTAAATCTTATATATTCGAGTGAGTTTGGAGCTAACTTTGTCAGCAATCGTCGATTTACTTCCATTGAAGCCCATTGAGGTCGATTGTCACTTTATATTGATTGGAAATCTTCAAAGTCTATCTCCCTAATTTGAAGTCGAATCTCATTAAATCTTATATATTCGAGTGAGTTTGGAGCTAACTTTGTCAGCAATCGTCGATTTACTTCCATTGAAGCCCATTGAGGTCGATTGTCACTTTATATTGATTGGAAATCTTCAAAGTCTATCTCCCTAATTTGAAGTCGAATCTCATTAATTCTTATATATATGGGTGAGTTTGCAGCTAACTTTGTCAGCAATCGTCGATTTACTTCCATCGAAGCCCATTGAGGTCGATTGTCACTTGTATTGATTGGAAATTTTCAAAGTCTTTCTTCCTAATTTACAGTCGAATCTCATTAATTCTTATATCTTTGAGTGAGTTTACAACTAACTTTGTCAGCAATCGTCGATTTACTTCCATCGAAGCCCATTGAGGTCGATTGTCACTTTGTGTTGATCGAAAATTTTCAAAGTCTATCTTCCTAATTTGGAGTCGAATCTCATTAATTCTTATATATTTGGGTGAGTTCGCAGCTAACTTTGTCAGCAATCGTCGATTTACTTCCATCGAAGCCCATTGAGGTCGATTGTCACTTTGTATTGATTGGAAATTTCCAAAGTCTTTCTTCCTAATTTACAGTCGAATCTCATTAATTCTTATATCTTTGAGTGAGTTTACAACCAACTCTGTCAGCAATCGTCGATTTACTTCCATCGAAGCCCATTGAGGTCGATTGTCACTTTGTGTTGATCGAAAATTTTCAAAGTCTATCTTCATAATTTGAGGTCGAATCTCATTAATTCTTATATATTTGAGTGAGTTTGCAGCTAACTTTGTCAGCAATCGTCGATTTACTTCCATTGAAGCCCATTGAGGTCGATTGTCACTTTGTATCGATTGGAAATTTTCAAAGTCTATCTTCCTAATTTGAAGTCGAATCTCATTAATTCTTATACATTTGAGTGAGTTTGCAACTAACTTTGTCAGCAATCGTCGCTTTACCTCCATTGAAGCCCATTGAGGTCGATTGTTACTTTGTGTTGATTGAAAATTTTTAAAGTCTATCTTCCTAATTTGAAGTCGAATCTCATTAATTCTTATATATTTGAGTGAGTTCACAACTAACTTTGTCAGCAATCGTCGATTTACTTCCATCGAAGCCCATTGAGGTCGATTGTCACTTTGTGTTGATCGAAAATTTTCAAAGTCTATCTTCCTAATTTGAAGTCGAATCTCATTAATTCTTATATATATGGGTGAGTTTGCAGCTAACTTTGTCAGCAATCGTCGATTTACTTCCATCGAAGCCCATTGAGGTCGATTGTCACTTGTATTGATTGGAAATTTTCAAAGTCTTTCTTCCTAATTTACAGTCGAATCTCATTAATTCTTATATCTTTGAGTGAGTTTACAACTAACTTTGTCAGCAATCGTCGATTTACTTCCATCGAAGCCCATTGAGGTCGATTGTCACTTTGTGTTGATCGAAAATTTTCAAAGTCTATCTTCATAATTTGAGGTCGAATCTCATTAATTCTTATATATTTGAGTGAGTTTGCAGCTAACTTTGTCAGCAATCGTCGATTTACTACCATTGAAGCCCATTGAGGTCGATTGTCACTTTGTATCGATTGGAAATTTTCAAAGTCTATCTTCCTAATTTGAAGTCGAATCTCATCAATTCTTATATATTTGAGTGAGTTTGAAACTAACTTTGTCAGCAATCGTCGCTTTACCTCCATTGAAGCCCATTGAGGTCGATTGTTACTTTGTGTTGATTGAAAATTTTTAAAGTCTATCTTCCTAATTTGAAGTCGAATCTCATTAATTCTTATATATTTGAGTGAGTTCACAACTAACTTTGTCAGCAATCGTCGATTTACTTCCATCGAAGCCCATTGAGGTCGATTGTCACTTTGTGTTGATCGAAAATTTTCAAAGTCTATCTTCCTAATTTGAAGTCGAATCTCATTAATTCTTATACATTTGAGTGAGTTTGCAACTAACTTCGTCAGCAATCGTCGATTTACATCCATTGAAGCCCATTGAGGTCGATTGTCACTTTGTATCGATTGGAAATTTTCAAAGTCTATCTTCCTAATTTGAAGTCGAATCTCATCAATTCTTATATATTTGAGTGAGTTCACAACTAACTTTGTCAGCAATCGTCGCTTTACCTCCATTGAAGCCCATTGAGGTTGATTGTCACTTTGTGTTGATTGAAAATTTTTAAAGTCTATCTTCCTAATTTGAAGTCGAATCTCATTATTTCCTATACATTTGAGTGAGTTTGCAGCCAACTTTGTCAGCAATCGTCGATTTACATCCATTGAAGCCCATTGAGGTCGATTGTCACTTTGTATCGATTGGAAATTTTCAAAGTCTATCTTCCTAATTTGAAGTCGAATCTCATCAATTCTTATATATTTGAGTGAGTTTGAAACTAACTTTGTCAGCAATCGTCGCTTTACCTCCATTGAAGCCCATTGAGGTCGATTGTTACTTTGTGTTGATTGAAAATTTTTAAAGTCTATCTTCCTAATTTGAAGTCGAATCTCATTAATTCTTATATATTTGAGTGAGTTCACAACTAACTTTGTCAGCAATCGTCGATTTACTTCCATCGAAGCCCATTGAGGTCGATTGTCACTTTGTGTTGATCGAAAATTTTCAAAGTCTATCTTCCTAATTTGAAGTCGAATCTCATTAAATCTTATATATTTGAGTGAGTTTGCAGCTAACTTTGTCAGAAATCGTCGATTTACTTCCATTGAAGCCCATTGAGGTCGATTGTCACTTTGTATTGATTGGAAATTTTCAAAGTCTATCTTCCTAATTTGAAGTCGAATCTCATTAATTCTTATATATTTGAGTAAGTTTGCAGCTAACTTTGTCAGCAATCGTCGATTTACTTCCATTGAAGCCCATTGAGGTCGATTGTCACTTTGTATTGATTGGAAATTTTTAAAGTCTATCTTCCTAATTTGCAGTCGAATTTCATTAATTCTTACATATTTGCGTGAGTTTGCAGCTAACTTCGTCAGCAATCGTCGATTTACTTCCATTGAAGCCCATTGAGGTCGATTGTCAGTTTGTATTGATTGGAAATTTTTAAAGTCTATCTTCCTAATTTGCAGTCGAATCTCATTAATTCTTATATATTTGAGTGAGTTTGCAGCTAACTTCGTCAGCAATCGTCGATTTACTTCCATTGAAGCCCATTGAGGTCGATTGTCACTTTGTGTTGATTGAAAATTTTTAAAGTCTATCTTCCTAATTTGAAGTCGAATCTCATTAATTCTTATATATTTGAGTAAGTTTGCAGCTAACTTTGTCAGCAATCGTCGATTTACTTCCATTGAAGCCCATTGAAGTCGATTGTCACTTTGTATTGATTGGAAATTTTTAAAGTCTATCTTCCTAATTTGAAGTCGAATCTCATTATTTCTTATACATTCGAGTGAGTTTGCAGCTAACTTTGTCAGCAATCGTCGATTTACTTTCATTGAAGCCCATTGAGGTCGATTGTCACTTTGTATCGATTGGAAATTTTCAAAGTCTATCTTCCTAATTTGAAGTCGAATCTCATTAATTCTTATATATTTGAGTGAGTTTGCAACTAACTTTGTCAGCAATCGTCGATTTACTTCCATTGAAGCCCATTGAGGTCGATTGTCACTTTGTATCGATTGGAAATTTTCAAAGTCTATCTTCCTAATTTGAAGTCGAATCTCATTAATTCTTATATATTTGAGTAAGTTTGCAGCTAACTTTGTCAGCAATCGTCGATTTACTTCCATTGAAGCCCATTGAGGTCGATTGTCACTTTGTATTGATTGGAAATTTTTGAAGTCTATCTTCCTAATTTGCAGTCGAATTTCATTAATTCTTACATATTTGCGTGAGTTTGCAGCTAACTTCGTCAGCAATCGTCGATTTACTTCCATTGAAGCCCATTGAGGTCGATTGTCAGTTTGTATTGATTGGAAATTTTTAAAATCTATCTTCCTAATTTGCAGCCGAATCTCATTAATTCTTATATATTTGAGTGAGTTTGCAGCTAACTTCGTCAGCAATCGTCGATTTACTTCCATTGAAGCCCATTGAGGTCGATTGTCACTTTGTGTTGATTGAAAATTTTTAAAGTCTATCTTCCTAATTTGAAGTCGAATCTCATTAATTCTTATATATTTGAGTAAGTTTGCAGCTAACTTTGTCAGCAATCGTCGATTTACTTCCATTGAAGCCCATTGAGGTCGATTGTCACTTTGTATTGATTGGAAATTTTTAAAGTCTATCTTCCTAATTTGAAATCGAATCTCATTATTTCTTATACATTCGAGTGAGTTTGCAGCTAACTTTGTCAGCAATCGTCGATTTACTTTCATTGAAGCCCATTGAGGTCGATTGTCACTTTGTATCGATTGGAAATTTTCAAAGTCTATCTTCCTAATTTGAAGTCGAATCTCATTAATTCCTATATATTTGAGTGAGTTTGCAACTAACTTTGTCAGCAATCGTCGATTTACTTCCATTGAAGCCCATTGAGGTCGATTGTCACTTTGTATCGATTGGAAATTTTCAAAGTCTATCTTCCTAATCTGAAGTCGAATCTCTTAATTCTTATTTATTTGAGTGAGTTTGCAACTAACTTTGTCAGCAATCGTCGAGTTACTTCCATTGAAGCCCATTGAGGTCGATTGTCACTTTGTATTGATTGGAAATTTTTAAAGTCTATCTTCCTAATTTGCAGTCGAATTCCATTAATTCTTATATATTTGCGTGAGTTTGCAGCTAACTTTTTCAGCAATCGTCGATTTACATCTATTGATGCCCATTGAGGTCAATTGTCACTTTGTATTGATTGGAAATTTTCAAAGTCTATTTTTCTAATTTGAAGTCGAATCTCATTAATTCTTATATATTTGAGTGAGTTTACAGCTAACTTTGTCAGCAATCGTCGATTTACATCTATTGATGCCCATTGAGGTCGATTGTCACTTTGTATTGATTGGAAATTTTCAAAGTCTATCTTCCTAATTTGAAGTCGAATCTCATTAATTCTTATATATTTGAGTGAGTTTACAGCTAACTTTGTCAGCAATCGTCGATTTACATCTATTGATGCCCATTGAGGTCGATTGTCACTTTGTATTGATTGGAAATTTTCAAAGTCTATTTTTCTAATTTGAAGTCGAATCTCATTAATTCTTATATATTCGAGTGAGTTTGGAGCTAACTTTGTCAGCAATCGTCGATTTACTTCCATTGAAACCCATTGAGGTCGATTGTCACTTTATATTGATTGGAAATCTTCAAAGTCTATCTTCCTAATTTGAAATCGAATCTCATTAATTCTTATATATTTGAGTGAGTTTGCAGCTAACTTTGTCAGCAATCGTCGATTTACATCTATTGATGCCCATTGAGGTCGATTGTCACTTTGTATCGATTGGAAATTTTCAAAGTCTATCTTCCTAATTTGAAGTCGAATCTCATTAATTCTTATATATTTGAGTAAGTTTGCAGCTAACTTTGTCAGCAATCGTCGATTTACTTCCATTGAAGCCCATTGAGGTCGATTGTCACTTTGTATTGATTGGAAATTTTTGAAGTCTATCTTCCTAATTTGCAGTCGAATTTCATTAATTCTTACATATTTGCGTGAGTTTGCAGCTAACTTCGTCAGCAATCGTCGATTTACTTCCATTGAAGCCCATTGAGGTCGATTGTCAGTTTGTATTGATTGGAAATTTTTAAAATCTATCTTCCTAATTTGCAGTCGAATCTCATTAATTCTTATATATTTGAGTGAGTTTGCAGCTAACTTCGTCAGCAATCGTCGATTTATTTCCATTGAAGCCCATTGAGGTCGATTGTCACTTTGTGTTTATTGAAAATTTTTAAAGTCTATCTTCCTAATTTGAAGTCGAATCTCATTAATTCTTATATATTTGAGTAAGTTTGCAGCTAACTTTGTCAGCAATCGTCGATTTACTTCCATTGAAGCCCATTGAGGTCGATTGTCACTTTGTATTGATTGGAAATTTTTAAAGTCTATCTTCCTAATTTGAAATCGAATCTCATTATTTCTTATACATTCGAGTGAGTTTGCAACTAACTTTGTCAGCAATCGTCGATTTACTTTCATTGAAGCCCATTGAGGTCGATTGTCACTTTGTATCGATTGGAAATTTTCAAAGTCTATCTTCCTAATCTGAAGTCGAATCTCTTAATTCTTATTTATTTGAGTGAGTTTGCAACTAACTTTGTCAGCAATCGTCGAGTTACTTCCATTGAAGCCCATTGAGGTCGATTGTCACTTTGTATTGATTGGAAATTTTTAAAGTCTATCTTCCTAATTTGCAGTCGAATTCCATTAATTCTTATATATTTGCGTGAGTTTGCAGCTAACTTTTTCAGCAATCGTCGATTTACATCTATTGATGCCCATTGAGGTCGATTGTCACTTTGTATTGATTGGAAATTTTCAAAGTCTATTTTTCTAATTTGAAGTCGAATCTCATTAATTCTTATATATTTGAGTGAGTTTACAGCTAACTTTGTCAGCAATCGTCGATTTACATCTATTGATGCCCATTGAGGTCGATTGTCACTTTGTATTGATTGGAAATTTTCAAAGTCTATCTTCCTAATTTGAAGTCGAATCTCATTAATTCTTATATATTTGAGTGAGTTTACAGCTAACTTTGTCAGCAATCGTCGATTTACATCTATTGATGCCCATTGAGGTCGATTGTCACTTTGTATTGATTGGAAATTTTCAAAGTCTATTTTTCTAATTTGAAGTCGAATCTCATTAATTCTTATATATTCGAGTGAGTTTGGAGATAACTTTGTCAGCAATCGTCGATTTACTTCCATTGAAACCCATTGAGGTCGATTGTCACTTTATATTGATTGGAAATCTTCAAAGTCTATCTTCCTAATTTGAAATCGAATCTCATTAATTCTTATATATTTGAGTGAGTTTGCAGCTAACTTTGTCAGCAATCGTCGATTTGCTTCCATTGAAGCCCATTGAGGTCGATTGTCACGTTGTGTTGATCGAAAATTTTCAAAGTCTATCTTCCTAATTTGGAGTCAAATCTCATTAATTCTTATATATTTGGGTGAGTTTGCAGCTAACTTTGTCAGCAATCGTCGATTTACTTCCATCGAAGCCCATTGAGGTCGATTGTCACTTTGTGTTGATCGAAAATTTCCAAAGTCTATCTTCCTAATTTGAAGTCGCATCTCATTAATTCTTATATATTTGAGTGAGTTTGTAACTAACTTTGTCAGCAATCGTCGATTTACTTCCATTGAAGCCCATTGAGGTCGATTGTCACTTTGAGTTGATTGGAAATTTTCAAAGTCTATCTTCCTGATTTGAAGTTGAATCTTATTAATTCTTATATATTTGAGTGAGTTTACAACTAACTTTGTCAGCAATCGTCGATTCACTTCCAATGAAGCCCATTGAGGTCGATTGTCACTTTGTGTTGATCGAAAATTTTCAAAGTCTATCTTCCTAATTTGAAGTCGAATCTAATTAATTCTTATACATTTGAGTGAGTTTGCAACTAACTTTGTCAGCAATCGTCGCTTTACCTCCATTGGAGCCCATTGAGGTCGATTGTCACTTTGTATCGATTGGAAATTTTCAAAGTCTATCTTCCTAATTTGAAGTCGAATCTCATCAATTCTTATATATTTGAGTGAGTTTGAAACTAACTTTGTCAGCAATCGTCGCTTTACCTCCATTGAAGCCCATTGAGGTCGATTGTTACTTTGTGTTGATTGAAAATTTTCAAAGTCTATCTTCCTAATTTGAAGTCGAATCTCATTAATTCTTATATATTTGAGTGAGTTCACAACTAACTTTGTCAGCAATCGTCGATTTACTTCCATCGAAGCCCATTGAGGTCGATTGTCACTTTGTGTTGATCGAAAATTTTCATAGTCTATCTTCCTAATTTGAAGTCGAATCTCATTAAATCTTATATATTTGAGTGAGTTTGCAGCTAACTTTGTCAGAAATCGTCGATTTACTTCCATTGAAGCCCATCGAGGTCGATTGTCACTTTGTATTGATTGGAAATTTTCAAAGTCTATCTTCCTAATTTGAAGTCGAATCTCATTAATTTTTATATATTTGAGTGAGTTTGTAACTAACTTTGTCAGCAATCGTCGATTTACTTCCATTGAAGCCCATTGAGGTCGATTGTCACTTTGAGTTGATTGGAAATTTTCAAAGTCTATCTTCCTGATTTGAAGTTGAATCTTATTAATTCTTATATATTCGAGTGAGTTTGCAGCTAACTTTGTCAGCAATCGTCGATTTACTTCCATTGAAGCCCATTGAGGTCGATTGTCACTTTGTATCGATTGGAAATTTTCAAAGTCTATCTTCCTAATTTGGAGTCGAATCTCATTAATTCTTATATATTTGAGTGAGTTTGCAACTAACTTTGTCAGCAATCGTCGCTTTACCTCCATTGAAGCCCATTGAGGTCGATTGTCACTTTGTGTTGATTGAAAATTTTTAAAGTCTATCTTCCTAATTTGAAGTCGAATCTCATTAATTCTTATACAATTGAGTGAGTTTGCAACTAACTTTGTCAGCAATCGTCGCTTTACCTCCATTGAAGCCCATTGAGGTCGATTGTCACTTTGTGTTGATTGAAAATTTTTAAAGTCTATCTTCCTAATTTGAAGTCGAATCTCATTATTTCTTATACATTTGAGTGAGTTTGCAGCTAACTGTGTCAGCAATCGTCGATTTACTTCCATTGAAGCCCATTGAGGTCGATTGTCACTTTGTATCGATTGGGAATTTTCAAAGTCTATCTTCCTAATTTGGAGTCGAATCTCATTATTAATTATACATTTGAGTGAGTTTGCAGCTAACTTTGTCAGCAATCGTCGATTTACTTCCATTGAAGCCCATTGAGGTCGATTGTCACTTTGTATCGATTGTAAATTTTCAAAGTCTGTCTTCCTAATTTGAAGTCGAATCTCATTAATTCTTATTTATTTGAGTGAGTTTGCAACTAACTTTGTCAGCAATCGTCGATTTACTTCCAATGAAGCCCATTGAGGTCGATTGTCACTTTGTATTGATTGGAAATTTTCAAAGTCTATCTTCCTAATTTGGAGTCGAATCTCATTAATTCTTATATATTTGAGTGAGTTTGCAACTAACTTTGTCAGCAATCGTCGCTTTACCTCCATTGAAGCCCATTGAGATCGATTGTCACTTTGTGTTGATTGAAATTTTTTAAAGTCTATCTTCCTAATTTGAAGTCGAATCTCATTATTTCTTATACATTTGAGTGAGTTTGCAGCTAACTTTGTCAGCAATCGTCGATTTACTTCCATTGAAGCCCATTGAGGTCGATTGTCACTTTGTATCGATTGGAAATTTTCAAAGTCTATCTTCCTAATTTGGAGTCGAATCTCATTAATTCTTATATATTTGAGTGAGTTTGCAACTAACTTTGTCAGCAATCGTCGCTTTACCTCCATTGAAGCCCATTGAGGTCGATTGTCACTTTGTGTTGATTGAAAATTTTTAAAGTCCATCTTCCTAATTTGAAGTCGAATCTCATTAATTCTTATACATTTGAGTGAGTTTGCAACTATTTGTCAGCAATCGTCGCTTTACCTCCATTGAAGCCGATTGAGGTCGATTGTCACTTTGTGTTGATTGAAAATTTTTAAAGTCTATCTTCCTAATTTGAAGTCGAATCTCATTATTTCTTATACATTTGAGTGAGTTTGCAGCTAACTTTGTCAGCAATCGTCGATTTACTTCCATTGAAGCCCATTGAGGTCGATTGTCACTTTGTATCGATTGGGAATTTTCAAAGTCTATCTTCCTAATTTGGAGTCGAATCTCATTATTTCTTATACATTTGAGTGAGTTTGCAGCTTACTTTGTCAGCAATCGTCGATTTACTTCCATTGAAGCCCATTGAGGTCGATTGTCACTTTGTATCGATTGTAAATTTTCAAAGTCTGTCTTCCTAATTTGAAGTCGAATCTCATTAATTCTTATTTATTTGAGTGAGTTTGCAACTAACTTTGTCAGCAATCGTCGATTTACTTCCAATGAAGCCCATTGAGGTCGATTTTCACTTTGTATTGATTGGAAATTTTCAAAGTCTATCTTCCTAATTTGAAATCGAATCTAATTAATTCTCATATATTTGAGTGAGTTTGCAACTAACTTTCTCAGCAATCGTCGATTTACTTCCATTGAAGCCAACTAAGGTCGATTGTCACTTTGTGTTGATCGAAAATCTTTAAAGTCTATCTTCCTAATTTGAAGTCGAATCTCATTATTTCTTATACATTTGAGTGAGTTTGCAGCTAACTTTGTCAGCAATCGTCGATTTACTTCCATTGAAGCCCATTCAGGTCGATTGTCACTTTGTATCGATTGTAAATTTTCAAAGTCTGTCTTCCTAATTTGAAGTCGAATCTCATTAATTCTTATTTATTTGAGTGAGTTCGCAACTAACTTTGTCAGCAATCGTCGATTTACTTCCAATGAAGCCCATTGAGATCGATTGTCACTTTGTGTTGATTGAAATTTTTTAAAGTCTATCTTCCTAATTTGAAGTCGAATCTCATTATTTCTTATACATTTGAGTGAGTTTGCAGCTAACTTTGTCAGCAATCGTCGATTTACTTCCATTGAAGCCCATTGAGGTCGATTGTCACTTTGTATCGATTGGAAATTTTCAAAGTCTATCTTCCTAATTTGGAGTCGAATCTCATTAATTCTTATATATTTGAGTGAGTTTGCAACTAACTTTGTCAGCAATCGTCGCTCTACCTCCATTGAAGCCCATTGAGGTCGATTGTCACTTTGTGTTGATTGAAAATTTTTAAAGTCCATCTTCCTAATTTGAAGTCGAATCTCATTAATTCTTATACATTTGAGTGAGTTTGCAACTATTTGTCAGCAATCGTCGCTTTACCTCCATTGAAGCCGATTGAGGTCGATTGTCACTTTGTGTTGATTGAAAATTTTTAAAGTCTATCTTCCTAATTTGAAGTCGAATCTCATTATTTCTTATACATTTGAGTGAGTTTGCAGCTAACTTTGTCAGCAATCGTCGATTTACTTCCATTGAAGCCCATTGAGGTCGATTGTCACTTTGTATCGATTGGGAATTTTCAAAGTCTATCTTCCTAATTTGGAGTCGAATCTCATTATTTCTTATACATTTGAGTGAGTTTGCAGCTTACTTTGTCAGCAATCGTCGATTTACTTCCATTGAAGCCCATTTAGGTCGATTGTCACTTTGTATCGATTGTAAATTTTCAAAGTCTGTCTTCCTAATTTGAAATCGAATCTAATTAATTCTCATATATTTGAGTGAGTTTGCAACTAACTTTCTCAGCAATCGTCGATTTACTTCCATTGAAGCCAACTAAGGTCGATTGTCACTTTGTATTGATTGGAAATTTTCAAAGTCTATCTTCCTAATTTGAAGTCGAATCTCATTAATTCTTATTTATTTGAGTGAGTTTGCAACTAACTTTGTCAGCAATCGTCGATTTACTTCCAATGAAGCCCATTGAGGTCGATTTTCACTTTGTATTGATTGGAAATTTTCAAAGTCTATCTTCCTAATTTGAAATCGAATCTAATTAATTCTCATATATTTGAGTGAGTTTGCAACTAACTTTCTCAGCAATCGTCGATTTACTTCCATTGAAGCCAACTAAGATCGATTGTCACTTTTTGTTGATCGAAAATCTTTAAAGTCTATCTTCCTAATTTGAAGTCGAATCTCATTATTTCTTATACATTTGAGTGAGTTTGCAGCTAACTTTGTCAGCAATCGTCGATTTACTTCCATTGAAGCCCATTCAGGTCGATTGTCACTTTGTATCGATTGTAAATTTTCAAAGTCTGTCTTCCTAATTTGAAGTCGAATCTCATTAATTCTTATTTATTTGAGTGAGTTCGCAACTAACTTTGTCAGCAATCGTCGATTTACTTCCAATGAAGCCCATTGAGGTCGATTGTCACTTTGTGTTGATTGAAAATTTTTAAAGTCTGTCTTCCTAATTTGCAGTCGAATCTCATTAATTCTTATTTATTTGAGTGAGTTTGCAACTAACTTTGTCAGCAATCGTCGATTTACTTCCAATGAAGCCCATTGAGGTCGATTTTCACTTTGTATTGATTGGAAATTTTCAAAGTCTATCTTCCTAATTTGAAATCGAATCTAATTAATTCTCATATATTTGAGTGAGTTTGCAACTAACTTTCTCAGCAATCGTCGATTTACTTCCATTGAAGCCAACTAAGGTCGATTGTCACTTTGTGTTGATCGAAAATTTTTAGAGTCTATCTTCCTAATTTGAAGTCAAATCTCATTAATTCTTATACATTTGAGTGAGTTTGCAACTAACTTTGTCAGCAATCGTCGCTTTACCTCCATTGAAGCCCATTGAGGTTGATTGTCACTTTGTGTTGATTGAAAATTTTTAAGGTCTATCTTCCTAATTTGAAGTCGAATCTCATTATTTCCTATACATTTGAGTGAGTTTGCAGCTAACTTTGTCAGCAATCGTCGATTTACATCCATTGAAGCCCATTGAGGTCGATTGTCACTTTGTATCGATTGGAAATTTTCAAAGTCTATCTTCCTAATTTGAAGTCGAATCTCATTATTTCTTATACATTCGAGTGAGTTTGCAGCTAACTTTGTCAGCAATCGTCGATTTACTTTCATTGAAGCCCATTGAGGTCGATTGTCACTTTTTATCGATTGGAAATTTTCAAAGTCTATCTTCCTAATTTGAAGTCGAATCTCATTAATTCTTATATATTTGAGTGAGTTTGCAACTAACTCTGTCAGCAATCGTCGTATTACTTCCATTGAAGCCCATTGAGGTCGATTGTCACTTTGTATTGATTGGAAACTTTTAAAGTCTATCTTCCTAATTTACAGTCGAATCTCATTAATTCTTATATATTTGAGTGAGTTTGCAACTAACTTTGTCAGCAATCGTCGTATTACTTCCATTGAAGCCCATTGAGGTCGATTGTCACTTTGTATTGATTGGAAACTTTTAAAGTCTATCTTCCTAATTTACAGTCGAATCTCATTAATTCTTATACATTTGAGTGAGTTTGCAACTAACTTTGTCAGCAATCGTCGCTTTACCTCCATTGAAGCCCATTGAGGTCGATTGTCACTTTGTGTTGATTGAAAATTTTTAAAGTCTATCTGCCTAATTTGAAGTCGAATCTCATTATTTCTTATACATTTGAGTGAGTTTGCAAATAACTTTGTCAGCAATCGTCGATTTACTTCCATTGAAGCCCATTGAGGTCGATTGTCACTTTGTATCGATTGTAAATTTTCAAAGTCTGTCTTCCTAATTTGAAATCGAATCTAATTAATTCTCATATATTTGAGTGAGTTTGCAACTAACTTTCTCAGCAATCGTCGATTTACTTCCATTGAAGCCAACTAAGGTCGATTGTCACTTTGTGTTGATCGAAAATTTTTAAAGTCTATCTCCCTAATTTGATGTCGAATCTTATTATTTCTTATACATTTGAGTGAGTTTGCAGCTAACTTGTCAGCAATCGTCGATTTACTTCCATTGAAGCCCATTGAGGTCGATTGTCACTTTGTATCGATTGGAAATTTTCAAAGTCTATCTTCCTAATTTGAAGTCGAATCTCATTAATTCTTATACATTTGAGTGAGTTTGCAACTAACTTTGTCAGCAATCGTCGCTTTACCTCCATTGAAGCCCATTGAGGTCGATTGTCACTTTGTGTTGATTGAAAATTTTCAAAGTCTATCTTCCTAATTTGAAGTCGAATCTCATTATTTCTTATACATTTGAGTGAGTTTGCAGCTAACTTTGTCAGCAATCGTCGATTTACTTCCATTGAAGCCCATTGAGGTCGATTGTCACTTTGTATCGATTGGAAATTTTCAAAGTCTATCTTCCTAATTTGGAGTCGAATCTCATTAATTCTCATATATTTGAGTGAGTTTGCAACTAACTTTGTCAGCAATCGTCGCTTTACCTCCATTGAAGCCCATTGAGGTCGATTGTCACTTTGTGTTGATTGAAAATTTTTAAAGTCTATCTTCCTAATTTGAAGTCGAATCTCATTAATTCTTATAGATTTGAGTGAGTTTGCAACTAACTTTGTCAGCAATCGTCGCTTTACCTCCATTGAAGCCCATTGAGGTCGATTGTCACTTTGTGTTGATTGAAAATTTTTAAAGTCTATCTTCCTAATTTGAAGTCGAATCTCATTATTTCTTATACATTTGAGTGAGTTTGCAGCTAACTTTTTCAGCAATCGTCGATTTACTTCCATTGAAGTCCATTGAGGTCGATTGTCACTTTGTATCGATTGAAAATTTTTAAAGTCTATCTTCCTAATTTGAAGTCGAATCTCATTATTTCTTATACATTTGAGTGAGTTTGCAGCTAACTTTGTCAGCAATCGTCGATTTACTTCCATTGAAGCCCATTGAGGTCGATTGTCACTTTGTATTGATTGGAAATTTTCAAAGTCTATCTTCCTAATTTGGAGTCGAATCTCATTAATTCTCATATATTTGAGTGAGTTTGCAACTAACTTTGTCAGCAATCGTCGATTTACTTCCAATGAAGCCCATTGAGGTCGATTGTCACTTTGTATTGATTGGAAATTTTCAAAGTCTATCTTCCTAATTTGGAGTCGAATCTCATTAATTCTTATTTATTTGAGTGAGTTTGCAACTAACTTTGTCAGCAATCGTCGATTTACTTCCATTGAAGCCAACTAAGGTCGATTGTCACTTTGTGTTGATCGAAAATCTTTAAAGTCTATCTTCCTAATTTGAAGTCGAATCTCATTATTTCTTATACATTTGAGTGAGTTTGCAGCTAACTTTGTCAGCAATCGTCGATTTACTTCCGTTGAAGCCCATTGAGGTCGATTGTCACTTTGTATCGATTGTAAATTTTCAAAGTCTGTCTTCCTAATTTGAAGTCGAATCTCACTAATTCTTATTTATTTGAGTGAGTTTGCAACTAACTTTGTCAGCAATCGTCGATTTACTTCCAATGAAGCCCATTGAGGTCGATTTTCACTTTGTATTGATTGGAAATTTTCAAAGTCTATCTTCCTAATTTGAAATCGAATCTAATTAATTCTCATATATTTGAGTGAGTTTGCAACTAACTTTCTCAGCAATCGTCGATTTACTTCCATTGAAGCCAACTAAGGTCGATTGTCACTTTGTGTTGATCGAAAATCTTTAAAGTCTATCTTCCTAATTTGAAGTCGAATCTCATTATTTCTTATACATTTGAGTGAGTTTGCAGCTAACTTTGTCAGCAATCGTCGATTTACTTCCATTGAAGCCCATTCAGGTCGATTGTCACTTTGTATCGATTGTAAATTTTCAAAGTCTGTCTTCCTAATTTGAAGTCGAATCTCATTAATTCTTATTTATTTGAGTGAGTTCGCAACTAACTTTGTCAGCAATCGTCGATTTACTTCCAATGAAGCCCATTGAGGTCGATTGTCACTTTGTGTTGATTGAAAATTTTTAAAGTCTGTCTTCCTAATTTGAAGTCGAATCTCATTAATTCTTATTTATTTGAGTGACTTTGCAACTAACTTTGTCAGCAATCGTCGATTTACTTCCAATGAAGCCCATTGAGGTCGATTTTCACTTTGTATTGATTGGAAATTTTCAAAGTCTATCTTCCTAATTTGAAATCGAATCTAATTAATTCTCATATATTTGAGTGAGTTTGCAACTAACTTTCTCAGCAATCGTCGATTTACTTCCATTGAAGCCAACTAAGGTCGATTGTCACTTTGTGTTGATCGAAAATTTTTAGAGTCTATCTTCCTAATTTGAAGTCAAATCTCATTAATTCTTATACATTTGAGTGAGTTTGCAACTAACTTTGTCAGCAATCGTCGCTTTACCTCCATTGAAGCCCATTGAGGTTGATTGTCACTTTGTGTTGATTGAAAATTTTTAAGGTCTATCTTCCTAATTTGAAGTCGAATCTCATTATTTCCTATACATTTGAGTGAGTTTGCAGCTAACTTTGTCAGCAATCGTCGATTTACATCCATTGAAGCCCATTGAGGTCGATTGTCACTTTGTATCGATTGGAAATTTTCAAAGTCTATCTTCCTAATTTGAAGTCGAATCTCATTATTTCTTATACATTCGAGTGAGTTTGCAGCTAACTTTGTCAGCAATCGTCGATTTACTTTCATTGAAGCCCATTGAGGTCGATTGTCACTTTTTATCGATTGGAAATTTTCAAAGTCTATCTTCCTAATTTGAAGTCGAATCTCATTAATTCTTATATATTTGAGTGAGTTTGCAACTAACTCTGTCAGCAATCGTCGTATTACTTCCATTGAAGCCCATTGAGGTCGATTGTCACTTTGTATTGATTGGAAACTTTTAAAGTCTATCTTCCTAATTTACAGTCGAATCTCATTAATTCTTATATATTTGAGTGAGTTTGCAACTAACTTTGTCAGCAATCGTCGTATTACTTCCATTGAAGCCCATTGAGGTCGATTGTCACTTTGTATTGATTGGAAACTTTTAAAGTCTATCTTCCTAATTTACAGTCGAATCTCATTAATTCTTATACATTTGAGTGAGTTTGCAACTAACTTTGTCAGCAATCGTCGCTTTAACTCCATTGAAGCCCATTGAGGTCGATTGTCACTTTGTGTTGATTGAAAATTTTTAAAGTCTATCTGCCTAATTTGAAGTCGAATCTCATTATTTCTTATACATTTGAGTGAGTTTGCAAATAACTTTGTCAGCAATCGTCGATTTACTTCCATTGAAGCCCATTGAGGTCGATTGTCACTTTGTATCGATTGTAAATTTTCAAAGTCTGTCTTCCTAATTTGAAATCGAATCTAATTAATTCTCATATATTTGAGTGAGTTTGCAACTAACTTTCTCAGCAATCGTCGATTTACTTCCATTGAAGCCAACTAAGGTCGATTGTCACTTTGTGTTGATCGAAAATTTTTAAAGTCTATCTCCCTAATTTGATGTCGAATCTTATTATTTCTTATACATTTGAGTGAGTTTGCAGCTAACTTGTCAGCAATCGTCGATTTACTTCCATTGAAGCCCATTGAGGTCGATTGTCACTTTGTATCGATTGGAAATTTTCAAAGTCTATCTTCCTAATTTGAAGTCGAATCTCATTAATTCTTATACATTTGAGTGAGTTTGCAACTAACTTTGTCAGCAATCGTCGCTTTACCTCCATTGAAGCCCATTGAGGTCGATTGTCACTTTGTGTTGATTGAAAATTTTCAAAGTCTATCTTCCTAATTTGAAGTCGAATCTCATTATTTCTTATACATTTGAGTGAGTTTGCAGCTAACTTTGTCAGCAATCGTCGATTTACTTCCATTGAAGCCCATTGAGGTCGATTGTCACTTTGTATCGATTGGAAATTTTCAAAGTCTATCTTCCTAATTTGGAGTCGAATCTCATTAATTCTCATATATTTGAGTGAGTTTGCAACTAACTTTCTCAGCAATCGTCGATTTACTTCCATTGAAGCCAACTAAGGTCGATTGTCACTTTGTGTTGATCGAAAATTTTTAAAGTCTATCTCCCTAATTTGATGTCGAATCTCATTATTTCTTATATATTTGAGTGAGTTTGCAACTAACTTTGTCAGCAATCGTCGCTTTACCTCCATTGAAGCCCATTGAGGTCGATTGTCACTTTGTGTTGATTGAAAATTTTTAAAGTCTATCTGCCTAATTTGAAGTCGAATCTCATTATTTCTTATACATTTGAGTGAGTTTGCAAATAACTTTGTCAGCAATCGTCGATTTACTTCCATTGAAGCCCATTGAGGTCGATTGTCACTTTGTATCGATTGTAAATTTTCAAAGTCTGTCTTCCTAATTTGAAGTCGAATCTCATTAATTCTTATTTATTTGAGTGAGTTTGCAACTAACTTTGTCAGCAATCGTCGATTTACTTCCAATGAAGCCCATTGAGGTCGATTTTCACTTTGTATTGATTGGAAATTTTCAAAGTCTATCTTCCTAATTTGAAATCGAATCTAATTAATTCTCATATATTTGAGTGAGTTTGCAACTAACTTCCTCAGCAATCGTCCATTTACTTCCATTGAAGCCAACTAAGGTCGATTGTCACTTTGTGTTGATCGGAAATTTTTAAAGTCTATCTCCCTAATTTGATGTCGAATCTCATTATTTCTTATACATTTGAGTGAGTTTGCAGCTAACTTGTCAGCAATCGTCGATTTACTTCCATTGAAGCCCATTGGGGTCGATTGTCACTTTGTATCGATTGGAAATTTTCAAAGTCTATCTTCCTAATTTGTAGTCGAATCTCATTAATTCTTATACATTTGAGTGAGTTTGCAACTAACTTTGTCAGCAATCGTCGCTTTACCTCCATTGAAGCCCATTGAGGTCGATTGTCACTTTGTTTTGATTGAAAATTTTTAAAGTCTATCTTCCTAATTTGAAGTCGAATCTCATTATTTCTTATACATTTGAGTGAGTTTGCAGCTAACTTTGTCAGCAATCGTCGATTTACTTCCATTGAAGCCCATTGAGGTCGATTGTCACTTTGTATCGATTGGAAATTTTCAAAGTCTATCTTCCTAATTTGGAGTCGAATCTCATTAATTCTTATATATTTGAGTGAGTTTGCAACTAACTTTGTCAGCAATCGTCGCTTTACCTCCATTGAAGCCCATTGAGGTCGATTGTCACTTTGTGTTGATTGAAAATTTTTAAAGTCTATCTTCCTAATTTGAAGTCGAATCTCATTAATTCTTATACATTTGAGTGAGTTTGCAACTAACTTTGTCAGCAATCATCGCTTTACCTCCATTGAAGCCCATTGAGGTCGATTGTCACTTTGTGTTGATTGAAAATTTTTAAAGTCTATCTTCCTAATTTGAAGTCGAATCTCATTATTTCTTATACATTTGAGTGAGTTTGCAGCTAACTTTGTCAGCAATCGTCGATTTACTTCCATTGAAGCCCATTGAGGTCGATTGTCCCTTTGTATTGATCGAAAATTTTCAAAGTCTATCTTCCTAATTTGCAGTCGAATCTCATTAATTCTTATATATTTGAGTGAGTTTGCAGCTAACGTCGTCAGCAATCGTCGATTCACTTCCATTGAAGCCCATTGAGGTCGATTGTCACTTTGTATCGATTGGAAATTTTCAAAGTCTATCTTCCTAATTTGAAGTCGAATTCCATTAATTCTTATACATTCGAGTGAGTTTGCAACTAACTTTGTCAGCAATCGTCGCTTTACCTCCATTGAAGCCCATTGAGGTCGATTGTCACTTTGTGTTGATTGAAAATTTTTAAAGTCTATCTTCCTAATTTGAAGTCGAATCTCATTATTTCTTATACATTTGAGTGAGTTTGCAGCTAACTTTGTCAGCAATCGTCGATTTACTTCCATTGAAGCTCATTGAGGTCGATTGTCACTTTGTATCGATTGGAAATTTTCAAAGTCTATCTTCCTAATTTGGAGTCGAATCTCAGTAATTCTTATATATTTGAGTGAGTTTGCAACTAACTTTGTCAGCAATCGTCGCTTTACCTCCATTGAAGCCCATTGAGGTCGATTGTCACTTTGTGTTGATTGAAAATTTTTAAAGTCTATCTGCCTAATTTGAAGTCGAATCTCATTATTTCTTATACATTTGAGTGAGTTTGCAAATAACTTTGTCACCAATCGTCGATTTACTTCCATTGAAGCCCATTGAGTTCGATTGTCACTTTGTATCGATTGTAAATTTTCAAAGTCTGTCTTCCTAATTTGAAATCGAATCTAATTAATTCTCATATATTTGAGTGAGTTTGCAACTAACTTTCTCAGCAATCGTCGATTTACTTCCATTGAAGCCAACTAAGGTCGATTGTCACTTTGTATTGATTGGAAATTTTCAAAGTCTATCTTCCTAATTTGGAGTCGAATCTCATTAATTCTTATTTATTTGAGTGAGTTTGCAACTAACTTTGTCAGCAATCGTCGATTTACTTCCAATGAAGCCCATTGAGGTCAATTGTCACTTTGTATTGATTGGAAATTTTCAAAGTCTATCTTCCTAATTTGGAGTCGAATCTCATTAATTCTTATATATTTGAGTGAGTTTGCAACTAACTTTGTCAGCAATCGTTGATTTACTTCCAATGAAGCCCATTGAGGTCGATTTTCACTTTGTATTGATTGGAAATTTTCAAAGTCTATCTTCCTAATTTGAAATCGAATCTAATTAATTCTCATATATTTGAGTGAGTTTGCAACTAACTTTCTCAGCAATCGTCGATTTACTTCCATTGAAGCCAACTAAGGTCGATTGTCACTTTGTGTTGATCGAAAATTTTTAGAGTCTATCTTCCTACTTTGATGTCGAATCTCATTATTTCTTATACATTTGAGTGAGTTTGCAACTAACTTTGTCAGCAATCGTCGCTTTACCTCCATTGAAGCCCATTGAGGTCGATTGTCACTTTGTGTTGATTGAAAATTTTTAAAGTCTATCTTCCTAATTTGAAGTCGACTCTCATTATTTCTTATACATTTGAGTGAGTTTGCAGCTAACTTTGTCAGCAATCGTCGATTTACTTCCATTGAAGCCCATTGAGGTCGATTGTCACTTTGTATCGATTGGAAATTTTCAAAGTCTATCTTCCTAATTTGGAGTCGAATCTCATTATTTCTTATACATTTGAGTGAGTTTGCAACTAACTTTCTCAGCAATCGTCGATTTACTTCCATTGAAGCCAACTAAGGTCGATTGTCACTTTGTGTTGATCGAAAATTTTTAAAGTCTATCTCCCTAATTTGATGTCGAATCTCATTATTTCTTATATATTTGAGTGAGTTTGCAACTAACTTTGTCAGCAATCGTCGCTTTACCTCCATTGAAGCCCATTGAGGTCGATTGTCACTTTGTGTTGATTGAAAATTTTTAAAGTCTATCTGCCTAATTTGAAGTCGAATCTCATTATTTCTTATACATTTGAGTGAGTTTGCAAATAACTTTGTCAGCAATCGTCGATTTACTTCCATTGAAGCCCATTGAGGTCGATTGTCACTTTGTATCGATTGTAAATTTTCAAAGTGTGTCTTCCTAATTTGAAGTCGAATCTCATTAATTCTTATTTATTTGAGTGAGTTTGCAACTAACTTTGTCAGCAATCGTCGATTTACTTCCAATGAAGTCCATTGAGGTCGATTTTCACTTTGTATTGATTGGAAATTTTCAAAGTCTATCTTCCTAATTTGAAATCGAATCTAATTAATTCTCATATATTTGAGTGAGTTTGCAACTAACTTCCTCAGCAATCGTCCATTTACTTCCATTGAAGCCAACTAAGGTCGATTGTCACTTTGTGTTGATCGGAAATTTTTAAAGTCTATCTCCCTAATTTGATGTCGAATCTCATTATTTCTTATACATTTGAGTGAGTTTGCAGCTAACTTGTCAGCAATCGTCGATTTACTTCCATTGAAGCCCATTGGGGTCGATTGTCACTTTGTTTTGATTGAAAATTTTTAAAGTCTATCTTCCTAATTTGAAGTCGAATCTCATTATTTCTTATACATTTGAGTGAGTTTGCAGCTAACTTTGTCAGCAATCGTCGATTTACTTCCATTGAAGCCCATTGAGGTCGATTGTCACTTTGTATCGATTGGAAATTTTCAAAGTCTATCTTCCTAATTTGGAGTCGAATCTCATTAATTCTTATATATTTGAGTGAGTTTGCAACTAACTTTGTCAGCAATCGTCGCTTTACCTCCATTGAAGCCCATTGAGGTCGATTGTCACTTTGTGTTGATTGAAAATTTTTAAAGTCTATCTTCCTAATTTGAAGTCGAATCTCATTAATTCTTATACATTTGAGTGAGTTTGCAACTAACTTTGTCAGCAATCGTCGCTTTACCTCCATTGAAGCCCATTGGGGTCGATTGTCACTTTGTTTTGATTGAAAATTTTTAAAGTCTATCTTCCTAATTTGAAGTCGAATCTCATTATTTCTTATACATTTGAGTGAGTTTGCAGCTAACTTTGTCAGCAATCGTCGATTTACTTCCATTGAAGCCCATTGAGGTCGATTGTCACTTTGTATCGATTGGAAATTTTCAAAGTCTATCTTCCTAATTTGGAGTCGAATCTCATTAATTCTTATATATTTGAGTGAGTTTGCAACTAACTTTGTCAGCAATCGTCGCTTTACCTCCATTGAAGCCCATTGAGGTCGATTGTCACTTTGTGTTGATTGAAAATTTTTAAAGTCTATCTTCCTAATTTGAAGTCGAATCTCATTAATTCTTATACATTTGAGTGAGTTTGCAACTAACTTTGTCAGCAATCGTCGCTTTACCTCCATTGAAGCCCATTGAGGTCGATTGTCACTTTGTTTTGATTGAAAATTTTTAAAGTCTATCTTCCTAATTTGAAGTCGAATCTCATTATTTCTTATACATTTGAGTGAGTTTGCAGCTAACTTTGTCAGCAATCGTCGATTTACTTCCATTGAAGCCCATTGAGGTCGATTGTCACTTTGTATCGATTGGAAATTTTCAAAGTCTATCTTCCTAATTTGGAGTCGAATCTCATTAATTCTTATATATTTGAGTGAGTTTGCAACTAACTTTGTCAGCAATCGTCGCTTTACCTCCATTGAAGCCCATTGAGGTCGATTGTCACTTTGTGTTGATTGAAAATTTTTAAAGTCTATCTTCCTAATTTGAAGTCGAATCTCATTAATTCTTATACATTTGAGTGAGTTTGCAACTAACTTTGTCAGCAATCGTCGCTTTACCTCCATTGAAGCCCATTGAGGTCGATTGTCACTTTGTGTTGATTGAAAATTTTTAAAGTCTATCTTCCTAATTTGAAGTCGAATCTCATTATTTCTTATACATTTGAGTGAGTTTGCAGCTAACTTTGTCAGCAATCGTCGATTTACTTCCATTGAAGCCCATTGAGGTCGATTGTCCCTTTGTATTGATCGAAAATTTTCAAAGTCTATCTTCCTAATTTGCAGTCGAATCTCATTAATTCTTATATATTTGAGTGAGTTTGCAGCTAACGTCGTCAGCAATCGTCGATTCACTTCCATTGAAGCCCATTGAGGTCGATTGTCACTTTGTATCGATTGGAAATTTTCAAAGTCTATCTTCCTAATTTGAAGTCGAATTTCATTAATTCTTATACATTCGAGTGAGTTTGCAACTAACTTTGTCAGCAATCGTCGCTTTACCTCCATTGAAGCCCATTGAGGTCGATTGTCACTTTGTGTTGATTGAAAATTTTTAAAGTCTATCTTCCTAATTTGAAGTCGAATCTCATTATTTCTTATACATTTGAGTGAGTTTGCAGCTAACTTTGTCAGCAATCGTCGATTTACTTCCATTGAAGCTCATTGAGGTCGATTGTCACTTTGTATCGATTGGAAATTTTCAAAGTCTATCTTCCTAATTTGAAGTCGAATCTCATTAATTCTTATTTATTTGAGTGAGTTTGCAACTAACTTTGTCAGCAATCGTCGATTTACTTCCAATGAAGCACATTGAGGTCGATTTTCACTTTGTATTGATTGGAAATTTTCAAAGTCTATCTTCCTAATTTGAAATCGAATCTAATTAATTCTCATATATTTGAGTGAGTTTGCAACTAACTTCCTCAGCAATCGTCCATTTACTTCCATTGAAGCCAACTAAGGTCGATTGTCACTTTGTGTTGATCGGAAATTTTTAAAGTCTATCTCCCTAATTTGATGTCGAATCTCATTATTTCTTATACATTTGAGTGAGTTTGCAGCTAACTTGTCAGCAATCGTCGATTTACTTCCATTGAAGCCCATTGGGGTCGATTGTCACTTTGTATCGATTGGAAATTTTCAAAGTCTATCTTCCTAATTTGAAGTCGAATCTCATTATTTCTTATACATTTGAGTGAGTTTGCAGCTAACTTTGTCAGCAATCGTCGATTTACTTCCATTGAAGCCCATTGAGGTCGATTGTCACTTTGTATCGATTGGAAATTTTCAAAGTCTATCTTCCTAATTTGGAGTCGAATCTCATTAATTCTTATATATTTGAGTGAGTTTGCAACTAACTTTGTCAGCAATCGTCGCTTTACCTCCATTGAAGCCCATTGAGGTCGATTGTCACTTTGTGTTGATTGAAAATTTTTAAAGTCTATCTTCCTAATTTGAAGTCGAATCTCATTAATTCTTATACATTTGAGTGAGTTTGCAACTAACTTTGTCAGCAATCGTCGCTTTACCTCCATTGAAGCCCATTGAGGTCGATTGTCACTTTGTGTTGATTGAAAATTTTTCAAGTCTATCTTCCTAATTTGAAGTCGAATCTCATTATTTCTTATACATTTGAGTGAGTTTGCAGCTAACTTTGTCAGCAATCGTCGATTTACTTCCATTGAAGCCCATTGAGGTCGATTGTCCCTTTGTATTGATCGAAAATTTTCAAAGTCTATCTTCCTAATTTGCAGTCGAATCTCATTAATTCTTATATATTTGAGTGAGTTTGCAGCTAACGTCGTCAGCAATCGTCGATTCACTTCCATTGAAGCCCATTGAGGTCGATTGTCACTTTGTATCGATTGCAAATTTTCAAAGTCTATCTTCCTAATTTGAAGTCGAATTTCATTAATTCTTATACATTCGAGTGAGTTTGCAACTAACTTTGTCAGCAATCGTCGCTTTACCTCCATTGAAGCCCATTGAGGTCGATTGTCACTTTGTGTTGATTGAAAATTTTTAAAGTCTATCTTCCTAATTTGAAGTCGAATCTCATTATTTCTTATACATTTGAGTGAGTTTGCAGCTAACTTTGTCAGCAATCGTCGATTTACTTCCATTGAAGCTCATTGAGGTCGATTGTCACTTTGTATCGATTGGAAATTTTCAAAGTCTATCTTCCTAATTTGGAGTCGAATCTCAGTAATTCTTATATATTTGAGTGAGTTTGCAACTAACTTTGTCAGCAATCGTCGCTTTACCTCCATTGAAGCCCATTGAGGTCGATTGTCACTTTGTGTTGATTGAAAATTTTTAAAGTCTATCTGCCTAATTTGAAGTCGAATCTCATTATTTCTTATACATTTGAGTGAGTTTGCAAATAACTTTGTCAGCAATCGTCGATTTACTTCCATTGAAGCCCATTGAGTTCGATTGTCACTTTGTATCGATTGTAAATTTCCAAAGTCTGTCTTCCTAATTTGAAATCGAATCTAATTAATTCTCATATATTTGAGTGAGTTTGCAACTAACTTTCTCAGCAATCGTCGATTTACTTCCATTGAAGCCAACTAAGGTCGATTGTCACTTGGTGTTGATCGAAAATTTTTAAAGTCTATCTCCCTAATTTGATGTCGAATCTTATTATTTCTTATACATTTGAGTGAGTTTGCAGCTAACTTGTCAGCAATCGTCGATTTACTTCCATGGAAGCCCATTGAGGTCGATTGTCACTTTGTATCGATTGGAAATTTTCAAAGTCTATCTTCCTAATTTGAAGTCGAATCTCATTAATTCTTATACATTTGAGTGAGTTTGCAAATAACTTTGTCAGCAATCGTCGATTTACTTCCATTGAAGCCCATTGAGGTCGATTGTCACTTTGTATCGATTGTAAATTTTCAAAGTCTGTCTTCCTAATTTGAAATCGAATCTAATTAATTCTCATATATTTGAGTGAGTTTGCAACTAACTTTCTCAGCAATCGTCGATTTACTTCCATTGAAGCCAACTAAGGTCGATTGTCACTTTGTGTTGATCGAAAATTTTTAAAGTCTATCTCCCTAATTTGATGTCGAATCTTATTATTTCTTATACATTTGAGTGAGTTTGCAGCTAACTTGTCAGCAATCGTCGATTTACTTCCATTGAAGCCCATTGAGGTCGATTGTCACTTTGTATCGATTGGAAATTTTCAAAGTCTATCTTCCTAATTTGAAGTCGAATCTCATTAATTCTTATACATTTGAGTGAGTTTGCAACTAACTTTGTCATCAATCGTCGCTTTACCTCCATTGAAGCCCATTGAGGTCGATTGTCACTTTGTGTTGATTGAAAATTTTTAAAATCTATCTTCCTAATTTGAAGTCGAATCTCATTATTTCTTATACATTTGAGTGAGTTTGCAGCTAACTTTGTCAGCAATCGTCGATTTACTTCCATTGAAGCCCATTGAGGTCGATAGTCACTTTGTATCGATTGGAAATTTTCAAAGTCTATCTTCCTAATTTGAAGTCGAATCTCATTAATTCTTATATATTTGAGTGAGTTTGTAACTAACTTTGTCAGCAATCGTCGATTTACTTCCATTGAAGCCCATTGAGGTCGATTGTCACTTTGAGTTGATTGGAAATTTTCAAAGTCTATCTTCCTAATTTGAAGTCGAATCTTATTATTTCTTATACATTTGAGTGAGTTTGCAGCTAACTTGTCAGCAATCGTCGATTTACTTCCATTGAAGCCCATTGAGGTCGATTGTCACTTTGTATCGATTGGAAATTTTCAAAGTCTATCTTCCTAATTTGATGTCGAATCTTATTATTTCTTATACATTTGAGTGAGTTTGCAGCTAACTTGTCAGCAATCGTCGATTTACTTCCATTGAAGCCCATTGAGGTCGATTGTCACTTTGTATCGATTGGAAATTTTCAAAGTCTATCTTCCTAATTTGAAGTCGAATCTCATTAATTCTTATACATTTGAGTGAGTTTGCAACTAACTTTGTCATCAATCGTCGCTTTACCTCCATTGAAGCCCATTGAGGTCGATTGTCACTTTGTGTTGATTGAAAATTTTTAAAATCTATCTTCCTAATTTGAAGTCGAATCTCATTATTTCTTATACATTTGAGTGAGTTTGCAGCTAACTTTGTCAGCAATCGTCGATTTACTTCCATTGAAGCCCATTGAGGTCGATAGTCACTTTGTATCGATTGGAAATTTTCAAAGTCTATCTTCCTAATTTGAAGTCGAATCTCATTAATTCTTATATATTTGAGTGAGTTTGTAACTAACTTTGTCAGCAATCGTCGATTTACTTCCATTGAAGCCCATTGAGGTCGATTGTCACTTTGAGTTGATTGGAAATTTTCAAAGTCTATCTTCCTGATTTGAAGTTGAATCTTATTAATTCTTATATATTTGAGTGAGTTTGCAACTAACTTTGTCAGCAATCGTCGCTTTACCTCCATTGAAGCCCATTGAGGTCGATTGTCACTTTGTGTTGATTGAAAATTTTTAAAGTCTATCTTCCTAATTTGAAGTCGAATCTCATTATTTCTTATACATTTGAGTGAGTTTGCAGCTAACTTTGTCAGCAATCGTCGATTTACTTCCATTGAAGCCCATTGAGGTCGATTGTCACTTTGTATCGATTGGGAATTTTCAAAGTCTATCTTCCTAATTTGAAGTCGAATCTCATTAATTCTTATTTATTTGAGTGAGTTTGCAACTAACTTTGTCAGCAATCGTCGATTTACTTCCAATGAAGCCCATTGAGGTCGATTGTCACTTTGTATTGATTGGAAATTTTCAAAGTCTATCTTCCTAATTTGGAGTCGAATCTCATTAATTCTTATATATTTGAGTGAGTTTGCAACTAACTTTCTCAGCAATCGTCGATTTACTTCCATTGAAGCCAACTAAGGTCGATTGTCACTTTGTGTTGATCGAAAATTTTTAAAGTCTATCTTCCTAATTTGAAGTCGAATCTCATTATTTCTTATACATTTGAGTGAGTTTGCAGCTAACTTTGTCAACAATCGTCGATTTACTTCCATTGAAGCCCATTGAGGTCGATTGTCACTTTGTATCGATTGTAAATTTTCAAAGTCTGTCTTCCTAATTTGAAGTCGAATCTCATTAATTCTTATTTATTTGAGTGAGTTCGCAACTAACTTTGTCAGCAATCGTCGATTTACTTCCAATGAAGCCCATTGAGGTCGATTGTCACTTTGTGTTGATTGAAAATTTTTAAAGTCTGTCTTCCTAATTTGAAGTCGAATCTCATTAATTCTTATTTATTTGAGTGAGTTTGCAACTAACTTTGTCAGCAATCGTTGATTTACTTCCAATGAAGCCCATTGAGGTCGATTTCCACTTTGTATTGATTGGAAATTTTCAAAGTCTATCTTCCTAATTTGAAATCGAATCTAATTAATTCTCATATATTTGAGTGAGTTTGCAACTAACTTTCTCAGCAATCGTCGATTTACTTCCATTGAAGCCAACTAAGGTCGATTGTCACTTTGTGTTGATTGAAAATTTTTAAAGTCTATCTTCCTAATTTGAAGTCGAATCTCATTAATTCTTATACATTTGAGTGAGTTTGCAACTAACTTTGTCAGCAATCGTCGCTTTACCTCCATTGAAGCCCATTGAGGTCGATTGTCACTTTAAGTTGATTGAAAATTTTTAAAGTCTATCTTCCTAATTTGAAGTCGAATCTCATTATTTCTTATACATTTGAGTGAGTTTGCAGCTAACTTTGTCAGCAATCGTCGATTTACTTCCATTGAAGCCCATTGAGGTCGATTGTCCCTTTGTATTGATCGAAAATTTTCAAAGTCTATCTTCCTAATTTGGAGTCGAATCTCAGTAATTCTTATATATTTGAGTGAGTTTGCAACTAACTTTGTCAGCAATCGTCGATTTACTTCCATTGAAGCTCATTGAGGTCGATTGTCACTTTGTATCGATTGTAAATTTTCAAAGTCTGTCTTCCTAATTTGAAGTCGAATCTCATTAATTCTTATTTATTTGAGTGAGTTCGCAACTAACTTTGTCAGCAATCGTCGATTTACTTCCATTGAAGCCAACTAAGGTCGATTGTCACTTTGTGTTGATCGAAAATTTTTAAAGTCTATCTCCCTAATTTGATGTCGAATCTTATTATTTCTTATACATTTGAGTGAGTTTGCAGCTAACTTGTCAGCAATCGTCGATTTACTTCCATTGAAGCCCATTGAGGTCGATTGTCACTTTGTATCGATTGGAAATTTTCAAAGTCTATCTTCCTAATTTGAAGTCGAATCTCATTAATTCTTATACATTTGAGTGAGTTTGCAACTAACTTTGTCATCAATCGTCGCTTTACCTCCATTGAAGCCCATTGAGGTCGATTGTCACTTTGTGTTGATTGAAAATTTTTAAAATCTATCTTCCTAATTTGAAGTCGAATCTCATTATTTCTTATACATTTGAGTGAGTTTGCAGCTAACTTTGTCAGCAATCGTCGATTTACTTCCATTGAAGCCCATTGAGGTCGATAGTCACTTTGTATCGATTGGAAATTTTCAAAGTCTATCTTCCTAATTTGAAGTCGAATCTCATTAATTCTTATATATTTGAGTGAGTTTGTAACTAACTTTGTCAGCAATCGTCGATTTACTTCCATTGAAGCCCATTGAGGTCGATTGTCACTTTGAGTTGATTGGAAATTTTCAAAGTCTATCTTCCTGATTTGAAGTTGAATCTTATTAATTCTTATATATTTGAGTGAGTTTGCAACTAACTTTGTCAGCAATCGTCGCTTTACCTCCATTGAAGCCCATTGAGGTCGATTGTCACTTTGTGTTGATTGAAAATTTTTAAAGTCTATCTTCCTAATTTGAAGTCGAATCTCATTATTTCTTATACATTTGAGTGAGTTTGCAGCTAACTTTGTCAGCAATCGTCGATTTACTTCCATTGAAGCCCATTGAGGTCGATTGTCACTTTGTATCGATTGGGAATTTTCAAAGTCTATCTTCCTAATTTGAAGTCGAATCTCATTAATTCTTATTTATTTGAGTGAGTTTGCAACTAACTTTGTCAGCAATCGTCGATTTACTTCCAATGAAGCCCATTGAGGTCGATTGTCACTTTGTATTGATTGGAAATTTTCAAAGTCTATCTTCCTAATTTGGAGTCGAATCTCATTAATTCTTATATATTTGAGTGAGTTTGCAACTAACTTTCTCAGCAATCGTCGATTTACTTCCATTGAAGCCAACTAAGGTCGATTGTCACTTTGTGTTGATCGAAAATTTTTAAAGTCTATCTTCCTAATTTGAAGTCGAATCTCATTATTTCTTATACATTTGAGTGAGTTTGCAGCTAACTTTGTCAGCAATCGTCGATTTACTTCCATTGAAGCCCATTGAGGTCGATTGTCACTTTGTATCGATTGTAAATTTTCAAAGTCTGTCTTCCTAATTTGAAGTCGAATCTCATTAATTCTTATTTATTTGAGTGAGTTCGCAACTAACTTTGTCAGCAATCGTCGATTTACTTCCAATGAAGCCCATTGAGGTCGATTGTCACTTTGTGTTGATTGAAAATTTTTAAAGTCTGTCTTCCTAATTTGAAGTCGAATCTCATTAATTCTTATTTATTTGAGTGAGTTTGCAACTAACTTTGTCAGCAATCGTTGATTTACTTCCAATGAAGCCCATTGAGGTCGATTTCCACTTTGTATTGATTGGAAATTTTCAAAGTCTATCTTCCTAATTTGAAATCGAATCTAATTAATTCTCATATATTTGAGTGAGTTTGCAACTAACTTTCTCAGCAATCGTCGATTTACTTCCATTGAAGCCAACTAAGGTCGATTGTCACTTTGTGTTGATTGAAAATTTTTAAAGTCTATCTTCCTAATTTGAAGTCGAATCTCATTAATTCTTATACATTTGAGTGAGTTTGCAACTAACTTTGTCAGCAATCGTCGCTTTACCTCCATTGAAGCCCATTGAGGTCGATTGTCACTTTGTGTTGATTGAAAATTTTTAAAGTCTATCTTCCTAATTTGAAGTCGAATCTCATTATTTCTTATACATTTGAGTGAGTTTGCAGCTAACTTTGTCAGCAATCGTCGATTTACTTCCATTGAAGCCCATTGAGGTCGATTGTCCCTTTGTATTGATCGAAAATTTTCAAAGTCTATCTTCCTAATTTGGAGTCGAATCTCAGTAATTCTTATATATTTGAGTGAGTTTGCAAATAACTTTGTCAGCAATCGTCGCTTTACCTCCATTGAAGCCCATTGAGGTCGATTGTCACTTTGTGTTGATTGAAAATTTTTAAAGTCTATCTGCCTAATTTGAAGTCGAATCTCATTATTTCTTATACATTTGAGTGAGTTTGCAAATAACTTTGTCAGCAATCGTCGATTTACTTCCATTGAAGCCCATTGAGTTCGATTGTCACTTTGTATCGATTGTAAATTTTCAAAGTCTGTCTTCCTAATTTGAAATCGAATCTAATTAATTCTCATATATTTGAGTGAGTTTGCAACTAACTTTCTCAGCAATCGTCGATTTACTTCCATTGAAGCCAACTAAGGTCGATTGTCACTTGGTGTTGATCGAAAATTTTTAAAGTCTATCTCCCTAATTTGATGTCGAATCTTATTATTTCTTATACATTTGAGTGAGTTTGCAGCTAACTTGTCAGCAATCGTCGATTTACTTCCATTGAAGCCCATTCAGGTCGATTGTCACTTTGTATCGATTGGAAATTTTCAAAGTCTATCTTCCTAATTTGAAGTCGAATCTCATTAATTCTTATACATTTGAGTGAGTTTGCAGCTAACTTTGTCAGCAATCGTCGCTTTACCTCCATTGAAGCCCATTGAGGTCGATTGTCACTTTGTATCGATTGTAAATTTTCAAAGTCTGTCTTCCCAATTTGAAGTCGAATCTCATTAATTCTTATTTATTTGAGTGAGTTTGCAACTAACTTTGTCAGCAATCGTCGATTTACTTCCAATGAAGCCCATTGAGGTCGATTTTCACTTTGTATTGATTGGAAATTTTCAAAGTCTATCTTCCTAATTTGAAATCGAATCTAATTAATTCTCATATATTTGAGTGAGTTTGCAACTAACTTTCTCAGCAATCGTCGATTTACTTCCATTGAAGCCAACTAAGGTCGATTGTCACTTTGTGTTGATCGAAAATTTTTAAAGTCTATCTCCCTAATTTGATGTCGAATCTTATTATTTCTTATACATTTGAGTGAGTTTGCAGCTAACTTGTCAGCAATCGTCGATTTACTTCCATTGAAGCCCATTGAGGTCGATTGTCACTTTGTATCGATTGGAAATTTTCAAAGTCTATCTTCCTAATTTGAAGTCGAATCTCATTAATTCTTATACATTTGAGTGAGTTTGCAACTAACTTTGTCATCAATCGTCGCTTTACCTCCATTGAAGCCCATTGAGGTCGATTGTCACTTTGTGTTGATTGAAAATTTTTAAAATCTATCTTCCTAATTTGAAGTTGAATCTCATTATTTCTTATACATTTGAGTGAGTTTGCAGCTAACTTTGTCAGCAATCGTCGATTTACTTCCATTGAAGCCCATTGAGGTCGATAGTCACTTTGTATCGATTGGAAATTTTCAAAGTCTATCTTCCTAATTTGAAGTCGAATCTCATTAATTCTTATATATTTGAGTGAGTTTGTAACTAACTTTGTCAGCAATCGTCGATTTACTTCCATTGATGCCCATTGAGGTCGATTGTCACTTTGAGTTGATTGGAAATTTTCAAAGTCTATCTTCCTGATTTGAAGTTGAATCTTATTAATTCTTATATATTTGAGTGAGTTTGCAACTAACTTTGTCAGCAATCGTCGCTTTACCTCCATTGAAGCCCATTGAGGTCGATTTCCACTTTGTGTTGATTGAAAATTTTTAAAGTCTATCTTCCTAATTTGGAGTCGAATCTCATTATTTCTTATACATTTGAGTGAGTTTGCAGCTAACTTTGTCAGCAATCGTCGATTTACTTCCATTGAAGCCCATTGAGGTCGATTGTCACTTTGTGTTGATTGAAAATTTTCAAAGTCTATCTTCCTAATTTGAAGTCGAATTTCATCAATTCTTATACATTTGAGTGAGTTTGCAACTAACTTTGTCAGCAATCGTCGATTTACCTCCATTGAAGCCCATTGAGGTCGATTGTCACTTTGTGTTGATTGAAAATTTTTAAAGTCTATCTTCCTAATTTGAAGTCGAATCTCATTATTTCTTATACATTTGAGTGAGTTTGCAGCTAACTTTGTCAGCAATCGTCGATTTACTTCCATTGAAGCCCATTGAGGTCGATTGTCACTTTGTATCGATTGGAAATTTTCAAAGTCTATCTTCCTAATTTGGAGTCGAATCTCATTAATTCTTATATATTTGAGTGAGTTTGCAACTAACTTTGTCAGCAATCGTCGCTTTACCTCCATTGAAGCCCATTGAGGTCGATTGTCACTTTGTGTTGATTGAAAATTTTTAAAGTCTATTTGCCTAATTTGAAGTCGAATCTCATTATTTCTTATATATTTGAGTGAGTTTGCAAATAACTTTGTCAGCAATCGTCGATTTACTTCCATTGAAGCCCATTGAGGTCGATTGTCACTTTGTATCGATTGTAAATTTTCAAAGTCTGTCTTCCCAATTTGAAGTCGAATCTCATTAATTCTTATTTATTCGAGTGAGTTTGCAACTAACTTTGTCAGCAATCGTCGATTTACTTCCAATGAAGCCCATTGAGGTCGATTTTCACTTTGTATTGATTGGAAATTTTCAAAGTCTATCTTCCTAATTTGAAATCGAATCTAATTAATTCTCATATATTTGAGTGAGTTTGCAACTAACTTTCTCAGCAATCGTCGATTTACTTCCATTGAAGCCAACTAAGGTCGATTATCACTTTGTGTTGATCGAAAATTTTTAAAGTCTATCTCCCTAATTTGATGTCGAATCTCATTATTTCTTATACATTTGAGTGAGTTTGCAGCTAACTTGTCAGCAATCGTCGATTTACTTCCATTGAAGCCCATTGAGGTCGATTGTCACTTTGTATCGATTGGAAATTTTCAAAGTCTATCTTCCTAATTTGAAGTCGAATCTCATTAATTCTTATACATTTGAGTGAGTTTGCAACTAACTTTGTCAGCAATCGTCGCTTTACCTCCATTGAAGCCCATTGAGGTCGATTGTCACTTTGTGTTGATTGAAAATTTTTAAAGTCTATCTTCCTAATTTGAAGTCGAATCTCATTATTTCTTATACATTTGAGTGAGTTTGCAGCTAACTTTGTCAGCAATCGTCGATTTACTTCCATTGCAGCCCATTGAGGTCGATTGTCACTTTGTATCAATGGGAAATTTTCAAAGTCTATCTTCCTAATTTGGAGTCGAATCTCATTAATTCTTATATATTTGAGTGAGTTTGCAACTAACTTTGTCAGCAATCGTCGCTTTACCTCCATTGAAGCCCATTGAGGTCGATTGTCACTTTGTGTTGATTGAAAATTTTTAAAGTCTATCTTCCTAATTTGAAGTCAAATCTCATTAATTCTTATACATTTGAGTGAGTTTGCAACTAACTTTGTCAGCAATCGTCGCTTTACCTCCATTGAAGCCCATTGAGGTCGATTGTCACTTTGTGTTGATTGAAAATTTTTTAAGTCTATCTTCCTAATTTGAAGTCGAATCTCATTATTTCTTATACATTTGAGTGAGTTTGCAGCTAACTTTGTCAGCAATCGTCGATTTACTTCCATTGAAGCCCATTGAGGTCGATTGTCACTTTGTATCGATTGGGAATTTTCAAAGTCTATCTTCCTAATTTGGAGTCGAATCTCATTATTTCTTATACATTTGAGTGAGTTTGCAGCTAACTTTGTCAGCAATCGTCGATTTACTTCCATTGAAGCCCATTGAGGTCGATTGTCACTTTGTATCGATTGTAAATTTTCAAAGTCTGTCTTCCTAATTTGAAGTCGAATCTCATTAATTCTTATTTATTTGAGTGAGTTTGCAACTAACTTTGTCAGCAATCGTCGATTTACTTCCAATGAAGCCCATTGAGGTCGATTGTCACTTTGTATTGATTGGAAATTTTCAAAGTCTATCTTCCTAATTTGGAGTCGAATATCATTAATTCTTATATATTTGAGTGAGTTTGCAACTAACTTTATCAGCAATCGTCGATTTACTTCCATTGAAGCCAACTAAGGTCGATTGTCACTTTGTGTTGATCGAAAATTTTTAAAGTCTATCTTCCTAATTTGAAGTCGAATCTCATTATTTCTTATATATTTGAGTGAGTTTGCAGCTAACTTTGTCAGCAATCGTCGATTTACTTCCATTGAAGCCCATTGAGGTCGATTGTCACTTTGTATCGATTGTAAATTTTCAAAGTCTGTCTTCCTAATTTGAAGTCGAATCTCATTAATTCTTATTTATTTGAGTGAGTTCGCAACTAACTTTGTCAGCAATCGTCGCTTTACCTCCATTGAAGCCCATTGAGGTCGATTGTCACTTTGTGTTGATTGAAAATTTTTAAAGTCTATCTGCCTAATTTGAAGTCGAATCTCATTATTTCTTATACATTTGAGTGAGTTTGCAAATAACTTTGTCAGCAATCGTCGATTTACTTCCATTGAAGCCCATTGAGGTCGATTGTCACTTTGTATCGATTGTAAATTTTCAAAGTCTGTCTTCCTAATTTGAAGTCGAATCTCATTAATTCTTATTTATTTGAGTGAGTTTGCAACTAACTTTGTCAGCAATCGTCGATTTACTTCCAATGAAGCCCATTGAGGTCGATTTTCACTTTGTATTGATTGGAAATTTTCAAAGTCTATCTTCCTAATTTGAAATCGAATCTAATTAATTCTCATATATTTGAGTGAGTTTGCAACTAACTTTCTCAGCAATCGTCGATTTACTTCCATTGAAGCCAACTAAGGTCGATTGTCACTTTGTGTTGATCGAAAATTTTTAAAGTCTATCTCCCTAATTTGATGTCGAATCTCATAATTTCTTATACATTTGAGTGAGTTTGCAGCTAACTTGTCAGCAATCGTCGATTTACTTCCATTGAAGCCCATTGAGGTCGATTGTCACTTTGTATCGATTGGAAATTTTCAAAGTCTGTCTTCCTAATTTGAAGTCGAATCTCATTAATTCTTATTTATTTGAGTGAGTTTGCAACTAACTTTGTCAGCAATCGTCGCTTTACCTCCATTGAAGCCCATTGAGGTCGATTGTCACTTTGTGTTGATTGAAAATTTTTAAAGTCTATCTTCCTAATTTGAAGTCGAATCTCATTATTTCTTATACATTTGAGTGAGTTTGCAGCTAACTTTGTCAGCAATCGTCGATTTACTTCCATTGCAGCCCATTGAGGTCGATTGTCACTTTGTATCAATGGGAAATTTTCAAAGTCTATCTTCCTAATTTGGAGTCGAATCTCATTAATTCTTATATATTTGAGTGAGTTTGCAACTAACTTTGTCAGCAATCGTCGCTTTACCTCCATTGAAGCCCATTGAGGTCGATTGTCACTTTGTGTTGATTGAAAATTTTTAAAGTCTATCTTCCTAATTTGAAGTCAAATCTCATTAATTCTTATACATTTGAGTGAGTTTGCAACTAACTTTGTCAGCAATCGTCGCTTTACCTCCATTGAAGCCCATTGAGGTCGATTGTCACTTTGTGTTGATTGAAAATTTTTTAAGTCTATCTTCCTAATTTGAAGTCGAATCTCATTATTTCTTATACATTTGAGTGAGTTTGCAGCTAACTTTGTCAGCAATCGTCGATTTACTTCCATTGAAGCCCATTGAGGTCGATTGTCACTTTGTATCGATTGGGAATTTTCAAAGTCTATCTTCCTAATTTGGAGTCGAATCTCATTATTTCTTATACATTTGAGTGAGTTTGCAGCTAACTTTGTCAGCAATCGTCGATTTACTTCCATTGAAGCCCATTGAGGTCGATTGTCACTTTGTATCGATTGTAAATTTTCAAAGTCTGTCTTCCTAATTTGAAGTCGAATCTCATTAATTCTTATTTATTTGAGTGAGTTTGCAACTAACTTTGTCAGCAATCGTCGATTTACTTCCAATGAAGCCCATTGAGGTCGATTGTCACTTTGTATTGATTGGAAATTTTCAAAGTCTATCTTCCTAATTTGGAGTCGAATATCATTAATTCTTATATATTTGAGTGAGTTTGCAACTAACTTTATCAGCAATCGTCGATTTACTTCCATTGAAGCCAACTAAGGTCGATTGTCACTTTGTGTTGATCGAAAATTTTTAAAGTCTATCTTCCTAATTTGAAGTCGAATCTCATTATTTCTTATATATTTGAGTGAGTTTGCAGCTAACTTTGTCAGCAATCGTCGATTTACTTCCATTGAAGCCCATTGAGGTCGATTGTCACTTTGTATCGATTGTAAATTTTCAAAGTCTGTCTTCCTAATTTGAAGTCGAATCTCATTAATTCTTATTTATTTGAGTGAGTTCGCAACTAACTTTGTCAGCAATCGTCGCTTTACCTCCATTGAAGCCCATTGAGGTCGATTGTCACTTTGTGTTGATTGAAAATTTTTAAAGTCTATCTGCCTAATTTGAAGTCGAATCTCATTATTTCTTATACATTTGAGTGAGTTTGCAAATAACTTTGTCAGCAATCGTCGATTTACTTCCATTGAAGCCCATTGAGGTCGATTGTCACTTTGTATCGATTGTAAATTTTCAAAGTCTGTCTTCCTAATTTGAAGTCGAATCTCATTAATTCTTATTTATTTGAGTGAGTTTGCAACTAACTTTGTCAGCAATCGTCGATTTACTTCCAATGAAGCCCATTGAGGTCGATTTTCACTTTGTATTGATTGGAAATTTTCAAAGTCTATCTTCCTAATTTGAAATCGAATCTAATTAATTCTCATATATTTGAGTGAGTTTGCAACTAACTTTCTCAGCAATCGTCGATTTACTTCCATTGAAGCCAACTAAGGTCGATTGTCACTTTGTGTTGATCGAAAATTTTTAAAGTCTATCTCCCTAATTTGATGTCGAATCTCATAATTTCTTATACATTTGAGTGAGTTTGCAGCTAACTTGTCAGCAATCGTCGATTTACTTCCATTGAAGCCCATTGAGGTCGATTGTCACTTTGTATCGATTGGAAATTTTCAAAGTCTGTCTTCCTAATTTGAAGTCGAATCTCATTAATTCTTATTTATTTGAGTGAGTTTGCAACTAACTTTGTCAGCAATCGTCAATTTACTTCCAATGAAGCCCATTGAGGTCGATTTTCACTTTGTATTGATTGGAAATTTTCAAAGTCTATCTTCCTAATTTGAAATCGAATCTAATTAATTCTCATATATTTGAGTGAGTTTGCAACTAACTTTCTCAGCAATCGTCGATTTACTTCCATTGAAGCCAACTAAGGTCGATTGTCACTTTGTGTTGATCGAAAATTTTTAAAGTCTATCTTCCTAATTTGAAGTCGAATCTCATTAATTCTTATACATTTGAGTGAGTTTGCAACTAACTTTGTCAGCAATCGTCGCTTTACCTCCATTGAAGCCCATTGAGGTCGATTGTCACTTTGTGTTTATTGAAAATTTTTAAAGTCTATCTTCCTAATTTGAAGTCGAATCTCATTATTTCTTATACATTTGAGTGAGTTTGCAGCTAACTTTGTCAGCAATCGTCGATTTACTTCCATTGAAGCCCATTGAGGTCGATTGTCACTTTGTATCGATTGGAAATTTTCAAAGTCTATCTTCCTAATTTGGAGTCGAATCTCATTAATTCTTATATATTTGAGTGAGTTTGCAACTAACTTTGTCAGCAATCGTCGCTTTACCTCCATTGAAGCCCATTGAGGTCGATTGTCACTTTGTAATGATTGAAAATTTTCACAATCTATCTTCCTGATTTGAAGTTGAATCTTATTAATTCTTATATATTTGAGAGAGTTTACAACTAACTTTGTCAGCAATCGGCGATTTACTTCTATTGAAGCCCATTGAGGTCGATTGTCCCTTTGTATTGATCGAAAATTTTCAAAGTCTATCTTCCTGATTTGAAGTTGAATCTTATTAATTCTTATATATTTGAGTGAGTTTACAACTAACTTTGTCAGCAATCGTCGATTTACTTCCATTGAAGCCCATTGAGGTCGATTGTCACTTTGTGTTGATTGAAAATTTTCAAAGTCTATCTTCCTAATTTGAAGACGAATCTCATTAATTCTTATATATTTGAGTGAGTTTGCAACTAACTTTGTCAGCAATCGTCGATTTACTTCCATTGAAGCCCATTGAGGTCGATTGTCACTTTGTAATGATTCAAAATTTTCAAAATCTATCTTCCTGATTTGAAGTTGGATCTTATTAATTCTTATATATTTGAGTGAGTTTACATCTAACTTTGTCAGCAATCGGCGATTTACTTCTATTGAAGCCCATTGAGGTCGATTGTCCCTTTGTATTGATCGAAAATTATCAAAGTCTATCTTCCTAATTTGAAGACGAATCTCATTAATTCTTATACATTTGAGTGAGTTCACAATTAACTTTGTCAGAAATCGTCGATTTACTTCCATCGAAGCCCATTGAGGTCGATTGTCACTTTGTGTTGATTGAAAATTTTCAAATTCTATTTTCCTGATTTGCAGTCGAATCTCATTAATTCTTATATATTTGAGTGAGTTTGCAGCTAACATTGTCAGCAATCGTCGATTTACTTCCATTGAAGCCCATTGAGGTCGATTGTCACTTTGTAATGATTGGAAATTTTCAAAGTCTATCTTCCTTATTTGAAGTCGAATCTCATTAATTCTTATATATTTGATTGAGTTTGCAGCTAACTTTGTCATCGATGGTCGATTTACTTCCATTGTAGCCCATTGAGGTCGATTGTCATTTTGTATTGATCGAAAATTATCAAAGTCTATCTTCCTAATTTGAAGACGAATCTCATTAATTCTTATACATTTGAGTGAGTTCACAACTAACTTTGTCAGCAATCGTCGATTCACTTCCATTGAAGCCCATTGAGGTCGATTGTCACTTTGTGTTGATTGATAATTTTCAAAGTCTATTTTCCTGATTTGAAGTTGAATCTTATTAATTCTCATATATTTGAGTGAGTTTGCAACTAACTTTGTCAGCAATCGTCGATTTACTCCCATTGAAGCCCATTGAGGTCGATTGTTACTTTGTGTTGATTGAAAATTTTCAAAGTCTATCTTCCTAATTTGAAGTCGAATCTCATTAATTCTTATATATTTGAGTGAGTTTGCAACTAACTTTGTCAGCAATCGTCGATTCACTTCCATTGAAGCCCATTGAGGTCGATTGTCACTTTGTAATGATTGAAAATTTTCAAAATCTATCTTCCTGATTTGAAGTTGAATCTTATTAATTCTTATATATTTGAGAGAGTTTACAACTAACTTTGTCAGCAATCGTCGATTTACTCCCATTGAAGCCCATTGAGGTCGATTGTTACTTTGTGTTGATTGAAAATTTTCAAAGTCTATCTTCCTAATTTGAAGTCGAATCTCATTAATTCTTATATATTTGAGTGAGTTTGCAACTAACTTTGTCAGCAATCGTCGATTTACTCCCATTGAAGCCCATTGAGGTCGATTGTTACTTTGTGTTGATTGAAAATTTTCAAAGTCTATCTTCCTAATTTGAAGTCGAATCTCATTAATTCTTATATATTTGAGTGAGTTTGCAACTAACTTTTTCAGCAATCGTCGATTTACTTCCATTGAAGCCCATTGAGGTCGATTGTCACTTTGTAATGATTGAAAATTTTCAAAATCTATCTTCCTGATTTGAAGTTGAATCTTATTAATTCTTATATATTTGAGAGAGTTTACAACTAACTTTGTCAGCAATCGTCGATTTACTCCCATTGAAGCCCATTGAGGTCGATTGTTACTTTGTGTTGATTGAAAATTTTCAAAGTCTATCTTCCTTATTTGAAGTCGAATCTCATTAATTCTTATATATTTGATTGAGTTTGCAGCTAACTTTGTCATCGATGGTCGATTTACTTCCATTGTAGCCCATTGAGGTCGATTGTCATTTTGTATTGATCGAAAATTATCAAAGTCTATCTTCCTAATTTGAAGACGAATCTCATTAATTCTTATACATTTGAGTGAGTTCACAACTAACTTTGTCAGCAATCGTCGATTCACTTCCATTGAAGCCCATTGAGGTCGATTGTCACTTTGTGTTGATTGATAATTTTCAAAGTCTATTTTCCTGATTTGAAGTTGAATCTTATTAATTCTCATATATTTGAGTGAGTTTGCAACTAACTTTGTCAGCAATCGTCGATTTACTCCCATTGAAGCCCATTGAGGTCGATTGTTACTTTGTGTTGATTGAAAATTTTCAAAGTCTATCTTCCTAATTTGAAGTCGAATCTCATTAATTCTTATATATTTGAGTGAGTTTGCAACTAACTTTGTCAGCAATCGTCGATTTACTTCCATTGAAGCCCATTGAGGTCGATTGTCACTTTGAAATGATTGAAAATTTTCAAAATCTATCTTCCTGATTTGAAGTTGAATCTTATTAATTCTTATATATTTGAGAGAGTTTACAACTAACTTTGTCAGCAATCGGCGATTTACTTCTATTGAAGCCCATTGAGGTCGATTGTCCCTTTGTATTGATCGAAAATTTTCAAAGTCTATCTTCCTGATTTGAAGTTGAATCTTATTAATTCTTATATATTTGAGTGAATTTACAACTAACTTTGTCAGCAATCGTCGATTTACTTCCATTGAAGCCCATTGAGGTCGATTGTCACTTTGTGTTGATTGAAAATTTTCAAAGTCTATCTTCCTAATTTGAAGACGAATCTCATTAATTCTTATATATTTGAGTGAGTTTGCAACTAACTTTGTCAGCAATCGTCGATTTACTTCCATTGAAGCCCATTGAGGTCGATTGTTACTTTGTATTGATTGGAAATTTTCAAAGTCTATTTCCTTATTTGAAGACGAATCTCATTAATTCTTATACATTTGAGTGAGTTCACAATTAACTTTGTCAGAAATCGTCGATTTACTTCCATCGAAGCCCATTGAGGTCGATTGTCACTTTGTGTTGATTGAAAATTTTCAAAGTCTATTTTCCTGATTTGCAGTCGAATCTCATTAATTCTTATATATTTGAGTGAGTTTGCAGCTAACATTGTCAGCAATCGTCGATTTACTTCCATTGAAGCCCATTGAGGTCGATTGTTACTTTGTATTGATTGGAAATTTTCAAAGTCTATTACCTTATTTGAAGTCGAATCTCATTAATTCTTATATATTTGATTGAGTTTGCAGCTAACTTCGTCATCGATGGTCGATTTACTTCCATTGTAGCCCATTGAGGTCGATTGTCATTTTGTATTGATCGAAAATTATCAAAGTCTATCTTCCTAATTTGAAGACGAATCTCATTAATTCTTATACATTTGAGTGAGTTCACAACTAACTTTGTCAGCAATCGTCGATTCACTTCCATTGAAGCCCATTGAGGTCGATTGTCACTTTGTGTTGATTGATAATTTTCAAAGTCTATTTTCCTGATTTGAAGTTGAATCTTATTAATTCTCATATATTTGAGTGAGTTTGCAACTAACTTTGTCAGCAATCGTCGATTTACTCCCATTGAAGCCCATTGAGGTCGATTGTTACTTTGTGTTGATTGAAAATTTTCAAAGTCTATCTTCCTAATTTGAAGTCGAATCTCATTAATTCTTATATATTTGAGTGAGTTTGCAACTAACTTTGTCAGCAATCGTCGATTTACTTCCATTGAAGCCCATTGAGGTCGATTGTCACTTTGTAATGATTGAAAATTTTCAAAATCTATCTTCCTGATTTGAAGTTGAATCTCATTAATTCTTATATATTTGAGTGAGTTTGCAACTAACTTTGTCAGCAATCGTCGATTTACTTCCATTGAAGCCCATTGAGGTCGATTGTCACTTTGTAATGATTGAAAATTTTCAAAATCTATCTTCCTGATTTGAAGTTGAATCTTATTAATTCTTATATATTTGAGAGAGTTTACAACTAACTTTGTCAGCAATCGGCGATTTACTTCTATTGAAGCCCATTGAGGTCGATTGTCCCTTTGTATTGATCGAAAATTTTCAAAGTCTATCTTCCTGATTTGAAGTTGAATCTTATTAATTCTTATATATTTGAGTGAGTTTACAACTAACTTTGTCAGCAATCGTCGATTTACTTCCATTGAAGCCCATTGAGGTCGATTGTCACTTTGTGTTGATTGAAAATTTTCAAAGTCTATCTTCCTAATTTGAAGACGAATCTCATTAATTCTTATATATTTGAGTGAGTTTGCAACTAACTTTGTCAGCAATCGTCGATTTACTTCCATTGAAGCCCATTGAGGTCGATTGTCACTTTGTAATGATTGAAAATTTTCAAAATCTATCTTCCTGATTTGAAGTTGAATCTTATTAATTCTTATATATTTGAGTGAGTTTACAACTAACTTTGTCAGCAATCGGCGATTTACTTCTATTGAAGCCCATTGAGGTCGATTGTCCCTTTGTATTGATCGAAAATTGTCAAAGTCTATCTTCCTAATTTGAAGACGAATCTCATTAATTCTTATACATTTGAGTGAGTTCACAATTAACTTTGTCAGAAATCGTCGATTTACTTCCATCGAAGCCCATTGAGGTCGATTGTCACTTTGTGTTGATTGAAAATTTTCAAAGTCTATTTTCCTGATTTGCAGTCGAATCTCATTAATTCTTATATATTTGAGTAAGTTTGCAGCTAACATTGTCAGCAATCGTCGATTTACTTCCATTGAAGCCCATTGAGGTCGATTGTTACTTTGTATTGATTGGAAATTTTCAAAGTCTATCTTCCTTATTTGAAGTCGAATCTCATTAATTCTTATATATTTGATTGAGTTTGCAGCTAACTTTGTCATCGATGGTCGATTTACTTCCATTGTAGCCCATTGAGGTCGATTGTCATTTTGTATTGATCGAAAATTATCAAAGTCTATCTTCCTAATTTGAAGACGAATCTCATTAATTCTTATACATTTGAGTGAGTTCACAACTAACTTTGTCAGCAATCGTCGATTCACTTCCATTGAAGCCCATTGAGGTCGATTGTCACTTTGTGTTGATTGATAATTTTCAAAGTCTATTTTCCTGATTTGAAGTTGAATCTTATTAATTCTTATATATTTGAGTGAGTTTGCAACTAACTTTGTCAGCAATCGTCGATTTACTTCCATTGAAGCCCATTGAGGTCGATTGTCACTTTGTAATGATTGAAAATTTTCAAAATCTATCTTCCTGATTTGAAGTTGAATCTCATTAATTCTTATATATTTGAGTGAGTTTGCAACTAACTTTGTCAGCAATCGTCGATTTACTTCCATTGAAGCCCATTGAGGTCGATTGTCACTTTGTAATGATTGAAAATTTTCAAAATCTATCTTCCTGATTTGAAGTTGAATCTTATTAATTCTTATATATTTGAGAGTGTTTACAACTAACTTTGTCAGCAATCGGCGATTTACTTCTATTGAAGCCCATTGAGGTCGATTGTCCCTTTGCATTGATCGAAAATTTTCAAAGTCTATCTTCCTGATTTGAAGTTGAATCTTATTAATTCTTATATATTTGAGAGAGTTTACAACTAACTTTGTCAGCAATCGGCGATTTACTTCTATTGAAGCCCATTGAGGTCGATTGTCCCTTTGTATTGATCGAAAATTTTCAAAGTCTATCTTCCTGATTTGAAGTTGAATCTTATTAATTCTTATATATTTGAATGAGTTTACAACTAACTTTGTCAGCAATCGTCGATTTACTTCCATTGAAGCCCATTGAGGTCGATTGTCACTTTGTAATGATTGAAAATTTTCAAAGTCTATCTTCCTAATTTGAAGACGAATCTCATTAATTCTTATATATTTGAGTGAGTTTGCAACTAACTTTGTCAGCAATCGTCGATTTACTTCCATTGAAGCCCATTGAGGTCGATTGTTACTTTGTATTGATTGGAAATTTTCAAAGTCTATTTCCTTATTTGAAGACGAATCTCATTAATTCTTATATATTTGAGAGAGTTTACAACTAACTTTGTCAGCAATCGTCGATTTACTCCCATTGTAGCCCATTGAGGTCGATTGTCATTTTGTATTGATCGAAAATTATCAAAGTCTATCTTCCTAATTTGAAGTCGAATCTCATTAATTCTTATATATTTGATTGAGTTTGCAGCTAACTTTGTCATCGATGGTCGATTTACTTCCATTGTAGCCCATTGAGGTCGATTGTCATTTTGTATTGATCGAAAATTATCAAAGTCTATCTTCCTAATTTGAAGACGAATCTCATTAATTCTTATACATTTGAGTGAGTTCACAACTAACTTTGTCAGCAATCGTCGATTCACTTCCATTGAAGCCCATTGAGGTCGATTGTCACTTTGTGTTGATTGATAATTTTCAAAGTCTATTTTCCTGATTTGAAGTTGAATCTTATTAATTCTTATATATTTGAATGAGTTTACAACTAACTTTGTCAGCAATCGTCGATTTACTTCCATTGAAGCCCATTGAGGTCGATTGTCACTTTGTAATGATTGAAAATTTTCAAAGTCTATCTTCCTAATTTGAAGACGAATCTCATTAATTCTTATATATTTGAGTGAGTTTGCAACTAACTTTGTCAGCAATCGTCGATTTACTTCCATTGAAGCCCATTGAGGTCGATTGTTACTTTGTATTGATTGGAAATTTTCAAAGTCTATTTCCTTATTTGAAGACGAATCTCATTAATTCTTATATATTTGAGAGAGTTTACAACTAACTTTGTCAGCAATCGTCGATTTACTCCCATTGTAGCCCATTGAGGTCGATTGTCATTTTGTATTGATCGAAAATTATCAAAGTCTATCTTCCTAATTTGAAGTCGAATCTCATTAATTCTTATATATTTGATTGAGTTTGCAGCTAACTTTGTCATCGATGGTCGATTTACTTCCATTGTAGCCCATTGAGGTCGATTGTCATTTTGTATTGATCGAAAATTATCAAAGTCTATCTTCCTAATTTGAAGACGAATCTCATTAATTCTTATACATTTGAGTGAGTTCACAACTAACTTTGTCAGCAATCGTCGATTTACTCCCATTGAAGCCCATTGAGGTCGATTGTTACTTTTTGTTGATTGAAAATTTTCAAAGTCTATCTTCCTGATTTGAAGTCGAATCTCATTAATTCTTATATATTTGAGTGAGTTTGCAACTAACTTTGTCAGCAATCGTCGATTTACTTCCATTGAAGCCCATTGAGGTCGATTGTCACTTTGTAATGATTGAAAATTTTCAAAATCTATCTTCCTGATTTGAAGTTGAATCTTATTAATTCTTATATATTTGAGAGTGTTTACAACTAACTTTGTCAGCAATCGGCGATTTACTTCTATTGAAGCCCATTGAGGTCGATTGTCCCTTTGTATTGATCGAAAATTTTCAAAGTCTATCTTCCTGATTTGAAGTTGAATCTTATTAATTCTTATATATTTGAGAGAGTTTACAACTAACTTTGTCAGCAATCGGCGATTTACTTCTATTGAAGCCCATTGAGGTCGATTGTCCCTTTGTATTGATCGAAAATTTTCAAAGTCTATCTTCCTGATTTGAAGTTGAATCTTATTAATTCTTATATATTTGAATGAGTTTACAACTAACTTTGTCAGCAATCGTCGATTTACTTCCATTGAAGCCCATTGAGGTCGATTGTCACTTTGTAATGATTGAAAATTTTCAAAATCTATCTTCCTGATTTGAAGTTGAATCTTATTAATTCTTATATATTTGAGAGAGTTTACAACTAACTTTGTCAGCAATCGGCGATTTACTTCTATTGAAGCCCATTGAGGTCGATTGTCCCTTTGTATTGATCGAAAATTTTCAAAGTCTATCTTCCTGATATGAAGTTGAATCTTATTAATTCTTATATATTTGAGTGAGTTTACAACTAACTTTGTCAGCAATCGTCGATTTACTTCCATTGAAGCCCATTGAGGTCGATTGTCACTTTGTGTTTATTGAAAATTTTTAAAGTCTATCTTCCTAATTTGAAGTCGAATCTCATTATTTCTTATACATTTGAGTGAGTTTGCAGCTAACTTTGTCAGCAATCGTCGATTTACTTCCATTGAAGCCCATTGAGGTCGATTGTCACTTTGTATCGATTGGAAATTTTCAAAGTCTATCTTCCTAATTTGGAGTCGAATCTCATTAATTCTTATATATTTGAGTGAGTTTGCAACTTACTTTGTCAGCAATCGTCGCTTTACCTCCATTGAAGCCCATTGGGGTCGATTGTCACTTTGTAATGATTGAAAATTTTCAAAATCTATCTTCCTGATTTGAAGTTGAATCTTATTAATTCTTATATATTTGAGAGAGTTTACAACTAACTTTGTCAGCAATCGGCGATTTACTTCTATTGAAGCCCATTGAGGTCGATTGTCCCTTTGTATTGATCGAAAATTTTCAAAGTCTATCTTCCTGATTTGAAGTTGAATCTTATTAATTCTTATATATTTGAGTGAGTTTACAACTAACTTTGTCAGCAATCGTCGATTTACTTCCATTGAAGCCCATTGAGGTCGATTGTCACTTTGTGTTGATTGAAAATTTTCAAAGTCTATCTTCCTAATTTGAAGACGAATCTCATTAATTCTTATATATTTGAGTGAGTTTGCAACTAACTTTGTCAGCAATCGTCGATTTACTTCCATTGAAGCCCATTGAGGTCGATTGTCACTTTGTAATGATTGAAAATTTTCAAAATCTATCTTCCTGATTTGAAGTTGGATCTTATTAATTCTTATATATTTGAGTGAGTTTGCAACTAACTTTGTCAGCAATCGTCGCTTTACCTCCATTGAAGCCCATTGAGGTCGATTGTCACTTTGTGTTGATTGAAAATTTTTAAAGTCTATCTTCCTAATTTGAAGTCGAATCTCATTATTTCTTATACATTTGAGTGAGTTTGCAGCTAACTTTGTCAGCAATCGTCGATTTACTTCCATTGAAGCCCATTGAGGTCGATTGTCACTTTGTATCGATTGGGAATTTTCAAAGTCTATCTTCCTAATTTGAAGTCGAATCTCATTAATTCTTATTTATTTGAGTGAGTTTGCAACTAACTTTGTCAGCAATCGTCGATTTACTTCCAATGAAGCCCATTGAGGTCGATTGTCACTTTGTATTGATTGGAAATTTTCAAAGTCTATCTTCCTAATTTGGAGTCGAATCTCATTAATTCTTATATATTTGAGTGAGTTTGCAACTAACTTTCTCAGCAATCGTCGATTTACTTCCATTGAAGCCAACTAAGGTCGATTGTCACTTTGTGTTGATCGAAAATTTTTAAAGTCTATCTTCCTAATTTGAAGTCGAATCTCATTATTTCTTATACATTTGAGTGAGTTTGCAGCTAACTTTGTCAGCAATCGTCGATTTACTTCCATTGAAGCCCATTGAGGTCGATTGTCACTTTGTATCGATTGTAAATTTTCAAAGTCTGTCTTCCTAATTTGAAGTCGAATCTCATTAATTCTTATTTATTTGAGTGAGTTCGCAACTAACTTTGTCAGCAATCGTCGATTTACTTCCAATGAAGCCCATTGAGGTCGATTGTCACTTTGTGTTGATTGAAAATTTTTAAAGTCTGTCTTCCTAATTTGAAGTCGAATCTCATTAATTCTTATTTATTTGAGTGAGTTTGCAACTAACTTTGTCAGCAATCGTTGATTTACTTCCAATGAAGCCCATTGAGGTCGATTTCCACTTTGTATTGATTGGAAATTTTCAAAGTCTATCTTCCTAATTTGAAATCGAATCTAATTAATTCTCATATATTTGAGTGAGTTTGCAACTAACTTTCTCAGCAATCGTCGATTTACTTCCATTGAAGCCAACTAAGGTCGATTGTCACTTTGTGTTGATTGAAAATTTTTAAAGTCTATCTTCCTAATTTGAAGTCGAATCTCATTAATTCTTATACATTTGAGTGAGTTTGCAACTAACTTTGTCAGCAATCGTCGCTTTACCTCCATTGAAGCCCATTGAGGTCGATTGTCACTTTGTGTTGATTGAAAATTTTTAAAGTCTATCTTCCTAATTTGAAGTCGAATCTCATTATTTCTTATACATTTGAGTGAGTTTGCAGCTAACTTTGTCAGCAATCGTCGATTTACTTCCATTGAAGCCCATTGAGGTCGATTGTCCCTTTGTATTGATCGAAAATTTTCAAAGTCTATCTTCCTAATTTGGAGTCGAATCTCAGTAATTCTTATATATTTGAGTGAGTTTGCAACTAACTTTGTCAGCAATCGTCGATTTACTTCCATTGAAGCTCATTGAGGTCGATTGTCACTTTGTATCGATTGGAAATTTTCAAAGTCTATCTTCCTAATTTGGAGTCGAATCTCAGTAATTCTTATATATTTGAGTGAGTTTGCAACTAACTTTGTCAGCAATCGTCGCTTTACCTCCATTGAAGCCCATTGAGGTCGATTGTCACTTTGTTTTGATTGAAAATTTTTAAAGTCTATCTGCCTAATTTGAAGTCGAATCTCATTATTTCTTATACATTTGAGTGAGTTTGCAAATAACTTTGTCAGCAATCGTCGATTTACTTCCATTGAAGCCCATTGAGTTCGATTGTCACTTTGTATCGATTGTAAATTTTCAAAGTCTGTCTTCCTAATTTGAAATCGAATCTAATTAATTCTCATATATTTGAGTGAGTTTGCAACTAACTTTCTCAGCAATCGTCGATTTACTTCCATTGAAGCCAACTAAGGTCGATTGTCACTTGGTGTTGATCGAAAATTTTTAAAGTCTATCTCCCTAATTTGATGTCGAATCTTATTATTTCTTATACATTTGAGTGAATTTGCAGCTAACTTGTCAGCAATCGTCGATTTACTTCCATTGAAGCCCATTGAGGTCGATTGTCACTTTGTATCGATTGGAAATTTTCAAAGTCTATCTTCCTAATTTGAAGTCGAATCTCATTAATTCTTATACATTTGAGTGAGTTTGCAGCTAACTTTGTCAGCAATCGTCGCTTTACCTCCATTGAAGCCCATTGAGGTCGATTGTCACTTTGTATCGATTGTAAATTTTCAAAGTCTGTCTTCCCAATTTGAAGTCGAATCTCATTAATTCTTATTTATTTGAGTGAGTTTGCAACTAACTTTGTCAGCAATCGTCGATTTACTTCCAATGAAGCCCATTGAGGTCGATTTTCACTTTGTATTGATTGGAAATTTTCAAAGTCTATCTTCCTAATTTGAAATCGAATCTAATTAATTCTCATATATTTGAGTGAGTTTGCAACTAACTTTCTCAGCAATCGTCGATTTACTTCCATTGAAGCCAACTAAGGTCGATTGTCACTTTGTGTTGATCGAAAATTTTTAAAGTCTATCTCCCTAATTTGATGTCGAATCTTATTATTTCTTATACATTTGAGTGAGTTTGCAGCTAACTTGTCAGCAAT